>JADMLD010000094.1:2825546-3531933 GCA_017589585.1 Phylloscopus whistleri
AGGGACATGTCTCTGAAGAGAAGGCAGGATGGTAAATACAGTAGCTCAGAAATCATAAGAATAAGCAACTGGAGAAAACACTGACACAAAAGCCAGGTTACATCTTATCTTCCCTAACTTCAGTGTTCTCCCTGAGGCCTCTGTCTGGCCCTTCTGAGTCTGGACAGTTTTGTTCCTCTCTCTCCTCCAGGGAGCAGGAATGGAGAGTCACGATTGTCTTCAAAATTAGCTAGTTCCTTACTTTTTCTCTTAAATGCCAGCAGAAAGGTTGTATAAGTCCATTGCCATGTTCCTGGGTGTGTCAGGTGTCAGGTAGAAGTTATCTCTTTAAAATCAGGTAACAGTTCAATAATCCAATTGTCTAAGACACATGAAAGTCATAGGACCTTCATAGCTCAGTAATGATTTTTACTGTCTCTTGGCTCTGACAGAGAGTGTGAACACAGGATCTTCAAAGGCTGTAATTCAATCTTCTATGGGATATACAAAAATTCTGTTTCTCTGCTAAGTCCTTTAAGCTGATTCACATTTTACTTTTGGTATCCTTACAAAATATCAGCTAATCTTTCAAATGAGTACGTTACAGTCTTACAACTGGAAAAAGATTAGCCAGAAGTTTCTAAGTATTAAAAGAGATTATAGACTCATAGCAACTCAGATACGGTGTATTTGCTCAAAATCCATCTCATTAGAAATGCCATGTAAAATTCCTCAATCCTGGAATGCTTCACAAAGAACACATAATAAAAATGTTTATAATCAAATATTATAATGAAGCAGTTTTAATCAAAGTGACAATTCTAGAGAATTGTTTCAAATGATACAGCATCCTTATGCCAGGATTTTACAGGTTACATCATATATCTCAAACAATTCCTCAGCACTTCTGGGAGGTTCTTTCACTCATTTCCAAGTCCAAGGACCTAATTTTGATCCTGAGGGAGTCATGCAACTAGAAAAATTGATTGTTGGAAAACACTCTCTGGATTTCACCAATCTCTGATCCCAACAGGCAATATGTAATCTTGTCAGTAATGCAACTAGCAAATGTTTTTCTCTTATCCAGGCCAGATTTATTTGAAGCAGATATTATCTATAAATCCATTATCTATAGAAATCACTAATGCAAAACCCTCAGTGTGTAGATTTCTCTTGTGCCCTCTTGTTTGATTAAAAGCACTGCTTCTAGACAGGAAGCAGTTAGGCAGAAAGGCAGGCAAACCCTATCAGCAATTCCCTTTACAGGCTACAAGTGAAAAGCACTGGACCAAACTGCCCCTCTACTCTGATGTCACAAATCCCTGAATCTGCTGTCTTAGGTGCAATTGTGACATTTTCACTGCTGTCCTCTGAACTCAGCTAAGAAAGGTGGAGAAATTTGACATCTTCAGTTGAAGACATCCTATTTAAGACTTGGATGTCTTTTAGATGCTCCAGCTAACTCTGTAACCTGTACTGACAAATTTTCAAGCCTTATTCTTGCCTATCTATACAACTTCATGTCCCCCAAAAACATTAACAAATTGCTTGACATCAGGTCAGATATGCTCCAAAAATAAAAAGAAATTGGTCCCCATACTCTAGCTTGGGTTAAAAAAAAATTAAAGGCTGTGGAAACAGGAAGCTCTCCCTGTCTTGCACCCATCAGGGTTCTCTGAACCTCAGTTTGTCTCCACATTCTACTTCAGTGTAAACTGACATTTTTCTGAGAAGGTGCAACCTTTTGATAAGGCCACCTTCTGATTACTCTAAATATGTCTAACATATGCATCTATTAAAAAAAAAAAATACTCCAAAGCATCCAGGTTTAAGATCCTCCAGACACACCTGAATCAACTAGTCTTTAAAGGGAACTAGAAGGAAACACTCTCTTTAAACAGCTAAGAGTTTCTCTTTCAAGGATTAGCGCTTAAATTTCTAGTTAGGAAATACTTGGCTACCAAGACAATGTCTGTTTTACAGAAGACAAAGAACAGAGTCTTCAAGGAGGATGATATTCATGTGTCCAAGCATTCAAAAACAACTTTGTAGCTGAATACTTGGATGTTTTTCATTTGTGTCTGGTTCATAAAGCAACGAGTTTTAATGCAGCTGCCTTGAACGGATACTCAAGAAGGGAAGAGCATGCAAGTTCTTCCAAATCACAGATATCTAAAAGATAAAAGCTCAGATTCACCCCACAATGCATGAAGAGCCATCTGTAAAGCTGCCAACGTAATTGCTCACAGAGCTCCCCAAAGAGCCAGATGCCACCACTTGAACACGTTCCCAACTTAGTCATCTGAGTACTGAAGACAGGAGGGAATAGCAGGAAGTTGAAGGGTCAATGGTATGCCATTTATATTCTGAAAAGATGAAACGGATTTTTGGAGAAAATTAAACTGAAAGGACGTCATGCCAAACAGAATGTGCTTTAGCAGCACAATTTAATACTAGAAATAAATGTGTGTGTCACTCTGGAGTTTTTAGAATATGAAAGGCATGAAAATTGTGCTCTGATAATAATACAGAATGAAAATGTGGCAAAATTTCCTCATAATTAAAAGATGTAGTGAAGATACTCTTGCAACTTGTTTTTGATTCTCTGCACTTTTCCAATCAGAGCTTTGTTTCCAGAGCTTATTCTTGTAGTAAAATTAAAGCAGGCATTCAAAATCTCATTTTCTTATGCACCTGTTTCTCCATTTTACTAGCAATAGCTGCTGTAATTTCTGTAAGTGCTTGGAGGATGATAGTTGGTCTTAAAGGCTCTTGCAATGGACACACGATAACAAAAGTGGGTAATAAGAACAAAGATTCAAAGTACAATTAAAGCATGCATTTGGTATTTTTTCAGCTCTGTAGCTTCTTTGTATCATGTTACCATTACAAAGCACCAAATCTTGAAGTCTCCCGAAGTCCACAAATTACATACCACAAAAAATTATGATAAAACATCAATAAAGAAAAAAAGCTGGCCAAGATAAATATGTTAGTCTCTGCATCAGTGGAGCAAGCACCACTTCTGCAAGACAGCAGCTGAGTCTTTATCCCTCTTTCCTGATATTTTTTCTATCTCATCCCAACTGTGAACATGCCTTTTTGCTCTTTGCTTGAGAGTACTTGGGTCTCATATGGCACCAAACTGGATTCTCCTTACATGTTCTTTATATTCAGCTGAAGGAAGAGGCAACATTTCCCCTCCATGCCTGTAGCCAAGAGAGTCAACAAGTCCAAAGCATCACAGCACTGCCAGGAAAAAGGGGACAGATGAACACAGTGGCTCAGGGAGGCCCTTATGGGCATGGCTTACTGAGGTTTGCCACTCTCATCTCTTTCACCCCAGCTTCAGCCCTGTCAGGTCCAGTTGATGCTTCATAGCTCATCTGGGAGACCTATGGCCCAGGCTAAGGTGGGACATTGCCACAGGAACCTGCACCATTGAAAGACCTGTTCTCCTCCTCTTCCTCTTCCTTGTCATTCCCCTCTCCATTGTTGTGCAGATGTCAAGCCACATTCACAGTCCTAACTGGCAGTACTGTAACCACTCCTAATTCACATGATTTGATCATGGAAAGCTACTGAATATTTTGCTTTTTCTTTATGCCATGGCAGTACTCTCCTCTTGACATCCTCATCTCAATTATTCCCTTCCAGCTTATTATCAAGAGAGGATTAGGACCATGGTGGTCTATTATTTCTTTCCAAAATAAAAAAAAATGTTAACTGAACATCTCTATCCTCCTCACTATTTGAGAAACTGTTACTCTGTTCTTGTAATAGTAGAAATATATTGGCATCTCCCTGCTCTGATATTCAAAACCAAATCATATATGGCAATCTCCTGTGGCAAAAACAACTATACCACCACGTGTACTTCACTTCTGGAGCTGCACAACTATTTTCCTTTTCTTTGACAGAATGAATCGTGTTAGTGAAGAACAATTTCTGACTGAAGAAATAAAGCTGCTTCTTGATTGAACAAAAATTCCAATACAAAAAGCAAGTCTCAAAAACTGGTTGCAATAGCAGTCTTTATTTTTTTTCGAGCCTTAGCCTTTCTTTGACTTCTTATCAAGTTACCAAGGTTTGCCAGTGCAAAGGTCACCCAGGAAAGTTAACTGAATTAATTTTTAAAGTGGATTAGTCAAAACATATTAAACGTCTGTGTAGACACTTTCATTCAAAATTGCAGCACACTTAATTAACTCATTTTCTCTGGAAATTAAGTTAAATTGAATCAAGACACTTTTAATTCTGAATCATAGTATCCACATGAGAGTTTAATGTCATTTAATTAATCCACTGTGGATTCACACTTCTATTTAATTTGGATTACCTTTTTGGAGAGTTCCAGTACACAGTAGCTGTGATGCTGGACTTGGGCCAGGATTATCAGAATTTAAAAATAAACTATGGAGCAGTGATACAATTAAAATTCATGACAGAAAGCTACCCTCATTTGATTTCTGTAATTTATGAAGTGTTAAGCTCAATGAGTTAAAACAAAAGAACTCATTTGATAAACATTTTCATTGAAACATTACACTTAAAGCCTCCTGGAATTAAATTCAGATGAAATGCATCTGTTTATTTTTGGCATCAATGGAAACCCATATCATTCACAGACCTAGATAAGATTTAACTGATTTTTCCCTGCCCCTATTCCTGACTATTTACTTCACCTGCCATGCTTTTTGCCTTGTCATTTCTCACTGTACTGTTGGAGGCACCTGCTCCCCACCTGCAATGAGAGTCACTCAAGGCAGAGCTCGCCAGGAAGGCACTGTGCTGCCATCACAGGCTGAAACAATCCATCTCCTTGGCTGACAGTAAATGGTCTGAAAAGATTTTGTTACAGGGGGATTTAGTGAGCCTCACAAACATGCATGACCCACAGGCTCTCCAGCAAGCCACCAGCAGAGATGATTTTCCAAAGAGTTTATTTCTCCCTCAAGGCAGGCCCCAAAGAGGGTTTATACCAAAACAGTAAGAGGAAGGACTATGGGCATTGTCCTGCAGCTTGATGGTCCCAAGAGCCACGACACACACCATTCTGGACCCACAAATGTGCACACCATGCCTCCTCATATACACCAGGCAGGATCAATGGGGTTCATAAGGACACTTCTTAACTTCCATCCACTGAAATGATACACAGTTATTAAAAAAGTCTTGTCTTCTCAGCCATCACTGCTGGAAAACTGCTGTTAGGCTTCAAGATATCACTGGTGGAAACTGGAACTGGTCCAAGTGTAAAGGGACAACATTTATAACTGTCTGAAATTCATGCCATGACACAGCACCAGAAAGAGGGCTGTAAAAATAGCCAGAAACAATGGATCTGAACGTGGTTAATACTATCATATGCAGGTCTGTGCATTAATCTTTATGCTTATGCTCTCTCTTATGACAATCAACTAGTGTGCAGAAGGGAAGGTCTGTGTGTGTTTGCAGGAATACAGATTTTTGCCTGGATAGAACCCTCTCTTCAAAAGAAAAAAAGAAATATTTTATTTACCTCACTGTCTAGAACAGAATGGGGTGCTGCCTCTTGGCAGAATTCAAGTGTCCCTTAAAGAGAAATTTTGCACTGACAGCATTCAAGTTGAAGTAATGCAATTAAGTACTTGCAGAAAATATTTAAAGAATTGAGAAATTTTAAAAACTGTTTTAATCAAAAGCTATTAGGAAATTTTACTCCACTTAGTAGAATGGCTTTGAAAAAGTAATTTTCCTGCCAATAGTACCAATAAGGATTTTAAGTTTCTAAGTACTGCAACAAAAATTGATTCAAACTGGAAATGTAATCGTTAGTGTCACTTCTTAGCAGCAAAAGCAACAACACCATGACCCATCTGAGTAAATTTAGAAGCTAACAATTTTAGAAGTACATGTTGGGGTCAAATATTTTTTGCTGTACAGATGCTTGCTGACTGCTGTCAATAAGAAAACTGGCTCTTATTTTTAGTTAACTTCTAATTATGCTCTTCCTGACTTCAGCATATGAATAGAAAGTTCTTTTAGGAAAATCTTTCACATCTGCTCTTTTAACATTGGCAACACAGATGAACAATTTATTTCTTTTTTACCAAGTCATGCTATCACTTGTCTACAGTTTTGTGAAGTCACCAGGAAAAAAAAAGTGTTTACTTTTCCCTTCTGAATGCAGCTGTGTGCATGCAGAGCAGCATCTCTCTCACCTGAATTTATTACACCTGCCCTTCAGGAACTGCATAGAAGGACTGCTACAGGGACCATATTGACCATTCACCTCTGGCTACCTTCAGTGCCTTCACCCCTGGGTTGTGTCACAGGTCAGTGCTGTCAGGTCAGTGCTGTTAACAAACTCCCAAGCATGCCACACAAACCTCTCAGACTGTCTTTTGGTAGTGTTGCTGGAGGCATGATGGCTTCAGGATAAAAGGCACAGAGGCTTGTAGGAATGGGAAACATCTTTTATTCGTTCTGCTAATACACTGGGTAAAGCAGCCAATCATTAGGATTTGCTCTCCCTTCACCTGACATCACACAATTCCCATGCAAAAAAATGTTCTGACTAAAAAAAGCAGGCATCTCTATCATCAGGAGCTCAGATACCCTACTTGATTGTGTTAATTTCTGGGAAATCCCCTCATTAGCTTCTGCTATTATTTTCTGATTCCAGGCATATTACCCATCATTGCCAAGATACAAATTTTATAAGCACTTCAGTTATGGTCTCTGCCTGACAAAGTTTACAGGTGAAAGGTCCAGCCCTGCTCAGCAGGCTTTCAAATGGGGCTACTTAGTGTAATTACCCATAGAAACACATTTTAAGGCAAGTCTTGGGAGGTAAATGAAACAAATACATAAGGGAGAAAAATTTGCTGAGAAGGGCTGAATTTCAAATTAACTGGGAGCTGACAACACATTTTCTGCCTAACATACATCTACATATACTTGAGAAAAAAATACCAAGATTTTGTTTGTGTATCAAACTTCATTTTGCACGAGTAAATAACCATCCAGATGAACAAAATACAGGAAGAAGCTTCAAACATTTTTACGTGGCTTACCTTCCTAATTAATTTGTAGCCATTAAGGAACAGTGATCACAACTCACTACTTGTCTATGAGAATTCAGACATCTCATATCCTAGTTACAAAGTCATTAAAATCCCTGTTATATCAAAATCTCCAACTGTTTAAGCAGGAAACAAAACTGGAGTTCAACATGTTTTTGCTTAACAAAGAACAGAAAATATTTATGTTTTATTGTAGATAGTTTTCGTCTGTGACCACTTGGTATTCATCTACTTAGAAAAATAAATTATCTATGAAAATAAAGAAAAAGAAACTAAAATATAATGACAATTTATAAGTAAAAGCTCTTTATAGACATTATAGTTTACATTTATGAAGCCTTCCAAATAACTGGTATCATCATCTGTATTCATTCTTATATATAAAGCATTTATCTTTGTACTGCTTAACAGACTAATGAGATATGTCAATTCTTTTGACTTTACAGAGAAAGAACAATGGCTTTTGCAAAAAGGCTTAAACAGCTCATTTACTGCTGTAAGTTTTGAAGTCTGGTAAAAAAATTCTCTCTATGCCCTGCAAAATGAAAAAGGACAGGTACCTCTGGTACAAAACAGTTATCTTTCTATCCTCCACACAAATTACATGATCAATATCACAGGATATGACCACCAGAGTTGGATCAATGTTACACAGAAGGCATTTGTGAACAGGAGAAGTAACACTCCCACCTTTAATCTGGTAACAGGGAACAAGAATGATAGGGGTAGGCAGGGAGAATGTCAGGAAATTCAAGAAAGGGACAGCAACAACAGCCCAGGGCTAGAAATACAGAAGTAAGGAAGACAGCAGGGAAAGCCACTTGGGGAGATATTTACAGTGCCTGACTTTTTCCCATGCTCCCTAGGTTCCTCCTACAGGCAGCAGAGAAGATGGGCTCTTCCAGGGCTATAATTCAAAGCACCAAGCAGCTATAACCAGTCTTCTGCCATCAACTCCTCTCCTGGGGGAGACTCCCTCCTCCAAGCTGAATGCAAGATTAGGTTTCCTAGGATAAATTCAGTCTCTGTGAATTCCCATACCACAGATTTTCAAAACTGTCAATCTCCTAGCTCTCATTTTAAAAGCCCTGGTAAAAATTCTCATTGATGTGAGTGGCAGTACACTTTGGCCAAGGCTGGTACACGTGAGAAGCCTGTCATAAGCCCCACTCTGAGACAACCATGGGGTGATTGGTAGCAGGTGCTACACCTGCAAAAAGTCTACCCACAGAACCTGAAACAACACCTGAGCTCATGATTTCAGAGGTTTTGATCCCAGAAATATCCACTGGTAACTTTGCAGACTCTCTGTCTCACTGCATCCCCACAATAGATATGTGGAACACTTCTTAATTTCCAGATCCCTGGCAGAGCTAGGGTGACCCAGAACAAGCTGACCAGCTCTATTAATGCTGAGATATTTCTACATGTCTTTTTTTTCCTCTTTTGTTAGTCATAAATGTATAGTTTAAAATAAGATGCCCACAATGTACTCAGAGAGAACGTTTCCAGAGAGATAGTGTCTGAACTGAATTTCACATTGAATTTTGGATGTAGACGCTCAATTTCCATGATACCTGCTTTTTTTTTTTTTCAATTGGTGGCATATTTTTACTTATCTCAGTTCTTCCTCCAGGAAATCAAGTATTATCTAATGATAGTTCAGGTTCTCCAGAGCAGTGTTATAATTAATCAATTATTATTTCATGTTAGGGAGATTGTAAGAGAATATATTGTATGAATAATGCACTAATAATTGTGTTACTACTGCACTTCCTAATAACTTTTCAGTTATTTGTGTAGCAAATGCAAGCCAACTCATGTGGCCCTGGAGACATCAATGGTCTTATACTCTATAGAGTGGATGGAACATGCAACTCAGTAATCTTCAGCCCAAAGAAGTACAACTAGACAGGATAGGAAAATCTGTGACCTTGGTCATACTGCATCACATTAGCAGATTATTCCATCAAATAACATCAAGAGTTTTCAAATAAAATAAATCTGCTATTATCCTTTTGTTAGAATCCACAGCTGTATGTTTCATCAGCCCTATGTTTCAATTTGCCTTTCCATTTTGTTTTTTTCTGTTTAAATTTTCTTTCATGGAACTTTTAGTATTACGTTAGACAATCAGACAATGTTTTTTTTCTAAAAATACAGAAGGGAAAGAACATTCTTGGAAATCTTTTTGCCCTTTAATGTCTGTAGACACTATTGTCTTGCCTGCTTTCCCAGACAATCCATAACTGGGGAGAATATAGCTCTATTAACCTTGTTTTATCAGCCAAGATGTCAAAAGCTGTGCTATAAATCTTCATCTTAATCATTTATGATTAAATATTCAGATGAGATTATGTGCAACCTAATTCTACACATCCATCTCTACATCCCTAATTAACAACAGACAGCAACAGAGGGGAGAAACCACCATCTTTCTGAAGTAATGAGACAAAACTGAGCTTTTGTAGACAACTTTCATTTCTAAGCACTTCTTTTTAATCACCATTTAAGAAAGAAATGTGATTAATGACGTTATGTATATCAAATTATACATCTGCTGCTTCACAATAGACTGCTAAATATTGCAGTGGTAGTCCCTGTAGCCCCCAAAATATCTTATTTTTATGAAGCCTCACTGGTTTCAATTTTTCCCCATCTGTCAGAGAATTTGACATCCATACAATGGAAGATGAATGGGAGAAAACCTTCCAGGGCTCAGTGGGTAAAACTCCTCCCTGTTCAAAAAGGTATCTAAGACTTAAGAACCACTAAAACCCCTCTTGGTCTTTATTTAGAACTGCTTTAGCTTTAAGCACCAAATTTGAGATATTTGAACCCTAACTTCGAGAGGGAATGCAAAAATGTACCTCATACTGAAACTGAAGTTGTTGATACACATCACCAGATTTTCAGAAAAATCAAACTTGAAAGCTATGAAAGGAATTAATTACTTAAGCTGAGACAGCTAACTCAACCTGTAAATCACAGGCTCTAAACAAAAGAGATCTCCCAGGAAAAGGCATAAAGTCTGTCCTTCTATCAGCCTGAAACTGACTTCTCATTATACTTCTTAGAACAGTGCAAGTAACAGATCGTTCGTTTGAATGCGATGATTAAAAAAAAAAAAAAGAAAAAGAAAAAAATAGCTTAATTAAAATCTCATGTTGGGGAAGGAAAGAAGCAGGAAAAGAAAAATATAATTATGTACTCTTGCATCAACCTGGAACAAGTATGACCCAATTCATAAATGAAAGCACTAAATTTCGAAATGACAAGTTGCATTTTTAGCATGAAACTTTCCTCCCTAATGTGCAGGCATTTTCAGAAAATTACTGGAATATAAGCTCTTCAAATTTGTCTCTCCTCAGCCAAAACTACTTGCTAAATTCAACCTGACTCCATTATTATTTCCCCAAATGACATTTTTCAAACTTATTTGGGGAGGAAGCAAAGGAAGGCGGGGAGGGGGAATTGCCTGGCTCCATCCTCTGCTGGTTTTTCTAATTGCATTTAAATGATCCATGCAACTGGTCTCCTACGACTTCCCTGAGGGGTAATATTTCACAGTCTAGCTAATCTCCCTATTGAAATGTGTCCTGTTTTTCAGCAAAAAATTCACCAGTATAAAGCAGAACTGGAATAAGTTTTGTTGACTTCTAAAAGTTTTTAAGTTTGTTTTAAGATCAAGAAGTATACAAATACAAAATATCAGCAGACTACACAAGTCTGGATGGTTTAGCAGGGCAAACTAATCTGCCATCCAAGGTGCCTCATGTCTACTCATGAGCCCAAGCTTCTTGGTCCAACAATATTTTGCTGTATCTGAATGAATGATAGTTACCTTTCCAAAAAGAAAGAAAGAAAAAGAAACAGAAAAAGAAGCAATGTAAGGCCCAACTTTTTTTTTTTCACATTACACACACTTAATACTCGATTAATTTAGTCATCTATTTCTCTGTCTCACTCATGTGACTGAATTTGTCTGAGTTTACTATGCACAGGCCAGATTCTTCATCTGCTTGTATGTCTATTTAGCATAAGTGGCATGGTGCTTGCAGGACCAGAGCTTTGCATACATCTCTTTCCTGTGAGGGCTGCTGAAGCATCACTCACCAAATGAAAATCCCAGCTCTTTGGGGAAAAAAAAAAAAAAAGAAAAAAAAAAAGTTCCACTGCTCTACTGCTCTTGGTGATTGAGTAATCCCTTTTGCAACTGTTATTAGCAACCTTACTATACAACTTAATGGCCTGATTCTATATTTTATTTTTTCCCCTAGGTTGACTAAGACACTACGTGCTTTGTGCATTTCTGAAGTGGAGTCAGTAGGCTGGTTAAGGGAGTCAGACACATTAGTGAGCCTGTGGGGATTTGCTGTGGTGGTGCCTAAAGCAGGGGCGCCTCTGCCTGCAGACAGGCATGCAGGGCAATGTGCCCACTCACCTTTTGTACTTTAAACTGGTTTGACACTCAGTAGAGTACTACCTAATTAGTTAGGGCTGTGGCACTCTGCACAAGAGGGAAGGCAATCCAGGCTCAGACATAAGCATCTTTTTCAGATTTACTCTGTTTCTGAATCACCTAGCACCTAGATTTACATAACAAGGGAAAGGAGACATATCCACACCTGAGGTTAAAAAAACTCTACTGAGCACCCTCTAAAGGAAGTGCTTCAACACTATTTGACATATACCTGTGTCATTACAATTGTAGACAATATGTTCTGGCCCAGTGATGCAATACCATACTTTTTCTCATTTAGTCTCTTTCTCTGGCTGTCATGCTTCTTCTGTAGCAGCAGGTGAGAATGATTCAAATTATTAAAATTAAAATAAAGATATTTCCACAGTAACATGACGTTATTTCCACATTTTAATTTAAGGATGCTAAAAAATTCTACACTCACAAAACTCAGAAGCACCTCAATTTGCAGGAACTGACTAAGTACCCTGAAGCCCCAACAGGCAGTCTTTCAAAGGACAAGGCACACAGTCAAGTAAAACACCCAGGCCAGCTTTTGTTTGGAGTGGTTTATCCCTACACATTGGATCTAAATGATATAAAGTTACTCAATCTTCAGTGACAGCAGTTTCTTCCATCACCTTGCAGACATGGAACTCGACACCTGAATGCTCCCAGGTGATGAGCAGCCAGTAAGCTCTCACCAAGACTAGGTATCTAAACTGAGTATTGTACCTTGTGAAAACACTTGGTCCTGCAGATATATTGTCATAGCAAAGCTTAAGCAAGATTTTCTGGCATGCCACAACATATGGAAAGCTCCAGTTTAACTGTGGTCTCGGGGTATGCCACAAATACACAAGCTGGAATCCTATTTGGGAAGATGTTTAACGGAAGCTTAAATCATTGACTCTGAAGTTTTTAAACCCCCTGATTTCATAGCATGTGACAATACATCTCTGTGGAGCAAAATTAAACTGTAGAAAGACTCAATTAGTTTTGACTGTATTTCTACCAGCAATTTTTTTTATCTGTTCAGATCATGCCTGGAGAATAAACAAAATCCCAGTATGCTCAGACTAGGCTGTGAAATGCAAACTCCTATCTGATATAAAATTCAGAATTTTGAAAACAAAAAGAGCTATAGTTTGGAAATTCTGGCAGAATGGTAATGCAGTGATTTAAACATATGTCTCCTGGATGAGAGGCTGAGAAGGAAGAGACTAACAGCAGGCATGTAAGCTCAGTGTGCCACGAGCTTTGGGTCACTCAGTGAAGCACTGGCTGTGTCCACACAGTGCCCCTCATAATTCAGCTGTATTGGTTGTATTTAAACACACCTGCCAGTGAATGTGTTCCTTTCATACACTACAGTCTCTTCCTAATTCCCTTCTTGTCCAGCTCTACTGAAAACTTCCAGGGCGCATTACAAGATTTTCCTTGCCAGACAGAAAACATCCAGCACACTTCCTTTCCCTTCAAAATTCAGTAAAGTACTGGGAAATTCCCTGGTCAGTCTGGCAGTGCCAATCTTTAGTAAACCCTGTTAGACTTTATTTTGTTAGTCTATATATAGACTTTATTCCCCCCTTGTCCTTTAACTGTATGTCTTTCTAAAATTTTTAAAGGAAAGGACACTTATAGCATCACTTACTCATAGATGGATAGTCGATGAATAATTTTATTTCCTAAATATGTAGCTGTTCTCCAGTCTTATGGTGCACATTTATATTAACAGATTTAAAACACAGATTCAATTCACCAGCTCTTTTAGTATTCTGGAATTGGAATTATTAATTCCCTTTGATTTTTCAAAGAAAAACTCATTTACTGTTGCTTTCACTGCAGTTGTGGTTATTTCTGTTTCACTATCATCATAATGCATATCTGTCTTCCCTTTACCACTGTGATAATAGAATTGTCTTTACTGAAAAATTAGAGAAATCATCAAGTTTATCTAGATTATCTTTGATATCCCTTCTCATAAAATAGCAGCTGTCTTTCTTCCTTTTTCTGTCCCTATTACATAGCTGAAGAATGTTTTGCTATTTGCTTTTTTTTTTCTGTAAAGGCCAGATCAGCTTGGTTTTGGAAAGTTTCACTTTATCTCCAGACCTCTTGACTTCTGGGCCTTAGTGCTGCTTAAACAACAGGGAAGGAAAGGAGGCAAGGTGGCAAGCAATTATTTGCAGATTTGTGTTGCAAACACACACTTCATTTAAGAGCTAAACACTACAATTTTTTTTCTCTTTTTCTGATGTTCAGATTCCCTGCAGTTATAGCACTATCAATTTCAAAGAAATTTAGAATTTCTTTATATATTTGAGGGAGCAAATTTCTCTTACTATCCACCTGCCTCAGTTATGAAAATTTGGTCTTTTGGGGAAAACAAAACAAAACAGAACAAACTACTTAGAAACTTTATTTCTTCAAGAAACATAAAAGGAAGTTATCTGTCATTATGCTGTTGAAGGCTATTCAGTGTTATCAGTCTTCCATTGTGTCCTCATTCCTTACTGAGAAATTCTAAAAGTTCTAAAATATCCCCATCAAAAACAGGACACTGTGACAGATCCTAATACATTAGCTACTGGATGAAGACACATGAAAATGTCTATGATGCTTGCTAATATGTTTTGCAGTCCAGTATCCATTTAAGCAGTTTAAATCCCCCACAATGGATAACATTTTCATTCAGATTTCTGGAATGCCTACTCTTCCCTTTTCACAACACCACTCCAGCAGCCCAACACTAGGCCAGGTAAACCACCTTTGCAGACCTTCTAAAAAATTACTTTTTGAACACATCTATCCCACTCTTTCAGGTTATCCTATCATTAATACTCACTAGAACACCAGCAGGTCACTAATTTCAGTTCTCTTTTCTTGGTAGCACACAACATTCAAGTCCCTATTTCCAGTCATGAATTCACATGATTCAAGTGCTGCACAGGTGTTACTTCTTACCTTTCCTTGCACAGGTTTTTGATGGGTGTGTATCCATGTTCACTTTTGCCTTTAGGGACAACATCCAGCCACTGAGCCGATCAAGCAAAGCCCTAGGAACTATGTCCCATTGACACTTTATCAGCACCTTCGAGTTTTCTCTGCTAACCAAATTCCTGTTAGCAATTCTATATCAATGTTCAATCCTCATTTTCCCCATTTTACTCCTCTTGCACCTACTTTATACATATATATAGATAGATATGTTTAAAGTCTTTCTTCCAGATGTATCAGAAAAAACAGACCAGTTTTTAAGTCAGACAAGAAGAATACATCTTTAGATGTCTCTTTCATCCAGCTGCACAATAACAGCAGATGCCTCAAAACACATCCCTTGTTGCATTGTGAGTTATGTGCTGATCACCATTGCTCCATCATGCATCCAATCTCTTATCCCACTGGAACATAAAGGAAATTTCTGAACATCTTAAAGACATTTTAAATCAAAGTAGAAACACAGCCACCACTGACCTAATGTTCCTTACCTCTACATGTCACTGACCTAATGTTCCTTGCTCCTTCCATGCGTGCCATATGATCAGCAAACTGTTTCCAAAATGAAAATCTCTGGTGGAGCTCTGATGAAAGGCCAGGTTAACCAGGAAGTTAAATAACAAGACCAGCATTACATTCATAGCAATGAGTCAAAACCTATGGCATTACCTTTCCTCCAGAAAGCAGGGATTTTTATGAAGATGATAATGCTCCCCTTGAACCATTTCTAAATCTATTCAGATTATAGGGATCTCTGAAGAAAAAATTACTCAGTTATAGCCTTCCTTGTGGGAAAACAGGTTATGAGAGAAGTCCTGAGTTTTTATCTTATCAGCCAGATGAATTGGAGAATACTGCAGAAGTTTGAAGGGCAATTATTTTCTTCACAAGAGCACAGGAAAACATGTTACTCCTCAGTCTCAATCTGCTATTTTCCTGGAGAAATACAGTCCTGGACTGCCTCTCATCAGCAAGACAATTACAAGTCTCTATGTATGATTTAGTTATACGCCTTTGACATAAACACTGTCATAGAGAGAAGGCTACCTAAAAAAAAAGGCTTTCTAGAAGATAGAGACTGTAAGAACACAAAGGGTAAATGCATAAAATTAAGTATTGTACTTAACTTCTCTTGGTTGTAGGCATCCCTTGCCCTTCACACAAACCTACTTCCATGGATAGAAGATAAATTGCTATGGTTTGAATGATTATAGCCCTAAACTTTCATAGGAGTGCTTACTGTCATTCAGCCAAAACAGAAGAAAATTTATGCCAAATTTGTGACAAACCAGTGTGAATACATTCGAGCCACTCCAGAAAAAGCGATGTATGAAAAGAGAAGCCCTAACCTGAGTTCAGATATGACAGTTCTAGTAGTATGCCATTGATATACTACCAGCTTTGTGTTTTCCTATCAACAGGCACAAGCTCTAGAGTGAGAAGGAATTTGAATCTTTTTTACCACAGCTATTTATGACTGTGAGAAAAACAAATCTTGCCAGGCCAGCCAGTAGCTAACGCTCAGTGGTGTTGGGTTACTAGTGGGAATGGAGGGGGGAAAAAATAAAACTGACTCTTTGAAAAAGCAAAAGAGGTAAAACTTCCAGAAAGCATGTTGTCCTCAGCTGATGGATCCCATGTGTCAGACAGCTCAGGAAGGGTAGCTGCAGCCTTTCACCCATGGGATAAATCAAAGGTAACTAATATACTGAAACACTGCCTCAAAATAATAACAAGTTAAAAACAAGTGACAAGTTTGTGAGATGCTGGTTAACAAGGTTCAGAGAAAAATATTCACATGCTGTAAAGCTGGTCCTGGGCTAAAATTTGGATTCAGAACACAGGCAAGCAAACCCTGATTTAGCATGCAATTAAGAAATCCTCCCTGAATTATGCAACTTTCATTCACTTCTTCAGAAGATATGAGAACACTGCAATCACTTGCCAAGTTTGATCCCAACATGCCATGGGGCAAACGGAGACCCTAAACTGTCATATTCTATTTAAATCATATGTAGGCTAAAGTGAGTGCGATTGCTTGGTGTATTAAATTACTACTAGTGTGTTGATAATTCCTCATGAACAATCTATGACTCTGAATTATTTATTGAGGAGGAAGTGGCTTTTGAAGTGAACATTATTTCTCTCTCAGAGCTAATGCTTGAAGATGATAAAAATACTTGCCAAGAGAAAAAGGAAATTAAAGAAGATACTTCCATGACTGACAGTTCTGAGATTCTACCTTATTTCATCATGGATTTCTTCTCTTTGTGAAGTCTATAGGCAAAAATGATGTTCATACTTAAAAAAAAAAAAAAAAAAAAAAAAAAAAAAAAAAAAAAAAAAAAAGAGGTGGGACAGCCTGTGTAAGGAAATTGCTTGCAACAAATCCCAGGTACATACACATTCAGTGATGGCAATTAATATTATTCCTAAACTATTCCCTTGGCTTTGGGCTTCCTTGTTTTTAGAATCCAGTACTGCTCATAGAAATAAAGCTTTGAGGGAGCCACAGAGCAGCCTTCCTCTGGCATCACGAGTGGCAGATCACAGAATCAAAGAGCTTTGGCTTGTAGTGCAGATGAAGGACACTTAAGAGAGCATGGAGTGACAGCAGGACAGAGAGAAGGACCCAATTCTCCCACTGGTCCTTCAAGTTTGCAGACAGACTTTTCAAAGCCTTGTCCCCTCAAAAGACTTCACAGATTTTTGAGGGGAATTGAAAGCACAGATGAAGCAGTGACAGGCTCCCATATAGTAAGATAAATCCAGTGTGAGGCATTCTCCATTATGACCAAATTAGAATTTCATTGCTCAAAGAAGTAGTCTCACAATAAGGCACATTCTTGAATCACAGTGGCAATATTTATACCCAAAACAATTGTTTGAAATGAGCATAAATCCTGCTGTCTTCTCCACATCTGTTAAGTTTGCTATTCATGAAGAATTCTACAAAGAATTATTTATGAAATACCATTAGAAGACATGTTTCTACGATATTTCTGTCATTTATTTATTTGCAAATAGTTTATATACAGTAAGCATGCATGAAAACATTTAGTAAATTTTCTGTGAACAGATTTGAATGTTGAGTTTATTCTTATTTCAAGGTTATTCTTCAGTTTTCAAGGTGCCAAAGCCAATTTCTTTGATAACCAATCCTTTGTGCCTACTAATTAGAAATATCCAAAACAATTTGCTATTTAAATCATATGTCATTGCTTCTGATCCTTGATTGGATGAGTAATGAAATTAAGTAAGACCCATATGAGTTGTGAATATTACTACTGAATATGTAATTAAGGTTTTGATTAATATTCTGGCACTCAGGCTTAAAATACACCTTCCATAAGTATTTGCACTCATAAAGCTCAAGCTGAAGAAATCAGTACAAGTCATTAACACAGTCAAACCGAATTCATAAGCAAACTTCAAAAGAATACTTGTAAGGTTTTTCTTATGATGATGGGTATGTGCAGTACTCTTTTAAGTTTAACTCCTATATTAGTGCTAGCTGTCAAATACAGCTGTTGGCCATCTTTTCTCCTTAGGTGCTGGTATAAATTTAAAAACTAGGGATATAGGTTTTGCTGAGGTATTGAAAATATCCCCTGTTAATATACGGTGATTATTTAAATGCCATTTGTTTCAAAGCTCAATGAATCATTTTGCGGAAATTTAAGATCCTTTAAGACATAGCATTGCTTATAAAAACTTGAAATTTTATGGTTTTTTTCATGTAATGCACCTCCATTTCCCACCTAGAGTATGCATTAGGAAATTTTTTCCTGTCATTACTGAAATATACTTAATTATGGTGACAGTCAACATTTTTCAAAGTATTCTCTCCATCCAATACTTTTTGCACTTCAAGAAAGCCAATCAGAGTACCTGATACTTAACAAATAGAAAGACATGAAAGTATAATTTCTTTGTTGTTGTTGTTATATAAATCTTCCATTTGTAAAACAACATAAGAATTAATGATAACAACTTACTAACATGAATTCTGACACAGTATGGTATTCCACACACCTGTCCTAATAAAAGAGAAAAATTCTGATTCTTAACAGAGAATGAATTCACTCTCCTGTGAGTGCACAGTGTGTAACAAAGATATGGGCAGTGTAAGGAGAGCTAGATTCAAGAAAAAGGACAGAGCCTAGGTCTGAAATTGATTTTGGGATGAATTAGGAAAGGCACCCGCTCAAAAATACTCCTCTATCTTCAACATGCATTTAAACCACCAGAAGTAGTAGCAACTCCTCATTACTTCTCTTACAGAGGTATCCCCAAACCTGCACATAATATCATCCTCCTGCTGTTCTAGGAAGTTTTTATAGGAACAGAACCCTTTTCCAGCTGGCCACCTTTTCATCATGGGTGAGGCTGGAAGCTGTTCATAAGTTCTACCAGAAGCAGAAAGGATACACAAAGATTAAATACTTGCTCTGGGCTGTCTCAGGCAAGTCCCACTTGAAGAACCTCCAATGGCCCAAATCACAGTTTGGTTATGAGACCAGCATTCTCTTTAGAGAGAGCATTCTCTCTCTAAAGGAGCTATACTTTTGATGAGTACAAAGCATCTATAAACTCACAAAACAAGCCAAAATTCTCAGTCTACCCAACAGCACACCAGTAACAGGTCCAAACTGACAAGGGAATGGGTCCATTCCAACCACAGCCTCTGCAGTTCCCAGGATTTTATGTTCTGCTTCTCCAAACCCGTCATCAGGGCTTGAGTCAGCCTCTTGTGAGACAAACTCAGGAACTGATAGGTGGCTTATTTTGCACTCTGTGCTAGTTTTCTCAGCAGCCTCTTGATTTAATCCAACCATGAAGACAACACTCCCTAATTAACTAATTAATTCTCTAACCTAACTGGATTATTAATGGGCAGCCCTTCCACAGAAGTAGCACAAAGAGAATGTAGACACGTTATAGAAAAATGTACATGTCCAAAATTTTATTTTTTAGGTACAGAAAAAAAAAAAAAGAATGGCATACTTAAGGACCAAACATACCCCTTAGTTCAGAAAGGTAATTTCCATACAATGTTATCAGGAGTTCTTAATTTGCCTGTGTGGTAAAAATTGCAAACAAATGGTTGTTGACTGTAAATCCAATCCTTCCTTTTGACACATGCATTAACACACTATTGTAAAAGTTCAAAACCATTATTATTGAGTTCTCTCTGCCACATTAATTATCATTTGCACTGTGTTTGGCTTCACTTGGGTAAGTAAGTTCTATAAGTACCTAATCTTTACTTACAGAACATCTTCATTTAATATTCTATGAGCTCTGTTTACATTTATGGTTTTTTTTCACTAATTCTGTGTTGAGTCCAGTTTCCTGTACCAGTGCTGTTGGAAATGTTCTATCCCCAGCCTATTTGTCTGTTATCACCCACACATACCATTGTTTCTGAAGGTGAAATGTCTGGAGCTTGGAAACTTCAGGTTGAAGTTGATTCTAGCACCTCCACTTTGTTTAGAAAAATTCCTAACCCTTAGGCCAGTTTTCCACAGCATGCTGGATCCAGCTTAAAAAGCAAACTAATAAATAAAGAAAACAGCTCAAAAGACAAGGGCATGAGCTAACCTGACGCAGCAAAATTAGTAGGTGAAGGAAATGGGGTGAAGGACAGAACTTTTTTAAAGCTATATACCATAGTCTGGGTGTAATAAGCAAAAAGCCTTGTGAAAAGAAATATTTAAAACATTAAATTCTTACTTCAGTAGCTCAATACTGTCCGTTATAGAGAGATGTTCACGTTTTCAAGGTGTTTAACTTAAAACCTGTTTTGACAGACACATTGAAATGATAATTGATTTTGAATTGTTTCTACCTAGATAATTTTCCATCTGAGTATCTCAAAGTGTATTACAAAAATAAGGCTTCATAACATCCACGGACTCGACTGCAAATATGTACTAGCTAACTAAAGAATAAAATCTTCAGAAGTATGCTCTGCCTTTGACTGCCAAATTGAGCCACTTTAAATATCCTTCTCCTTTAAGAAAAAAAAATTATAAAAAGCTCCACTCCAACTGAAAGTAAAGGGAGCTGCTGTTCTTAATTTCTGAAACACAGACTAAAGGCAAGAAAAAGACAACCAAGATTATGCACACCGAAAAGCTGGGCTTCACCTTCTGTGGAGCTTGAGGTGAGTTGGGAAATAAGAAGCTGGGACATGAAGATAGGGTTTTACTTCAGCCACAAAACTTCTGCTTACATTGATAAAAATCAACCACAAAAATGCTACCAGGAAATCAAATCAGAGCAAGAACTGGGAACTCAAATTTTTAAATTGCAGTTTTAAAATTGTTATTTAATTCACTTTTGCAAGAAATGGCAGAGCAAAAGCGTAGAACAACTACTGGGTGCATACATCAAAACCAGCTTTCTTCTATATTTTTCTAAGTTTGATTACATATGACAATGAAAGGTTGATGAAAAAACTGAATAAACAAATCCTTCAGCTAATTCAGTTCATCTGGAGCTACTCCTATAAGCTTAAGCAGGCATTTTCATGGAGATCTGTAACATGATGCTCTTTGTGGTTGTACTATACATGAAGCTTGAATGTTTTGAAACAGAAATACTCTTTCTGTGCTTTTAAAGTAAGAGAGAGAAGGTTAAAGGGTGGAAAAAGATAGAAAAAAAATTAAACTGTAAAGAAGAAAGACAGGGAAATCTGGTTTTGGTCTCACTACAAGGCCCTATTAGATCTTCCTCTGTGGCCTCACAAACATGACATTTCTGTCAGTGTTATGTCACAGCTCCAGCAGGATGGGCAGTAAATGTCCCCATCCAGCCTTGCCTAAGCATCAGTGCAGAAACCAATCAGGGAGACAAGAACTCACCCCTCACAGCTGGAAAGGGCAGTGGACTCAAATCCCCTAAAACCTGAGAAAATACTCTAATCACAAGGGACATTTCTCCAGTACTATAAAACAAGGCTGAGTCTGCAATATTTGTTGGGGATATAAGCTTGTCATTGCTCATAAAGCAGATTTGAACAATGGATCCACAAAGGCATTTTGGTGCCACTGCAGCCTAG
Organism: Phylloscopus whistleri; assembly: GCA_017589585.1. Classification (NCBI taxonomy): domain Eukaryota; kingdom Metazoa; phylum Chordata; class Aves; order Passeriformes; family Phylloscopidae; genus Phylloscopus; species Phylloscopus whistleri. The sequence goes on from JADMLD010000094.1 coordinate 2,847,121, forward strand.
CATCTGCTTTGCAATGGGCATAAATGAGAAGGAACTCAGGCTGTGTATGCTGGGGAGGTTCTGGACACAGTTAAAATGCAGGAATACAAGCCTCTAGGCAGCTTTCACGTTGCAGTCCATTACAGTCCATTGTGTTTAAATTCCTCAAGTAACTTCATACAGAATTACAGAATAACAATGTTTGGGGTGGGAAGGGACCTCTGGAGACCATCTAGTCCATGTCCTCTGCTAAATCAAGTTCACAGAGAAAGTTGCACAGAATCACACTCAGACATGTTTTGAATATCTACAGAGAAGGAGACTCCACAAACTTTTTGGGCAGTTTGCTCCAGTGCTCTGTCACCTTCACAGTAAAAAAGCTTTTCTTACAAGGCTGTTAAGCCAAATCTTCAGTGCCATCTTTTCAGGTCTATACACCTGAAGAACATCTAAATTCTGCTTTCAGAGGAAAGTCCTATTATAGATCTGTCTCAAAGAAATATTTCCATATAAAGAGAGACTATAAAGATTAGAGTTGAAGAATAATATGAAAAGACACAAATCCATCCATACCCTTCCTTTAAATAAAAGCCCACACACGTTTGTAATGACAAATCTTATCATTCCACACAAGCCACTATGAAAAGGTGAAAATATCAGCATAGTGGCTTTCATTGCTTTCTATGCATGTATAGATTGCTCTGCAGATAGCTGATGTCTGGTGCTTGATATTTAAAGGTACTTTCCTTGGACCTGCAGGAAGTAATCCTCTGTACTATACATGGGAAAACATCACTCAAAGAAGTTGGCAGGATCGTAGAATAGATCAGATGCTTACATGAAAACATCCCATTAAAGCGAGTAATGTTGAAAACTGTGGCAAAGCTAATCTTCATTTTTTAAGGGCAGAAATTAATCTGATATATAACAGCTGATAGAGATAGGGAAAACTGTCCATCCATCTGTAGGTTAATTCCTTTTTTATTCACCATAAAACATCTGTATCTTTCTCTAAAGCAGCTGCCACCATCCTTGGTACATCAGTCTCATCTAAGTCACACCTTCCAACTTTAGAAGAACAAAAAGCAGTTACTTTCCCTGTCATATGATTGCCTGCTAAAATTCCTTTGAAAACACCCCACAAAAGAGTGTCACTCCATGTGCTCCAACTCGTGGCATCAAATAATTTGTGATTGATAACATTAACCACCCCCACTGATTATCCCTGCCAATCAAAAAGATTTATATGGCTCACCATACAAGCCTTGTACCATAAACACACTGAACAGCACAGGCTTGTTGTCAAAGGAAAAGTAATGAAAATAATAACATAATATAGCAATTATTTTATCTTAGGGGAAAAAGTACATTATAACCCATTTCAGCCATTCAGGCAGGGAAACAGAATGAGAAGGAGAGTGATAAGAAACCACTTCAGCAATCAGAGTCCACGGGGAGATGATAATTCATGTTATGGTTGTCAGAAAACTCAGGTAAAATCTCTTGGAAAAATATATACCCAAGACCTATTATTTTTTAATTCTGAAATTTATGAAAAGATGTTTTAGAGTACTCTCTTTCCTGTCAGCTTATGTCAGACTGATATCTCACATTTTTATTTATCATTGTTCAGACGACTTCTCACTGCAGTGAGAGTTTATCTAGCATTTTCTCTGTGTATCTAACATTTTTGCTGTGAGTTTTCCCAGACATACAACTCTTCTGTTTTCCTGCCTGCTTCTACAGTTTCTCAAGCAGTCACTTATGAAATCATTCAAATAATTCCTCTTTGGTCAGCAGCTGAAAGGAAACAAACTGCAGTTAGGTACATAGTTAGGAGTATCAACTCATATTCCTATGTCTTTTCAGAACCTTCTTCCTTTTCTACATCATCCCTCATGTGCTCTTTTATATCAGCCTCCTTTCATTTTAAAAATCGAGTAAATCAAAGCAGTTCTTTTTATAGCCTGTTTGCCTCTTCCATGCCTATATGTCCACTTGACACAATGCATACAACTGACAGCTGTGCTAAAATTGAAAGAAAAGGCACCACTTCCTAAATATACTTTAGCAAACAAAAATTTCTACTTGAAGTGCAAGCAAAAGAGCTATTGATTTTGTCTGTGCCTGATAAATTCCTCCCAAACAACCTGTTTACTGAAAATGAAAGTCACTGTTGTGATTTATCTGCTATACATTAAAAGCTACTTAATTGGAACAGAGAGACAGAAGAACAAGGTAACACTGTTAAAAGTGACAGAGGAATTGATTTAACTTTAGTTTTATTAGAGCTTTTGTATCTTTGTGGCCAAGTCAGTTCTTATGGACAAATATTAAGGACTAAGGCAGCTGACAAGGAGAATACTCGTCTGAACAAGTTAAACTGTGATGTAAATAACCTGAAGAAGGAAGGAGGATAACTGAGGGTACAGATCACACTGTGGTGTTACACTTTCTGGCTTTCCCAAGAGAGATGTGGACACTCAAACTGACATTTCAGAAACAAATACTTTCCCTGATGTAAGTAACAGAAATTTTAACAATAAAAAACAAAACCAAAACCACCCCTTATTATCTGCTTGCAAGAAGCTTCTGTGAGTTTATAACATTTAAAAACAAATTATGATGTGATGCATTTCTTTGAATTCATGGTAGGTACGTATAGTCATTCCTTCACAGCATCAGAGGAGTCTAGAATAATTACTATATATGGTGAAATCCTCTGAAACACAAACCCTTGCCATCTTACCAATTTTCCACTCTTGGAAAAAGGCAAATAAAAATTGTTCCCATATATAAGTTTCTAGAAGGCATTCTGTGTGTAAAATATTAGTTTTCCTACTAAGCCTATTGTGTGATCAGAAATCAGTGCTTAAGCAGTCCTTTGAAAATCTGAAAACTTAAGTGACTGATAAATATTCTCTACAGAGAGAACACTTGTTAATTATTAAAGTACAGTATATTTCTTCTAAAGTACATCAGCATCTTTTACACATAGCTAAGGTTATTAGAATAAACTGAATACCAAATCTGATTTGTATGCAGACTTGTAAGAGATTTTTAAGAACATAGTAAAGCTTCACTCCTGTGTTTGCAAAAAATATGAAAGGCACAGACTTCATCTGCATACCACTGTCCTCAGAAAAGAGAAGAAAAAAAAAGAAAAAAAAAGAAAAAAAAAAGAAAAATAAAGGAATGGAAAAAAATTGAATATTTATTCTGATGAATATATTACCAAATGTTTAAATGTGGTCAGGCCCCTTACAGGGTGGGCTGCCCCTTCTAATCTTACTGAGAGGGAAAAAACCCACAACTTTATTTCCTGTTTCTTACAGCCCATAACCTTTCCTGAGACCTAAAGAAACAGCGGGCAAAATAGTTAATCAGTTGGATTTTAACTCAAGCACTGTAGTAACTCAATAAAAGAAATATGGCATTGCTGAGTGGCAGCATTTTGCTACACTAAGAGACAGATGGGGAGGATATGCAATAATCTTGTCTAGGAAATGGCTATGATTCATAAATTTGGACTCCATGTGACAAATTATCTGACAGATTTCAAAACAGTGAGAAAAACTGGTGTCAGATTGAGATATTATCACATCTTAGTGTGAAGTCCAATGGCAGCTGGAATTATTGACCACATAACTACAGCGAACTCCTACATTGCTACTGAACAAAAGTGTCAGAACTACTATGTAGATCAAAAGTGTGGAAAGAAATGAACCTATTTAAGCTCAGAGTTGAGCTAAGACTGATGATGTTTTCCTTAATTTGAACTACCTTGCTGCACTTCCAGTTTAGGGGGCTGGTCATGATCAACAGTGAGCACCTGCAGAAGTTGTAAGGATTTCTGCAGGGCAGAAACCATTCCCTTTTTTTTTTTTCTTTTTTTCTTCTGAGAGTGTCAAGTTATTGTAGAAGGGAAGCTTATGAGCATAAGCAATGACATTTCTTTGGCAGATGATCCAGACCTGTGAAAAATGTTTCCACAGGGCACCAGAGAAATTACAACTCACCCAGTCTCAGAATCCAGCATCACCTTTACAACCTTGCTCCAACTCCCTTTTTTTTTTTTTTTTTTTTTTTTTTTTCTGGATAAGAACCAGGAAGGATGAGGAAAATAATGGCTTCTTAGTATTACACATAAACAGACCCAGCCAAAGCATAGCATCATTTGTCAGGGAACGAGATCCACCTTGGAACAGACACCTGTCCTGGACAATGCCACCAGGAAGGACAAGTAACTTGGTGTGTCCGTCCTCCTCCTTCTCTAGGTGGTTTCTCACAGAGCTAGGAAGTCTCAGTCAAAGCCCCTCACTCTGTTGAGAGATATACTTAATCATCTCAGTATTGCTTCAGCTATCCAGAAATAATTTTAAAGGGTAATTTCCAGTCCTCTTCTTTCCAATGATTCACCCTTCCTCCGGCCTTGTTAGCTACAGAAACTTGACAGTTGCCTTTCAGGCACTTTGACATAGCCTTTCAGACAAAATGACACAGGCTGCGGGAACTCCCAGACACTCTGAGCACCAAGGCAGCCTGCTCACACCCCCCTGCTGCAAGGCACAGGAGTTGTCTCAGGGAGCCACTTCTTGCTTTCCAGACACCACAAGATGGGCACCAGCAAATCCTCCAGTCTCCTCCTCTTGTTCACCCAACTTCCCACAACCCACACTCCTCCCAGGGCTGACTCTCAGGATCCCTTTACCCAGCTTCAGGAGCATGGCTATCCAAATCCTGCCAGACCAAAGGAACCTCAGCCAGAATTTTTTTCTAAGGAAATGAACCAGCTCCACAGATGCCAAATGAACTCTATGATCTCTTACATCCAGTCACCAAGTCCTGCTATCCACAGCAAAATCTGGAAGTCTTTGCTAAACCTGTGAAGTTTAGTGAATCAAAGGGTTGCTCAAGGGCAGTGGTTACGTACTCCCAGGCCAGGAGTTTACCTGAATCCTTCTGGCCCATTTACCTCTACAGAGGTATATTTAGAGTCCTTACAGGCTCTAAACTAAAGCACACACTTTCATTTGTTTCTTTTCAATGGGATAGAAACACCCTGTGCATTACATCCTCCTTGTAGTCCCCAGAGTCTGCTGTTAATAAGACAGCTCTCTCACAGCACCTGCCTGGGAGAAGAGGGCTCCACAATGTGGTTTCCATGCCCAAATATTGGTAAAAAGCAGAACACACTGGAAATGTGGATAAGGAAACACACCTGTATCTATCTCTGAAGGCAGAATCCCATCAGTGACCATATTTTAGCATGAAATTAGCTGCTAACAAATGCCTAGTTGGCTGCACCCTGCTATGGCAAGCAGATCCTCAGAGACTTCACTGGAATTTTAAGAGGTGGACAGTGTTATGAGGAAGTCCATGACCAGCCAAACCCCAGAGGAAAAAAAAAAAACATATATATAGTCTTCTAAAAGGAGCCATTTGATATTCTAAAGTTTTTTGGGGGGGAAGTTAGACCAATTTCAAAATTTTTAAAAAATACGTTTTTATTCAGAACTGATTGGTAACTGAGCTGCTCCTGCAGCTCCCTTTTTTCACACCCTAGGAATAAAAATTGTTTTAGTACTTTTAGATTGCCTACTTCTAGAATTGTTCCATACCACATTAAAGACCTCATTCATTTCCCATTAGCACATTCTAGTTAAAATTAACACATAATCATTTTCAATGATCTGGCTTTCAGTATGTTTGTAAACAAAAAATTAATCTCAGAGGAAATTGTTAAAAGTCATTCTGACAGAACTAATCACTAAAAACACATTTTTACAATTTTTTGATTTCATTTAATATTAAGAGCACTAGGATTGTCACTTGTACCACTCTTTCCTCAGGATGGCTTCCTTAAATAAGTAGTTGACCCCAAAACCTTTGGAATGGAACAAATAAAGGGAAATTGAAGACCTCAAGATTCAATTAATTTTAAGAGGAGACAAAAGACAACAAATACCACACAAAACCAGAATTTCAGTAGCTTGAGAATCAGGCACAAGCAAACTTTCTCCTCATTCCCTGATGGAGAAATGACAGACATATTACTGTAATTTTACTTGTGGGAGATTCAGTGCAAAAAAAGTAACAGAAAACTTAAATGCAGTTACAGGAGGGCTTTAACCAGGGGCAAAAGAAAAAAAAGAGAAGGAAAAATCTGAATGGTAAGAAGAAACATAATGAGAGGCACAGAACAAAGGGTAACAGGTTTTGTCAGCTGTTGGGATGGTGACCCCAGCACGTGTGCACTTGTGCTCACACAGCCAGCACAGTCTGTTCAGCTCTGTCAAAGAAGGAGTTAGTCTCCAAACACAGGCAACTGGAAAACACTTCAGATCACCTTTCGGTCTAAACAGCTTGAGCTATTTGCTCAAGCTAGTGCCAGTGTTACACTGTGCAGTAAAAGCTCTGGACTATTAAGTGTCCAATTAGAGACACTGTTTTCCAGAAAATTTCTCCAGATCATGTCAGTTCTGACACCATGCTTATGTACAGACTTTCTCAGGGTTTCATGTGACCTCTTCTCTTTGGTGCTGATTATTAACTGTAGATGTCTCCAAAGGCTCTTCCTAATCAGGAGCATATATAGGAATTAAAATGGAGCCACTTTAATCAGTTATGAAGAGCTGATATGAAACACCACATACTGCTGACCATATAAATTCTAAGTTTGTGGAAAACTGCAAATAAGTACTACAGAATTACTGACAGACAAGCAATTTGACGGCTCTGTTTCACTGAAAAAAAAAGAAAAAAAAAGTGTAACAGGCTAAACCATAAATAATGTCCTAACATGCCTCATCAGTTTAATATTCTGTTAGTCTTACACTGCTGCACATAAAACATGAAGAAAAGCTACATATGATCAAAAGAGACTCATCTAGTTTTAAATATAGAGGACTAGGTGCTTTTGCAAGGAGGAAATCTTATGTTAAGAGACACTGTGCTTCATCAAAAAGCAAGCAGCTGGAGAGCTCTAAATCCCAGACACCTCATCTGACAGAAGTGCTGTACAGTATTGGATCCCACCCTGCTCCACCCACAGCCCTCCCTGCTCTTTGTGTTCTCCAATACAGAGTCGTGACACCAGACCTTGTAAAACTCTCTTTCACTCAGCATGACCCATGCTGTTTGACTTCTATATGTATGAATATCAACATGATTTTCTAAGTACAATTTAAGCCACTGTACTTACTTTTCTATCTCTGCAAGGTGGGGACTAAAGATTACACAAAACTGATCACATTCAGAAAGTCCTAAGCTTAAATTGTGTTAAACAGCTCTGAAGGTAGAACATAAAGGAGCATACAAGCATTCAAGATCTGAAACAAAGCATCCATTTTTGTTCAAAATCCTGCTTCCCTTTCAAGCCGTGCCATTGTTAAATATGAGCACACCTGTAACTTTTAGTTAGTTTCACAAGTTTAGAAAATTGAATTTGTTACAATGAACTAAATACTCTGGAAAGCAAAAGGTGTTTAGTTGTGGCATCCCAAGGTCTTTGGTCAACTGTCCAAGTAGCACTTGGACTCCTTGATGCTTAAGGGCCACAAGAAGAACTGAGCTGTACTGGATATTGCACTAAGACAGTCTTTGCCCAAAGAATAAGACAGATACTAAAAGTGCCAGAATTAATTAGAAGTTTACAGTAATAACAAATTAAACTCCCTAATGAAGTAGTTGTGAAAAGTCCCGAGTGTTTCCAAAACAGAAGGATGACATAATTTCTTTCCATGCATCAGACAAGAAACACAAAAGGTATTTTCCACTGTTGCTTAAGTGCACTTGCCCTACTGCAGGACCTTCTTCAACACAGCATCTATCTTCCAAAACTTTATGTGAAAGTTTTACCTCTTTATACACTATGCCTTCTGAACTCTGCGCTCTTCAGGCAGCACTAAATGTATTTGCAGGGCATTCAGCCTCCATACGAATCTTTCCTAGAAATTAGCTAAAACTGAAGGAAAACTTTACTTTTGAAAACTATGATGTCATCTCCTTTCCCAGCAAGTGCCTTTCACAACCTACTTCAGCACATCCTTTCCATAATGCACAGTACGTCGCTTGCAGATGGTTTTGGGAACTGCTACTCAAAACTTTGATGTAGAAGACATTCCTCTAATACGTCACATATATAGAAAATGGATATGCATAGCAAGGAGATGACTGTTTGCAGCATATGTACACATAAATCTCAAAGCACGGCATCAGGGCGTTACTGGAAAGTAACTCTTCACTGCCAGTGAAGTTCCCTGCTGGCCGCAACGATGTGCTGGCCACATGTAAGGAGACCAGGAGATGTGCATGACCGGGGTATGTCCCCTTTTCCCCACCGGTTCCCTCATTTTCCCGAGCCTCCGGCGCAGGTTTCCCGGGAGGTTTCTGGGCACCTGGCGCTGCGCGGGCTGGAGGCAGCCGGGCGCCTCTCGGGGCGGCCACCCGTGCAGCCCAGGACGCTCCGGGACCCTGCGGGGCTCCCCTCGGCACCCTCTGCCCGGTCAGCGCCGCGGGAGCGCGGTCACCCCGGCGGGCCGGGCCGTGCCGCGCCGCGCTGTCCCGCACAGGGACCCCGGGCTGGGCAAGCCGCCGCTGGCCGGGCGCAGTCCCGCCCGCGGTCGGGCGCGCTCCCCCGTGGCCGGGCGCTCAAGCCCCGGCCCCTTGCACCCCCCTCGCCCTGCTGCTCACCTCCAGACCTGCCCCAGCTGCAGGATGTGGACGAGCGACTGCAGGAGCCAGATGCAGAAGGCGCAGGACGCGGACCGGCCGCCGCCAGCGCGGGGACCGGCGGCGCCGCTGCCGGCGGCGTTGCTGCTGCTGTTGCTGCTGCTGTTGGTGGCGTTGCCCTTGCTGGCGGTGGACGCCTGTCTCTGCGGCGTGCTGGGGCGAGCGGCGTCGATGTCCGCGGCCGCGGAGCCGCTGCTCACCAGCAGCTTGCTCTCGGCGGCGGGGCAGTGCCCGGCGGCGGCGGCGGCGCTGTCCTCGGTGCTGAAGTCGTGCGCGAACCAGCGGAAGCTGAAGACCTGCACGGAGAGGGAGCCCAGCAGCACGAAGAACAGGGTGAGCCCGAACCACCAGCGCTGGCCCCGCAGGTAGTAGTCGACCGCCAGCCAGATGTCGGTGCCCACGTCCGCGAAGTACACGGCCAGGGCGGCCAGGATCCAGAGGCAGTCCCACAGCGAGTAGCGCCGCTGCTCCCTGCCCAGCCGCAGGCACAAGGAGGACGAGCCCCCGCCCGAGCCCCGGGAGCCCCCGCCACCGCCCCCTCCGCCGTCTCCTCCTCTGCCGCCGCTGCAGCAGCAGCAGCAGCACCGGGAGCCGCCGCCCGAGCCGTCCCCGCCGCCGCCGCCGCTGCAGCACCCGCCCTCGGGCGCCTCATCGTCGTCGCTGCCGCCGCCCGGCCCGGAGCCGGCGGGCAGCCCCGGGGCCAGCGCCTGCACGGAGCCCGAGTGCTCGGAGTTCTGCAGCGGTGTGAACGCAACCTCGCCGCCCTTCTTCATCTTCCGCCGCCCGTCCGACTTCGCGGCCATGATGCCTCCCTCAGCCCCGCTGGAGAGCGAGCGGGAGCGGCGAGCGCTCCTTTATCCCGCGCCTCCTCCTGCTCCTCCTCCTCCGCCTCCTGACTCCTGCCTCCCGCCCTCCGCCGCCGCGGACCCGCCGCTCCCCGTGTCCCCTGTCCCCGCTCCGCGCAGGGCTGCGCGCCCGCGGGCGGCTCCTCCGCGGCGGCCGCGTCCGCAGCGCCGCCTGTCTGCGGGGAGCCGCGCTCAGCCCGCCCGCCCCGCCGCCGCCTCCGCGGGGGCCGGCGGTGCCGTGGCCGCCGCCGCCGCGCTCCGCTCGAGCCGGGAGCTGGCAGGGCTGCGCTGCCCGGAGCAGCGCATCCCGCACCCGCCTCCCCGCCCGCCTCCGCCCGCACCCGCCGCCGCCACCACCCAGCTGACTGACGCCGGGAAAGAGGATGACCTCATCCCTCTTCCCTCGCTGCCACCGCCCCCCGCCCGGCACCGGCACCGGCACTGGCGCAGGGGCGGGGAAGGGGGCGCTCGGCGGCCGGGAGGGGCGGGCGCGGCGCTGCCCCGAGGGTGCGGAGCACGGGCCCGCGGCGGCGGGGGGAGGCGGTGTCTCGGCTGCCCGGCCCGGGGAGGTGGGCACGGCGGCGGCGAGGGAACGGGTCGGCGGGGAGAGGCGGGGTGTGGCCGGCGCCCCCCGGGGCCGGGGCCGCGGGAGCGGCGGGGCGCGGCGCTGCCGCCGGCTCCGCTGCCGGTCTCCGGTGTCCTTCGAGCAGTTTGGGTTCCGTCTGTCCCGCCGGCGCGGGGGTGGAGTGGCGGAACGCGGGAGGATGCGGACGGGGCGGCCAGGAGGGCGGGCGTGCCCCCGGGCTTCTCCCTGCGAGCAGGCATTCTCGGGCTGGGGGGAGCCGCCGCTGCCGCCGCCCGGGCGCGGTGACCGGGGGCGGCGGCGGGCGGCGATGCCCCGCCGTGACGCCCGAGGCGCGGAGCCGCGGGACCGGCCCGCACCGCGGAGCCGCTCCGAGCGCCCGGCCCGGCGAGCCCCGCGCGGGGCGGCGGCCCCGGTCCCGCCCGTCCCGTAGGAAGCGCTGCCGACGCTCCCCTAACTTTGTGAAACGCTGTTGCGAGATGCGGTTCTCGGAGTGTGCCGTGACTCATGCTGCCTCAGAGGCGTTCGGGGGAAGGTGAGGAGACACCGTTTTATTCTGCCACCTGGAGAAATCGTATTTTAGGCGTAAAATTCACCAGGCGAACTCACGACGCCTTTCCCCGCTCCCCGCCCCTTTCCTCGCAGCCCCGGCTGCTCGCAGAGCACGGTCGCTCCTCAGAGCTCACCCGGGTGTTCCCTTAGCAGAGCTGGCTCCGCCGGCACTTCTCGGCTCGGGGCGAGGGGAGCAGCCGAGACCGGGAGCAGCCGTCCCGGGCGGAGCCGGCGCCGCTCTTCGCCGCGGGACACAGACACTCCCGGGCGGCCCGCGGAGCCCGGCGGGGAACACAAGTAAACGGGGGCTGCCCGGTCACGGGAGGCCACCAGCATCCTGCCTCCGAGAGTCACACGGGAATCACAGGGCTCGGGGTGCTGGCGGGGTGGGGGTGCCCACCTTTGGACCTTCTGCCCTCTCTGCCCTCCTGCATCTTCAACCGTACGGGTTGAGCAACTAATTGACCTTTTCACCTTTTTAAATTCTTTTTTTTTTTTTAAGCCTCTGGAATATTTCATGAGCATGCCCTCTCCCTTCTTAAAATAGAGCAGTGAGTTCGTCCAACCACGTTGCTGGAATATCTTAATAGGAATGGCAGTGAGACTGATAGGGTAGTGTTATGTTAAGCTCTGTGACTAAATATAGTCTGTTTAACTTCATTAATTAAACAGAAGAAGTCATATGGACAGCTGAGAAATCTGCCTTCTAACTCTTAAATGTACATGGTAAGTATAAAATTGCCTTTAGGAAATTAGCTTTTACTGATATATACCCCAGATTTCAAGAAAAGACTGCAGCATGCATTACAGTATTCAGAGTGCTGAGCACACAAAAATCAAACTTTGGAAGGTGAAAAGCACACATGAAACTAATTTGACTAGTTATTTTGCATGTTATCACACACGAATCTTTTAATTACATTGTCACATAATGGTTCTTAAATAATACACATTTGTTATGCAGTCTCTGTTACAATGCAGAGTATTACAATTACACTTTATTTCTATTCCTTTTGGAACCCTGTATTTTATTCTCATTACAATCCACATGATCTTTCTTGCCTGAGACTTGTAATACAAATTGCTTCTTTCTCAAGATATCTTTTAATAATTCAGTCAGCACCTATATATAATACAATATATTCACTTAAAGTCCCTCTCAACCCAAACCATTCTATGATTCATTCTATGATACCAGGAGGATTACCTTGTGAGCAGAGAAGGTGCTTAATGATAAGGCTAATTTAGCTGCAAGTTTGTGGTTTATAGCCAACAAGTTTTCAGTGTTACCCTATTTCATAGAATGGTTTGGGTCTGAAGGGACTTTAAAGATCATTCAGTTCCAATCCCCTGCTGTGACCAAGGACACCTTCCACTTGACTAGGTTGCTCAAAGCCCCATCCAAACTGTCCTTGAACCACTACCAGGGATGGGGTCTCCCCAACTTTTCTGGGGAACAATCTGTTCTGGTGCCTCACCACCCTCACAATAATCCCATGCCTCCTACAAAAAAAAAAAAAAAAAGTTTTTTTTTCCCTAACATCTAATCTATCTAATCTAAACCTGCCGTCTGTCAATTTGAAGCCATTACCACTTGTCCTATGCCCTTGTAAAAAGTCCCTCTTCAGCTTTCTTGTAGGCCAGTTTAGGAAGTGGAAGGTGCCATAAGGTTTCCCCAGAGCCTTCTTATAGTTATGTCTTCAATAAAATGGTTTAGTGTACACTTTAAGTTACTTTAATTGAGTCTGTTTGACTTATACAGGTCTGAAAGATGCCACAAACTTATAACAGATGTTACAGTGTGATACATGAGTGGCAGTAGGGGAACAACCATGCTCCTAGAGCTGAAATCCTAACCTAAATATTGCTTGGGCTGCAGGTGGGGTAAGAGAGTAACTCAAAGGTGTCAGATTTAAGGAGAGAATAAAATGGATGAGATCAAGGTCCAACATATTAAAAGGGCAGAAGGTGGCTCTGAGCAATGCGGGAGATATTTAAGAACATGAATGGCATCAGTCTCACTGTACATCATCTTCAGAAGTCATGGAATCCTGCTTAAGCCTACTCCACTGCTTGCCATTGGAAAAGGTAACTGCTGGGGCCAAGTGTCCTTACATCCTCCCCTCCCTGCTCCATATGTGTGACAAATTTTCTGGTAGATTTGCCCTGAACCACTTCACTAAAGGATAGAATTTGATAGAACTAGAAGCTGACCCATCTTCCAGGAAGATTTCAGTTCACCCCAGTGGGCTCAGACTGGTAAGTCTGAAAGGTGTTCAGTTTGCAAGACAATTTGTTGGGGATGGTGGGACAGCTTTACACTTTCATTCCTATATATTTACATTTCCTCTCCTCTCCTCTCCTCTCCTCTCCTCTCCTCTCCTCTCCTCTCCTCTCCTCTCCTCTCCTCTCCTCTCCTCTCCTCTCCTCTCTCCTCTCCTCTCCTCATTTTAACTTCTTTTTGTTGGTTGGTTAGGTTTGCTGTATTTGGATTCAGCTACTGTTGCATTTGAGAGGGAAATAATATTCTTTCACACTGATTTTCATATTAACAATAGCTGTCTGTTACAAAAAAGGCAGTGCAATAGATGAACATTTAAACTTAAAGGCTGTTTGATACTTGATAAGAGGAATGTTTTATGGTTTGTTTTCTCACTTTACAGATAACAAATGAAAAGGATCCCAAATAATATTATTATTATTAATAATAACAACAGAACCAAATTTCCTCTCTATTAGACTGGCATAACTTCTGTGGAGCTGTATCAAGGCCAGAAGTGTTTGTATACACACAGTGTACAAACCAGCATGCATTCAGCAAGCCAATGTTGTTACTAAACCTCAGAAATTATTAATTACAAAATATAATTGAAGGACAAAAATGAGATTGCAGATATAAATACATTTTTCATAAACCAAGTACAGACAACCAAGTACATTCATTTCTCATGTAAAGCTACTTTTTCTCTGAAGAAGATTTTATTCATGGCTTCTTTTTTCTCCTCCTTTCTTTAAAGAAAACATTTTTATGGGTATCACTGCTTTTGCTTTGTTCTGAGTTACAACTGTTGCCCTTTTTTGCCCCTTAGAATCTTGGTCTACTTTAGGAATACTTTTTGTGTGTGTATATGTCCTTCTGTTTGTTTCACTGTAGACCATTATCAATTCAAACCTAAATGTCCAGGAAACAAGCTTCCAATCTTACCTTTACTCTAAAGTATTCTTTAGTCCTTCACATCCTAACAATGATGTTTTTCCATCTGTTCTTTAGCTATGTTATACAGACTGCCCTTTCAAAATACACTCAAACTTTTGCTCGTATATCTCTCATTTTGCCATTAGAATATCATTATACTCTACAGGTCTAATCAATTTTTGCATGCATCCTTCAAAATTATTCCAAAATATATTTTCTTTTGTTTGGCAGTACTTTTGGCAGTTGCAGTTTAGTGCTTTAGTTTCTGCACTTTCTTCTAGTTCAGACCAACTGAAGCATTAGAATAAGCTCATTGTACCTGGATTTGACACCCTCTGGAAGCATTCTGGCACAAAAGCCTGCCTTTCTTACTCTAGTCAGTCCTTTAGGAAGTAGTTCTGCATCAAGGAGTTGTGCATAATCCTGCTGTCCTGCTAGGGCTTGCAATGCTGAGCAGAGTTCCTGAGCAGCCCCTCTTAGAAACAAAGGAAGTCCTAAGTCATAAGGAGTTCCCTTCCCTTCCCTTCCCTTCCCTTCCCTTCCCTTCCCTTCCCTTCCCTTCCCTTCCCTTCCCTTCCCTTCCCTTCCCTTCCCTTCCCTTCCCTTCCCTTCCCTTCCCTTCCCTTCCCTTCCCTTCCCTTCCCTTCCCTTCCCTTCCCTTCCCTTCCCTTCCCTTCCCTTCCCTTCCCTTCCCTTCCCTTCCCTTCCCTTCCCTTCCCTTCCCTTCCCTTCCCTTCCCTTCCCTTCCCTTCCCTTCTTCCCTTCCTCATTGCAAACGGAGGATACATTTCCTTTCAATTAGGACAATATTTCAGCCAATTAACATAAGCACAAATCAGAAACACATTCGTAAATTGGGACACTGTTTAGAAAATTAATATTAAAATACTGTCTATTTTTAAAAGGATAAACAGCAATTAGTTTCTTTAGCTTTACATTATTTTATTTATAGGTCCACTTGTAGATTCATACAGAAACATTTTTCAAACTCTGTACTTTTAAAACTGAAAAAGAAGGATGAATGAAATATCTGCATGGTAGCCCACTTTTGCAATTACAAATAATACTCTGGAAGTTTCCCTGGCTTCCAAAATTACCTTGCTTTATGACACCCTGATATTGATATGTGTATTTGATACAAAATTACCTTGCTTTATGACACCCTGATATTGATATGTGTATTTGATACACCTTAGACTCTTTTCTTAACATGCTAAGGTTCATGTGAAAATGCCAACACACACACACCCACCACATGAGATCTCAAAGGAAGAGACCCAATGTCACGGGGTTCTTAGGTTCTTAGTCTTCTAAGGAAGACTATAAATCAGAGCATTGGCAATGATTATTATATCCTTATTGTTTAGGCACTTACATTTTAGGCACATACTTAAATTTTGTGGTGAATTGTGGCTGTAGTTTGTTTTATTATATTTCCAGAATGTCTAAACATTAGAAACATATCAATAGATTCGACTGTACACTCCAGATAGATAGATGGATAGATAGATAGATTCCAGGTTTAAGCAGACAGAGGATAACCATGCTTTGAAGATAGCATATGGATTTTTAAATGACCTATGAAAGAAGAAATTGTTTCTTGGGATTTTTTTTTTTTAAGATTTAACTCGGGATTTCTTAAATTTGCATTTATTATTTAGAAATGGATGTCAGTCACCTTCCAATTTGCTTCATAGCTTGTATTTAATATATAATCAAAGATAGACATATAAGCAATGGTAGCAGAAGGCAGAGATATAGGAAGACAGTAAGGAAACAAGCTTGCAACCTTTTACAATGCTGACAACTCTTTTGCTGCTATTATGCATGCAAAAACCAACCAACTATCATGCACATCACATTTTATGATAAATGGGAAAAGCATTAATA
Source organism: Phylloscopus whistleri (assembly GCA_017589585.1). Lineage (NCBI taxonomy): Eukaryota > Metazoa > Chordata > Aves > Passeriformes > Phylloscopidae > Phylloscopus > Phylloscopus whistleri. The sequence continues at coordinate 2,862,899 of JADMLD010000094.1, forward strand.
GAATGCCTAAGGAAATATTAACATGCCTTCTGACACTGTAAGATGTAATTAAGAATTTTCAAAAATTTGAAAAGAAAATTAAAAATCCCATTTTCTTTCCCCTTCTTGATTCACTGTTTAAAATTAATTTAAGTCGAGCAAAAGAAAAGGGTTTAGCCACAGCACAAGAAGTTATGACACTAATTTGCACTGCTAAGTACAGAGGATTTTATGAACTTTTCCAGTCTACTGCCTTTCTTCATGGAGAAGTGCTAAGGACCATTTCAGACTGATATGTGAGCAGAGATTGTTTATGTTTGCAAAGATATTTATAAATAATAACAATGAAGGACTAGATGGCATTCATCCCAGATGTCTAAAGGAACTCAAAGGAGCACTTGGTACTTCCTTTTTTTCTTATTCTCATGCCATTTCCACAACTGACAAACTACAGGATGAATAGATGCAATACAACTGCTCATGTGTACTTAAAAGGAAGGAATCCTTTCTTATGTATGATGAGTTTCAGAAAAACAGTTCTTGGAGTTGCTGGGAGAATATTAAATGGTCCAATGAGAAAGAACATGATTATATTTTTTTCAAACCCTTAACATCAGCAGCAAAAGAAACTGGGACACTTAAGGGTTTAAAAGGGCAGAAACATATCATCTAGATCAACCTAATAAGAGATATATAAAAACACACCAGGAGAGGAGGATGAGGAAAAAAAAGAGTTAATTGGACTCTAATGGATGTTTTCAGTCTCAGTTTTGTTTAAGAGTCTATGATGTGGTCTACAGGGCAAAACTTTAACACCCAACTCCAGGCTTCGTCTGCAGTGCATAATCAAATGTTTAATAAGAATAGCAGCAAAATCCTCTAGCCTGCCTTCTTTCACAGATCTTCAGTCAGGTTGCAACAGAGAGAGGCAGTAGAAGTCAAACCCTCCTCTGCACTACAGCCTTGCCTCCTCCAGCTGATTGAGTTATCTCACTGCTCCTTCCAAGACTTCTTTGTGTGTCAAATTCCTGGATTACTTGTTGACCCAGGCAGTTTTCCATGCTCTGTCTCTGTTCCCCATAGAAGCATCAGAAGTGTCAATGTCTGCCCAGGCTCTCCACAGGCAGGGCAGGGTGTTGGGAGGGAAAAAGCAGGGCAGCACCCTTGCTGTGTAGGAACAGCAGAGTGCACACAAGGAGGCACCTTTGTAATGTCCCTGTCTTTGGCCAGCAATTTTTCCAAAAATCATCCCACAAGGCAAGGGACAGAGATTAAGTGACTTCTGTGCCAAACACAGCACACATCAGTGTATACCATGTGGAAGAAGCACGTTTGGGATTTGGCATTAGTCACAAGCTAAATATGCTAACTGGCATGTCTTCCAAGCAAGACCTGAGCAGGGGGTTAGATGGTATTTCACATTTTCTTATAGAAGTGTAATCCCCTGCTATTGTCTGCTGCAAGCACCCATGATGCTCTTGAAATGAAACCCTCTGCAGTGCTGGTCCCATTATTGAAAGGGTTAGAGAGATGTATACACTGCTCTGGATCCAGGGAAGCAAATCCAAAACCTGATTTGGACACTGTATAGGTAGAAAAAATAATTTTCAAGTATGGAAGGCAGCTTCAGAAGAAGGGTATCCAGTGTTAGTAAAGAAAAACAGATTAGGAAGGCATTATTTACACTAGATAAATCAGAAATGGCATCAAAGAGAGCTAGTATTACAAACTATTAATGAAACACATAATAATGAAACAAATCACATAATAGATCACAACAAAGTGATTCAGTGTAATGAATACTGATACCAAGTGAGTGAACTGTGGGCTCTGGGGATACAATTTCAAATCCATTCCAGTGAGTGTGGTAGCAGTGTGAGCAGAAAAGAAAAAAATAAGAATTTGAGTGTTCCATTGCTCACACTGACCACATCCACACCTTACAATAGTTCTCCTTTTGATGACATAAGTAGACAAAAAATATATTAAAAACTTATATTGTCTACCAAGGCCAAATATAGGCATTTATTATTTTTTGTGTCAAAGTAACTGAGATCTCATCACCCATGCAGATGTCACCCAACTGTCCTAATTTCACAGAATATTGTGAGTAAATAAACATTAAACATATTAAAAAGACAGCCAGACAATATTTTATCAACACAGATTACAAACTCATTTATTTCTTATAGAAAGCTCATTGCTGCTAGAGGACATAGTAGTGTCTTGAGGTTGAAACAAGTCTAAAATTCAGATCTTCAGAAAGATTTTAGATTCTAGAGGTAAAAAAGGTGAAATCTTTGATTAGAGAGGGATGCCTTATTTGGCTTATATAAAGTATTTGTATTTTGATCACACACATGAAACTTCAGGTGGTGTGCAAGTCCTGATTTCATTTCAGACTTGTCTGTATCCTAAATCCTTCCTGAGTCAATTCTGGCAATATCAAAGCCTATCAAATCAAACATTAATTTGTGCATTTATAGCTAAATATATATATTTAAGTGTTCATTTGCAAAAATAATTGGGCCTTTTTTTTGTTTGGCATAAAGACATTCACACATGTAGCACTGGAAAGCTGGTTTGATAGCTAAGGAGAGGCACTGCAAAAATCATCAAGCTGAGCAGGGAGCTGCCTAAGCCTGCCTAAGCTGTTGCAGTGTTACTGATAACAGCCTCTCTTAAGAGACCCTTTGGATCTAAAGGTTCTCAGCTGAGGTTCTGGCTCAGCTACAAGATTTTACAATCAAACGTCAGTGAGAGGCTTACCGACACAGGGTGAATTTCTGAATAACAAGAAACTGTCTGTTACTTACTGTTATTACTATCTGTTACGGTCTTAAGAGAAGCAATATATAGTAAGGCTGAAAGGTTCTGCAGTTTGTTTGGAAAATGATTTTGAGGAAATATAAATTTTAATTAATGTTGAAAATAAAAAAAAATCGTCAAATTAATACATACAGACAGAATTGAAATGAGCTAAATTTAGCTTACCCACAAATCATTACTAAAACAAAAATATTTGAGTATGTTACTACATATGTCTACCATTATGATTGCTCAGTTCAAGTCCACAGAGCCAGGTTACAGATTTAAGTTTCTGATATCTAAATTTCTCTCATGCAAAATTTTTGAGCATCTATAATAGGATCAGAATTCTGTGTTCACATTAGGCATATTTAATTTACTGTGATGTTTTTAATGCATTGTTTTGACTTTTCTTCACAATAATTACAATGCCTTCAGAATTATAAAAGACAAGTGAATCAAATCAGCATGAATTTGGAGAAACATCACACTTGGAAAGAATCAGAAATCAAGCAGCTGTGGATAAAGTTGCACTGTGGTGAGGCCATCACTTTCATCTTCAGAAAGCCACCTTAAGGGAAAAACATAAAAACCTGTCACAGACACAGCACATATAAAACTTAAGAAACAGACAATTTGTGAGAGCCTGGTTCTGCACCTTTGATTTTCTAGGGGAGTTTTTACATTGGTTTATAGAGAAGAAGAAACCAACACGAAGAAAATAGTGACTTTTAAAATTTTTGTTTTAGTACTCACCTATATGCAATTTTAAAGTGTAATTAACTTTATTAATATATTTATGAAATATAAACTAATTTTATTTGTTGGTCATATGGAAATTAGTAAATTGCTCTAAAGAATGACATAAAATCAGGATAATTAGAGTAGGGAAACATGTTCTGTGATAGCAAGTTATTGTCCTTGTAATTCATTCCAGGAACTCTCTCTCTCCCATATCTCTGTTGGTTCACAAAATACTGAGTTGTGTGATGAGCCCAGTCTGAGCTCTGTACGAGCCTATGGAGATTTTACAGTTGATTGTATGAGAAACAGGCCTGAGTCCAAAGTTTGGGTAGACTAATTTTAACTGGAACCATGGATACAGTGGTGTTAATTTCCAAAGAGAGTTAAAAATCTTCTATACTTTGGAAGGTTTATGACAGTCTACCTGTTGTGATATCTATGAAGAAGGTAGTGTGGGAGGGATTCCCAGGCAGTAAATACAACATCAAAGTAGCTCACATCTGAAGCTGCACCATTCAGCAGCTGGCAGATATGGCTGAAGATAAACAGGCCTAGGCTGAATCACAACTGATTTTGGCAGCTAAAACTGCATGTGGAAGTCACAGAGCCTAGGAAAGGTATGATGTGTAAGCTAGGTAACAGGCATTTGAATGGGTCAGCAAAGGATTCAGGTTTCTCAGTGATTAATATCTTTTAGAGACATTATTTGTATTGGAGGAGCCTTTTTTATGTGAGAGAATGAGCCCATTCCCCATTCACTCCATAGGCCATGAGAGGAGGAGCTCCATGAAGAGCTCCATGTCTCAGCTGGAAGAGGGCCATGAACTTTGAGTTTCCTCTTTCTGAGAAGCCACTGGGTCGCTGAGTACTCTGGGGTTAATCTCCTAATCTCTCCCATTAAATAACTTCCAGTTTGAGTAGGTGGATATAGTTCAAGGTAGGCACATAGCTCGGCACCCACCAAGGCCCCAGTTAAACGTCCTTGTCAGCATCATGTAGAATCAATCTGTGCCAGTCACTCCCCCACATCAATGATGTTATTCATGTTCTTGTGCCAGTCTCTTATATACCTTTGCGCTTTCATTATAAAATTTTAAATAAAATTGAAGAAAAACCAAATCTCTGGGGGAAAAAAAAAAAAAAAGTTTGCTGCAGTCTATCTTCAGGAATCTTCCTCAGACTGGTGTGGTCTGAGAACTCTTACAAGAAAAAGGGGTGAAGTGGCACCAACTGAAAACCCTGTCATGGATTTTGTTGCACATCTGAGTGATATTGTGGTTTAAGAACTTTTCTTCATGCCCACTAATGTAGATTTAGGTATCTAGAAGATTAGAGAGCATCTGAGCATGCCTTTGGAGGAACTTGAAGCAAGGGAAGTTTAATGTTGTTGAAAGAAGTTTAATATTGTTGAGGTCAGTAACACCCTCACACTCTCGTGATTTAGACTGTAGAGACCACTTGAGTATCCAAGAACTTAAAGAGTTACTTTTTTTTTGGCACAGGGGCTGGGATTTGGCTTCCATTAATTGTCAGGTTTACAGAAATATTTAGGGAAAGGATAAAAATAAATCTTCTTGGCTACCATTTCTGTTTTCAGATTACTAGGTAACATTCCACTTTCTAGGTACAGGGAACTTGTAAATTTTCACACTTCTGTGTTCTGCAGATGCATTAAAAAGCTAATTTCCACTTGGGAGGACATGAATATGTTTGCATCAGTTATTTATTCTGAAATTCTTCAAGCTGTGAACTATATATTGTAGTGAACAGTCATTCCAAATATACCCTTCAATTTAATTTCCAATTTTTGAAACTGTATTGTTTGAGTTTGATGCAGACTGATGTGCATCTTCCTTTTGTACATCATGAGCCCTTTACCCAAGCAACCCAGTGTACCTAAATAAATTTCTAAATTTATATCATTATACTTTTACATTACATTATATAAAACTTTTTTATCTTTATCTTCATCCTATTTGCTGAACGTATCTTGGGCCCATACTAAGAAAATATTGAAACAGAAGGATTCTAATGTTTTAATGTTGCCTTTGCTCAATAAAATACACTACTTATTCCTTGAGTTTTGAATCTATGCTGCCATATTCCACTGTCCTCCTTTCTGATTCCCTTCCATGCCTGCTTGCTTATCCCTGATGTGTTTGCCAGAGCTATTTATGCACTAATGCTTGTATAGTGGTTCACCAGACACCTTCTACCTTTTGAAAATATATATGGATACTTTCTCTTGGCAAAGGCATTTAATTATGTCTCTCCCTCCTCCAATCATCCAGTTTTAATTGCTTAGAAAAATCTAGTGTCTTCCTCTAACAATTCTTCTGACAAGTTAGTTTCAGGTTGGCCAGAGGGTTCAAAAGTCATTGTGGATGGACTGATAGGAGCACAACATTGTAAAAAAAAAAGTCATTACTGTCTTAGAAAACCAGACAGAAGCAACTGAGAGACTTGTGAAAAAGAAAACATGTACAGAGTGATGATGGACTGATCTACTGACCTGTTACAGTTGAAGCAATGCACTGAATTCCTAGCTGCATCTGTGATTTCCACTTTTTCTAGAAACCAGCCACTTGCTGTAGAAGGAAAAAAAAGAGCAAATTTAATATAGCCAAAACACAAATACAGCATAAGAAAGGTTTCTAATTTCATTTTCCAAACCCCATGTGGTTCAGTACTTCCAAGTATATTCAACATCAATAATAAAACTGAAACACAGATTATTCAAATTACTACCAACTTCTCTCAGTTTTACAGGGAAGGTCTTTGATGTTTTTGACAGAAAATGTAGTGGAAGATTTTTGTTACAACTGAACTTATTTTTCCAGATTGGATAGAACAGGCAGTAAGACAAATGAAACAGAGTGCATGGTAATATTGAATACATTCTTGAAACCCATTTTGCCCTTTGAGGTACTTGGAAATGTCCTCCAAATGCACCCCTAGTGGGTATTCTACTACTCTTTTCTAATTAATATATTGATATGGATGTGAACCAAGTGGTGAAACTGAATGCTTCTCATATCCCTATTTTTCCAGCAGTCATGATTCAGAATAACATTTTCGTGTAGGCCAGCACTCATATTTGTTTCAACTTTAAGAAGATATTAAATATTCTACTTTAATCTCTTATTTTGCTGTGTGAAGAAGTACCTTAACTCTTGTGATATAGAATTTTATTTCATAGAATATTAAAATATTAATATTTTGAAACCAAAACTTTATTTTATATATACAGTTTCTGTGCTGATATCTTTAGTTGTGTTTGCCAATGCAAATACTTAATGACAACATTTTACAACTAATTAAGATCCTACTGCTAGTAGCTGACAACCATTTGGTATTCTTTACGTGTCCTAGAGATAAAGAGCTATATCCTATCTAATTATTTTAGTTTTCAAATATTTGGACAAAATACTAAGTAGGCTAAAACCAATAAAATATTTTTATTTGTAAATTTTAATTGCGCATGCTAAAAATGTAATATAAAAATATTTGCAAATTGTGTCAGTTTGGACAAAATGTAAACGTACAGCAATGTTTCTTGTTTATCAATGACATTGAAAAAAATAGCTGGGTTAAGTAGGCCATGAAGGTGTCAAGGTATTCCACCTTCAATTTGCAAGATTCATTTATTGATACTGTGAAGTGCTTTTGAAACTCTTTTAATGAAATCTTGTGAATGGTTTAATATATCATAGACTCTACTTGGAATAGATGACCTTTCATGAAATCTCTAAATCAGAGTCAAGATTATCAGCAATAAAATTTTACAGTCTCTCAAATTTACACGGCACTTTACAAAAGAATAGAAAGGCAAGTTTGCTCTCTTCAAAGGATTAAAATCTAATGCTTCATCCTTTATTGACAAAACTCCAACAGACCTCACTGAAATCTCCAGGTATGGAGAAATCTAGAGGTAGCTAGGATATATTAGCAAACAGATGAAACATCTCAAAGAGGTGTAACATTTGAGGAAGCTTGTGGGGATAACAGCTGATGTGACAAAAGACACTTTCAGAGAAATACTTAGAGGAAGGTTGTCATGTCTAAGATGAATCGACACACACCAGCTGTGCTAGGAAGGCACTATTAGCAGCTATGTGATGTTGATCAGGACACAGAGAGGAAAAATAATAATTTTGTTGACAGATCAGGACCCAGGAAATATAAGTTCAATCTGTTATTTCCCCTGCAGACTTCTGTGCAACTCTCAGTACTAAAAGTCTGCCTTTGTGGAGTTTCCTTCCCAGACCAGATCTAAGCTGAACTGTGTACAGGTATAGCAGTTATCACAAGTAAGATGAAAGTCAGCAGGACAATCTTGTTTATTATAGACATTTCAACAGGTTTGGTGCTTTTTCTGTTTTCAACACCATGAAATATACGACATGACTGGGTAGCTGGGAAAATAAAAAAGCTGTTCAACATTTTCCAAATAGGAATTGCTATTTGCAGAGTTTTTCTTGATTCATCCTAGGAATGATAAACATTTTGGCACTTTGTTATGCCTCATGCACTTAGATGAATCAGATATTATTAAACCTAAAACTATTTCTTTGAGATGGGTTAAGCAAACTTCACCTGACTAGAGTATCTTAATACAATCAGACCTTTTTGATTCAAGTAATACATTCCCTGCAAATTCAGTTTATGTATTTGTATATCTCTATATGTCTGTATATACCTTGATATCTTGCATATCCCTAGGGGGTTTTAGCACTATTAAATGTAAGCTCAAAAGATTATATGCCCTAGTCTCCCGTTTTATTTTTATGTAAAATTCAGGGTTTGGAGGTTACTGTGCACAGAAACATTTTCCATCATCATGTGTGGTAAAGTTCTATACCCACATCCTAACTTAACATTAGGGCAGGACCTGGTGCACACTGGTGTTCTCAGACTTTCACAACAGGAGATCTATGGGTGTGAGAGGGAGCTACAGCATGTTTTGACCAGAGTCCCCAGACTTGCTCAAATCATGGAAAATTTAGCCTGAAGTTTGAAAATTCAATCCTCTCTTATTTAAGATATCTAATAAGGGTTTTGGCTGAGCAATGTTTGAAGGATAAAGCTGTGTGAGGTTTATTTTAACTAGATCACTGTTAGAAAAAAGCTAATTATAGAGTCAGGGGAAATGTGAGAGAAGGGGTGAAAATAAGGGCAGTAAAGCTGACCTCATTTGTACACAGATTTGTATTAGCTAGCTGTAGCAGTACTGTGACTTCAAACACCTTTCCAAATGTCAGGCAGATCCTTAAGCAGAAGATGTTTGCAAGGCTATTGAGCACAGAATACTCACCAAATCCTTTCCCATTGTGGCCAATTTCAATTGAACGTAGGCTGCCTAAATTTTTTGTCTTGATCTTGAATGTATCAACCTTTAATATTAAAATACAGCTATTAAAAATATTATACCAATGTTTGGAAGCTTACCTATTTGTCTAGATCAGTTCTGAGACCAATTCAAATGTAACAGTAGGGATTCAGAATAAGTGAACCACTAATGTGGTTTATTTTCCTTACTGGTGGTGTGAGGCATAGATCCTCTCCTATTAGGTTTCAGTTTCAACACAAAAGATGAACTTTTCAATTTATAGTAAGACAATTCCTACCTCTTTCTTGACTTTCATCTACTGTGAAAACATTTTTGGTCTTGTGAATCCTCAACTGGTATAGTCTTCTAAAATGTTTTTTGTATATGATATGCAAATAAAAATTCAGGAATGTAAAAGTTAAAGGCTTTTACTACGGTAACCATTATTCCTCTCAAATATGATATACTTTAATTTAAAATATCACACTTTCATATTGCAGATTTTTAAAAAGAAATTCTTTTTTCCTAAGACCTTTGACATCACTGGATTCCCATAGACTTAGCTGGATTGCTAACAGGGTTTCTACATAACTATTCTTCTTTTTTGAAGGGTAATGACACCTCCTGTGTAGTGCCAGGCAAAAGGAAGTACTGCTCAAGATACTTTTTTACTTGCTTCTTTTGCCTGTAGGTAACTAGATTTATTATCCTCCTCAGTATGGAAGACAATTCATGGGTAAATATCTTTTTGTCACAGATAACATAGCTGAAGAAACTCAGACTAATTCCAAGTAAAAAGATGATTAATATTGCTAGCAATAATGAGGTAGATCTCTTAAGGGATATATTTTCACTGGAGTTCTAATTATTTAGTCATTATCTTTCAATAACTCCACAAGAGAAATTTACAGAGAATATATACATTTCTTTTTTACTTAAGGGTAACCATCATAGTACTGCATTGGTGGTGATCAAAAGGAGAAATTTCTTTGCCAGAATAATATGTTTATTAAATTAGGAGAACATCCAGCCAAGGTACTAGGACATCATGCAGAGAATCTGCATTCTTATACAAATATCTGCATCTGAACTAAGGGTCTCTGAATAACAGCCCAAAGCATGATGGATATCAGAATCAGGCTGATGTGTTTGGTTCCATTTCATCTGGTTTTAGGCTTATACATTCAGGAACGCTCACAGCACCAGTTTCCACGGCAAAGTGAAATTGTGGGATGTAAGAGACTGATGTGTCCTCATGTGCAATATTTAAGGTGTGTGCACAGCACACACATGCACAGGCAATGCATGCTGTGCATTTCAGAATGAATAACTGAATTTACTGAATAATACATAACTGGGCACATAAGTGGAGGCAATATGAAGATGTATTTGGGACTCAGAGGCAGAAGAGCAGTGGAGACAGCTAGATACAATAGAAGTAAAATGCTCCTTGGTGAATCTGGTGAAAAGAAGAAACACAGGGCAAGCTGAGACTATACCTCATGTGGTCATGTGGAAAACAGAATAAATGCCTCAAGTTTTCCAAAGAACTTGCACAGATTTAATGTTTGCTTTTCCAGTACAGAAATGGACACAACCTATAAAATCTGTGTACTTACCTTTCCTCTTTCAAAAGGGTTTTGATGCTCCAGTGAGTGAGTGAGTTGAAATACCTCAGATTTGTCCTCATTCCCAAATAAAATAATATGTACATTGGCATCAGTCCCTGCTCCTCTTTTGTCACCTGTGTACACTTTAATAGTATACTCTGTCAATTTTTTTACTAGACTTCCTTCTTTATTCAAATTGTTATCCATGTCATTCTTTTGTTGCTCTCCTCTAATAACAAAAGATCCTGGGATTTCTCTCTGTATTTTGGGCTTATTTGCATTCACAGAAAATTCTCTGAAAAAGAGAACCAAATTTTTTTTCGGTAAGTAAATAATGTTAAATGAAAACAATACTATGAATTTATGTGGAACAGCTAAAGATGGGCATATTTTTAAAATATCTATTGACAGAATCACTCTATGGCACTTATTACTTTAATTCAGTGTCTGCTCAGTGTTTTCGACTATTATGCTTTAAAAAAACATTACTGGCTTCACACAATATACTTACTCATTCACTTCAAATACATAGATAGGATATTCCTTTGCAGCTTCTTGCACGTGCAATTTTTTAATGTCCAGTTTGCAGTCTGCAAAGAAGGAAAGAGAATATAGTGAAAATGCTCCATTGCATGACAAGAAAGTAGGTAGAGTGTTGTTGGTATAATGGTGGCGTTCTTACTATATGAAAACTTCATTTTTTTCATTAATTTATGAATGCCAACAACTGAGTTGAAAGTGCTGGAATGACTATAAGATTATTTATTTTGTTCCTATTTGTAAACCTCAACTTAGAAATTTAAGAGTAAGCATTTCCTTTGTCTTAGTGAATCAAAGGAGTGTTGTCCTCACTGTCCTTGGACGGGCATGGAGAAAAGATGCAGCATGGCTCGGGCAGGCACATTTGAGAAGGAAGAGCAGAAATATACATCTGTTACTTCCTCCTCAGTGACTGGTAGACAAGAGGATTGGAGCTCTGTTCCATGTTCCACAAAGAGGATCTTGTTAGGGTGCAGGTAGGAAGGGAGTTCAGCAGCTCACTGTATCCCTCTGCTGTTGGGGAAAGATTGCTCTCTGACTTACACTCCTTTTTGAATTTTCCACTGGGGGCTTCAGCTGCATGGCCTGAGTGTCTTGCCACTATTTAGTCATAAGTCATGAAGACTATTCATTTTCCCTTCTCTTCTATTATTTGTAGCTTCAGCCCTGTTCAACAAACTACATTCCAACCTCTCCCACTACTATCTGGCTCTCTTTAATTATATAAATAGGATATAATCAGACTTCTCTGGAGGAATCCAGGACATTGTGTTACACTCATGACCTGCCAAGATAAGTGCGTAGAGAGCGTGAGAAGATTCAGGAAGGGACTGTGAGCCATCTGGTCTTAAAAACTTGCTCTGATAAGGAATGAATTCATAAATGCACTAGAGAACATTGCCTGGACTGATCAGCCTTGCAGGGTACATCTGAGTTCAAAGAGATTTTATGGGGTTTGCGATTTTTGGTTCAAAGTGTTGGTCCAAACTAGTCTCCATTCAAACAAGTCTAGTTACAATATGGACACCTTTACTCATCTGAAGTGTTTTGTCATCTAAGTAACTCCTTTGGAAGAAATATCTGTTACACATCATCCCAATCCTCTCTTCCTAACACACACAGAGGCAATGAGCCCAGTGTCCCTCCTTTGTGAGCTGTGTTTTCAAACCTGAGTGGAAAAGTCTCGCCTGTCCTGCTCTCAGTGGTGCCCTTTGGCTCCACACAATTGCCACGTTCAGTGACTGTCAGTCAGACAATGGCTGTAGTTGACTTTCACAACTAAAGCTGTGGGAAACAAAAGCAGGGAGCTACAAGCCAGCATGGCAGGGCTGTCCTTGTCCTTCCCTTCCCCTCTAGAGCAGCGGCAGCCCCACACCCCATCCCCCAGAGTGACCAAGGCAACCTGTGCTGGGCTGTGGGATGTGTTGGCCAAGGAGTTCCTACATGCTGACTGCCCGAATGTCACCTTACATACTTGGTTGAAATCGGGTGCTGTGCCTAAAAGGTTTTTATAAGAAGCCTCTGGATGAGCAACCAAAACCAAACCAAACCAAACCAAACCAAACCAAACCAAAACAAACAAAACACAAACAAACAACAACAACAAAAACAAAACCAAAAAAAAACCCCACCACTAAAAAACCCCCAAACAAAAAACAGATAAACTGCAAACGTAGAACGCTTGTTTCCCTGGAAAACTGTCTGAAAATGGTCAAGTGTAATGCATAGTAATAATTTGAAATTATATACAGAAAAATTCATTAACAGATTTCAAAAAACTTTATAATTAATTCTTTCAATTAGTAGCATGATAACCATCCTATAGGTAAAGCAAAGAGATGTTGAGGTCAAGACAATGTTAAGGAAGTTCAGTGACAAAACTTGCTGACTGGCAAAAAGAGGTAAAATTTCCCTCTGAATGTTACAGGGAGAAAACAGAATGGGGGGGGACAGTGAAAATAATTGAATCACAGAAAGAAAATGAAACAAAACCAATTTCTTACTTGAGTTATAATTATTCTCCTAGATAATTTATTAGTAGAGCATGCATTAAGTGCAGAATAGAATCATATTTATCTTAATTTTCTGTTCTTTTTTCTTCCATGCAAAGGAATAGTTTACTTTCTTCATGCAATAATGTAATAAACTTCAGATCTCAGGATTTTAATGTGTCAAAATGTAGGATTTTCTTTATAAAATACTAGCCTTTAGAAAAAATAGCCGAAAGGAATTAATTAGGATTTAACTCTGGCAGTGACTTTGTTGCCTTTAACAGGAGGCTAGCTGTGTGATTTACGTGATTGATTTTAGAAAGTAAAAAGTATTTTACCTGTTTTACTGCTGATCAAAAGAACAATTTTTTCCAGGTCTCCCAAGTCAACAGCATCCATGATAACTAGAAATGACTAAAATAAAATTATTCAGTATTGTAATATAAAACCATGTTATTTAATTGTATGGGAAAATTTGAAAATAATACATAGGAAGTACAAGAATGGATTAAAGGGTAAATTTTAAAATACTTTACGACAGAGTACCTCATTTTTCTCTCGCTGCTGCACATTCTGCAATGACTGGAGAAGGGATCTGTCCCCTGTGTCACCATGAGTACCGTAAATACATGCAGTCATATGCACTAAATTTCTCTCATTCAAAATATTTCTTGAAAATACTGTTAGATGATATGTAACCACTGCAATATCAAGCAAAAAGAGATCTTGTTAAGACTGTGCCAGAACCTTGCACAGCTGTTTGACAACATGGCATTCTACAGTCAGGCGTAATTCAAATTCAAGCACTTGAAAATAACAGCAAAACTCAAAGTTTTTGCAATTTTTTTCCTCATAATTGTTTTGCCACCATCTCCTGGATCTGAAATTTGAGAAGTGAGGCTGGACCAGCCCAAAACAAAAGTGAAAGGATTGCGTTTGTGATTCTTGGATCACAGTGTCAAAGAGCAGTGGACCTGCCCCACAGGAGCAGACAAGGTAGAAGCTGAGCACAACCCCAGCTCAGGCAGTGCCCACTCTGACCAGGTTCTGCAGCATCTGCGTGAGGCAGGCAGAGCTGCCAACAGTCCCAGATGTAGCAAACAGTGAAAAAGACCCAGGATCCATCCTGGTGATTTAGTGGGGGGCAGAAGGAGAAAGGGATAGAGAAGGAATGAGAGTAAGGCTACAACATAGGTCCAAAGTCTGTGCAGAAGAGGGGGACAGAAAGAGAACTAGAGAACCTCGTGCCCATCATGGCTGGAGGTTCCAGGTGAGTCCAGCCAAGGCAAGTTAGATCTGTACACTCATCATGGCCCTGATGCACTGGAGTCAAGTAGAGAGGCTGCATTCATGAACCTTGGATCAGATCAGACCGTGGATAGCACCAGGAGAGTCCATTGTACAAAGGAGGGAGATTAATGTGGGCAAGGGTAGGAGGGCTAAAATGCTTAAATAGTGGTCTTTGTTCAGGTAGTGCAATCAGATCACAAGTGTAACAACCAATATTTTATCTCTCTAGTGTACTAAATAAATTGGAAAGGGGAAAGATTTAAAGCAATCTCTGAAATTACATACAACAAGGGTAACATGTATGAATGTTACAAATCCATTAATTTTATAAAATTCTAATTATTTCATAATATCAAAATGAATTATAGCTCTCTGTTAAACTTATGGGAATAATCAGCTTGAAAGTAGGATAATAGCTGGAGTTTTTTTTACACCTCTTCAATACTTAATTGTTTTGCCTTAAAAACTACAGTAGTGAAAAACTGACCTTCTAACAGCCCTTTGTGTGAGAGGAAAGAGACAGCACCATGTCACCCCTGTGGATTCCTGAGGTGTAAGCATCTCAAAGGGAGATACAGTAAAGGGAAACTACTTATGTATATACTCAGCTGGAGGCCTCTGCTCATTAATGCACCCAAAGGCACAAGTGTGCACTACCAGATCTCAAGGGTCTGTACTCTATCTATCTGTATTTTGATGGCTTCAATTAACCATTAGCAAATGCTTCATCACAATCCCAAGCACATTTTTTCGTGTTTTTTTTTTTTTAAAGGAAAACATAACTGAGATAAAATACTAAGGCACTCTATGAATGACAGAGCTGTATCTGAAATTTAACATCACATGGCTTCTGGTTATGGTGAGTGTGATTAACTGCTTTCCATTCCAATTAATACAATACAGGTTTTGCTTTTAGCTGGGAAAAGGGAGAAAATAAATTAAGTTTACAAAGCTGTCAAAAAGCATATCTGGTTTTCACAATAAATTGTGAGTAAATTTGTCTGTAAAGATCACTTTTAACTTCACGTGTACCACCTGCTGTGGAGCTGCTTAAATCTCTCTTGAACATAAATGGCAAAGATTTGGGGAAAACACTGTCCTAGTTTTTTTTTTCTTCACTGGTTACAAATCCCTCCTTGAAGATATCTAAAGCATGGATGGAAAGAAATAAAAACCACAGAAATGAGCTATTTTATTTGTTCTTGTACCTAAACTTATAGATAATATAATACCTATTCCTTGTTTGTGATTTGTCTCTCAATTTCAGAATATTTGAAAAGAATAAAAATATTACCAGAAAAAAAGGCAAAAAAAAAGAAAAGAAAAGAAAAAAAGGACAAAAAAAGAAAGAAAAGAAGCAAAGAATGGGGAAATTATTCCAAAGTCAGTGATGAAGACAGAGCCAAGATCATAAGGACTCCAGCCTCAACTCCTCTTTATCACCAATGCTTCATCTTTTCCTCATTTCTGTGTGCTTGTACCTGTATCCTGAATACCTCTGCATGTGACAGTGATCAGTCCTTTGCAAGGGGTGCACTCGTGTGCTTTATGTTAATCTGAATGTCCTCTTTGTTTCAGTCTTGTGTGTAGGAGATGAAAGCCATTGAGCCCTGTTCTGTACCCATACTGTGTAAGTGGTGAAGTGAAAATAACACCTCTAAGCAATATAAAATCTAAAGTCTAGATACAAATTTTAGATTTTCAATTGCAGCCAAAATATGCAAAAAACCCCCCCAAACCTCAATCTCCGTTACTTCTACTGAGATTATTCACATACTTACTTTTGGATGCATTCAGAGACCTCACTGAAACTGGGCCAGAAGTTCCAACCCAAAGTGTATTGGGGTAGTTCATTTTACATCTACTTCAGCTCACTCAGATGAGCTGACTTATTTTTTTACTCAAATAATTAATTTGTTTTCTGCATAAAACCCAGGCACAAATTATTTGAATATTAAGTATCATTATTTGGTCTGTTAATTAAGTTACTATTTGTTTCATCATATGGTAGCATCAGTAAGCATCACATTAGGGAATAGTGTGGATTTTAGGCGAAAGGATTTCTTTTATTTTATTTAACCAAAGTGACAAATGTAAGAATTGTCGAGCTAATTTTAGGAGGCATAAATATTTGGAGTGTATAAAGGTAATAAAGCTGAAGCTTATATGTAGTTTTGAGCTGTTATTTACTGAGAATGTTTTTTTAGAATGTGCAAACAAACAACAAAATCACTTAATAGTAAATGAACTATAAAAATCACGTTGGTAATGTCAGTAATATGAGCAGCTGAGGACTAAACAAAAGAGAGTAAAAATATTACAATGTTGCAAGAAAAGGATATTTCTTATAAACTGTTCTTTTTAGCATATAATAATGCTTCTGTGCAATCAAGTGAATATAACATTTCCCACTTTACAGTACAGAAATTAAGATGAGTGGGTAATATTTTCCTTCATACATTTTAAATTCTTATCCAGTCTCTATGATTCATTAAATAAAGACAATAAAAATTTCTGTTTTGATAAAGGTTTCTACTGTAATACTAGGACACGTTAACCTCCTGAACCACTCTACTACTTTGAAATAGATTTATACCTACCAGAAAGTGCTTCTTTTAATGGCCACTGTATAGGGAATTCAATCCATCTGTCGCCATTAGGAGAAAGAGGAAGTGTTTTATTTATGGTGAGACTAAAGGTATCCAGGGTTAATGTGTTCTGTATTTTAAAGTGACAAAGAAACAACTGGGATATGTTGTTTTCCAAACTCTGGAGGCCAAGTCTCACTTTATAAAGCATTCCCAAATCGGATGGCAAATTTATCTAGGAATGAACAAAACAATGAGTTGGCATCCAAACAGAAGTATGCAGACAAATGCATAGGTAGTTTACAGGAAGAGAGGAAGTTGACTGTAAAGGAGTCAGAACAGTCCTGGACCCATTTGCACCAGTCTTGGTGCTAAAAGTCCTATTCACTTCAGAAGTATCAGAACCAGGTTGACTGTAGGCACTTAAGGACATTTTAGCTTTATCCTCTGGGGGCACTCATTGTAATTGTTCTATCAAGCTCAAATTACATACAGCAATGATTTCTAATGTGAATAAGTAATGTTAATGTCATTTAAAATGATATGCATTATTAACTATGACTGTTTGTTGGGAAAAAAAATAATGTGCTTGATCTTCATGAACTTGAGAAAGCCAGGAACTAAAAATGAAACCTGGCATGCAACTGAAAACTTCAGCTCTGATTATTCTTGAACATTTAAACAATAATACCTCCGATATTTAGAGCATTACGTGATTATTTCTCTTTAAAAGGAAACTCAAAGAAAATTTAAATATAGGCAAATCTATATATTTTACATCGTATGTTATTTGGTTCTCAGTCTGATGTTCCACTTTGTTTTCCATGGAAACTGGATTTGACTTGCCGTTGCTTCCATAAAAAACCATAACCATCTTGGATATATTTTCTGACAACTTTTCAAATTCTGATTTTGTTTCTTCTTGATGCTTTGTGAAATAAATCCTCCATCTGCCTTCTGAACAAATAAAATAAGGAAAATAAAAAGGAAAAAATATTAAGGATGTTTCTGTTTTCATATATTAACAAAGCTATCTGATATAAATTTTTTAAGACATGCCTTGTTTTACATGGGGAACATTATTTTATAAGCATGTCACCTGGGTATTGAGCAGCTCCCTAAGTTTATTGTCATTTTTTACTATTACAAAGGGGAAACTATTGTCAGTACTAGTAAGTATAATGACATATTGTGATGAAAATATTCTCACATTATTATTTGAAAACTGATTAATTAAACAATCAGTGTAATGACAGAAGCTATACCTGAATTCATTTGTTCTCGTCCTAAAGGCCAGGCAGATGTACTCCTCCTCTTCTGAACTTCTAATTAAAAAAAAAAAAAGATCAAATTAATATCTTTGTAGAACAGTGTCTATATGATAATATAGATCTGTATTCATGTCTAGTGAGGCAATTGATTATTATGTAATTTAGATTAGAGATTCAACTAGGAAATGTACAGTGTGATTTTCTATCTAAACATCATCTAAACATCATCCTATTAAACTGTCTCTAGGGCTGGCTCTTTACTAGGAAAATGGTAGTAACATGAAGATTCAAGTATTTTTCATTTTAAAGCATTTCTGTTTCATTTGTACAATTTATGCTCTGGATGAATGAGCACTAATTGGATGTCTTTAATGCCCATTCTAGAAGCTGATGTTCCTCCCACAGATATTAGCCCCCATTGATTTCATTGGGATTTGGTATAGATCAAAGCTGCTTGTAAACATTAGGTACTGACCTGAACTAAAAATAAGAAGACTTGTTTTGAGTTCCTAACCAAGACTGGATTTGCCAATTATTATATAAAGAAACTCACAGAAACTTTTGTCCAAATCAATGAAGTCTAGTAGAAACAGAACTAAATATTCCCATTTTTTATCAGAGAAGTCCCAACATACAAACTAAACCAAAGCTGAAATTATTTGCTTTTGCACACTAACAGTTTCCTCCTTTTTTTCCTGGTTTCCAATGATCAAAAGTTAGAGATCACACAGCAGAGAAAATTGATTGAACCAGGATCTTCTTCAGTCTCAAGAGGCTATTGCTGAACAAGTGCCAGCAAATGCACAGGGAGTTAGGAAGAAAAAACTAGACCATGTTTTGTAATCCAAGGACTCATCTTTATGTCAATTAATTTCTCTGAGAGGCAGGTGAATAAATACATCTGTCTTAGAGGTACATTTCTGGGCTTTGGTGCCTACTGATCTGGTTGGAGTGTGTTGTGGTTCCTCCCAGCTTGCACACCAGATGGTATTGAAATCCATACTTGGACTGAAACCATGACACAGGGAAGGAGGGAGGGAGGGAGGGTGTACATTCCCTTCCTGTCTTAACAAAGAGCCACAAGCAGCGGGGTCAAAACTGCTCCTCTGTGGCCTGATTACTCACATGGTGTCAGTCAAAAGTATCTCCAGTTTCTGGCAAAAGCTGTCCAAACAGTGTAGCATAAATAATGTAAATCAGTCATCTTGAATACAATGGAGACATTTTCTCCACTGCTTGAATGGAGTTTTCCCCACTTTTTACCTCATTTTCACTCTGCCTAGCAAGTAACTGGTATTAGAAGCTTGAAAATAGTTTGCAAGTGTAGAAGATAGACTTGAAATTTGTAAAACGGAGTAGGACAAATTTGATGGCATTTACACCACTGAAAATCTGGTCTAACAAAGCAGATATCCTCTGGCAAATAGTGGTTATTAAGTGGTACTAAACCACAAAGTGTTCAGACACACTAAAACCCTATATAATGACAATGTTCTACTGGAATATTTCAAATCACAACTTGTTTGTAGAAGCAAATCCTATAGCTGCATTCTCCAGTTTGGAATGAATTTCTTAGCAGATGATAGTTTGAAGACAGTGTTGACCTGTGGCATCCAGAGTTACTGAGGCAGATCTTCGTCCATCACGTCTGTCTGCAAGCCATATTTGAGCCATAAACAATGTTTCTGTCCCTGAAGATGCTGACTCTTTGACAATAATCTTCTCCAGAAGCCAGTCAGAGCCTCTCCCTTTTTCAACAACCACCCTTTGCAGGATACCAATATCTACTGCCTCCACTTGAAAAATATCCACCTGAAAAATTCAGAATCAGAAGTCATATGAAAACAGAACCATGTAACTAAATTATCAGTGTATTTTGAAATATGAAGGTGAGAAGAAAATCAGGATTTTTTTAATTAATTCAATAAATACCAACAGAACCAGAGATGACAAGTTTAAACCTGCTAAATGCCTGCATTAAGAAGTATTTATTCCCTTTGTGGTTCTGCAATTCACGGCTAAACTACCTCTTTGCCCACACTGAAGTTGCTTATGTTCACTTTATGAGAAATTTTCCTTCCCAAAATTGATGTTTAATGCTCTACAGGGAATGTATTTTAAACATATCTTACGCTCAACAAAATAGACCCCAAGGGCTATTTCCAAAATGAAATACAGGAATGCAAAGGGTAGAAAGGAGCATCACAGAAGGAATCTCTTAGAAAAGAGTGACAAACTTAGTTCCAGATTTGGATTAACTTGTAAGATTAGTTTCAATATAAGTAATTGGATTTAAGGAAAAGCATGAAATAAAACTATGTTGAAATAAGTTCTGCTATTCTCTATCAGTTAAAAAAGCCACAATATTTTTACAACGTTTAGAACACTGAAGTAAGATTTCTAAAGAAAATTGTGACATATCAGACATTCAACTTTCACAACATGTGATTCTGGCTTTTTGTGAGTGCTACAATTATTTCCTGTTTTCTCAGAGGAAAAACAGACATTAAATTCTTGGCACAGAGATTTTCCACATTATTTTTGCTTTATATATTTATAATTATCATCTCATTTCTACTGGGGTTGAAAACTGTAAAAAACTAGTGTTTGTGATGGAATTTCCAGCATGATTTAAAGATGCAAAGATAGTTTTGAAGGGAGTAGGTAGTAGTAATGATGAAAACACTTGAGTCCTGAGAAGTCTTGAAGTCTTCCCAATGTAATTCACAATGAAGTTGCTCTGCCAGAGCAAGAGGGCAGCAGCCCTTAAAGGTTTATGCAGAGATGAAATAGAGAATAGCAGTTCTCTTGCTCCATCAGTCACAGTTTCTTTCCTGGATAGGTTTTCCAGCTGAAGAACTGATGAAAGATTTGTGTCACAAAGATGAGCCTAACCAGCTTGCACCTCAATAAGACACAGCATAAGCTCAAACATTGAGCTTAAAATTGCAGATAATATTTGACCATCCACTTTAGAAAGAATCCCCAGAAACAGAAAAAAAATTAAATTTGTTCAACTTTTGTTTCTCATTTTTCATTAATATTTGTACATGTGAATTTGAAAGTGTGTGTGTTTGTGAACCACACCTTTAACAGTGTCCTAAAAATAATAATCAACCTGCTACTGATTACTCTCTAACCTCTAGACAGAAAAGTCATATTAGTCAAAAACTGCTACTATGTACCATCTAACCATCACATCTGCCTTATCACTCTTAAGTTATCATGTGAAATGGGAAAATGAGACAATGATATTAAGGAAAAAATCTGAAAAAGGCTCTTGAATAGCTATACTACACAAAGACTCAAGGTTATCAGTGGCTTAGTGAATTTAACAGCAGAGCAAATACATTGGAACAGCTGAAATTCTAGATGGAGTACAGAACTGGAGGAAAAGAGTCTCCTCTTCATGTTTTCCTTAGATAGATCAAAAATATTAAAGTTAAGTGTCAACACAACCATTTTATTTTATTACCTATTGGACTAATTTGATGATTGAATACTGTTAATTTGAACTCTTAATTTACCTTAATTGTGATATTAATTTGATCAGTCCTTTATTCCAGCTTTAATTGGATCACTAAAGTTATACTATCATGCCTGAATAAAATAAATTTGCTACACTTATTAAATAAAATGTATTAAAAATGCACACAGTTAGGACATGACTGAAAAACACAGACTGAAGCAAGAAATATACAGACCCCTGTGTCTGCCAGTAATAAAATATTTCAAGTTCACAAAATGTGAAAATTCATCCTAAAATCACCGCTAGTTCCTGCAAATGATTATGCTTATATTAATGCATGACTGTTCAGGTTTAACCCCAGGCAGTATCCAGGTCCCACAGAGCTGCTCGCTCACCTCCTCACCAGCAAGATCAAGAAAAGAATGAGAATGGTAAAAGCTAGAAAATTTGTGGGTTAAGATAAAGTTTTATAGAGAAAGCAACAGCTGTGCACACAAACAGGACAAAACAAGGAATGTATTCAGTTCTTCCCATGGGCAGGCAGGTGTTCTGCCATCTCCAGAAGAGCAGGGTCCCAGCACCTGTAGCCTTTACATAGGAGGGCAAACACCATCACTCCAAATGTGGAGTGTGGAGTGTGTGTGACTCCTGCCTCCTTCTTCCCCCACTTTACATACTGAGCATGACACCATAAAGCCTGGAACATCCCTTTGGTCAGTTGGGGTCACCTGTCCTGGCTGTCTCCTGCCACCCTCCCATGCACCCCCAGCCTCCTCACCAACGTGGCAGCACAAAAGCAGAGGCAGCCTTGGCTCTGTGTGAGCCCTGCTGAGCAATAACAAAAACATCTCTATATTATCAGCCCTGTGTTCAGCACAAATCCAAAACACAGCCCCATACCAGCCAGTGTGAAGAAAATTAATTCTACCCCAGATGAAACAAGCACAATTATTTTATGGGAAAGACATGGGAAAGCTCTTGACAGATAATTGTCAGAATAATTTCTTTTTAAGAGAAAAGAGTTTTCCAGAGAATGACTGATTTAGTGGCATGATCATCAGCATCTCCCAAAAAATCTGTTGTCAGTAACCCACTCCTGGAAAGGAGAGTTAGGAATATAGGAAAACTACAGCCCATATTCTGCTGGCTTCTAGACTTGTGCTGTCTCCAGAGGGATAGTTGGGTCTGACTTGCACCAAGTTTGATGATTAACAAACTTTTAGTACTTATTAACTTAGTGACTTAATAAATCAGGGGCAGCATGTGCTATGGGTTATCTACAACATGGAGGATCCAGCCACAGACAAAAGCAAGTTAGTACATGTAATTAATACACAAAAGGTTTTCCAATTCCTTTTTCCTATGAAAATCAGTATATTTTGATAGAATAACCATTTGTGAAAACTTTGATGTTTGGTTTGTGTTAGACACACTACTTTATCATTTGTCAATGTGCCATTTTAATGAGCTCACTTTAGAGAATGTAAAATCTCAGAAATCCACGGTCAAATCTGCAGACTATTCAAACATCTAATAAACTGCAAGTTAAAGAACTATTAAATAGACTAAAAATTGTGTCATCTGGGGTAAACTCACTTCACGGACAAAATTACATTTTCTCTTTATGTGTACATTTGAAAATCTACATAGCGTAATGAGCTTTATTGTAGTCAAGAGACCAAAAAAGAACAGAGAAAGAACAGCAACTATAATTGTTAAAGCTAAAAACAATTGGCTAGAGATAATTTATTTGCTAAATTTAATTCACTTTTCTCCTCTCAAGTTGTCTGCAAACAGAGAGATTATGACATATTTTTCATTCTAATTTTATGAAATCCAATTATTATTAATAATTTAGCTAATATTTTTGTAGATTCATCTGAGACCATGGATTAGGCATAAAATTTTCTAAATACTCAAGTTGTTGACAGGTCGTGTATGTCACATGATATTCTATCTTTTATTTGACTTACAAATGGGGACCTTCTAAATTACTGGAGGGTTAATTCTTCTGTAAAAAGAGAAAGGAAGGAAACACACAGAAGATAAGCAAACCTATAGAATATGAAATTTATCTTTATAATTTTCCCCTAGGGAAAAAAATGTTAATTGTTTTTTAGTTACTACTAGCAAATTAGGTTTGAACAGAGAAAAGTCACCTTAAATATTGATAATAATACATATTGTCTAATTCAGTAGAGCTTATATTGAATTTTCTCAGAATAACATTAAAGCAATTTGTATGTATGTACAGCCCACTAAATTTTCTTAATTAACATTGCCTGGAGAAATAAAGATATTCTCCCAGTCTGAACAGCTGATTGACAATGGTAGAGCCATACATCCTCTGTGACCCAAAAGAGCTGCCCTAGCAAAACCAGAATTGGTACTTTTCATACTTCTTGGCTAAGAAAATAAAGACTAAAAAATTCCTTTATAACAATAATTCCAGCAATCCTGTCAGCATATTTAAAGTTTGGGGGTTTTTCTTAGCTCCTTTTCAGATTTTCTTCAAATGTTTTTCTTTTCCTGGGACCCATGTTTTGAGCCTTTTCTTTGAATCTATGACCCAGTTTATTATGACTTTATTCAGTACTCTTCTGTGTCAGTGCTGGCAACATATCACTGTCTGCAGCAGCTGCAATAGCTCTTGTAACAGAAGAAGCATTTGAAGAGTCACTGTGCAATATTTACCTTTATAAATGCCAATCATTTTAGAGGCTTGGTATTGAGACTTGATGGTTGGTTAATGACGATATTCCCAGAAGAGCTGAAAATGGCAAGTCAAGACACACCATATGCTTCATTTCATCAACCTGTATGCACAAGTGATTTCCCATACTGCTAATGTTAGTATCATTTTAATAGGCTTTTATTGGAAAAGGAGTCAGAGTGTCTAAATAAAGGACCTTTTCTATTAAGCTTAGGGAACCTATTGATTTGCTGCCAGATTATTTTGATCTCATTTGTTAATCTGGAGAAACTCCACTGAAAACAAAGGAGTTTTAACAGAGGTAGGCAAAATAAAGGCCCCCTGTAACACTGAGCCCAATCAGAAACAGGGTGTGAACATTCCTGGAAAAGGGGAAAAAAGAGAAAAATTGCTTTTGCTCCTTCAGACTGTGGTCTTATGGGCTCCTCCAGTTGTGCTGAACAGAACCTCTCCACCCTGTCCCAATTGCTTGTCACATCACTACCTTCTCTTAGATGGACGTAATCACCTTTTTAGTTGTGCCAGGATAACCACAAAATCAGCATCAGCCAAAGTTTATCAAGATAGACCAAGTGAAAAAGCCCAAATCATTAATGATATTAACTGCTTAAACTAAATAAACATTTGGACAGAGCAAATGTATGTCACTTTGCCAGCAGACTTCAGAGGTGGAAATACTGGCTAGTAAGCAGCAGTAATGACAAGCACTGGTAGCAGTACTGTCTTGTCTCAGCTCAGTGGAAGGATGAACAGTGCCTCTGACTGTGCTCTCATTGCCTTGCAGTGTTCTGTACAAATGCTTCTTTAAAAACAGGGGTTTTCATGCATCAGAAAAATCCAATCCCTGAATTTCCTTCTAGACTCACATTTCTGCAAGCATACTTTTGTATTGTGTTAAATTCTCAGCTATATATCATTGAAAATGTTTATCTCTGCATGAAAAAAGTAACGTAGACTATAATGAATGAATCATTAGAGGGTTCTGATAACCCACATTTATCACAGTTTATCAATCTTCAACAAGATTAGTGAAGAATCAGTGAAAGAATAGGGGTAGTAAAAAAACCCAAATATATTTGCTCTGCACTGATCTTATGTTAATAAGCTTTGTATAACTGGAAAGAAATCTTTTTGAAACAAGATTCCTATGCACAAAACAGCAGCAGGAGTAAGAAAGTATAGGGACATCTTATAATGATCAGTAGCTATGACCATTCTGCAAACTAGTTAAACACATTTCAATCAGACTTTAAGCAAAATGTATTTAATAAAATGCAAAAGGACTGCTACATAGATCATCAGCCACATCCAGAGCCGTAATCATAAATTATATGAAACAAAAGAGATTTGAAAATCAAACCAAAACAACAACAAAACACAAACAAAAGACAGCCATCACTTTGGACAGATTCAATCCCATCTGATGCAGCCTGATTGTTGGACTGATTTAATAAACCAGATCTCAAACTTAATCCAAGTTTGAGATCTGGTTTAACAGACAAAATATAGGATGAATGTAATTTTCTTCAACTTCAGTAATGCATATCGTATGATATTTTGATTAAGACACTATAGTCAAATATAATAATGGGATAATAAAATATCTAACTTGTAGGTCTCCAAGTACAGCTCTAAAAAGAGAATATTTTCAAGCACATTTCATTGCAGTGAAATGTGAAAGGCCAGTTAATAAGCTTATGCTCTTTAGTACTTCCATGATTTATCCTGAAGAAAACAAGATTGTAGAGATTATGCAAATACAATCTCCAGTTATGACACTTGAAAAAGTAGGGTGCTAAATTGAAGAGTGCTCTGAAAAGATTTGTGAGAGTTAATAAATCACTGGAAAGCCTTCCTTTCAGTGAATCAAGCAGAATAATCTATTTAACTTGTCAAAGGCATACTGATTTTCTTATTGTCATAAATACTGTCAAAGGCAGTAGAAATTTGGTGTAAGAGAACTATCCAAACTAGCATTCACAAGTGTGACAAAATTCAATTCCTAGAAGTTAACGTTTGACAACTTTAGACAGAAAATAATGTGAATCTCTAATATTTAAAAGAAAAGTATCCTTAAGCTTTGAAACAACTTTTCAGATGGATTTAAACTTCATCACTGGTAGCCATGTATTTTCTAAACTATTTAACTTGAACTGAATTTAATTTAGTTCTTGCTGCATTGAGAAAAATGATTGAATATTTTATTTCCTGAAAAATGCACATATTAACTATAGCTATTTTAAGATTTTTTTATAAATCAAGCTAATAAATTTAGCTGCATTTTATTTTAAAATTACCTTGTTTATCAAAACCCTGAAATGAACAGGGCATAAAATTCACTTACCTAACTTGGCCTATCTAAAAGAAGTCTATATAATAAGACAATTTCCTGCAAAGAAAGCAGCAGGTACTCTCTGAGGTTAACTAATTTCATTTTAAGATAAATGTGCAAATGAAGAGAGAAGACAACCATCACACCCTTTCTGCAGCAGATGCTTAAGCCATCATGTTAGAACAAATGTGTATAACACAGGCAGGTAAAACTGAGATGCATTTCAGCTTTAGAAATGTCACTTATGTGATTTATTTTTAAGATCTATATAGACAGAAAGAAGCACTCATCTCTTGCAGTTAATTTTAGCATTAATTAATTTTGCCCAGTTTTTAATTTTTCGCAACAAAGTTTTACATGTTTTCTCGCCCTGCGAGAATATGTCAGGAAACCAAAATTAGTTATTCACACAGCTCTAAACATTGGCCAGTGGTGCATAGGCAAGCTGGGTGATTGCAATGGGATGTTCTGATTCTGTCCCTTATAAATCTCTCACTGTAACCACTGACTGGGAAATGACATCCTGAAGTATCAATGAGAACTGCATATGACCTAGGATTTTATAAAGCTTTAGTAATGTTCTTTCTTTCTGCATTTCTCCTCGCAGTTTCTGACAACCTTCACCAGTCTTTCCTTCACTATGGTGGCATTCTGTCTTTTCCTGGTTCCCATCTGCTTAATCCTTCTGCTCAATGGATCTAAACGTGGTGTAACCAAAAGTAGCAGTCAAGTGGCCAAGGTGAGCCACTCCAGTGCTGGCACAATTGGCAGCTGAACGCTGCAGTGTGGTACACAGGGGATCTTCCCAAAGAAACCCACATTCAGGCATAGCAGAGAGAGCCCCCCAGGACCCTGCAGCTCATGCCACAGCAGGTGACAGGGTGCAGGGCCAGAAGCAATGGTGTCCCAGCTCCCATGTATAGAAGAAGCCCTGAGGGAGTACAAGCAACCAGAAGTGCCACAAACAGGGCTGGCAAAGGCTGAGGGAAGGGTTGAGGTACTTACTGCCATCTTTGCCTCAGTTTCTAAAAGTAAGACCAGCTGATCTTCCAGCCCCCTGAGATGTAAACAGAGACAGGGAGCAGAATGAGGCCCCTACAATCCAAGGGGAAAGGACCAGCAATGCTACAGCATACAGACACACATATGGGGCTGGATGGGATTCACCTAAGAGTACCTAGGGAGCTGGCAGAAGTGCTCACCAAGCCTCTTTCCATCATTTACAAGCAGTCCCAGCTAACCTAGAAATTGACTGGAAATTGGCAAATGTAACATCCATTTACAAGAAGACCAGAAAGAGGACCCAGGGAGCTACAGGCCTGACCTAGGTGCCAGGGAAGGTCATGGTGCAGATCACCTCGAGTACCATCACACAACACACACAAGAAAATCAGGGGATCAGGTTCAGCCATCATGGCTTTATGAAAGGCAGGTCCTGCTTGACCAACCTGATCTTTTTCTACGACAGTGACCTGCTTAGTGAATAAAGGATAGGCTGTGAAAGTTGTTTAGCTGGACTTTAAGAAAGCCTTTGATACAATTTCCCACAGCATTATCTTGGAGAAAATGGCTGCTCATGGCTTTGATGGGTGCATTCTTCTCTGGGTAAAACCTGGTTGGATGGCCAGGCCAGAGAGTGGTGGCGAATGGAGTTAAATCCAGCTGGTGGTGAAACAAGGGGCGGAAAGAACTCCACAACTAATAATAGTTGTTAGCGCGGTACGTATTTATTCGACGTTGAGATGTGTGGGGAATAATTTCACCAAAAACACGCATGAACTCCAGAGAGCTTGCCCCCCTTATTATTTCCTGAGGTCTTATGCATGTTATATGCATGACGTTGCACAATCTGCCTCATACATATTCATTCCTGGCCCCTCCCATCCTTGCCTCATATGGTAATTAACTCCACGCCCTTCTGGGCATGCTCAGTCTGTCCTGGTGGTCTCTGGGGGTCTCCAAAGGATGAAGGAAACTGAGTCCTCCTCAGTGAACTCTTCACCTTTATCTTTCTTGTGTGTGCTTTGGCCCTCCTTGGCACTTTTCCAAGGAGAGACTCAGTTCATGCTGGCTGAGACTCTGTGTTCCTCTCTTTACTGGCATTCTTCGCCTTGTTATCCCAGGATGTTTAGGTTAGTTCTTTTCATTATCACCAAGGGGGCCCTGATGCTTGTAGTGCTTTTAAAATATACTAAAAGTTAACAGACACAGCGTTTGGTATTCACTAAATGCAATTTAATATGTAGGACCAGCTAAAATTCTTAGCTCTCTGTCTCAGGTGGCTGGTCACTACTGGTGTTCCCCAGGGCTCAGCACCAGGGCCAGTCCTGTTTAATATCTTCATTGATGAAATGGATGAGGGGATCAAGGGCACCCTCAGTCAGTTTGCGGACACCAAGTCAGGTGGGAGTGTTGATCTGCTGGAGGGCAGAAAGGCTCTGCAAAGAGATCTGGACAGGCTAGATCAGTGGCCCAAGGCCAGCTGCATGAGGTACAGCAAGGTCACATGCCAGGTCTTGAACTTGGGTCTCAAAAACCCCATGCAATACTACAGGCCTAGGCAAGAGTGGCTGGAAAACCACCTGGTGGAAAAGGACCTGGAAGGTCTGCTTGACAGCTGCTGAACATGAGCCAGGTGGCCAAGGCAGCCAAAAGCATCCTGGCCTGTATCAGAAATAGTGTGTCCAGCAGGACCAGGGCAGTGATTGCCATCCTGTACTCGGCACCGGTGAGGCCACACCTTGAATCCTGTGTTCAGTTTTGGGCCCATCTCTAAAAGAAAGACATTGAGGTGCTGAAAGAAGTCCAAAGAATGACAATGAAGCTGGTGAGGGGTCTGGAGCAGAAATCCTGTGAGAAGCAGCTGACATAACTAGGGGTGTTTAGCCTGGAGATAAGGAGGCTCAGGGGAGATCTGATTGCTTTCTACAACTGCCTGAAGGGAGGGAGGTTGGTGGGGGAGGTTGGTTGCAACCAGGTTAGGGTTGGTCTCTTCTCCCAGGTAACAAGCCACAGTATAAGAGGAAATAACTTTGAGTTGCACCTGGGGAGGTTTAGATTGGATAGTTGGAAAAATTTCTTCACTGAAATTGTTTTCAAGCATTGATTGGAACAGGCTGCCCAGGGAAACCAGGTAGTCAGGGACACGGTTCAGTAATGGATTTAGCAGTGCTGGGTCAATGGTTGGACTTGATCTTGAAGGTCTCTTCCAACCTAAATAATTCTGTGATTCTGTGATGACCACACACTGAATCTAGTGTTCATTTCTGTATAACAGTAACTTGGCCAACAGCCTACTGCTGTGATTAATACATTTGGATCAATGACATTTGGCAACTATTTAATCATGTCAGGCATGCTTTCCATAAAAGAAGGTTTATCTGCAGTCACAAAATAACAACACTGTCAGTGTGGTGGGATGTGGACTTTACTGGCTTCCTACTTGCAACCTCAGGACACTGCTCCACATTCTGATTCTTCTTAGTGTATCCTGGCACACATGGACTTTTCCCCGAAATACTTTTTTTTTAATTGTCAGTGCTTAATCTCTGAGTGAGTGAGTACTGAAACTGAACACCAACAGTCATCTCTCACTGAAAATTTTTGTGTGTGCTGCAGTTACCATGGCACCAACCTGAGCAGTTGATGTCTAAATATAGGGCAGGATAAAGAATATATCTTTTCAAATACTAATAGAACGAAGAAAAAAATTTCAGAGAATTTAGCGGTTCCATAACATAGAGTACTTAAAAAACTGACCAATTTCATAAAACCTAGATTAAAATACTTAAATATCTGTCATAACATATTCAGTGTACTTTACTGGTCTTGATGGAACTGATCTGAAAAAAACCCCCACATTCTCAAAGAGGAAATTTTTTGGATAACTCACAGACAAATGACAGAGCATACAGCAAGTCTGTCAAAGGCCATATAAAGAAGCATCAAGAATTACATTTGCTGAAAAGCATTGCATGTCAGAAGCAACATGGAGATACTGTAAGGATTTTACACAACTGTGCCCTGGTTTTCTCAGAATGTCTGCACTGAGTATACTTGGTTCAAGAAACTGCTCATAAGCAGGTAACATCTATCAGGTTCCAACTGACTCACAAAACAGGAATAAATATTATTAGGATTTCATGAAAGCTGAATTGCATGAAGTGTGCTGAGATTGCGTTGTCTGTCCTCACAGCTTTTAGGAGAACATCAAACAAGGCATCAATGTCATAGCAATTTGAAAGTCTGTGGTTCTTGCAGGACAAGTCCTCACACTCATTTGTATGAGTACATCACCAGAGGCTCAGCTCTCAAGGGTGACAGCGCTGCCCTCTCAGGGGTGAGCTACAGGGGCTTACTGGTGAATTAATAATATCATGCACACGGCTTTACCTCCAAGTTCTCTGTTGGTCTCACAGGTGTAAGGACTTTGGAAAGGCAAAAAGCAACTTTTCAGATACAAGATGCTAATTTACTCTCTTACTATCATGTAACTTAGCTCATGAAAATAAAAAACCTGTTAAATGAAAGAATATCTCCAATCCACTGTGAATTTTGCTGAATATTTAAACATTTCTATGTATTCCTGCATAGTTAAACTGTTGCTTGTAACAGCCCTGACATTCTGTGAGACTAACACCATATTTTGATGTGATTTCCAACAGAAACACTGTTCCAGTTCACTAGCTGTTACTGTATAGTCAGGGGGAAAATTATTGCAAGGAAAAGCACATTTTAAAATGTCAGAACAACTGTTAAGATTCCAAATGCAAATTCTGCCTCTTATACTCCAAATCCCCTAAACCACCAAGTGCAGACTCTGACTGCAGGGGCGCTTGGCACAATATGTGATTGGGTTGGTATAGAAAGACATTCTACACTTGAGAGTCTTTTTGGAGATTACTTTTAAAGGGAAGAAAACATTGGGAAATTTCCAAAACATACAATGAAAAAATACTGCTGCACAGACAGGAGCCTTTCTTGCAGAATAGTTTTATACTTTTCAATTAACCAAATACCTTTATTTTCACTGAACAAAGAGTGAATCAAAACTTTTATGTGTTTCTCTATTACTTATCTACAAGCTATTTCTTTTCAGAGCCCTAAAATACTCCTGTGCTGATATCCATATTTAGAAATATAAGGATACTGTATTATGTTCACATACTGCTTCTATAAAATGTCAAATAAATAATGAAGAGATGGC
Source organism: Phylloscopus whistleri (assembly GCA_017589585.1). NCBI lineage: Eukaryota > Metazoa > Chordata > Aves > Passeriformes > Phylloscopidae > Phylloscopus > Phylloscopus whistleri. The sequence continues at coordinate 2,894,769 of JADMLD010000094.1, forward strand.
TACATGCCAGATCTGCATCTTACTCTGTAAGAGAGAAAAATTCTGAGCCAAACTGAAGGAGATGCAAATGCTATAAATGTACCCTTCAGGTTATAATTCTTTGTGGTTCACTTCTGCTTTTTTAGTCAACATTTCTAGATGTGTATCCCTGTCCCTCTTCATTGAAAATACCAGTTTAGAAATCAGATTGCTCACTTGTGGGACTATGATTTAAGGAGAAATACAGTAAAACTTATATTAAACTTACTTTACTTCATGAGGACAAAAGGACTGCAGCTCTAAAATTCAGTTAAATCAGCTTATCAGCAAACCATAATCTGAACTTCAGCATTAGGAAGACAAATGTGACTTTATCAAAACTGAGTAGCCTTATCCACAGTATTTAATCCCTTACAAATAAAGACTTAAACTTTCCAACATTTCTTATGAATCAGTATTTCAAGTAGGTGAAATCCAGCAATATAAAACCCACTTTCAATTCCCACTGAATTGATGAGGCTAGGGGTAGTTAGGAGCTGAGCTCCCCCTAATCACACATACAATTTCTCTGCTTTGGCTATCATTCTAGGCTGATTTGGAAGCTTGCATCCTTAGAGAAACTCTCTTTTTTTTTGGCAGCCAACACCAACAGAAAAAAAAATAACCTACTGGTTGCAAGACAGTGGTGGACTTTTTTCTAAACTTTAACTATTCCAACCCAAATATTCTGTAACAGATGTTTGTTTCAGAATCTTTATAAAATTATTTCAATCCTAAAATTTATTTTCAAAAAAGAGCCAGAGTAAATACAAGCAATTTGTTTATTCCATGTTTAAAACATCTTCTGATCTTTTCAGCTGATCTTTTCGCTCCCTCTGTCCAGAGGTTCTGACAGGCACAAGGTTTTATGTCAAAGACATGCATTTTGCTGTAAATCTACCCATGTTTCTGCAGCACATTCAGTACCTAAATTCCCTCCAATTTCTGCTTATACTGACAATGCATTAAGGAAATGCATCTCTGGCAGCAATATTTGACTGGTCTATGTCTATGAGCTACAAGACTCACTCCCACACACTGAATGAAAGACCCTCCTGGTACACCTAAGAAAACTATGGAGGGTAGTGTCTGATGTCTGGAGAGAGACCAAGAGCCAGACTGAGGGGTAGAGAGTAGAAATCAGGGAAAGGTGACATAGTCTGAAGAATGGCATGGGCAGAAAAGAGGTATTAAAATTTGAATATAAAATTGAGTATTGAAGCACTTGATATAGTCACTTGATTAGCTGTCAGTATTGCTAGCATCAGCAACATAAGAATTGGTATTTTCCACATAAGGTAGAGATATTGATAGACTTCACACTTCATCACAGAGTGTTGTAAACTGGACTTTGTAGACCTCCCTATTCCCACTAAATCCACATTATTGGGATGGGTTCTAAAAGTGAAAAAAATATCTTGCAGAGTTTATAAGTATACCTTTCCTTTAGTGAAATTTTCATCTCCATTTCTAATTAACTTTCTTCTGCCAGTATCTCCCAAGGAGCCTTGCAGCATGACATACACATCTGCATCTGTTCCTGACCCAGGGGTAGCTCCCGTAGTGATGTAGAGAACATAGATTTTCACTGTGGGGAAAAAGAGATCAAGGGTTTACCAAACCTAAACCAGTTAAAGCATATGTTATTTAATAAATTACTTCTATTATATTCTCATTTTTCATCCTATCTGGAGTGATCAGAAGACCAAAATACATTGTAATGCTTGGAAAAGCACGTAAATGCATTGTAATTAGAATTAAAGAGCAGCTATTATAAAGAATAATAAGCTAAATAATTTGAGTGGGTCTGAAACACAGGCAGAAGAAAAAAACCCTAAAAAATAAACACATAACAATTTGGTATAAAAGCATGTAAATAATACTCTATCACCTCTTGTGTACATTTAAATACATGACACTCCAATGAAAAAGATCCTAGGCTATGGATGATATTAAATCACTCAACAAGTACATCTGTGCTCAGAGCCCCATGGAATTCAAATGAAGCTGGATTCTGTCAGGAGGAAAGCAACTTTAGTATTTCTTCTGGATCATGGTCCAGTCAGAGTCAGTCACTCTGCACTGTACCAGTTGGAGTTACTGGCCTTAGGAGAGGAGATGACATGTGAGAGAACACACAATGTGAACACACAACTCTTCAGCTGAGCACTCTTTGGAAGGCTGCTTATGTAGAATACCTGTTTCTACTCCTAGAAAAATGCATAACACACTGGTGATATGGCCCCTAAAGTAAGAAAGAGATTACATCCCCAAAACATTCAATTGAAAAGGAGAAAAAATGTGGGGAGAGGTGAAGAAAAAGTACCTGTCCTCATGTTAAATGCTTCTCAGAAAAAGGAGCAGCATTTTAAAAGATTCAAATACCTGAATTCTTCCTGAAAGAAAAAAATCTAAGTATTTAAAAGCAAAGAACTTTACCAGTGAATTTCCCATCAATTCATATTTCTCAATTTCTCAAATTCATATTCAAGAAGCTTCTGCCTAAGTGCTTTGTTTGATACTAATTTTGAAAGCACAGGAAAAGAGGCAAGAATATACAGATTACTTCTGTGCTTGATCTAAACCCTTAACTTCTGAAGTAGCCTAGGATATTATCATGGTAGAATATTCATTGAGGATAAGAGCTCTTCCATTCTTCTCTAACTTCGGTTATAGAACCCCGTAAGAAACACAGAACAAACTAAAAATATCCAGTCTTGAGGGGACCAAGGAACAACTTGGATGGATTTCAATGACATGCAACTGCTAGGTCACAAAAAAAGGATGCCTGCAATTCTAGGAACACAAACAACAAGAGATCTGTTTGGGATGGGGGGCATGGATCTCCTTCTTGTCTGAAATTACTGTACAAGAGTTATTTCCTCTGCATTTCCCTTGCTCACTCTGAGAGAGAACCAGATCATATTATTGAGTGAAAACTAAACTCTGTGTACTGTTCAAAACCTTTTTAATAGTTTCAGTGCCATATGCTTGCTCCTTTATGTGTCACAAACTGATACCAATCAGACGAGTACACAATGCTCAGTTTTAGGATCTAAGATGCTGATTTTAAACACTGGAGTAGACTGGACCTAGCCACGCATCACCAGGCAGAAATTAACAGAAAATATCTGCTAAATCCTTTGGACTGCTCTGAAAATTGGACATTGTCACTGACCAAATCTCTCCCAGTGTTTCCAATTTGTGACAAACCTGCTGGAAAAGGAGACCCAGCTGTGAGAACTGGAAGCTCAGCCACTCTTCCTCCTTCTTCATCAGCAAAGTTACGACAAAATGGGAATTCTAGAACATTTTTAGTTTCTCTGTGTTGAAGCTTTATCTTAGCAAAGACATAAAAAGAAATAACTTCAGCATCTGTTGCGCTCTAATGCAAACTATAGCTAAAGACAAACTATTAAACAGCTATGACATATCATCTCAAAATTTAAAAAAAGAGGAAATAAATTTTTCTAAAATGTTTTTGAAAATATCCTTTTAAATGAGAAGGAATTAATATCTTTCCCAATTAAGGGTAATTAAAATGTTTTCAACATTATTTCTGTGGAGACTGCAATGAAGGAAAAAAAAAATTGAAATGGTTTAAAAAGTTTCCTTTATGTAACCTATTCATCCAGCATATGGAAGAAAAAGAAGTGTTGATATGGGCACATTTCAGCTTGTGAGAAACATCAATATGCCACAATATTTTTCAGTGCAGAAGGTTTTCTTATTCTAAGTAACAGGAGAAAGAAAAAGAAGGGAAAAACAGAAATACAGAAATTAGGAATGCTTTCTGACACATATATATCAGTACATAAGTATCACTTGAATATATAGACTTTGATACTAAGTAATTTCAATGTCAATGAAATTCTGTGTATAAATAAGAAAATGGCAATCCTGAGCTAAGTAGCTTATTTGTTCTATAAGAAAACTTATTTTAATAATGAGATATCTTACACTATGATACTACCAGCTACACTGAGATAAATTCCTATTTTCTAAACTATTTAAACCTAGACCAGACAGCATATTTGAAAACACTTTGCAGGAAGTAACCCTGCTTTGAAAAGGACACATATAATTCACTCATTCAATTCTTTGTGACCTAACTCACTAAAATGCCCAAACCTTTAAGCCAGTAAGCAAAACCAGCTTTGGTTAGGAATTACCACTGGGAGATGGTAGCATTATTTTGTATTCAAAAGACTCTTAGTATTTTTCATTATGACAGACACACTGAAAAGAGTTTTTTAAAAGCACTGTGAAGCATTATGCTAGCACAATTTTCCTTTCACAATAATATCTGCATTCCTGAACAGTTTATTGAAACTCAGATTTCATTTACTGTGTTTTATTTCTTCAAGGAGTGAAAGAAACAAAATGAAGATGTTAGCTATTACATGCTGCAGAAATCAGGCATACCTTAATTAATTCTGTTCTAGGCATTATAATGATTTCAATTTTCTCAAAAAAAATCACGATTATTATTTTGTAGTTATGGCTATAAGAATGAAGTCTGAATCTAAATATGGAATTCAACCAACTACACCTGCATTTACTTTTGATAGAAGGGGGAAATCTCAGACTCTCTGGAGGTGCAATCTGGTAAAATCAAAACAAAATAGCATAGAAATGACCATGCTGATTCTAACCAGCAGTGTAAATACACTGCTAAGCTGTCTTTAATAACAGATATTACCCACAACATCCTATACCAACCCAGTTATTTCATACAATGACTCAGCCGGTCCTGCTATAAAAACCATGGAGTAAGAGGAAATGCCTTTCTAAAACCCACATAATTTACATGCTTCCCAAAGCAGGGAAATTTATAATTTCTTTCTCTACCTCTTCCTACCTAAAGTAAATGTGCATCTTTTCCTTATTTATATAAATGATGCTGATTTCTCTTATACTGAGCTTTGAGTGATTGTTCTGAGCTAATAAAGTAAAGCAGACTATTAGATGTCACTGTTTTCAGCTCCCAAGTTTCTGTTCTGAAATTTTTGCTGTGATTTACTGTCTCCTATAATATTCCAGAAGCAGTCTTAATTTTGATAGATTAGTTGGATGACTATTTCATCTGGCTATGAAGATGAAATTAACAACCTGCCTACCAGTTAAATGTCAGGGAGTTCAGCTCAGTAATACCATGAGCTTCCTACCATATTAGGAAGGAAAATTATTTTTTCTCTAGCTTTTAATAAGAACAAAATAGAAACATTAATGGACAGAAGCATGTCTTCAATTTTAAAGAAGATTACTCTCCTTTAGAATTGTTTTTATTTTGCCAGCATAAGAAGATGAAGATATTTTTCATATAGTGACATGCCACAGCAATTTCAGTGTGATGTCAGATTTTAACTGGATATCAGAAGAAAGATTGTCACTTTTGCTATTCACTTCTTTTTTTCACATGCCAACTTAAAAGGCAGATAGTTTCATCAAAATGCATTTCTAGTGTCTGCCTTAATTATTTGCCATGGATCACTGAATCTACAACATGTAACAGCCAATTTGGAGTTATGTAAATACTGCAATGTATGCCAGTGAGTACAGTTCTGAAAAGACATCACTGGATATGCTACAGATGATGGCACATCTGTATATATGGCTCTCCATTAAACCATCCAAGTGCACAAGATTTTTGTTATCCATAGATATTGTGGTGTTTTGGGCAGTCTCTGACATTAGCACTCTGCAAGTGTTGCAGCTTCTGTAAATTAAAAATTTAGCAATCTTAGACAGGACATAAAATGGGAAGAAATAACAATAGAATATAGAAAAAAATAGAGAAACAATAAATAATTTCTTTAGGTTTCAGTTTTTACCTCACGGCAATGCCAAGTCTCTCCTTCCCCAGCTTCTTCAATTTCTAGGCGAACTTTGAATATAGTATTAAATTTCTTACTTAGTTCAATAGAAGTCTCATAAATCTGCTCTTTTATAAGGGATGCTTTGGGGAATATGACTGAAGTACAAGTTCCTTTTTCACCACATACAGTTAGAGACATTTTAGGGTTCATGGAACTAGAAGAAATATCACTACTTGTGACATGGACATCCCAAGTCCCTGTTGAAATAAAACAACAGAAAAAAAAATTAATGGGTTTGCTGAATATCCAAAATAATACACCAATTTGTAACAGGCTGAGTTAGTGAGTGACTAGCAACCCATTCCCACCATTGTACTGAGCTCAAATATTGGCACATAACAGGTTCACTCACTATCACTGATTTAGTGAAAAGCAAATTTGGCATCAGTCCTTTGATAGTGGTAGCTGATACTTTAGAGATGAGCCAGTCCAAGAGCAATGTGCAGATGAGACTGCCAGTTCCACATTAGAGACTTGTGAAGAGCCATGACAATCTGTTGATTTCTCCCCCTGACCCTTATAAATATCTCTTGATGATTTTAAGTATTGTTTTCTCACTAGTCACCATTCTAAAGCAGCATATTTTCTACAAGATACTACTGGTTATCAGGTTTGCCTTTGGTCAGGGAAGGGTATATTTTCATTTTAAATTTTTGGGGATTTACTTAAATGAACATGTCAAAATTTGCTTCATAAATACTATAAGAAGATGGTGATGAGATAAACTGGTTCAGAGCTTAAAATGTGATATTTTTATCACACCTCATCACAATTATCATGACAGCAAAGTACAAAACTTTATCCATTTCTTCTATGAAAAAGTAACATTTTCTGGGGGATTAAAAATAGTCCAGTCCTATATAGCATCACATAGATTTCTCTACTTTAGGGACTCAGGAAACACTCTGGGAGAATTTTTACTAGGTCTTTTTGAAGCATTTAGTCACTTAAGCATTGTAGATGAATTGACAGATCCCTGAAGGCTCAGAGGGACTGCAGACTGATGCCAGGTAGGCTCCTAAGTAACTTCTGCAACTTTGTATGGAAGAGATATTGAGTTAAACCTTCAATCAACAAGACAGTTTTGAAGATCAGAAACTTCTACCCATCAAAAAACTCTCCCTAATTTAGCTAGATTTATTATTTTAATTCATCTTAATAGAATATATGGAAAATTCAGGGTTATCAAAGTAATGGTTTCAATTTTAAAAAATTGTGAAAATCAGAATTTTTGGTCACCTGGGCTGCTGCAGAATTGAGCAGAATTTTTTAGTAATATGATTCAGCTCTGTTTATGCACAGTAAGACAAAGTATGGATCTGATAATTTCAAATAGCTATTTTGTAAAACAGGTTGTTTTACTTTGAGTAATGGAATCAGAGACTCTCTCAGTTTATGTCCATAAATCTCAGCTTCCTACCTCAGCTTCAGAATGTTCAGTCACCTCAGCTTCCTAACCAGAACAGGAAAGTCTTTGTCTCCTACTATAACTAATGCAAATAAAGCTTTATTGCTTTAGATCAGGTGAGGATCTGTGCCATAAATCTAGCACTTGTTGACATAAAAATTTAGTACTCACCATCTGTAAAATCATCCAAAATAACTTTAGTGTTACAACTTCATGAATAAACCTAAATCTATTTTCATGCCTATGAACATTAAATGTAAATGAAACCAATGATATCTGTGAAAAAATGGAAGTCAAAATGAAAATTTTTCAGATGCCATGTGGAACAATCTAGGATATTTTAGCCCTTTAGTACGGAAATACTGTGCCTTTAAATTAGCAGTGTATAACTGAATGGAAGGACTATGTCTGTTGGATTGTACAGTAACATGCACTGCTACAACACAGAAATTAAATTGGATCATTTCTGAAAATTTTATTAAGACTAAATTTAAAAGCAACTCCCTTCCTTCTCCTTAGTTAAGTATAAAACAGTGCATTGGGTTTGTGTGGCCAGGTTTTGGTAGCAGGGGTGTTTCAGGGATGGCTTCTGTGAGAAACCATTAGAAGCTCTCCCCATCCAGCAGAGCCAATGTCCACTTGCTCTGAGACAGACTCACCCCTGGCCAAGGCTGATCCATCAGTGATGGTGAGAGCACCTCTGGGATAAGATATTTAAGAAAGTTGGGGGGGAAAGACCTGCAAACTGCAACTGGAGAAGAGTGGGAAAATGCAGGAGAAACAATTCTGCAGTTCCTCAGGTCAGTGCAGAAGGAGGATGAGCAGAGACTCCCCTGCAGCCCATGGTGAGGACCATAATGAGGCAGCTGTGCCCCTGTGGCCTGTGGAGGTCCACGGTGAAGCAGAGATCCATCTGCAGTCCATGGGGGATCCCATGATGGAGCAGGTGGATGTCCAAAGAAGGATGTGACCTCATGGAAGCTTGCACTGGAGGAAACTGCCAGCAGGACCTTATGGTCCCATGGAGAGAGCCTGTGCTGGAGCAGGTTTGCTCCTGAAGGACTACACCCTATGGAGGAAACCCATGCTGGAGCAGTTCATGAATGGCAGCCTGTTAGAAGGCCTCACTTTGGAGAAGGTTGGGGAGGACTATCTCTTGTCACCCCATGCTGGAGCAGAAGAGGAAGGAGCAATAGACAAAATGTGATAAATTGACTGCAACCTTCATTTCCTGTCCCACCACACAACTGGATGGGAGAAGGTAGAGAAAATTGGGAGAAAAGTTTAGCCCAGGAAGAAGAAGGAAAGGTGGTTTTAGGTTTGGGTTTAGTTCTCATTAACCTGCTCTAATTTCATTGGTAATAAATTAAGCTAATTTCCCCTAGTCAAGTCTGTTTGGTCCATAGCAGTAACTGCTGAGTGATCTCTCCGTGTCCTTATCTTGACTTATAAGCCTTTTGTTGTGTGTTTTTTCTCTCCTGTCTAGCTGAGGAGGGGAATGATGAGCAGCCTTGATGGGCACATGGCATCCAGCCTTGATGGGCCAACCCAACAGAGTGCAATGCTAAAATCTAATCTTTGTTTATTTCTCAGAAATCTTTTCATTCTCTGGTAAAGGCATTAATGGACTGCTGAAACCATTTACTTTTAGGACAACTTTGTTAGTAAATGACTCTCTTCCCTCCTTGATGTGTAAGCCACCATTAATTTGATAGATCACTACTGTGTACATTTTGAGCATTTCATTAGCTACTCTTAATCTGTCACTGTTTTTCAATACCCTTTCACAACAAAGATCTGCCATTTTTTCAGTTATCATATCTTCTATATAACTATTACAGCTTGATCCAGTCCTTCTGGACAGAGGTGGCTGCAATTACACACAGCATTTCTGGTAAAATATCACAGTTTCCCTGTAAAGCCAGTAATCCACTTTGGTTTTGACTGATAATGCCTACATACATTGCAGGGTCACAGTAACCCCATAGCCATGTCACATTACTGCCTCAAAATTATCCTGTGATCTTATAAGAAACCCAGGTATTTCTCATAGTCCTCCTGCTGATGAATTTGTGTAGCAGAAATTGTTACAAAACATGACAATGCAGATCAAATACAGTTTTTAGACCCTTAGCTACAACTTGTTCCTAATTCTTAAAAAAACCCAAAATGATTGAAATTTGAACCTTGTATCAGAATTGAGAGCTCAAAAAGCTAGTTGAGTTTGCACTTAATTGTATACAAGCTGTTTGGCACAGAGTTCTGTTCAATTCCTTTCGTTCAGTTCTCAAGATTTATCACACAACCTCTTATTCTCCTGATAGCACTCCCAGCTTCGTAGCACCAAAAGATTTCATTAACATATTCATTGTATTTTCTCCAACTCTTTGCAATTCGTCCTTTTACTACTACTTTTCACTTTCTTGTGATTACCTAATAATTTCCCAGAGAGAAAATAAAATTCAGTACGGAAATTTAGACAGATTAAATGTCATTACATTTGTCTTACTGCAAAATATTTCTGTAGTATCATCTTGTTTTACAGTCCATCTTTAGTAAAGTCATTCTTCTCATTTCCTATTTGCCTCTATTATCTCAAATATTCTCTTTTTCAAAACTTTGTAATAAAGATTTTCATGTGGACAATTACTAGGTCTATATTCACCTGCATTATGCTTTCTATTTTTTAGATGGAGGCATTATGTTTGCTGATGTTAAATCTTCATAAAATTGTTTTAAATCCTTGCTATTATATCTGCCACTGGACTAACAACTACTCTGATTGTCACTGTTTGAGTAAATGGAACTCAAAGTTCTATCTGTGTTTCAGATTTTCTGATTTCCAATAAGATCATCCCATTGGTAGCTGTGCTTTTGCTTCCCTGACCAACATTATGAATGAATAAAAAGAGAGACAAGGTATTCTATTTGTTTAGGGATTATACCTACGTGATCTTCAGTCTGAAATCTATTGTTCCTGAATAGTTACTTGTCTTTGAAGGTTCTTTTCATAAATAAGTCTTTTCATAATACATCTTTACTCTTTTACTTCTTTTATAAAATCTGATTTAGCTTGAAATGTAGTAACTTCCATTGTATCCATATAGCTTCCAACCCCTAATGTGTATTGCTCTTGGCTGATTTGTCTTTTATTTATTCATTCTTTATAAGTTCTCTGCTTACTTGTTATATTATTTCTGGATTTATTGTACACCCAGATAAAAATGATTTTCAATAGATACAGCACTGAGTATTAACAACCATAGACAGGAAATTATTAGCAAGTCTGTACTCAGATTTTTGGGGATTAAGTGTGTGGGGAGGAAACCAAGGAAGGAAATCGTTTTTACACTATATTCAAGGTGCATAAACAAGGATGCAAGATTTCTCTGCTATTCATATTATCAATGAAGAAAGATGTGACAGACTTTGACCAACCTTGGGTTTCTGCTCTGAATTACCCTGAGGAGACACCTGCCTTGCTCTGTGGACTATGTAGGACACCTGTGGAATCTACTTAATAGAGACCTAGAATACTTGCAGTGGTGAAATACAGCTATTTCTTGTTCTGAAGTTGTCAGTGCTCTAGCTGCTCATACTATTCTTATATTTCCATGGTTCTCTGTTCTTCTGTTTTATCAGTAACATTATTTCTGTTTTTTTAAATGAGGTATTCATGAGTGGACTAACTATAGATGGCTAGATATGAGGATATAATCTATTAGTTTTGTCTGCAACTATGTATAGTATAAAATTCTCTGAACTTAAAAGGAAATATGCAGGATCATGGAAGTTAATAGGGATTGGTTTACAAAATGATACAGAATGCAAATTCACACCTTCAGATTAGTTAAACTTTACATAGTTTGGTCTATCAGTTCTGATTCAGTTTTCATAAATGGACCCAAACCAGCATTTTACACCTCTTCAAAAAAGATACATGAGTGAGCTAAAAAATCCAGTATCCTGGCAAAGCATGTTTTCAGTGTCTAAGTTGTTTCTGAATTTTGGTTGTTTATTAATTAAACAATTTGAATAGAGTATTGAGTTCAGGTCAACTAACTGTTTGCAAGAACTTGTGCCATTGATATAAGTAAAAAAGAAAACTGCAAATAAAAGCAAATGCTTTCTGCAAATATATGAACATAAGGGAAAATCACATTCTGCTAAAAGAGTTTTTGTATCTCTTCTTGTGATTTCATCACTGTTGCAGAAGCCTTCTGCTCTGCATTACATACCATATGGAACAACCTACTTCTTTCTGCTTCAGCTTTTTTCTAACCTCAACTAAAATCATAGTACCTTCATTGCCTCTGTCACTTAATATCTCCCTTATGCTCTAGTTTTTCTTCCCTGAGCATTGTAATTGTATTTACCATCTCAGGAAAGTGTTTAGAGAGACAATTGGTATGAGAGAGGCAGTTCACATTCAAGATGTACAGTTTCTGTAGTTTGGTTTTAGCCTTAAAAATAACCAAAAAATATTATGGATTACTATTAAAACAAAAGCTGGAAGGAGCTTTGAGAATTTTGGACCTTACCATAAATATTTCCTGTCAACATTCCATTCCTGACTTTTCCAAGAAGTTTCAATGTTCGTTCCGTTTGTGCATCACCAACTCCACTGTCTAACCATTGCTGGCAAAGAAATACATATTGCTCATCAGTCTTGCCTGATTCACGGATGACAATTTGGTCGAGGTACCATCCAGCTCCATAACCCACACTATGGTGCTCAACAAGCACTTTGCTTAACTGTCCAAGGTCTACTGCTCTCATTTCAGAGATAGAAACCTGAGAAGATAGAGCAAAAAGGACAGCACACTGATTAGACTATATATCTTATCTTTTGTCTTTGAGAAGTTTGCATTGGAAAGACAGATTCCTTTCAATGTTGGAGCATCTTCCTCTGAAAATAAGGAAAGACGTTATAGGCTGACATCCATATTTGGAGAACCTGTTCAGAAACTGTGTGGATCCTTGAATATATACATTTTTCTCTTCATGATCACTGCAGCTCAGGTTTTATTACAAAAAACATCTCCCTGTTTCAGGTAGAAAGAAACCTCTTGATTGAAAAAACCTAGAGAAAGCTCATGAAAATCAAAGTTCAACTAATCCCTCATAGCTGAAACAAAAAGTTCTACACGAATCAGGATAGACCTGTTAACTTAAATTTTTGTTTAGATAAGGAGTTTTATTTTTAAGCATTTCCAAGTATTTTACATTCTAAGACACCCTATTATTCAAATAGGAAATGTCGTATTATTCAGCTCTGAGCAGAAATACTGTTGACGACTATGCAAACAAAGGAAGATACTGACATTAGAAACTATAACTAAGGCTGTGCACGCATACAGGCAAGAATTGATGTGCTCCTCGGATGTAAATAGACATCTGTTTAAATATTGCTACGGCTACCAGTAAACAAAAGCTAAATGGCAACTGCACTAGTGCATGTTGGGATGAATAAATTATGTGAGTGAGAGAATGAATGTGTTCTGTGCAAGATAATGTAAGTGGGTGGGTAGATACATGGGCATGTGTGTGGGTGACATTAAAAAAACCCCAGATGGATAGTAGAAACAGACGCTATAATTTTTATTTGTTGCCAACCAATTTGCCACCAGGCAGGAAAAAGCATGAGGACCAGAAAGCAATGAAGGAAGAGATGATTTTTAGAACGAATTATGTCATCTGGTCCATTCTCCTGTCTGTGTCAGACTATTCTCCACAATGTAATCAGAAAAAGAAAACGCCTAAGTTATTATTCCTATCACAGCCTTAGGACTTCCAGCACTCATACCTGGTTATATCCATGAGATCCTCAAACAGTTACCATGGCAAGGTATACCACTGCATTTAAGTATATGAAGCCAAAATAAGATCTAGCTGGGAAGAACATCTTGCAAATAATTTTTTGGGAGCACTCATTGCTTTTTAATTTTATTCTTTGTAGTTCCAAGCCAAATATAATTTTCCTGTCAGTCTACATGACCTTCGACTTAGAGGAAATAGCCTGTATTGCTAATATTCATGTTCCTTCACAGCTAACTCTAATTGAGAAAGGGACCTATCATTAGTTTCATTCTTTGTGATAATAATTAACATTCATTAGACAACAGTGGTCATAATCACCCATTGTTATCAATGAATTCTCATAATAATACATTAAATTGCCTACTCCCTCAGCATTAGTAAGAACTTACTCTTGGTTGATGCCATTATATTTCTTCCCCTTCAGTATAAAGACATTTGGAACTGCATTAAACACACTACTGGAAGTACAATTAATGAAAGCCAAAAGGATTTTATTTAAACTGTTTTACAAACCCATTTCACTCTGTTTTCTTACACTTGGTTGAAAGTTTTTTTGTCTTCCTAGCTTTTCCTTATATCATGTTCTTCATCAGTCAAGAGAGATCCTTTTTTTTTTTTTTTTGTATCTCAGGTTTCCTTAACTTTGTTTTCTTTTCCTGTCCATTCCACATTTTTCAGGGATATTACTAACATAATCTTGTCTCTCAAGACAGCTTGCTCTTTACATTCCCTCCTTTCACCTTCTATTCTTAGAAACTCTCACTAAAACCGCATTCCAACTTTTTCATGGATGAACTTCTATGTAAAAGGAATGTAAGACTGGTAGTAGCATTTTAAAATGCAGATCCATCTAGTCCACTATAGTGTTGCCAACAGCTACCAGTAACAGATTTCTAGGGAAGAGTTGAAAAACAGGGCAAATATATAGAGATGCTTCTTGAATATAAAGTCTCTCAGCCTTTTGCAATTTGCGGTTCAGAGATTGCCTGAGCCAGAGATTGTCTTTGCACTTAACAGCCTCAGTGGAAAGTTGTCTCCCATGACAATGTGCAATGGCTTTTTGCACCAGTATGTCTTTTACCATCTGCAACATCTTGTGCCAGAAAGTAAAATGTATTAATTACACATGGAGCAAAAAAGCCACCTCCTTTTGTTTTGAATCTGCCACCTGCACATTACATTGAATGCTTTTGAGCTCTTGTATTTCACAAAGAAATAGAAATGTTCATTTTCTCCATGACATTTTATATTTCTTATCTCCCTCACATTTCCTCTCATCATCTCTTTCCCAGACTAAACATACTTGTTTGCTTCATTGTTCTTTGTGCTTTCCATTGTGAAATGGAAGATATTTCATATCACTTGACATTCTTCTTGCACTTTTTGAGACAAGTGAATCAACAAAACACAGCATCCATTATGCATCTGCACCAGTGAACATCTTTGGAGGTATGATTTTGTTTTCTGCCTTGAAGTGGCTGGGGTTTTTCTGGTGGTTTTTGTTTGGTTGAGGTTGTTTTTGGTTTTTTTTTATGATTTCTAAACATTTTTTGTTCTGTTTTCCTTTTGTTTTGCTTCTACTGAGATGACATCCTACTACTTTCATATTTCAGAGCCCATCATTTTGCATGCAAATTCAAGGGGTTATTCCCCCTCACAGCTACTGCTTTTCATTTAGCTACAAAGAATTTAATCTGCCATTTTATTACCCATTTACTCTGTATGAGGTTCTTCTGCAGTTTCTGTCACCAGCTTTAATATTTATTACCTTAAATAGCTCAGTATGGTCAGAACATTTTGCCATCCCACTGCTCAACCCTTTCCCAGGAACCTATTGAACAATGAAGAACGTGAACACACAAAATACCTAAGCTGAAGAACATTTTCATTGTCGACAGCACAAAAACTGCTCCCTGAAAACAAAGGAACTGCTTGGGAAGACACTCAGCACTCTGCTGCTCAACACAGTGGCTCTGATTTCTTTATCTAACAGCCACATCACTGACTCTGTATTAACATCCATGCATGAAATACCATGTGAAATATTTCTTTTTAGACTTCTTTTCCAGATTATGTCACTGACTATGTGCCTTTATGCTTTTGATTAACCCTTCTAGTTGCCCATAAGCATTTGCCCTCAAAAATGCCTAGGATTAACCTGTATTTTTAATAATATCATCCAGACAATCAACATGATGAAGCTCATGATTTTATAACACAGTTTCGACTAAGACAGCAGGATTCTAAAAAAAAAAAACAGCATTTAAAAAAAAAAAAAAAGAAGCATTATTGAAGAGTCAGAGCAACACAGAGAAAACCCTAAGTAGGAAGATTAAAAAGACATTCTTCTTTGCAAAGAACAAAACAGCAATACAAGTGCACAGAGGGTAGAGGTCTATAAAGCAAGGGAGAAGCAAAGAGAAGGTGACATGGAAGGAAACCTTCATTGTGTCTTCCAAAAAAAGATGTGGAAAGAGATTTAAGTAGTATGTGAAAGTTTAGTTTTACTTGGGTAGCAGATCAAGTGCAATTAAATTGACACAGGAGACTATGGACACTTATCACATGTCTATAGAAGAATTTATACCAATTCATGGAAGAAAATGTAACAATGACTAGAATATGACTCTGGAATGGCTGGTTTCTAAGTTTCTAAGCTCAAGAAGACATAATAAATCTAGTGAAGGAAGAGTTGTTAAGTGCAAGGCTAGTAAAGCAGTGGAACAGGTTGCCTAGGAAAGTTATAGCATCTCAGGCATGAGAGAGTATAAGAAACAGTATGAACACCTACAGAGGATTCTGCTTTATTATTTATCAGGATGAACTGATCAAGTGCTCTGAGTTCAGGGTGTGGGTGAACATGTTGTGTAGATATAATCATTAATATGCTAATAAGCAAAGGTTGACCAGGAAATCTCTCCTAGGATTTACCTTGAGCAGACAAATATGTTTACAAGCAGGTTTACATGTTTGCAATTTTGCAAATAAATGGATTAATTAACATTTTGTAGCTAACACATTAAAAATCTTTATTTCAACTCTATCTGGGCAGATTAGGGAAAAAAATAAAATAAAAAAAAAATAGAAGTCACAGGAATTAGCCCTGATATTTTTACACCAGCCTCACAAACAGGTGAAAATTAAGCCATAGAATTTTAAATATCATTGGATTATACAGATATCATCCAGATTCTAAGAACATTTACTGGTAGTTTGTGGATTTTAAATTTATTGGTACTCAAACTATTCTTAAACTGTAATCTCAATTCAGGTAAAATGCCCATACTTAGTAAGCAACACATTCTTTCCATAGGTAACCAGAGTGTAACATCCGTGCTGGTATTTCATAATTGGAAAGAAATATGGTATTAGAAAATAATAAACTTAAATACATCAAACAAACATATAAGGAACATGACTCAGTACTAACCTGCCCTCTTTCAAAATGTGAGTGCCCTAGTCTCCTTTTGCAGGAATCTCCCCGCTCTCCAAATACTGTGATAAATACATCTGCATCAGTTCCTGATGCAGGGAGTGCTCCTGTATGGACATTGATCAAGTAAAGGACTTCTGCCATGAAAAATCAGTGACACAAGACAATATCAAATGAGATTATTAGCAATGTAATTATCAAACATTATAAACCAATATATTTTAGGTACAAGATTAATTTCAAGACAACGGAATTAAGTTATAGGAATTGACATCAATTTTCTGAGTTTCATATAGATTGCTAGCTATCTCACAGCACACAGTGCAGCATTAAGGATGAAATGTCCTTTATGAATCAATGCTACAATCCATGCTTGCATTACAGAAGGAGAAAACATCCTGCTTCTGGATTCTGGAATAACCTGAAAGACTCAGACTGATTTTATCATGCTTTGTAAAAAAACCCAGGAGTTCTTGTAGGAATTAAAGGTCTTAAATTGAGTTAGGATTTATCAACTCTAACATTTTACCAAGGAAAAAACACAGACATAACAGACGATGAAAACCACTTTCTGTTCTGGATCAGCTGAATTGTGTTCTAATCTCATATTTTGAGAATTATGGCCAGCATAATTTAATATGTTCAGCAGAAATGGCTCAGCTATTTATACAAATATGCATTGTTATTATTCTTCACAACAAAGGATGGCTTGCCATGACTTTTGTCTGATGAGTTATACAATACATATTCCTTGAGGCAGCATGACAGAGGATTTTTAATGGGTTCTGTGAAGAATTAAATGTTATAACAGACCCTTAAGATATATTTCCATTTGCAGTCTAGCCTCCAGTAAGATATTACGTGCAAAAAGTTTTAAATATTTTAACTAAGACTTCTGTTCACAGAGTATAATGAATGAGAATTTTTTCTACATATTTTATAAAATGTAATCTGAACAAAGGAAGATGTTATCATATTTTAAACACAATGATGAAATGAAATATGGCTTCAGGGGCAGAAATGGGGCTTGAAGAAAGCCTCAAAAAACCCTGCATTTTCTCTTTGTGATTCATGCCATTATGACTTTGCATCTGCCTTTTTTTAATCTGTGATTTAGTCCCTCATTAAGTGTAAATCAGTCATTTTCTGAAAAGTGCCATTAAAATATACTAGTTGGGCTTTGTGCATTTTTCAGACTTTCAAACTGGTACTTAGTCTAGTGAAAACAATACATGTCAGTTGTTTTGAAACAGAAGAAAATGCTTTAACCTGATACATATACGTAGCACTTACAGGATGGCCAGGGTATCAGTCCCAGCCAGCATGGGTTTAGGAGGGGTAAGGTCGTGTTTTACCAACTTGGTCTCCTTTTATGACCAGGTGACCTGCCTGATGGATGCAGGAAAGGCTGTGGATGTTGTCTACCTGGACTGCAGCAAAGCATTTGACACTGTCTCTCACAGCACACTCCTGGAAAAGCTGGCAGCCTGTGGCTTAGACAGGAGCACTCTTTGCTGGGTTATGAACTGGCTGAATGGCTGAGCCCCAGAGAGTGGCGGTGAACAGTGCTGCATCCAGCTGGCAGCCAGTCACCAGTGGTGTCCCTCAGGGGTCTGTGCTGGGGCCAGTCCTGTTCAATATCTTTATTGATGACATGGATGAGGGTATTGAATCTTTCATTAGTAAATTTGCAGATGACACTAAGCTGGGAGCTTGTGTCGATCTGCTGGAGAGTAGGAGGGCTCTGCAGGCAGACCTGGAACAGCTGGATGGATGGGCAGAATCCAATAAGATGAAGTTTAATAAGTCCAAGTGCTGAGTCCTGCACTTGGCCACAATAACCCCCTGCAATGCTACAGGCTGGGTACGGTGTGGCTGGACAGTGCCCAGGCAGAAAGGGACCTAGGGGCACTGGTGACAGCAGCTGAACATGAGGCAGCAGTGTGCCCAGGTGGCCAAGAAGGCCAAGGGCATCCTGGCCTGGATCAGGAATGGTGTGGCCAGCAGGAGCAGGGAGGTCATTCTTCCCCTGTACTCGGCACTGGTGAGGCCACACATTGAGTGCTGTGTCCAGCTCTGGCCCCTCAGTTCAGCAAGGACATTGAGTGCTGTGTCCAGCTCTGGCCCCTCAGTTCAGGAAGGACATTGAGTGCTGTGTCCAGCTCTGGCCCCTCAGTTCAGGAAGGACGTTGAGTGCTGTGTCCAGCTCTGGCCCCTCAGCTCAGGAAGGACATTGAGTGCTGTGTCCAGCTCTGGCCCCTCAGTTCAGGGAGGACATTGAGTGCTGTGTCCAGCTCTGGCCCCTCAGTTCAGGAAGGACGTTGAGACGCTTGAGCGCGTCCAGAGGAGGCAACGAGGCTGGTGAGGGGCTTGGAGCACAAACCCTATGAGGAACAGCTGAGGGAGCTGGGGGTGTTTAGCCTGGAAAAACAGAGACTCAGAGGTGACCTTATCACTCTCTACAACTCTCTGGAAGGTGGTTGTAGCCAGGTGGGGGTTGGTCTCTTTCTGCAGGCAGCAACTGACAGAACGAGAGGACACAGCCTTAAGCTGCACCAAGGGAAATATAGGTTGGATATTAGGAAAAAGTTTTTTCTGAAAGAGTTATAAAGTACTGGAATGGTCTGCCCAGGGAGGTGGTAGAGTCAACATCCCTGGATATGTTTAAAAAAAGATTGGATGTTGCACTTGGTGCCATGGTTTAGTTGAGGTGTTAGGGCTGGGTTGGTCTCAATGATCTTGAAGGTCTCTTCCAACCAAGTAAATCTGTGACTCTGTGATTCTGTGATTCCCACAGTTGATTGAATGAATAGTTAAAAGTAATTTTGAGTGGTTTTTTAACGTATATAAAATACTTATTGATCTCGTGCCTCGTGTTCATCCTATAAGGCAGTTTACAATTCCGTGCATGTATTTGCTCATATATTTACTTTTCATTTCAGCAGCATACCTCTGAGTGGTGGCTGGTCTGGTCTGACTGCAGCAAGCTCTGTCACGGTCTCAGATCCATCTTCTCCAAACAGACATGGGGTTTCAGTGTGAAAGCTCAACTCTTGTTTAGTGTCCAGGTCTTTTAGCTGAAGCTGCAGGCAGAATCAGAGAAAGAAATTAATTTATTTGAATTATTTAATTTCCTATTTCCATCCCAATAGAAACTGACATTTCTTCCTTTTACTAGCTCCTGCACACACTTTATAACAGCTACCTGATTCTGCAAAACAGTTACAACAGCTTTTTCAAGCTGCTAATTCTGCAGCCTGATGTTTATAGGTGTATTCTTCATTGCATATCAACACAAGCATAGGACCCATTTATAAAGAACCAATGAGAGATACAGCTTAAATTGACCTGTATGTGCTTGCAATTTCAGAATGTCAAATGAATGAATACTGTTTCATCAATCTTAACAGCATATGCCCATTTTGCAAAAACATTTGCTTTGCTACTTGTTATTTTTTTAAATGACTCCTGCCATATCTCAGGTAGGATTTTCAAAGTTGGCAGAAATTAGGTGTCCAGTGGCTTTCAGGGCTGCCTCTGGAAATAAGTTATCTGAAGAATGAATTTCAATAGAATGGGCAAGCTTAGGTCCAGCTTCATTTTGCTTTGCTTTAAATATTTATTGGAGAGTGAAGAAATTAGGTTCCAAGTTTAAGTGGACGTAGCTCTAAATGAACTTAGAACATCCAAACCAGCTGAGGAAGCAAAGCCTCAGGAGCTCACATATCCCTGCTGAGAGGGTCAATGTGGGAACCAGATTCACAGGAGGTCAACTCAGATCATGTACTCTGTCCTAGGTCAGGTTATAAAACAGAGAGTGAAAATATGTCAAGTATATGCAGAAACATTTCTAATAACCATTTCATGCAATATTGAACTTCATAAATAGCTAATGACTGCAAGTTTGCAGAAACAGCTTCTCCAGTCTTCAAACGTCTTTGTACAGAAATAGCATATCCAAGACATTTAAAACAAAACAAAAGGAAACAAAAAGAAACAAAACTTAATTTCATCAGGACAGTAAGAATTGAAAATCTTAGGCAGGGATTCCCAAAATTATGTGGTCATTTCTTTCCAGTACTGACAGAAGCTGCAACAGCAAAACTTTGTGCTCATCATACAGAATAGACGTACAAGTATTTGGAAATCCTGAGTAAAGGTTTCCTCACACGGATTTCAGCTGCAAGTTTTGAGATGTATAAATATTTATATGAGATAAATTATATTATTGGGAATTTGACCTTTCCACTCTTAAAATTTTTGTCAGACTGTCTTGCCCTTGAGTTCTTAGAAATGCAATGACCTAACGTTTTCCAGTATTGCTTATTCATTCTGTCTAGTGCTTTACAAGATCAGTCACAGGGCTTCCAGATGAAAGTAAACAATAGAACATGACCATTTCCAGACTTAAACCGTTAATTACTTGAATAAAAAGTAGTTTTATTTAGATGGTATTAAATTCCACTGAAGTTGCAGTCCATTATTTACCTATTTTTTGCACTTTCAATAACAGATTTTTATATTAAATGTATAACAACTTTTTATAAAAAAATATTTCTCCCTAACTTCTATCAATATGTGCAACCCTAACTAAATATCAACACATATCATAAACTCCTATCTGTCTTAAAATTGCACTAAGGTTTACCTACATATGAAGGCAGACAGCCTGCAGAAACTGGACTCATAAAAATGAAGTGTGCAAATTTATGCAGACTTTGGCCTTAAAACAAAACATACCTGACACATTCTTTCTAGTTCTAAGATTACATCTATGTGTGAACTTCATCTTAAAATCATATATTGTTTCTATATTCTAAACAAATGCAAAAAAAATGGGTTTGTGTTCTATTTTAGGAAAGGCCAGAAACTCTTTTTGAGCAAGAACTAGCTACTCATTCTATAGTAAATAAATCTTCAGAAGTTACAGAAAATATATAAATTTTAGCTAAGGTTATCTAATTCACTACAGAATTTTGCAGAAAATTGTAGAAGATACCAGGAAAAACTGGTACTTTGAAGAACCCTGTAAATATCAAAATAGAGAAGACAGAGAGTAGCAAAATGAATGCAGGGATTTTATCTCCTGTCTGCATTTCATCTGTGTTTCTGAGAAATTTCTTGAACTTTGAATGTTACTTCTTTCCCTTAAAAAGAAATCAAACAGGAAAATTTTATTTCCTTGGCACTGGGTTTGACCACTGATTCATAGTAAGCTTACATAACCTGACAGCTCCTGTAATTTCTCTGTTTCTATACATCTCTATTGTTTACTGCACTGTAAAAATCCTACAAGAATGAGACCAACTTGTTACATTTTAGATTATGCTTCCATGAATAACTAATTTATAAATGGACTAATAAATTAGTATTAGATATTATAAGCATATTAATGAAAAAAGCAATAGATATTATTGTGTTTTATGCTGTGGGTTGCACATGCATACAAGAGACTACTTAGCTCTATGGCAACCCACTGACTACTTGTAGATTGCAACAATTTATTAACTAATAAACCTGTTATTAAATGAATTGTGAAGTATTTGAAAGTATGGATGAAAATCACTTAGCCAATTGCATAGGGTTGTTTTGAAAGAGAAAGCAGAAAGCAAACTATTATATTTATGAATTTTCTGCCATGTTTGAGCCATCAGGTCTGGAGGCTGAAGTCTTATATTACATCATGGATATATTAAATGTAGTGTCAAAATATTTTTGTAATGCATTATCAAATGGCCTGGAGATGCATATTTAAAATTAGAAATTAGCTTTGCTTACCTGTTCTTTCCATTTTTACAGCCTAACCTGAGACTACAAAATTAGCTGACACAGAACACATTTGGGGAGAAAATACAAGATAAACTCCTCCTCTATCCCTAGAGGAGCCCATAAATTCAGACTCAGTGTTCCTATGAGTGCCACAAGCCCATTCACATTTTAGTCTTTAATGCAGCTGTCTCTAGCACTTCCCATCAGAAAAGTTTCTGGAGTCTTTATGCATTTAAGGAATCACCTTGATCTTTCAGATCCATAGCAAGGTTCAGGAACTCTGTGGCTCAGTTCAAGAAAGCATTCTTACAAAGCATACTGATTTCAGACTAATTTAGTGCTGTGTTCACAATGGAGTTTTTTGCCTTTGCCTATAGGCAGAACTCTTTGATACAATTTTCCTTTAGTTAAACTTCAAGTTAAAGTATACTTTTAAACTCTAATTCTAAGTTTGACAGCTATTGATTGGCTCAGTCTTTTCTTCATTCCTTTTTATGAGAATTCTTAAATACATATTAAACTACAATCAGAGATTTAAGGCCCACTGATGGCTATATTGCAAAGAATAGATACTGAATATTATCTTAATTGGCTTCCACAGGTAGGTTGGTCTGAGTCTGGAGAGGGCCAGTATTTCCATGCAGGAATTAGCATTTCCTAGCATCAGCAGGAAACACTGCCTTCCTTGTCGTGATGAGCTGTGCAGAAGGGGTCTGCACGTCAGTGAAGAGCTATATAGCAATGTGCTCTTCAGCAGGTGCAAACAAGGTTGAGCTGCCCACAAAGAGATCTGCAAGCTGTAGGCAGTCATCTGTAGATACCAGGTAACTGAGACCATCTGTGTCTCAACAAAAGTTATTTACTGCTGTGTTGAAAAATACTGCAAGTTTATACATGTTATATTTGGAATACCTTGTGAAGTTTAATTCCTCTTCTCAAGGATGGACCACATAAAACAAAGGAGACTTTTGTTATATCTCCAATATCCCCAATGGTCAACTGTTAGAAAAAAAATAGTAATAATTAACTATATATTGAATTCAACAGCTTGCATGGCATACTTTAAACCCAAAAAAAAGATAAACCTTTACAACAGGTAAAAATATTAGTCAATGAGATTAGTGCTAGGGTGAGGAAGTCCTGTTAAGAGTGCAAGTTAATTTAGACTCACATTTGTATCATAAATTATGTCTATTTTTTACTGGGGGAATTGGTTGCAGAGCATACGCCAACACAACAAAAGGAGGGAAATTCTATATTTTCAAGGCCAGTTCTATTCTCTTCACTTAATTCAAAGTTAATGAGGTTTTTCACATCAAATTTGGCATTTCCTCAAGAGAGTTTTCCTAAGTGGTATATTTTGGCCCACAGGTGAGAAGTTCTCCAAGCTGTGTTTATTTAAGACATGGAGGTACAAACATTAACTCTGACAAACAAAAAATCAGTCCACATAATGTCATACATACTGGCTACAATTTTTACTTTACTGAAACTATTTGGTAAGACTTGCATGAAATAGAAAAGAAACTAACCAAAAAGGGAGTATCACTTAGATTTTGAGCTTTCTGTGGAAGAGATTTCCCTTTTCTTCCAAATGCAACAACTTGAATGTTAGGAACGTCTTCTGGTACTTGTGTGCAGTGCACCCATGTTTGCCATCGTCCTCTACTTTTTGTATCTAAATTTTCCGTGGGAAGAGATGTCACAGATGTTTCTGCAGCAAAAGCAAATCTATATTTAGTTATATCTGTTATAAGGCAGTATAAACCAAAAGATTATATTGCCTGTTAGTGCAGGATCCAGCACAGGAAATTCAGGCAATAAAGCCACAAACCCCTCATTACTCATGTTAGTTCCATGCAGGGGTAGAAAACCAGGCCAGTGGCTTCATGGATCGATGTCACACTCATGCAGAGACCATGCCTCTTTTTTTTTTGTATTGTTCCAAGGACAGGAAATGTCCTGCCAGAGGAGAATCTTTCAATACTGCCATTTCAAATTTTTCCATCCCAGGTATCATTTTTTCCCTTTGTTTACAGAAGGCATGATTCACCTTGGTCCAGGCCAGTGACCCTCACCATGGGGGTACCAATGCTTAGTTCTTCCAACTGTGTGAAGTAACCTTATACCAGTTGTGACCTGCTCTGCCACGCAGGGGTGATTCATGGAGACAAAGGACACTCCTGCTTGTATTACCTTTGAGCGGAATTGCGACTTCTGTGATGTCTTCCTTGGAACGTTTATTGATCCAGCCATTGTGAAAAAAAACATGTGCAGAAAAAGGGTAGAAGACTTCTTTTATAACAATTTTTTCCAAAAACCACCCATCTGATTGAAAATAAACAGGGAATTATTAATTTATACCTTTTAAGCAACAAAACATTCTGTGTATGCAGTCACAAGTTTCTACCTTCATCAAATCAATAACAGGTTTTCTTTTGACAGACTTCCTAAGGAAATAAAACTTCTGCAAATATATTGGCTATGTGTATATGTTTCTGTCTGTTCCACTACACTCCAAAATTGTCAATGTTTTTACAGATCTTGTGAAATTAAATGTAGGGATATATTTGCTGTAATGATCTATTACATCTCAAAGTATGGAAAGGCTTCTGTGTGCCATCTCTAGACACAAGAAATCCCAACAGGAAATTATATTATCAATGTCCTAAAGGAAAAAGGATCAGGATTTCAATGACATTAGCCATCAGAACATCCACTCAACACACAGCTTTCTTTCTGGTGAGGTTCCATTCCATATAATAAGGAACAAACTTCAGCTAGTTTTATCTCAGTTTGAGACCATGATTCTTTGGAAAGAAAGAATTTGTAGAGTCAGATAGATCCCTGAGTCTTGGTAAACTTGGTTACACTCCCAGTCTTGCTGAAATGAATGAAAGTTTGATTGTTTATTTTAATGTTACCATCTAGGAAATAGTTTCCCAGCCTGTTTTTCTGAGTCCGAGTTTAACCTACAGAGTAATTTTGTAATCTTGGGGTTTTATAGAAAAGAAGAACAAGAGACTCAGGTTATCATACTCCAGAACAATCATTTCCATTATCAACATTATCTGCAGGAGTAAAATACCTGTAGAATCTCTGTTCTGTTGCCTTTAAAAAACAATGGACCAAAATTGTAGCCAAAGGATTGAATAAAATACCAATTCATGATACTCTTTGCTGTTGCTATTTATTTTCAAAAAATAAGCAATTTTTTTTAGCTACAATAGCTGCTTTGGATTCAGAAGTGGGATGAGAAAAAATGCTGCAGGAATACAGCCTTTTTATCTGCCAGTCAACCTCACATATGCAGGATCTCTTAAAAAAATATTTTGCATGGATTAGAAGGAAAGAACCTGTGAGGCCAGAACAGCCTTTCTTCTGTGTTCCACTTCTTAATCTAATGAACCACTTTTATGTTCTTATCTTTACCTAGAAGCATATAGCCCTGAAAATAAATTCTTTTTTTTGACTTATCCATCATCTAAAAATGTACAGGAAGACAAAATTTACAATATTTTCAAAAGCATGATGTCATATTGCTTCCTAAAAACCAAAATCTTTGTTGACTTTGCTTATAAAAAGATAGAAACTTCAATAGAAAAAAGCTTAATATATAATTTTACCATTTTACATTGGCACAACATTTCCTTGGATTCCCTTGCACATTTTAGTAAAGCCAAGCTGGATCTGGATAATTGACATGTATAATCCAAAACAAATAATGACCAGCTGAAAATGGAAAGCAATCTCACATTTTCTAGAATTTTTTAAAAACACTTTTGTGTTAACTTTCAGACATTTCCAAAGTACTAGGATCACCTAAATCTAATAATCTACATTGTTATTACCTTACATTAACTGAAAAAAACTACCAACCTTTTCTTAGACTTTTAAATCCAACATGAACTTGATTCAACTTGCCAAGGTATACACATTTGATTTTGAAAATATCCACCTGCAATATGAAAAAAATCAAAATAGTATTTTAGTTAAACTTAATAAGGCTCTGGTTTTGAGTACTTATCAGTTTAGCCTGGTGTGTCTGGTCATTGTTTTGTACCTTGATGGAAGCAAATTTACCTCATCTATGCTATTTCATTGTCTTTGACTTCACAATTAAATATTATGTGCTATAGCTCATCTTTTCTTATCCAGTTGATATTATGAATTATGAATTTCAGAATGCCTCTGTATTTAGTAGGAAGTAATTTTGGAAACATCAGATACACACACTAGCAATAAAGTTCTCATTTCTCTTACCTTCATGGACTGAAATAAACAAATCAGATCAATTCCCAGTGTGCCAAAAATTACTTTGGTCCAGAACCTAACTTGCAATGAAATTGATAAATACTAGATGTCTAATAATTCTGAAAATCTAGAGCAATTTAATTTTTCACTAAAATTCACAGTTAATTTAGTGGGAGTTCAGCGTGTTAATGGGAATTTAGTGAATGGTATCTGTGAAGATTTCAACCACAGTGCTTTTGGGATAAGGATGCCTCCTTGAAATCACCTCTCTATAATAGGTCAAATTTTCTACATACAACAGACTTGAATGATCAATAGACTTCATGGAGTCTTTCCTTTTTTCCATATTGTGAATCTTTATAGTTTATCCACGTTCTTGCCTATATATGCTCATCTTCTTCTTTGAGCAGTTATCCTCACAATCTCTGGGAATGCTCACATAAGTATGTGCACTGACACTGGGAACACGTGTTGCTTAAAATTCTTTTTTTAACTGGGCCTGAAGAAATGAGGTTTTGAAACATACTGTTTATGAATGGATTCATCTAATCTTCTGAAAAAGCCAGCTGTGAAATTAAACCTCTACAGCTAAGACTTTTATTTCATGTGACCTCATGAGTTATTGTGTTGAACACAGAAGCAGTTGTCTTGGGAAGTTAGGTTAAAAATGCAAGTCTGAATATAACAGCTGAGGACTAGTTTGGGGGTTTGAAAAAAAAAAAAATAAAACCCTTGGATTGTTCCCATAGTCCCAGAGTTCCAGAATTTCAGTGTCTGTGAGAACAATATTGATCAAAAGAATCATCTAGAAAAAAAGAGTAATGACTAAGAACAGAGCATTCGTTATTTGAGGCTAAATTGGAGTATGCAACAGAGTGAATACCCAAAGAGTTGTTACTTGAAATCTTTCCTATAAGAAGAAGATTAGGGTCTTATAGCCCAGGATATAGAAAAGCCCTTTAGAATTTCAGAGGAAGGATTTAGCAAGCCTGAACAAGCCTGTTCAAAAACTGACACAGAATCTGGATTAAACAGAAAAAATCCTTGTGAATTTGCAGATGAGTAGTGCTTCCACAGGAGTGAGTATTCACAGAAGTCAAGTGCTATTGTTCAGGGTTTTCTCTACAAGTTTTATTCTTGGCAAAAACGTAACACATTCTTATAAAATAATGAGTTTTTTAAAAGGCCAGGACAGTTTGGGTTTTTGAAAGGAACAGGCATCTGTCCCTCTTCTGGTCTGTACAGATACCTTATGCATTGAGTAGGCAAGGTAGCGAGACTGCTGCTCAGATCTCTCTAAGACACTATCCTTAAGATACACTACACAGGACTATTATCTATTATCTATTATCTATTATCTATTATCTATTATCTATTATCTATTATCTATTATCTATTATCTATTATCTATTATCTATTATCTATTATCTATTATCTATTACCTATTATCTATTACCTATTATCTATTACCTATTATCTATTATCTATTTATTATCTATCATCAAAAGGACTAATCTATACAACTTCCTTAATTACTCCTTCAAACTAGAGGACCTGTTCTATCCTGTCATTATTTTCAGATTTAACTTGTGAACTCTGAGCTACCAGTGGGATCAGTTCTTGACGAGCATGACATTGGGCATGCATTTTCTCTTCCACAAAGGAGAAAGAAAATACAGAGGACATAATGACTAAGATCTGGGTTTCTTTTCATACAAAAACTGTCTTCTAGAATCTTTAAAAATAGTAAGAAAAGCAACAAAAATAAACACAGGTATGTGCAAAGAATAAATGAAGTGTATATCAAGTACATTTCTCTAGCTTTCTGCAGGAGAGAAAAAACTACTCTAGGCTGGCTGGCAACAGTGAAATACTCTCTCCCACCTTCTCCTAGAAGAAGATTTCTAGGTATTTCACAATTATTTCATGATATCTTTAAAAAAATAAAAAAATAAAAAATTCAAGCTGAAATTCTAAATTCTAGGGTCTAATAAAATATCAGCTAGACATGTTCTTCTGATTTGAAAGTGATATTTCCTTTTGATCTGAAGTCTATTTTAGTTACTTTGTTCTTATGCCAATAACTACTCAAGGAATTACTCTTCTAGGAAAAGGCATTTAATCTCAAAAAGCAACAATATGTTTACCAAAAGCAAGAAGTGGGTGGAAACATTTGAAACATGAAAAAATAAGAGTCTTCTTGGAACACTGACAGTGGTCAGGAAAGTTAACAAGAAAAGTTCATAGAATACTTTGAATGGAGCAGTTACAAATGCAAGTTATCCTACAGAAATGTTATCAGTTCTAACAATCAGGCATATTTTAATAAATCAGTGATGCCTCTCCAGCCTTAAAAGTCTGGAATATTAAAACAGAACTCTTAGGGATGGTCTAGTCTGACTCAAAATTACTTTAACACCTTAATTGTATTACTGTAGCAATACAGTGATGATGCTTAAAAACAATATGTTAGCTATGGAGACAATCACTATATGGAATATAAAACATTAATATTTTTGACACTCTATCCATGAAAGGTTTTCTGAAAATATAAGTTCTAATAAAAAGACACTCACAGATTCAGTTACATTTTCCCTCATTATTTTACCTGCCCTCTAGCAAAAGTGATCAGGCTGTTTTTCGAGCTAAGCCATCGCTTCCCCAAGTCACTTTTTTCTCCTTGTATTCGAAGATAAACCTCTCCAGTGGCATTTGCCTTCTTCAAGTCTCCCGTGTGGAAATGGATTTCATATTCCACAACTTCAGAAAAAATAGACAAAAAAACCCAAAAAGTCAGCAGGAGAAAACACTTGTCCTCTTGCCTGACACCTGCATTATATACCAATTCTTGGTAGAAACTCTTGCAGATTTCACCCCAATCCCATACTGGACCACCAAACAAGGTCTCTTCAGTCCTAGTGACATGCATAACCAAAACACATTCCTTCTGCATAAAAAGATGGCAATCTAGAGAACAGAGATTTGCTCTGCTCTCACACCACTCCCAGAAAATAAGTGCTACTGGTTGCTGTTTGGGGCACAGGATCTTTTGTGTACTATCCCCTTCCATACAAGCTAGGAAATTCCTTTTTAAGAAAAAAGCCGTACTTCCATCCTCTTCAGAAAGCCTATTTTTTTCTTTCTAAGATTATTTACTGGTATTTCTTTGGTTTTCCCTCCCTCTACTTTTATCACTAGTTAGACCATAATACTATCACAATGTTCTTAAGTTAAAATATGTCAATATGAAACAAAAATAATGAATTAAAATTCTTTCAACATCAGCTCTAACACATAAACATTAATAATAATATTTAAATTAAACAATTTGTGTCATTCTTCAAAGAACCTTCCATTAACAATATAATAGCCCAAAAATCCAGGTCAGATAAGTGAATTTTGACTTTAAGGGAAAGCATTCCTGAGTTTCTCAGCTGTGGTCATAGTACAGAGATTAGAAGAGATGCCTTTGTCCCCTATATGAAGCTTCTGTTTCCTTGCCTATTTTTGTCACAATACATAGGGAAGTGATGCAGATGAGACCAGACTGAATTCATGCCAAACAATCTCCTATGTTCACTTTTTAAATGACCTATTTCAGCCCTTGAGTTTATTGTGGAAACAAGGAACAAGGAACCACTTAAACAGAAGCAGGTTGCAATCTCATAATTCACTGTTATTTGCATCATTTTAACAAGGACCCCAGCACATAATAAGAAGGGTTTGGGGGGATCAATTTTATTTTCCTTCTGGCATTGTGTGCTCTAATTTAGATTATAATAATAAATACCATTTGTACAGTGTATTCATTTGGGATCATTTGTGTAATGAGCTGAAACTGTCAATTTACTAATCTAACTTTGGTGGCTATATTAAGACTGAGATCCTTATGTAGTCAGCAGGGGAAGGCAGGTGCTGTAGAAAACACCTCTGATGGGTTCCCACACATTCTAGAGATAAGCACGAGAATTCAGGAGTCTAAACTTAGATGGTCTAAATGCTCCTCTGCTTCCAACCACAGGCATAATTTCTTCAGCCTAAGAATAAAATCCATGCTCATATTTGTAAAACATGACTGTCTAATATTTTTAATAGAACAACATTTTTCTCCACTCTAAAATACAAAGTCACATTTGTGATGCAGGTAATGAGTAGTGCACACATAACAAGACAGTATTTAAAAACATTTGTATTATCTCTTGAACTTTTTTTTATCACAAACATGAATTTTTTTTTTTACTTTTTTAAGAATTGAGCAGCCTTAAAATCCAGCATTTTATAAGTCCTGAGCTATCTTTGACCATCCAACATTTTCAGCCCTTACTCCCACAATCTTCATCACTGTAGCAGTAAAACATAGACAACATCTAGACTATGTGACATTTATGTGTTGGAGAAAGTCTTTCTGCCTCACTCTGCCTCTTGCCCCTCCCTGGAACTCGGCTGGCTCTACATCTGCTTGCCCAGGCAAGCCATGAGTGCAAAGGAAGGGAGTGGTGCTTTAGACAGGCATGAAACCGAGGAGAAACAAAGCACTTTCAGTTTCACAGATGACAGTACAAGCTAGAGAGCACGGAAACACACATTATTCAAGTCTGAAATGTACATTTCAGTCTAGTGTACATCATAGGATATATGAATATCTAAGAATACATCCTGGAAACATCTGATATACTCAGGATATTTTTCTTCTTCAATCAAATTTTTTTCCAAGATAGAAGTGGTCTATTTAAGCAAATTGTACATTCTTTAAAAAGATTATAATTATGAGAAAATTCTAGTAGGTTTAAGAATAATTCAATGAACCCAGAAGCTAAAGCTGTCACTTAGTTTCATGCGTAGGTGATAGGAAAACAGGGTGGGGGAAAAAAAAAGTGTTGTGAGGATATTTATTTTAAGCTTTCCTTACAGCTCTTTTCACAAGTTGGTGCTATTCATGTTGAGTGTTATAATCAAAATGTCTGAATTCAAATATTGTGACATCTTAGATAGCCATTTCTTTCTATTTCTAAAATAAAAAGGTCCTTTAACAGGATTAATGATTTTAAAGAGTGGGTTTGTATAAACCATAAAATTAATATTTAAAAGGATACATTACATAATAAGGGCTGTATAAGTCTGCTACTAAAAGTGTGCTTGTTTCAATAAACTTCTGAAATGCATTTATTTCCCTTTACCTTTTACTTCATGAGGATCACGTCTGAGAAAATCTGTTTGCTTAAAAGTAACTTTATTTCACTGCAGCACTATTTGCTTCAGAGACTCCCCCTGGGACTATATATTTTTTTTTTTTTTTAATAATTTAAACTAAGGACTAGGAAAGTTCTTATAATTGATGGTATCACTCATGTTTGATGTTAAGAAGTAAACCAAGAGTTTTCCCAGCCTGGGGCCCTAACGTGTCTCATTCCTTTCTTCAAGGGAGTTAAATTTGCTCGGCCAGGTAAAAGACAACATAGCTGCATTAAAGTCAGCACAGCTACACAGATTCGATCTTTCTGGAGTTCCAGATGATTGAAAATACATAAGCTGTCCAGGTGACACTTAGTTAGCATTTAGCCAGTGGCATTTTGCTTTCAGGGGAGTTAGGGTATGAAGTTTCTGTGTTGTTCATTCAGAGTGTTGCCTCACCTGTGTAACTGGACCATGTGAGCAGATTTGTTGAAGTCAAAAGGCTACTTGTATGAATAAGATCAAATTATTTTGGTCCATGTGTGTGACCACTGCTGTGGGGGTGAATTAGAAACCACAGTGCTCACATTGTTACTGTTTTTGTCCATTAATATTTGAATCATTAATATACAGGATCACGAGCTTAGCTTAGAAATGTATGTAGGGTTTCTGCTGAGTTTGTATTTTCAGCTGAATGTGCTGAATCTATTGATGCATAATTTAAAGCTCAATGTAGTCATAGCAAATATTTCTTATTAATTTTCCACTATTTAAGTGAAATAAAAGTACATACAAAGTAGCCCCTATGAAAGGAGTCATAACAGAAAGGGGGTGCTGGGAAATGGGGTAAAAGTTTTTAGGCAGAGTTTGGGACCATTCAGATTGTGTTCTGTATGAACAGCATACTCCAACAACAAAAATCTACTTAGACAAGGTATTCTGTTCAAGCTTGTCATTTTTTGTCTCTTCCCAATCAATCTATTTATAAAAATTCTCTTTCAGATGTAAGCCAACATGTTGCAAAACTGAAAGCAATCACCTAATGCTAATTCAAAAAGAAAATAAACAAACACAAACCCCCATAAATTAAAGGTAGGAGAGTAAATACATATTATTTTTAATATTATTATTTTGTATTAATTTAGTGTGTGTGTGTCTATGAATAAAACCAGAATAGAACAAAGAAGAAATTTTAGACTAAAGTAGTATTGAGACCAAAAGGAATAAAAGTGATTTTAACACTTCCAGTTGGAAATCACTGGACTCCACAAAATGGTTTGTGAGAAACTTTCTAGGTTGGTAGATACTCCCATCTATGGATTAATTTTTTGATGGAGAGCAAATACACATCTTTTCCCAGAAATTTTCCAAGAAAAACACCCTAAATTTCTAATATACCTCAGAAATTAACTATTTTACATATCAGAACAATGCTTTTAGACAGTATCTCCATTTGGCTCTTAGCGTAATAGAGGCTTTGAGAGGTGTTTTTAGAATTATTTCTTAAAAATTTTTGTACTTTTTATATGCAGTAAAAAATTTAACCAGGTTAAATTCAGAAAATTATTGTTTATGTTTACAGTTCTTTTCATTTTTTTTAAATAAATTAGGGAAATAGGGCCTTTTAATAAGGTCTATATTTACCATATTCATGATTGTACATTCAGTGTATATTACGTCCAACATCCAATGTTTTTTTGAATCTGATGGATCAAAAGTCTAAAATGGTAAGATTTTTCAGTACATGAATACAAGGTGACAATTCTTTTTAATTATGCAAATACCAGAAATTTAAAAGGTCTTTGCTGTTTGTTTTTTTCCTAAAGTTTCAACTTCAAGTTGGATGAAATATTTAAGAAACTCTCCTTAGAGAATGGTCAGTAAAAGCCCATGTGGTCTATTTTATTTCTTTTTCTGGTCTGCTTCCATCTTTTTCTATTAGTTTCCATTTAAGCAGAACACTTTTTGTACTATAGCCTCTAGCAGTTAAACTTCTTAACTGGCACTAAAAGCCTCAATATATGATCTTTACTCTCTCCATCAATCCTCTTTATTCTAATGAGCTGAATAAATGGGAAGCTTGTCCTTAAGTACTAGTGATCAAGTTATCAGTATACAATTGGTTCTTCCAGGGGGATTGGTGGGGGGTGGGGGGTGGCAGAAATCACTTCATTATCTCTCTGGCATCATACCATTCACATGTGTTACTAACAGCAGAGAAACATGCAACTTAATGTATATTTTTCTAGAATATCACATGCTGTGCTATAAATTTCTCATTGACATCAATAAAACACTAGAGTAATTGAAATTCTTGGATATCACTTTGCTGGCTAACTGTGTGGCATTTTAAAAATTCTGCCTTTGTTGTGTAGGGGGTCTGCAAGTCTTTCCCTCTTTACTATGTTTTTAGATCACATATATTTCTTTGTGAATAGGAAGAGACAAATAATATCACGCAATAGGTGATGTTTTGTACTCATCTTCAGCTGGCATAGCATTAATTTGAAGAGATAATAAGTAATTGAGAGCTAAAAGTGTAACATTATCTAATGTGAAAGAAGCCAAACACTATGTTTGGTATCAGCAGTTAGAGCACCACTCATAATCCTCATACCAATGATTTCTCTTTTGTGGTAAATGCACGTGCAAAACCATCACATTCCTTAATATCAAATTCTTATGGAAACCTTCACGGAGTACTTTTGGCCCAAGAGAGATATACTGGTGTTCCAGACACAGATCCTGACCCCAGTAACAAGAAAAGACATAGCTTACCAGGCAAAGGCTCCTGATCTGCATAGAGAGCTGGCAGCTCCACACATTTGTCTTCCCTAGGGTTGAACCAGCAGTCAAAAGCTAAACACATCTCTTCCTTTGTGCCTGTGTGCTTCATATGCAGTAAATCTAAGTGCCATGGCTGTTTTAGCTCACTGTGTGGGCCAGTTACCTGAACTTTGTATATTGAGCCAATATCTGCCAGGTCATCCTGTGTGAGGAGAAAAGAGAAGTTGAATGGATCTTGTTTCAATTGTGCCAGAACAAATGCAGTTGGCAGCTGTAGGCAACAGTTGAACAAACTACAGTAGTTAAAAAATTGGGGCAGAGTCATAACTAGTACTATTTTCCCCCTTTCTAATCAATACAAAATTAATTTTAAAACATGAATGAGGAGATGGAATGTTTGAGATTTGATATTAAGGAAAAAGCTGATGGCAGTCACAGTTGAAATTTGTACACAGAACAGGGCACAATGTTCATATATATGACACAGGTTCAGTAGATCATTTTCAGGCACAGAAGCTTTAGTCAATTTTTAAAACTTTGGACACTATTGGAAATATTTCTTACAACAATGAAAATAATGCAACTAATTATAAATTTGAAAGAAAGTTAATCTAGTTTTGAGCAAACATCCAAAAGATCCTTCATCCTCACTCTAGATGATAGAAACTGTACATTAAAATCTTGCATTCATACTTGAGAAAAAAACCAGTCTAGTTTTACTGGGGATAACACACCATCTCTAGAACATACCACTGCTTGAGTAAGTGAAAGCAGAGGAGGCCTTAGGTATTATAATTAGTGGTTTAAAATCAATATGGTTTTTTTTCACTGTAAGAAAAAAAAAAAGGGAGAAAACAGAAGTTATCTTTTCCTATTTGATACTTCTTGGATTCTTTTCCCTGCTCTTTCACTTTAGATATGCTCAGATAGTAGAAGTAGACCTGACTTCAGCCTTTCCTCCAACAGGACACTTCAGCTTCATACTATTTTTTTTTTTTTTGTATTTATCTGAGGTTCTTGGAAATAACTCAGAAAAACCCTTTGAGTACTCCTCATTTTGGATCATGTTTGTGGTTATTCTGGTCTGCTTAGTTCCTCTTTCATTAAAGAAAAGAGGAGCATCAAACCACAAAAAATTATTTCTTTAGCTCAATCATAAAATTCAATTTATTAAGAGGAAAAAGGAAGAGACAATAAATAACGGGGAAAATGAGAAACCATACTAGAAAAAGCAAGGATGGCAAGGACGAATAAATTACATGAGAGAGAAAAGAGAAAAATTAACCTTCTGTACATTTCATCTCATTTATGATTCTTCCTTCTCTATCATCAGCCCCAAAAGCTCTACAGTATCCCATGGCATATTGTATGCTTACAAATTGCTGATTGTTGTGAGATCAACAAAGCCTGTAAATCAGTACCTGCCACTTGGTACACACTGTGATAGGCACCAAGGGACCAATTCACTCACTTAAACATTCTCAGTATGAGACACTGGGAGAATTTGCTCTTTCAAAAACCATTGTTCATGTGTTGCTACCTACAAACAAAAATGATGATCTGTGCCAAACTACACAGAGGACTTAAAAATCAATTTGGTAGTTTAGTTTAAAGAAACAGTTTATCTCAGAATGAAGTAGATTATTGGCTACATGATTCGTAGGCTTTGCTTGCAACAGAGAAAGGTTGGAGTACTTTGATCTGAATTGCTTTTCCTGTGACTTGAAGTGACAACTTTTTGTGACTCAGGTTGCCGTAGAAGATAAAAAAAAGGTGAATTGGATCCTCTTCACCACTCAAGTCAGATCCAGTGATATCCATTATCCAGAAACCTGATGACTTCATGTTGATTTCAGGCAGTTTAGGACTAAGAGTCGACCTTCTGCCTTTAAAAATTATCAAAGAGAAAGAAAGATGACAGCATGAGAGAATGGCATAATCTAGCAGGACCATAGCCTTTACAGTACACAAACAAAGCTCTTTTTGCAGGTTATGTTGTATCTATAGCAACTGCTCACTAAGAATAACACATCAATATCTTTATTACATTTTTGTGAAGAATTTAACAGCTTAATGTTCTTTCTGTGTTTAAAATTTAGTTTCAATGGCATTTGTTGATGCCAGTGTATTTTCCTTGTCATGTTTGGAAGTAATTGCTAAGAGAATATTCGGTCACCTTTTAGAGGTCTAAGTAATTGTTTTTTGAAAAGCAATCAGTGTTATTAAAGCCAATTTATAATTTAAGAGCATATAGCCATATGTAGCATGTAGGCACCTAATGCAAAATGAACAATTCTAATGAACTTTGCTTGTCACTAGGTGTTACCTAGCAATATAATAGGTGCTGTAATAGTGTGAGACTGACAGGTAACCCATAACAAACACACAAAATTATTTGCCAGATCCTCAGAAGATCAATATTACTATCTTACTCTCTTTTTCTTCATTAATTGCTGTTATTCTTCATTTTAACTCTGTTTTAACCAGTCTAGATGGAGTGAAAATGACTTCATGAAGAGGAACAGCTCAGGAAAATGTACTTACTACAACTCAGAAAAACCACACAACTGAATCAAGGACACCTTATACCTTACTTCCTCTGGACAAACTTCTGTCGTTCATTTCCTTTGCATTGAATCCTTTTCACAGGATTGAAGGAAGAAATCTTTTACCACTTCTGAGTGACTAAAGGTCCTGCTGTAAGTGTTCTTTTGCCAAGTACATCCAGGTTTAGATTTGCACAAATCATGGCATAGTAGTAGGTGTGAAATGAACAGAAATGAGCATCCCAGAACTGCTCCTTTGTCCTGTGGAATACTCTCGCAGGTAAAGATTAGGCTTATTTCACTGAAGTAATTTTTCTTTAGATTTCAAATGAGATTCTAGGCCGAAAAATAGTGTATAAAATTTGAGCTATTTATCCCCATGAGGAGCACATCCTAAGATCAGCTATTTATCCCTCATTGAAATATCCTGTGTTTAATTTGGAAGGCAAGTGTCCCATATGCAACATATTGACAAGACAGAATTATATTAACTTTGACCTTACCAGATGTAGCTCTGTTACAACACTAAGATCAAACAGAAAATTCACATTTTCAATAAAAGAAAGATACTACAGAGATCTGAAAGAGCTGTAATCAAATATATGTATATAAAAATGGGCAGGTCAGTTTTGCAGAACTTACCTACTGTTACAATCTCACAAACAGTCTCACATAAGCCCAGATGAGTATCAAGCCAATTCCACAATGGAAAGACCCATTCTTTGTCTGAATCTTGTGATTCCTTGACTGTAACCATCTTGAGGTACATCCCTGCCCCGTAGCCTTCTCCATCATGTCCTATGACCACTTTTTGCAAATGACTCAGAGAAACAGCTTCCACCAAAAATGAATCCACCTGCAAAACAGGGAAATACTTAATACAACAGAATTTTGACTTGAACTTCAGGGAAAATATAGGCCTGGTTTCATCTGAGAATTTAAAATTTTTGAAGTCTGTTTCTTTGTAAAATTTAACATATCATCCCCCTGCTGAATCTAAGAAAGCACACACTGATTGGAACTAACATTTAATCCTATATTCATTTTAATGACGCATCATAATTTCATTTGATCTTTGGTCAATATGGGTCACTGCATCAATCATTTCATAATACATTAAAATCCTTATATCTCACTTTCTGACAGTCAGTTATGAGGTTTTGGTATGACATTATGACAGTCACTGACAAGGTTTTGGTTCTAATCAAATTTCTGTCTCTCAGATACCAAGTTTCTGAAGCTTATCGTACAAGTCTAGATATATATTAATAATTCTAAAAAAAAGTTAGAAATCTAAACAGTGTTTCACTTCAAGACAGCTTTTTATTCTTCTCCAGTAGTCAGAAAACCTGACTTTTGCTTTCCTTGCAGAATAAAAATAGTTGTGGAGCAAATTGAGAAGAGTAAGGGAGGAAGTTAAAATGTAAGTAAAGAGTAAAAGATGAGAGATGGGAAGGGAAGCAGAATGGAGAAGGCAGAGAAAGACATGAGAGAAGTAAACACAAGCAGCAGTAGATTTGAATAGGGACCAGAAAAACAAGATAAGGAAAAATGTGAAATGCAAAGAAAGAAATTATATACCCCACTAAATTTTTGTAAGAAAGCCAGATGTTCTGTATAAGGCCCAGCCAGGGGCCAGATGGACCTCAGGGTAACTGGTAAAGGTTAGAAAGTTATGAGCAGCTGGAGTTTGAACAGCAATGTCTAGGAATATAATTAACACCATAATTCAAATAAAACAGTTCATTACCAGGAACTTACTAAACTGGATGTCAAAACAATTTAGAACCCAAGATATCAGCAAACCGATCTCTAAAAGAATACAGTAGTTGCCAAAGTCCTATGTGTTGTCCCTATTTCTTTTTAAATAAAATATTGGAGAAGTAGATTTTCTGCTGCTAATATTGAAAGTACGTTCATACAACAAAAAAATCGTTTTCTTTTCTAATAGTAGTCAGAACTCAACAGCAGATTGAGAGCAGAAATCATTAACTTTGTTAATTAAGATATTTTAGGAAATAAATCCATGTATAAACATAAATTAAAATAATTACAGTATAGTGCTGTCTTCTGTATATAGGCATATTTCTGAGAAATACACAGAAATGAAATCAGAAATGAAATTTACAAATTCTCTCAGTTCTTTACTGATTTCACTTTTACCCTAACCAGCACTGTGGTAATTATCTACTAAAATTATTTCGCAGAAATCTAATCCTCTCCTTGACAATGGACACCGGTATGAATTTTTTTTAAACTTCTTTGTTCAGTGAGTGGAAGTCTAATTCATAAGACAAGAATTTTATTTATAGTGGTCATCTAGAAACACTGGGTTTACTTGCATTCTTTTTTTAAGTGGAATTTTTGTTTCTTGTCTAAACTTACTGATATTGAGTTGATGTTTCAAAGTGGGATTGTGGTTTCGGAAACATCATAGACTGAAAAAGTCTCATGGAAATTTCTATAACTTATTTTTCACTGATTTTTCAAATTTTTACTACCTGTTCTCTCCTAAATTTGGAACAGAAGTCAGAAGCATGATCACAGTGGTTCTCCCCACTAATCTGCTTTGTTTGCTCATGTGGAGCCTTTGTTGCCATGTGGGTATGTTCTTGTACAGGAAATAAATAACACTGGCACTGGTCTACTGTGAATATCTGGAAGATAAATTCTGCGAATGTTTCCAAATTCTTGCCTATCTAGCCAGATGTATTCTGAGCAGGCTAACCCCTGCACATGTAAGATTGCATTATGGTGCCATTACCTTATTTCTTTGAAATTTTCTTCCTTTTGTTAAAGACGTTTGAAGCTTCCTCACACCTGTGTCCCCTCTTTTGCCATAGAGAGTGAGATAAACATTTGCAAAAGTCTCTGCTCCCCAGCGGTCGCCAATATGTACAGAAACAACATACTTATAGACTGTGAAAAAATTAAAAAAAAATTAAACTGATTAAGTGCAAGGTGTACTTAGAACAGCAACACAGAATATTTAGTAAGACTTTAGTGCTTTTTTATTTCTGCAGCTACAAAAAAATATGCTACGCAGTAAATGAAATAATCAGGTTACTCCTTATGAATCTGATCTCTTCATGCCAAGCTCAATGAAGTCTTTCCATTCACTTTCTTAGAAATTTGAAGGAAATTGGACTTGGACAATTTAGATTTATGAATCTAGGCAAATTCTGCCCAATTCTGTTTTATTGTGCAAGATCTGGAAAGAATTCATTTGAGTTAGTTGATTAGAACTAAACTAAAAACTAATTTAAAATTGAATTATCTTTGAAATAGATAATAATTAACACTGGTCAAAGAATAAGAACAAGGTTATGCAAATTTAAACAAGAAACAAATGCAACATAGCATCTGGATGCATGACCTGACATATAAGTATAAAAATTTACAAAACAGACTTATTAACTTAAGGAAGGAAACTATAAATTTTTTGCCTCTATATTGATCCTGTATGAATGAATAGCTACAGTCAGATCAGATTTTCTTCCAAGGAAGATCATTTAATTGCATATATATTCAGGGTCATAGAAAAATAACCAAAATTTTTCATATGTCGTTTTTAATGTACAGTCCTGTGGAGTTAATATTTAACTAATGTAACATTATACTTTCTTTTAAGGTCATGAATAGGTTTGAGTGTTCAGGGACCAGAACTTCTGGAACTTTAGTTTAGCAAAGCAGTCGTGTCTCAAATTACTTTTATCTCATGTGTAACTGTGTAAATGCAGGACTTCTGTAAGTCCTCAGTTCCAAGAGCATCTCTGAGAACTCTCAGCATGACAAAATCAGTAGCCCTCAGGAAAAAAATCCCCAACCTTTTTGTGCAATAAGGCTTACTTCTGATACTTACATTATCAAGTAAAGCTATTTTAAGCTAAGTAATTCAATAGAAACTCTAGAACAAATAATTTTCATGGCTTTAAACATGTTTGCTTCCCTAAAATGTCCAATTGTATCATTCAGTTTTTCTCATTTAGAATCATGCAGAGGATTTAGCAACTGTAAAATCCAATATGCAACTTAACCAAAAAATCAAAATTTAAGTGGTCAGCATTATTGCAGTGCATATATGAAGACAGAGGCAACAGAGCCATAGAAGGTACCAAATCCAGACAAAACACTATATTATATCTGTGGTGTTGATTTATTTTCAAGCAGTTAATTTACAGTGTTTATGTCTTCTTGGTGGTTTTACCTGGTAAATTTTTCTGGTCCTCAGTGACTGCGGGGAATTCTTTTACCAGCTCCTTTTCTTCTCTCTTAAGAGTGAGCCAGCAGTTACACTCAAAGTTCAGTTCTTGTTTTGTATGCAACTCTTGTAAGTGAAAAGACTTCAGATGCCAGCCCTTAAAGCCTGGCACATCATCACAGCTGACTCGAATCTTGTATACATCTCCCAGATCTCCAGTCTCAACCTGCACCAAATATCATGAGGAAGAGTTTGGTACTGTCAAGGTTGGTTCGCTTAGAGAGATTTTCCCCAATCCCAGCGCAGAATTTCTAAACTTAACAGTAAATAATGGAAAGTTGAGTTTGAGGCTGGGATAAGCATGATGATAGAATCAATCCTTTTTGTTCCATGACATAATCATGGGTGAGATTATCTCCTTTATTAGTATTGTAAGCATACTCTGTAAGAACACATACTGTAAGCATGATAACTTTAGAGTGAGTCACAGTTAAAATTAGTAAGATCTGTGCATTTAGGCTCTTTAGACAAAAGGTAACACAAAAAGTTGTGACCCTACTGGATAAGAGAGCATTAACTTACAATTAAAGATTCTAATGTCAGCAGCCAAGTGAGGTATTAATTTAAAGATGATTACTATGAGCCTGGAGTCGTGGAATTGTTTAGGTTGGAAAAGACCTGTAAGATCATCAAGTCTAACCATTAACACAGCACTGCCAAGTCCACCAGTAAACCGTGTCCTTGAGTGCCACTTCAACATGTTTGTAAATACCTACAGGATGGTTACTTGTCACCCTGGTTTTTTTCCCTTCTGATGTTCTACTTTTGAGATAAAGTTTCTCACTCACTTTTCATGTAAATAATGATTGTTTTGCATTCCTTTCTGTAGGAGGAGAGAATTGATGGACTGTTGGGTTGACCAGTGTGGTTGGAGAGGACAATTTTCTTCCTCCAATCCATGGTCACTGTTGGAATTCTATAAATGTCGAGGTCTGTAAATAAACTTGCTCTTTTTTTGCCTTGGACCTCTCCATGTGTGAGTGTTGTTTCTTTTGTGTCGTACTGCGACAGTTACTCAACCACTGCCCTGGTCAGCCTGTCCCAGTGCTTGACAGTGAACTTTTACTAAATTCTCATTTGCTAAATGATTTTGTCTAGAACATAAAGCTACTTTATAACCAATTCTTCATTAAAGGAAGGGGATATTTCTGAATAAAAATAAATCATTAATGTTACAGAAATAACTCTGTAGGACAACACAGCCCTGTTCCCATACTACATGTGGAAATTCGATAACTGGTTGCTGACTGTGGATAATGATCTGCATGACATTAACCACTGCATGATAAGTCTTCTGAACAGAAAGAAAGTAATGTGGCAGCCATTCATTGGGCAACTACAAGAAAGACAGTGTGGGAAGTGACTTTTGAGCAAAACAACTGAGAACTAGTA
Organism: Phylloscopus whistleri; assembly: GCA_017589585.1. Taxonomy (NCBI): domain Eukaryota; kingdom Metazoa; phylum Chordata; class Aves; order Passeriformes; family Phylloscopidae; genus Phylloscopus; species Phylloscopus whistleri. The sequence continues at coordinate 2,937,508 of JADMLD010000094.1, forward strand.
AATTTAAAGGCAATAATTCTTTTTATTAAGTATCAACAATACTTAATACAAAAAAAAAAATGTTTCCAGTGGCTTTGTTCTTCTCCCATATTGCTGCTTTTTTTTTCCCCCACGCCAGTCACAACATGAGATTTGGTGACTTTCCAGGGAATCCTTTGTGCACCCTATATCATCATAACAAGAAACCGAAATTAGCCTTACACAATCATGCCCTGGCTCTGGCAGCACCACCAGCAGATTGGCTCCTAAGACAGAGCACAGACCTCTAACAGATTAATTTATGCTGCTTCTCAGCAGAGTTCTGAACCTGACAGCCCTTCACTGCTGACCTCGCTTGCTTAAAGCTAGTTCATGTGCACTTGCACAGTGAACACATGCATGTAGGGAAGCATCAGCTACCTTATTCTAATTAGAGATGTACCAAAAAATGTGCTTTTGTCATTTTGAGAGAGTTGTACACTAGTTTTACTGACTGTAATGCATATAAGAAATAGTAGAATATTGGAGTATGAAAAGGAAAAATTAATTGAAAATAAAGCTACCTGACCAAACCATTTTACAGGAATTTTATGAATGGTTTATGATGCAGAACTTATGAAAAGAGGCCTTTGGTGGGAAGGAATTGCACTTGATGGATTAAAAGATCCCTTCCAGTCTGAATTCCTTGAGGTAAGTATTATAAGTGGTTGCCATGCCGCTCCTACACAATTTCATGGCTGAGAGCATTGTTTAAGGAGCAGGGAAGAACTCCTTTCCATTGCCTGTATAACAGCCCTGGGGTGCTCAAACCTCTCAGCTCCTGAAGTGTAACTCCACAGTACTCATAAAAGCCACACAGCAGTAGTTTCACACCAAAGAAGAGGGCACCAGACTTGTCCTCTCTCTAAGCTTAGCCTGCCCTGCCTGTCTCTGTGCCATGGTGCTTACAGAGATCAAAGCTGTCCCTGACTTGGTCTCCACTCCTGCACTGTGAAAAGGGAAATGCATGGGCAGAATTTCACATCAAGATTTTTCATTCATGCTGTGTATGTTGCAAAGGATATCATTAGCTAGGTATCATTAGCTGTGGTGGACTAAGCGGATTAATTCCTTGCAAAATGTGCATTCCACCTGATTAAACTTAACAGGAATTATATGGGTTCATTGAGAGGAGAGTGCATGGATTCTTCACCCATCTAAACCACAGCTCTTTCACAGGCAACAGAGTCATTGCTTCTTCTCTTTCAGAGCCAAACTACTGACTTTTAAAATTATTGCCTGCAAATTTTTTTTCTCATGCATGGTACATGACTGTATCACACAGCTACTCTTAATGCTGTGAACAACTTATTCCATAAAGCTCTCTGTTTGGGAGTTGCAAAAGTACAGAACTCGGTTATTTTTATGTGACAGGGCAAGCTGTAATTCACATTTTACTTTGTCTTCTGCTACCCAAATTTGCAATTCACTACAACTCTAAGTTGTAATAAATACATGTGCTATAATCCTTGTAGGAAATGCACAGAGGAGATTTATAGGAAAAATAATTCCAGAATACAAGACAGACTATTTAGAAAGCACAATTGTCCATTTTGTTTCTAGAATCACAATTTCAATTAATTCCCTGACTGCCTTTGAACCAGCAAGCACTGATAATCATACTGTTTATGATCCGTGGAATTAAATACCAGCTATTTTCAATTGAGTGTATTAGATAGTTCACCTTTTTTCAGGGATTTGTTTTTTCACTTACAGTTGTGGCCAGTATCAGCCTTTTTGCCCAAATCCATCATTGTATCCAGCACTGCCATTACATCATTCTTGTAATCCTTTTCTGACAAATTTAGTACAAGCAGTTTTCCTTTGGAATATGATATTCTATCTTTAATCCCAAAATTGTCTCTTCCCTCCACCAACATCTATTAATTGATGTAACATGAATTTTGAAGCAGAGACAGACATACAATACATCACAAAGCATATATCCAGTGAATGTCCTGGTTTTAAATTTGTTGAAGTATCCTTGCAAGAGGATACTTTACCTCATTCATTACTATAATTTCCTAATTACTTTTTTCACATTTATTTCTTCTGAATAATTTTCTCTAATATTCAGAACTTGAAATCTTAGCTGAGTTGGCATGATCTGTCACATACTAAACACAATATGTTTTCCATTACACGACTGAAGGAGCATGGCTCTTTAAAATTAGGAGGAACCACTGGGCTTCTGGCAGTTACCTGAGAGACAGGTAACTGATAAAGATGATTAGAGAATTTCATAACATTTTAAATCTTTTCCTCTTTAACGCACACAGGGCTTCTCAAAGACATCATGCCTAGGGTAATTAAAGCCTTATAAATTTTATTTTTTGGGTGCATATTTAAATGTAATTCCTTTTCATTCTTTTCCCTGTTAAAACCAAAAAAACAAATCCCAAACAAATCACACCCACCCACCCCATAAATTATTCTAGTTAATGGGGTTTCATTGAAGCATCCTAAAATTCAATTGGACAGACATCTGTCATATACTCCAGAAATCCTTCTGCTTGTTTGGAGCATCATTTCATACTGTGGAAAACACATGCATTATTTTATTATGTGATTAGAAACTTTCCATCACTTTCTTGATTCTTAACACAAAATACATGCAGAATTTATTGTGTATTTACCAACAGTCTTACTTGAAGAGCACTATGGCTCATTTTATACTACCTGTGCTAGTGTTTTGGACAATAGTTTTGGGCATCCTAATCTCCCACTCTGTCCCATGTGTTTTATGATTCTCTGGAGAACAGAATGTGCACAATACACTAGGACTTTCCAAAGGGATACTCTGACAAACTTACTCTACTGGCAACCAAGAAACGAAGATGACTGTGAGAAAGATCTAAATACTTCTCAAATCTGTTCATTCTATGTGAGTCCAATGATTGATTCCAATCATCACCAGACTACTAAGAAAAAAAAATCCACCTCTTCACTGGTTTCTTGCCATGCTGCCTTCAGCACTACGACTCCTGTCAGATTTTATAACATTGACACCTTCACCTATTTTTCAATTTATTTTTTAAAACTAAGGTGTTCTAATTAAATTCATTCTTATTAAAGCAGCTCAACTACCATGCTACACATTTCTGAGACTACAAAACCCAACTTTACCTAAGACATGCTTCTATTTTCTCTCTTTTAATTTATTCTTTATGCTTGCTATGTGCAATTAAACTACACCTGTTCTTTCATAGGAGTTGATTGGACATATTTTGGATGGAATAATCATTCTGAATATGATACACATCTGTGCATATACTTGTGTGAGAACACCTGGAAAACCAGGAATTTACATGCCTTCCTGTCCTCAGTGTGCAGTAAATGTATCTCTGAGATCAAAATTAAGCTTACTGTTTCAAAATTATGTGAGCTGCTTATAGCACACAACCTGTTTTTCTTTTTACTGCACTATATTATTAAGGATGTTTGTCTAGGACCAGGATCTTGGGGGGAGGTTAAAAGTTCATTTATTCCTGCTTGTTGGAAAGCTGAATTCACAGCTTGTCCTCCTTGTGATATCACATTCATGCCTCCAGCCTGGTGCTACAGTGAGAAAACATAAGCAAAGTTTCTGCATTCTTCTGCATAGTCTTAGGAAGAACAAAGAAAGGAAAGGCAAAAAGAAACTGTGTTTATTGGCTCAAGCACCTAAAGAGGAGTGAAGGTGTTTATGGAGATACCCATGAAACCCCAAATGCCCCTTTATACCAGAGCTGCTATTCTTTAAGCTGCACTGTAAACAATGCAGCAAAGAGATAAAATGTCATCCACAGTAAATAATGCTCAAATAGTAGTAACTTCTTCATACAAAGCAATAAAAACAAGGACACAAATAGCTGTGGAGAAAATACAGGCTCTAACCCAAAGTCTATCCAAAGTATGAATAAGCATTCAGAAAGCTGCTGGGGTGGAAGGGTACAATGGATAATGTACTGAGCACCAAGGATAGTAGATTATGAGGGACAACCACGACTGACACACAGAAATAATAATTTCTCCAAGTGTGATACCCAATTATTGAAATTAGGCAGCCTTAACAAGGAATATGTGCCATTTGGTAAGTTACCAACATGTTGGATGTAGCAAAGGTCTGCTTTATGCAATGATGCTGGCCAAAATTCAGTCAGCTGCTGCTGCTCCATAGATAGATTCTGCCTCTACTGACCTCTTCAGTTTATGTTCATGGCATGAGATAGGAAGCTTGTTTTGTTGCTCAGTGTGTTTCCTGTGTGTTTTCTGATAAGCAGCTGCTTCCTTGTCTTTAAGAAATGCCATTTATCTTTCCATTTACTCCCCATAAAGTTTCTAAATTGCTTTAGCTTGTTATTTAAACTAAAATTTCAGCCTGGATCAGGCCATTTCAATGAAGCTTTGACATAATTTTCTAAATGTAGTTTTGACATTGTTTTCAGAATGTTTATTGCAGCCATTGAAAAGTCTTTCTGAGCCATATAAAACTGCCTCGAATTGCAAGCTATTTCTCCCATCTTGCTGGCTAGAAGCTGTACCTCATGCCAATCAACAGAATTTGCAATGACTTAGCCTCGAAAGCCAGGGCAGAATTTGAAGATTTAAAAGATGCTTCAGACGAACCCTCTCAAAGCAGCAGCATGTGTGTCAGGTGAATGGGCGGTCAGGACTGTGCTAGGGTTGATTTTGGTTGATACTGGCCATATATAAGCTATTGCTTTAGACTTCACCACTCCTTGATATGCATGAATGCATTCTCCAGTGATTTGTGATTATCCAGAAAAATCCTCTGCCTGCTGGCCTGAGAGACAGAGCGATCCTGAGGAGAGTGGATACTACTTTACAAAGATGGAAATGAAGGAAAGAAAAGCCCACTTATGTCCCCTGGGAGTGCTGCCCAATCCTTCATCTTCAGCATTCACAAATAATTGTATATTGCCTTTCGTTTGAACTTCAACTCAGGAACCTTTAGGGAATTAGAAAAAATGCAAGATGAGCTGGTGAATGCCATAAATTACACATAAGAGTCCATGGAGCTGGCTGTAGTAGAACAGAGCTAGCAGTAGATGACCCAAGTCCTATACTTACTGTCATTCCATCTTTGTAAATAATGACATCATTTTTTACCAGACAAATCAACTGTGTATATGTATACACGCACATATATACATATCTATCTATATCTGCCATGTATATCTATGTCTATATTGATGTCTATATCTGTATCATTTATCTAAATCTATATCTATCTATATCTATATCCTAGAGGGCAATGTCACGATAAGTTCTTTGTAGTACTGTATATTTCTGACTTACAATGAATTCATCAGTTGCTCTGGGGAGAAAGCACACATGTCCTGGGGTTTGTGGAGAAAGCAGAAGCTCATCACTTTTGCCCTTTGAGCCATAAATCACAAGGGTCCTTTTACACTCCTGTGGCTCTGGGGAATCTCCATCTGTTTTAACCTGCACTCTCCACCGTTGCGCTGAAACAGGAAAAGCATTTTTAGCACCAATCTACAATTAAACATTTTTAGGATCAATGGCAGAGAGCAACGGATGCCTTTGTTACTATCACAATGAAGAATTATACATCCTATTTACTATAAATAAATAATTAATAATAAAAAAATTCTCTGGAAGATAAGTATTAGCTCAGACTTGATAAACACAAGACAATTGTTGAAGTGGGTATGAAAACAGAAATTAACACCTAGGAAGTAGAAAAAAGACATTTTGCCTAGGAGTGTTTTTTTGTATTCTTTGTAACAAAATAGTAACTTTAATTACAGTAATTATTTTAATAAATTTCAGTTCTCAGAATATTCTTATGCAACATGAAAAGAATATTAACATTTTGAAAGACTTGTATGTAATACATTCGTAAGATCTGCTAGCTAATACATAACTAGCAAAACAATGAAACTTCAACTTATTTTTTCTCAGATTTTTCTGACTTGATTTGTCATATCCAGTCTGCTCATTTGTTGGATCAGATCACTCATTAGGGTTGAATACAAAATTCAGGAAGTTTCTTAAAGAGATGTTTGCACTGACCTCACCTCATGGCTTGGGCCTTTTACAGGCTGGTTTTTGGTAAGTCACCTGTACTCATAACAGTGTTAGAAGTCCAGTGTGCCACTGGGAAGCTATTTGAGGTGCGGAAAAATACAGTGTCTTAGATGGACAGTATAATCTAGGAAGCTACTTAAGTGCTTGAAGGCAAATCATCCTCTGAATTCAAAGGAATTTGTTTGAAAAGACACTTGATCCTGCATGGTAAGAGGAACTTAACAGTGGAAACAAATTAAAAGCATTTGTTTAGACTGTGGTCAATACTGTGATAATATGATAATTTTCTATGGGACTGATATAAAGAGAACTATTTTCTGATTGTGTGTAAGCCCACAATACAATATGTTGATAAAATGAATTTTAGAATATTTTAATTCAGAAATAAATCGGATGTGACTTTTCCTTACGAAACAGTGTGGTTTTTTCCTACCTTTTGTTTTCCTCTGCCTTCTTAAAGATGGAGACTAGATGAAAACCTGATCTGGTTTCCTTGATTTATAATTTTTTTCTTTTTTTCTTCCTTTTTTTTTAGCTAATCCTGTTTTTCCTCCTGTTATAGAACCTGTTTCTGCCTTACATCCAAATGTTCCCTGACTCTTCTGGGCTCAGCTAGAAAACAGCAGGCAAATAATCATCTCACAGCCAGTCTTCTGAGCAACACACTAGCTGAAAGGATCCTTCCATCTGAACTATTTTTTTAAGGTCATTTCCAGCAATGAGTCAGATGTAGTGTGTGGAAGATCCACACTTTGCCTAATGAGGAACTTTTGCTGTTTGATAAATGTGCCAGCTTTGAATTTTATCTGCTGGTGCCAGGTTGGCATGTGGTGCTCTTCAGGGTGTCACACGTGGTGAAGTCAAGCATTGTTTGAGCTTTTGCTGTTCCTGAGCACTCCAAGGGTTTATGAGGAGCTTCAAATTTTTACAAAGACTCCCAACATAGCCCTGAATCTCTTATGCTGTCCAACCATGCCCCATTTTGAAGGATGTCCCAGGAACACTGCAGAGAGGAAATTAAGATAATTTTGCAGTTCTGCATTTCCCAAGTGGAGCTTTTTTTTTTTCTCTTTGTAATGTCTCTCTGCTCCAGGAGAGAGCAAGGCCCAAGTTAAGGGAAATCACAGATGCATAACTGCCTGTTCTCTCCTCAAAGAGTCATCATGTTCAGAGAAGGTATTTCAGGCAAGGTGATTTATTTTAATTAATATCCACGACTGTGTTTTTAATTATTATTTCAGTAGGAAGGCTAAGACACCAGTTGGGAGTTTTCCAGGGAATAAATCAATGGTTACAGATTTAAGACCTCTCAGTGTCTGTGATTCTTTATTCTCTTACACTTACTTTTAATGCTTGTACAGTTTGCTAAGTGAACTAACACAGGCTGACTGCTTTTTCTCTCAGTTCAACAAATTCATTTAACCTGCTCATGCCAGAAGAATCAAAAAAATCCTTTGTCTAATATTCTATTCACTTAAACATCTACTTGGTGAGGATGGCTACATGAGACAGAAGACTGATGCCAAGTATTTATTGTGTTCAGTGATTTCTAAATCTCTTCAGGGGTGAAGTTGTGCAAATGAGAGAGCTAGGCTTCAATAGGTCATTTTCTGTGTTTCATATGTGTGGCCACATTAAAAAATACTTTCCCCCTGATATCACTGACCTGTGTTAACTTCCTTTCAGACTGATTAGTGTGTTATTGTACCTTTACAGCTTATGTGTAAAGCCATAGCCATTTTCTTTGATATATCAATTTGGGAAGCAATAAAATGAATATTAGGAGAAAAAAACCCTGAATTCTGTGGGAAAAAAAGAAAAGTCTAGAATACTCTCTTTTCTATAATGATATAACCAAGAATCCGATTCCCATTACAGAGATTTATCCATATATATGTTAGAATTAGGGATCATTTCTTGACTTTCAGAAATTAAATGGGATCCATCATAACAATTTCCTGACAGAAATTATTTTAACCAGTAGTCTGGAACTTGAAAGTTCCTTCAATAAAACTGTGAAAAGAAAACCTGCAATGACTTCTGTACATGGAAATCTGGGCATGGCAAAACCTGAATTCAACATTTAATAACGTAATTCAGAAAGCTGAAAAAGGAAGTTTTATTTTCTAGGGATTTTAAAATATGAGCCATTTATGTATTTTTAAAGAATTTCCAAAACTTTTTTTACAATACTCTATTTCACTCTGATGTTTTTTGGTCTTAAGACCTAGAATGGCATTCACACATTGCAAGATGTGGGAGTTGGTTGCTTTTTTCCTGAAGATTGTAGAAATTTGTGTTGCCTTGAGGCAGAGCAGTCAGTCTGCTTAATTTTTTTCTTAGGGATTTCCGCCTCCATCTGGCAATGGAACCACACTGTTGTTGCTTTTTAGAAGCAGGTCCATTCCAGTTTAAATTTGGGAATCCTGTGATTATTCTTAGTCCATTATCAAGTACTTGCAAGGTAGGGAATACTTCCAAAACAAAATTAGTCACGGCAGAATTTACTGAATGTTTTCTCTTTTCTTATGAATTTCCTGTATGCCTTAATACCAAAAACCTTGCACAACAGAAGAAGAGCCAACCAAGAAATATCTATTAACCAAACTCTGCTACTGAACCACTCTTTATTTACCACCCACAAAAACCCACAAAACCTCAGGCCACCCTACAGGCATTGCATTACAGGAAGCCAGCTCCTTTTAGCTGACTGCAGAGAAGATATCACTGGAACACACTGTGTCTTGTCTCCTGCTTTGAGAGAAAATGCTTTCCTATGTGCTATTACAATACCTCATCTATTTTGAGGCAGAAAATAAAGATAAAAAGAGAAAACAGAAGTAAAAAGTAGTAAAATATCCCTACCATGTAGGAAACTTTTAGAGACTAACATAAAGTCCTATTCAAATCAATTTCAAATCCCTCAAATCAACTTCATTTGAGAGCTGAGAGCACCTATCTGCCTCCTCCACCAGGGCAATACACTTTCTCTATTTATCTTGCATCAAATAGACGAGGAGGAATCAGAAGCATACAAATAAATCTATTCCTATGCCTGATTTGCCAGAGCCTCTCTGTGATGTACAAATGTACAAAGGTTACTGAGAAGACTTGATATGGGCAGACTGCATTTTGGCAGAATCCATAGCCAGCAGCAGTCACAGGGATCTGGGAGTTATGCTTCATTAGAGCTGGCATAATGCCAGCCTGGCTGAAAAAGGACAAAGAGCTTTCAAGTAAACTATCTAGCAATGATGACTTTCAAAGTTTCCTCCTTGTCTAGGTGGTTGAACAGGTTACTAGCTTCATCCAAAGTGAATGAGATTTCTGACCTCCAGAGTGACTTAAAGTAATTTGTTCTGTAACCAATGCTTTAGACCTGACCTAAGCACCTTGACCTTATCCTGAATATCAGCAAACACTGAATTATGCCAATCAGTTTTTTATGACTTTCCCTGAAGCCCATTTGCAGAGTGCAGCTCATACAGAATATGACCACATGAACATTGGCCCACTAACATCAGAACTTCCACTTGCCTCTTATTCAGTAAATACATGTTACATGGAAAGTTTTCCCCTCCACTCTGAAGGGGACTGCTTATCACTATTCTACCATGTAAAATCTTCACTGCTACATGTGCTGGGAGAATCTAAGGGAATTATTTTTTCTCCCCAGGACCCTGCATCTCTGGAATGTTCTCTTACCAGCTCTGACACTGGCACTGAGTCACGACAGAATGACACAGAACTGACTACAGGATATCTTTCCAAATCTCTTGTGATTGTTACCCTCATACAAAGCTCCATCATGCAAGGTCTATGAGATCACTGATATGACAACACAAATTAAACTGAAAAATCAGTCCCAGTCATCATCTTTTTTCACATAAGGCATAGAAGACTCATCTCTAACCTGTCTCACTTCCTCACTGGAATAAGCCCATGGGTGAAACAAAGATGGTTGAAGAGCAGCTCAAGCTAAGCTGTCATATAGCTAACTGACAGATAACTTCCTAAAAATGTTCTCTTTTATAGCCTCTTTTTTTCAGAAGCTCTGATCTCAATGGTCTCTGGGTCCTCCTGGACGTCTTGACAGTGTGACATTTCAAAAGCTGGTTAAGAATAAGCCACTCCTTTCTCCTCATAATCAATATATTGTCTGATCACTCTCGATGCTCACAGGCAATGAGCAGCCTGTGCATCTGTGTCTGCTTACTATAACATAATGAAGAATGAAACTGGAAAAATTTTGATTTGGTGGTAAAATATAGTTTCTTTTCTGAACATAAGGTGAAACATATTATTGTTGTCTCTCAGAACTGTGCACTTAGCAGAATGCAGAATCCAATTCCAAGTCACTCGTGAAAATCAACTTTCTCTATGAGAAAGTCTTTACTTACCCAAATTCATCATTTTCCCCTTGTCAAAGTAATGTTTTTGTGGAATAATAAAGCTGTTGGCTAAACTGTTTGATTGAATGCAAATGATTCAATTTTCACTGGAACTGGAACTAGAACTAGACTGAGAGACTAGAACTCATCCTACAGAAAGCAAGAGATGAATGAAAACACTGCTTTTTTTAGTTTAGTTTCTCCCATGAAATTCCCAGACACAGTTGCACAGAATAGCCATTTACAGTTAAATGTTTGTGAAAAATACATGTGTCAGCCTGTTTCTCTTTTCTGGTCAGGAAGAAACATGGAGATGGTAACTAGTGCATTACAGGGATGTGACTGTCTTTGTAGATAGGAAAACAGAAAGCTGGGTGGGGAGTTTTTTATTTTATTAACAACTTTTTATTAATTCAAGCAGATTTAGCCAACTGAATGCACTTTAGCTTCACTGGAGGGTTTGGAGTTTAAGCTTGCATTATTTCTGGCTACTTTGGATTTTTGACCTGAAAATATTTACACTGACACTTCACAACACATTGTTCAACTTGCTGATGTTTGCTAGGGGACCTGTCCCCAAGTATTAAATGACAGTGACACTGGGGTAAACAAAACAACACTTGAATCTCTTCTCAGGGGAATTCCAATTCCTGGTTGATTTCAGGATAGAATAACAGAAATAGGAAGAAAACTAGAAATGTTTTATGGTTTTTCTCAATTGCTTATAAAAGTCTTGTCCTTCCTGTAGACCACTGCCAGACAATTTGTCATTTTCTCTCACAGCTGATATACAAGAAAACACACATACAAATGAGGCCACTTGCTCACGTATTTCTTGCAATATTGATTTAAATTCAAACAGCAAAAACTACAGTATAGAAAACAATGGTTGGAAAACAACTCTTACCTTTAAGGACTGTCTTCATTGAACTGCCATCCTCTAAAATATGAGCAGGAAAAATAATTGTGAGCTAGCTTTATTATCACTTTTTTCTTAAGTTATGGTCTTATCTGGAAGGGATCCTCAGTAATAACTAGACATTAAGTATATACTGTAGTGCTATAACAACTTTTCTTTAACAAAATACTTACTATTGGCAGATAGCTCTCTCTCTGTTTTCCCATCGTCTTGATATTTGTCTAACCATCTTTCATTGCAAAAACAAAAATAATAAGATTAATAAAAACTATTAGCACAGTATATATATCATCTGACCATTACCTTTTGTCTCGAATAGTATTTTTTGTATACCTTCTCTCAAATTACACCTTGAAACTACTTCCAAAATCAAATTTTCTTTTATACCTTCAGCATAGCTGGCCTTATTCATAGAAGACAAATTTGGTTCAATTTGCTCCAGGCAAAGAAGAATTTTCATGGTAGCTATATGAAGTGAGGTAGTAGTATATGGAGTCCATTATATGAAATACTAATTATTTATTGGTTCAGAGACTCAGCTGTACATGTCAGAGAGTTATAAAACCTGCAGTGGTTAGTTATAGTCATTGTACTTAAAATTACATATAAAACCTCCAGGTCTGGAAGTTTCTAAAATTTTGCAGATCTCCAGCAACAAACTGAACTTCTATTCTTTTCTTTTACACTGATGAATTTAAGGAGCTTTTCTGCAATATCATTTTGCTGCAAACATACCTTCATACCCCTTCAGTTGAACCCCCTTGTCCACATAATATTTCCCAATCTTCAACAACCTCACTTATTTAAAAATAAATAAATACGTGCTCACTAGCAGCTTCTATTCTATTGTTGATGTCGTAGTTGTTTAAACCCAAGGATCCATAACACATTTCATTTCTTGTATGTAACAAAAAGTATTTCTTGTATGTAACGAAAACTCTATGAATAAATCTCTTATGCATGAAGTCTAAACTCCACTGTATTTCAACTCTTGTTGCAATAAATAGTTTAATTAACTTTTGAGATCTATCTCCTCATTCCATCCTAAGAAAAAAAGATCACTAGCAGTTTCTAAAAGTAGAAAGCAATTTTTGACAAAGACTGGACACAGGATCTGAGACGCAGCCTCACCAGTGCTGGGTACAGGGGGCATTCACTGCCCTGCTCCTGCTGGCCACAGCATTGCTGATCCAAGCCAGGATGCCTTTGGTCTTCTTGGCCAGCTGGGCACACACACTGGCTCGTGTTCATCTGCTGCTGACCAGTGCTCCCAGATCCTTTTCCACCAGACAGTTTTCCAGCCACTTATCCCCAAGTCTGTAGCGCTGCATGGGGCTGTTGTGACCCAAGTGCTTCTCCCTTCAGTACCCTTGTGTGGATCACATCCAGCCCAACAGACTTGTATACTCCTAAGTGCTGCAGCAAGCCACTGACTATTTCCACTTGGATTGTGGGGTTCATTCTGCTTCCCATTCCTTTCTTCTAGCTCAGGGAGCTGCCCGTGAGGAGAACTGGTATTGCTGTTGAAGACTGAGGGGAAGAAGGCATTAAGTGGATCACCTTTTCCTTCATCCAGTGGGTGTCTTCCCTACTCTGCTACCTCACCAAATGTGTCAGGAGGTTCTCTTCCATGGGCTCCAGGAACCTCCTAAACTCCTCCTCCTCTGCTACATTGTGTTTGTAGTCCCTCACGAGAACAGTTGGCAATTGTGAGACTTCCAGCTGCTCATATTACATTTTGTCTGCATTTTCCTCTGGGTTGGCTGGTCTGTAACAGACCTAGACCCTTCTACCACGACACTGGCCTTGCTGGCCCTCCCCCTGATTCTTATCCATGAACATCCAACTCTATCATCACCACCATCAAACCCTAGACAAGCAAGAAATGCCCTAACATAAAGGGCTGCCCCACCTCCTCTCCTTCCTTTCCTCTCCCTGCTGAAGAGTTTACAGTCATCCATGGCTGTGCAAGTCATCCCACCATGTTTCCATGATGGCAACTATGTCATTTCAGATCTTTACACACAATACTTCTTAGAAGATTCAGAACTGAAAGCTTATTTAATTTCACATGGTTTCTGTATAATTTAGATTAAAACAAAACAAAACAAAAAAACCCCAACATGATCAAAGCATCTTTCCTCTTATGCAGCATTTGGTTTGGAGCTTCTCTGCATTAGGCTACTCTCCCTTCCATGCGAATATAGGAAATTTTCCTTGTCTTCAAGGTGCAAAATTTTGCATCACTTGTGTGTTGAAAAACTCTGGGGCATTGCTCAAACATCTAGGTTGTGTGCACATATCTGCTCTAAAATTTTTTCATTACATTTCTGGCAGGTAACAAATTCTTTTTCTCCATGAATGACATACCTATTACAAGGAAATACAACCTCCTGAGCTTCCTCTCCTTCTTTACGTTTGATGACAATCTTATCCAGGAACCATCCACTGCCTGTGTTGAAATGACAAAAGTTTATCATGTGAAATTCTACTTTTTTTTCTTTTTTAATAAATTTTAAGGAAAAAAGGCCTAGATTATCTTTTTCTAGCATAAAAACAGATCATATTAAGACAGATCTCATCTAAATAAATAAGATATATTAACAGAATGAAAGCTTTATTATTTTCTGTCTCTCTCTGTCTTTCTGCCTTTGCCTGTTTTAATTTTAAGAGGAGTAGGTTTTTTTCCCTTGGAGACAAATACATGCATACAGCTCTGAACTGTCAACACCATTCACATCCCAGCCTACATCTTTTGATTCCCTGTAATCAGGCACAAGGAGATTGAGACAAATCTGTTTATGCTGATAATCAAGATTTGTGTGAAAATTTTGGCTATCTGTGAGTGAACTCCTTATTGAATATATAAAAATATTAATTAACAAATCTTTTAAACTTATACTCTCACGTGCAAATGGAGAGGGGCTGCAGCCTTGGAGGGGCTTTGTATGTCTTGGTGCCAGTAACAGGCAAAAGTAAGGATGCAAGGATCCAGGGCCAGAAACCAGAAAAACTGACTGCCCAAGACCAGCTACTGGAGGCCTTATATGTCCATTTTGTACATATTTTTTAGAGTTGACACTGATGGACTGTTGTTCTGGTCAGCAGCAGAGGGTAACAGGGAAAGGTCAGTTGTACTGTTTGTGTGCATGCTGAGTTCCTGTCTGTGTTGGTCTGCATGGCCAGCTATGTGCACACATGTGTTTTATAAGTGTGTTTGTGTGCATGTCGATGGGGAACACACACAGCCTTGCTACTATGAGACCAGCAGGCACAGGGCTGTGCAGTCTCACTTCTGCTGGGCTAGAGAATTCATCTTTTCTCTAACTGCAGTTACCACTGGCACATCCATGCTGATCTTTTAGATTACTTCCAATGGCCATCCTGGTGACTGGTCTGGTTGTCCTGCAACATCCTTCTCAAATATCTTGTTCTCACTGTACCTGCACCACTCACAACTTGTCATATTGCTCACACCGTTACCTATCAGCACATTGCAGCAAAACAGCATGCAGGATGTTTTGGTCAGAAGGAAACAATCGTTCTATTTATCCTTATGCTTTGCCTCCCTGGCTTCATCTAAGTCTGGAAGTCCCTAGAAGGCAGCAGTTTCTGTCACATAGGAAGGGCACCCCCAGGTACTGCATGGAGCAAACCCTGTTCTCCAGGACAGAAGTCCTTAATTCTCTTCATTCACAGTAGCTGTGGGAGTAGATCTGTGCCCTGCAGCCCAGGAGCCCCAAGGAAAACATGTTCTAGGATCCTTTCAAGACAGATTCCAAATCAAGACTAAAGAACTTCCTGCCTTGTCACTCAAGCAAATAATGAGAAAAAGGGGTACCTCACCTCTGAAGGAACCCTCCTTCCTCCTTCTCAAGCCCCAAAAGGTTGAGTCTCTCCTGAGCCACCATCCTTTTCCAGCTCTCAACCCCTCAGCCACCTCAGGCTAGGCTTAGGTGGGGCTAGTCTTAGATACGGCTCAAAAGGTATCAGTGAGATCTGTCTGTGCTGAGTACAATGAACAGCTTTCTGAATTAACCACGGCATACAGGTTGTTACAGATGGAATTAAATCCATTCTCCTGTTTAGACAGTCCTTCAAATCCACAGATTTGAACTCCAATGCCAAAAAATATCCCAGATAGCTGAATTGGGTTACAGATTTGTTATGCTGATCCTGCTTATTAAAGAAGATATGAGGGAAGAGAGCATGGTGTGGTGCAGTGGGGAATGGAGGGAAGGTGGGCTTCACCACAGTGCCCTTTGTGTTATGTCTTGGGTTACTACAATGTGAAACTCTCAGGTGTACAATCAACCATACTGCTGAAGGCAGCAAACTCTATGGAACTACAGATACAGGAAACAAGATTACACACCATTCCAAGGCTGCACTATTGTGCTATTTCTGTAATAGTCACAGGCCTGCTCAGAGCCTTTAGGCAGTACAGACAGCAAGATGGGCATTGCTTGGGGCCATGTCGGAACAGAGCAGGGTAAATGGGCTTTTATAATCTGTTATCAGTGGAGCCCTGAACTGCCTAAAAATCCTTCACTTCATTTTGCTTCTTCCTAGATATTAATCTGCAAGCATATTTGAAGTGTTTACATCTTTGGTGCTTTTAAATGCTAGCTTTCTCTTCATTTACATCATTCCAGGGAGATGCATACTTCTTCGAGGGCCTGTACCCAAAATTCATCTCATTACCAAATTCTTTCCTTTTTCCTCGAAACCTACAAGCTGCCATGCAATGTCACTCACTGGAACAGCTCCACATTGACTTTCACAGATCAAATATACAATCAAACCTTCTACAATTGCCCAAAGCAGCAAGGACATTGTGTTATAGCTACTCAAATTTTGTCAGGTAGCAAATCAGGTGCTGAATATCTTTAATTCTTTCCTGGATAGTTTTCACTGTTTGTCTAGTGAAAGATTATCTTACCAGTGTGAGCCACACTTTTGAGAGTTTTCTCAAAAATGCAAATAAATATTTATTTGCAACATGCAAATAAATAGTGCTTTCTTGTAAATAACCGTGAAAACAATGAGTGGAATTACAGTATATGACATTAAACTTGTCCCCTTTTTCCTGTCCATTACCACAGTTTTTCATCATCTCATCACAGTGACCAAACTGCAGGAGGATTTTTTATCACTGCAAGACCTTCTGTCACGTTTTCTATGAAGGACGCAACATAAACAAGTGCATTTGGTTTAAAAAGGACTTGAAAACAGACTGGTCTCTGGGAAATTAAATCCTACCTGGACCAGCTCCATCATGGCTAATCAGAACTTTCTCCAAGACTCCCAGTGAGACAGCCCTTATGCAGAAAATATCCATCTGTGGAACCATACAAGGAAAAAGATAAAGGTCTTAAACATAGCTATTGCTTTGACTCTAACAGTATAGAAAAGCTGTTTTTTCACTCTTTTTTCTTTTTTTTTTTTCTCCAAAATCAATATAGTTGTTTTATATTCCTCCCAGCCAAACAGTGAGGATCCTTTAAAACTTTTTAGGGTGAATAACACCAGAAAATTTTTCCACAGAGACAGCATTGATACCTTTGGCGTGACACAATGATCAGTTCCAATTATTTAGTTGCATCTATTTTATATTTGCTAGCCCTATGTGCCTCACCAAGATTGGAAAACATACTTAGGAATACAGATTTAGAACTTGATTCTAAAATTCAGAGTGATCTGTTCAGGACAACAAAAATGCTATTTGTTACTCTTTTATCTATATGTGCAATACAAATAACAACCAAAATGCCCAAATTCTTATATCTAAAGCTCTCAGTAAATGATTGATCAAGCAGATAAAAACTCTCTACATGATGCAATTATGTAAGCAATTTTGAATAAGGAAAAATGGTTGAGGCTTGAATAAACCCTGTAAATAAAAAGATATTTACCTTTCTTGATTAAACAGTTTTCTAGCCATAATCTATTCTTATTTATCAGAAGCAGCATTGTTTTTACTTCACCTGTCCATGTCGAAACTTAACATTATTATTCTTAGATCTGTGAAGCTTCCTTTTGCCAGTATCTCCTCTTGTCCCAATGAGGTTGATATAAACATTGGAATCTGTTTCAGCACCAAGTTTAGCACCTGTGTATACATGGACCTCATACACCAACACTACAAGAAGAGAAAACTTGAGATTACCCTTGCAGCATGCACAAGATTCTAAAGTTTCCTCATCAAAATTTTGCCAGAAAACTCTACTGATTCTCAGGTTTGCAAGTAGCAGCAGAAGAATTTGTCACTTCTAGGTTCAAATCCTCTAATTCTCTTCACAAAAATATTAAAACACCAACTTAAGAAAAACCCATTATTCTGAGCATTGCTATGCGTTGCTAATTCAGTAAGTCTTTCTTTGCAATTTATCAGGAGACCACTTAAGTATATCTGAAGTATATATTAAGTATAATAAGTATAAGTATATATTATAAGTATATATTATAAGTATATATTAAGTATATTTTCACTACTAAAGCATTTTCAACCTCCAGATTTATGCAAAACAATTATCTGGGTTGTTAACCTTCATTTCATCTTAAAAGAGGAATAACAATCACAAATCCAAGGAGTTTTAGATTTTCACCCCACATACAAAGCTGGGCAAGCAGAAGAACAACTCCCACATCTATAAAAAATGAACAGTCATCTTGCTTTTGAGGCTTCTAGATCTGTCATTAGTGAATGATAAAACATTCAAAAACAGCTCTCAGTTAAAACATATTTGCAACCTTTTAATATCTCTCCTTATAGTCTAGACCAACATCTTACACACAAAAAATTATATAAATCTTCAAAGAATTCTGCAACATAATTTAGAATCGCTGTATTAAGATGTTCTGTGCCACACTAAAATAATTTTTACAAGTCTCCAGATGTGCAAATTTATTTTTAAAAAATTCTTTGCAGTGATCATATACTATTATGTTTTCTTTCAGTGTTTCTCTCTGTGACTTTAAAAAAAATAATTCCTGTTTACATTTTAATGGCAATTTTTCCACGCAGTGTTTCTATTCTAATCACAGCTGGCCATTTCTGCTGCTATGTAGTAGATCACAAAGAATATTACTATTTCATTTATGTGTAATTTTAACAGCTCTTGGGAGTGAAGAATGGTAATAGAAGTCGTAACAAACACAATTAGTTCCTTTTAAGAAGGAATGAAAATGAAAACAGAATATAGTAAAATGCTTGAAATTGGATAATACTCTACAATAACTAGTTAAAATACTGTTACCCTTAAATCACCAAATAGCTACTAGAATCTGACATTTCCATAAATTTTTTATTCACTGGTTCCCAAGTCAGCTTATAAAACTCAAACATCATGTTGTCCACCATCACTGAAAAACAGCTACTCCTGATTCCCAGAGGAGAAGCTAAAATAGTAAAATAATTCTGCAAATACTTGAGGGAGAAAAATAGCCCCACATATATTGAAAGATAGGAGAAATGTTGATGGATAGACTCTATGCTTAACCAAATTAGGGTATTTCTTTTAATCTGTGTAAAATTATGCTAAAACTGTGTCTCCAACTCGTTATCACTATTACAACTGGGATTCTAAATAGGAGTGGTGTTCATTGACCAATTTTATTATTTTCTGTAATTCCAAGGATTCATTGCAGCTCTCACATCCATGCATTACTGTACCAACACAGCCCATGGCATATAATTGATCTCAATATCACACACACATCTTCAAAATTTTAGCAGAGCCTTATGAAAATTAGTTTCAAGGGTTTTAGCATTAAAAATCATGCTAAAACAAATTGTAGATATGAATAGCAAGTAGCAAAGATAAATTGACCTGATAATTAGCATAATTGAGCTATATATCCAAATCATATTTTATATCATAACTGCTAATATAATCATAGCTGGCCAAAGGGCAGAGAATAAGGGGTGGCAGCAGACTGTGATAGAAACTGATAGACACTGTGATAGACACTGATCATGAAGGGGAAAAATCTTTAGGAGTGTGGAAGGAGAGCGGTTACATTTCCAAAAAATATTCCTAAAAATTATAATAATCTGTGACCAGAAATTTTAATGACAGGGCTGTACTACCCACGAAACAAGTTGCTGTAGGTAGTAAAAGAAGGAACATATTGACATGAAGTCTCCTCCACACTTTTACACTCTTACGTTCTTAGTTTTGAAAATGCAAAATATCTGTGGGAGGAAAGGGAAGGGTATAGACTGTTTATGTTATGTTTCTATGTTTACATAGAAAGACTGGTATCTACATTACTTACAACTACAAGTAATTTCCATGATCAAAAATAAAAAAAATCAGTAACTATAAGCACAATTTTAAAGCATCTTCAGGGCTTTTTTTTTAAAGAAACCATTTAACAATAAATTTTTACAAAACCAAAATACCAACAAGTCTCTGTGACAAAAAGAGAACAAGAGGTAATTATAACACAACACAAAGATATTAACAGATAAATAAATTACAGTATGTTTTGTAGCACTGCACATCTCTGTGGTAACCAGAGATGATAATGATCTAATCATTAAATAAAGCTTTCTTTTGCTGCCAACCTAAATAAATCAGTCTGAATAGACAGCATGCACATCTTGAAATGTAAAAAAAATGGAAAATATTTTCCATAGTTTCTTGTGTCTATACATCCCTCACCATCTGTAAAATGTTAGGTCTGACATTTATTTAAGCTACACAGTCTGCATTATTTATACAGGAACATTCTTAACAAAAAAGACCAGTTTGTGCTCTAAATTTTTCTACACATATAGGCTACTGCAATACAGGCTATTATATCAGGATAATAAAAGGAATGTTTGTACCCTTTAACTAGAGTATATGTGCATTATACTCTATGCATTTCATTGGAATTTCATAGGAATCACGCAATAAATGAAGCAAGGAAAATATTGTCCAAAACACACATGCCTAATTAGAACATGGTGAATATGGCCACTATGGTGAAATGCCTGCACATTCAAATAAATAAACATTCACTAAATAGATTGTGGACATTTAAGCCTCTCCTGTGCAAATGGAAACCTAGGCACAGAGCAACCTGAGAGGATTCGAATTTTTCAGATTTAATCAAGCAGTCCCTTTAGATTGCAGAACACCTACAGAAGGTGCTAGTGCTAATGGTTCCTGAGCTAAAGATTGCTTAAAACTGAGAACAAGAGCGACAGTGCCGTTCTGTAACAGATAAAACAAAGTACACTAATTGTTTGATGGGTCAATACAACCAAATCTGGAGAACGAACCTACCCATTGAATGCACTGCTGAGACAAAAAGACTCACCATATGTGACATTTTTCCACTTGTAGTTCTCTGTATATTGTTGACAACACACAGTTTGTTGTGACAGTAAAGTAAAATGATCCTAGATAATGTGCTCAGCCTCTGGAACTGTGGTTTCATTTCTTTTGAGTAACCAACATATTCCAAGGCCCCCGCTGCAGGCCCATCTGCAACAGAGACCTCCTTCACTGCAGGAAGAAAAAGCCATCCCCAAAACTCTGCAAATTAAAACTGTATGGCCTGATCCCCTATCTTAGCAGCAATTTTATTTTACTATATGCTGATTCAGTGAAACTACACCAGCTGTAAACTGGGGTGACAAAACACTCAGAGAGAGGCAAACCCATAGGCAAAAAAACAACAACAACCAAAAAAAAGGACAAAAAGTTGAAAATGATTTCATTAAACAAGCCACTCAACAGAAGTCAGGAAACAGTGTTTCAGCACAGTGTTTCAGGACCTGTGAGACTCACATCTAGGCATCTGTCCAAAGTGGAGCACATCAAAGTAATAGAAAAAGTGTCTTGAAAAACACAGTAACTTTGATAAAGGATATAAGAGGATTAATTAATACAGAATAGCAGGGGGAAAAAAAATCTCAGCTAGCACTCAGTAAAAAAGAAAATGACCTTTCAGAAAATAAGTGATTGAAATCTTCAAATTGCTCACAGGGTAACCCTTAGATAAGCTCTAGAAACCAAAAAGAAAAATCTGAAACATGGGTGCATGGATGAAACAGATGAAAAAGGGAACTAAAGTGTTTTCAGACAGAGGTGAGGAGTTTCTAAAAGGCAAACTTTAAAGCAGTATAACTGTGCTAAAAATGACAGAATCAAATATATAAAAAATACTGTAGAGTCATATGAGCAGTCAAGTGTACTAGTACTAAATTTCTAGTTGCTCAGTCTATAAAAATGCTGTCTCTTGAGATACTATCTTGAGGCTTCAGGAGTTTTTTAAATCCCAACTCCAGCTTCTGGCATCTATTGATAACATAAAAAATGAACTACCTTGGACAAAAGAGAGAGGAAAAGGAGGTTTTCCTGGTTATGAAGAAGAGGTAACCTGAGGGCGTCCTAAGGGTGATAGAACACGAGTTAGAGAATCCTTTTTTCAAGATTTCCCATTCTGGGCACCTGCATCAGGGTTTCCAACACAGAAAATTGATACATTCCTGAGCCTTTACCAATGACAAGAGATAGTTTGGTCCCAGTTGTGCAGGCACAGTATATAATTATCAATTCCTTTTGAAGAAGTAATGTACAGAACTCAATGACTTAAGACACTTGCCTTTGGAAAATATAAACAGTAAACACCTCCAGCTGCTTCACACTAAAGACTAAGTTAATATTTTGATATGTTTTGGGAGAAGAAAACAAACCTAATAGAATTAAAGAAGAAATTATTGTTGAGAATACAAAAATGAAAGTTTTCAAGGCAGAAACATTCTTCTCTTTCGGCTGACTTAGTACAAACTGCTGTCCCATTGTCAGCTCTTTTCAAAGTAATTCTACTAAAAGTACCATTGTTTTCTGAGAATTCTAGATGAGAGCAAATGAATTGAAGATCCACAACTGTCTGTGCCTAATGCCACTGGTTTGCTTACAACACCACTGAATCCCCTGGTTGGCTCTACTTCCTTCTTTCTGGTTTGCAGCATGGAGTGGTTTTAGAGCAAAGAATTAGGTTCTTTTTGGATGAAACTACGCCAGATAATGCACTCCAGGAACACAATGATAAGAATCTTGACACAAACTGGCGGTCAGTCTGTGGGAACAGACTAGAACAAGCCTGAAGTAACTTCCCTCTAGACTCCCACAAAGAGGACATTGAACACTTAACTAAGTGGGATTTTAGCACTGAGTGCTTCGCTGAGCAAATCCACTCCCACCAGGCTGCCAGTGTAAACAGACAAACAGGCCAAAGAGCACAAAACCTGGAGAGATGTTAAATGACACACACATTAAAATTGTCCAACTGTTTCTATTCAGTCCTGCCTTTATGCTGGCATACCAAGATCCCAGAAGGGTATTGCACAGTATTGCTCCAGGTTCTGCCTTTTTTCCATGCCCGCTTGAATGAAATGGTCATTTTGGCTCAATCTGTCAAACAGCAAGCTAGAATCTCTGGTGTTATTACTTGGTGTTTACTACCTGGGTTTCACAGAGGGTGTTTGGTCATTTTGCCATGACAGAAGGGTAAAGATACAGGTTAGTGCAGCGTTAAAGCCAAAAGAGAACAAAATCTTAATGGCTGATGCTAGTTAAGAGGGACTATCTTCCTCAGAAATGGTGCATATATTAATTTAGAAGACACAAACACAAAAACAGTATCAGGTTAGAACATTTCAGTTAGAATTACAGTTCTCACTCTAATCTCCACTAAATGCTCGCCAATCTCCACTAATACTATTTGGAGCAATAGTCTAAAAATATATATACTCTTCATGACATGCAAGAAAATTATCAACTTTGAAAAAACACACTTGCTAATGAATTTTACAATAAAGAATCTTGACTATTTACTTATGTAGTTGGTGCCTGCTGAGTGATAAAATAGGGATAAAAAAATTGTAGAGATAATACTTGTGTTATTACTATTTGCTTTGGTCATCTTTTGCACTATTTCAGTCAGTGGCCACCTTCTAACCTTTCTGTATTTGCCTGCACACTGTTCCAAGTGGAAAAGCATACTAAACCTTTGGAGCTGGAATTTTTCCTGCCTCAGCCTCAGTATTTGTCTTTTATCTCATTTCAGTACAGTTATTCCTTTGAATATGTGAACAAGAACAGGACACATTTACCCATTTATATCCTCATTTGACATTTATGTTCATATAAACACAGCAGTAAGAAAATTCAGTATCTCTTGCATCAGGTACCCCTCTAGAACAAAAGTTCAGCCATACCTGAAGACAACACACGTAAGGATCTGTGATAAAGGTCTGCACATATACAAAGGAATACAGGCAAGGGGCAGTCCACCCTGCTCTGGCTTCTCCCAGACCTATCACAGGAACCATCCGCCCATCTCCACCATCACAGGTGCGCAAGGGCAGGTGGGAACCCTTAAAGACTTAGGGAACCCTCTTCCAGCCCCTGCAAGGCTGTCCCAGGAATCTCAGTCTGGGTGTGAAACCCACCACGATGAGACAATTTGGAGTATCTATCATACTTATAAGGTTTGATGCCCAAGGGTGTCAAATGTAACATAGGGCAGAGGTAAAGAACATTTTGTGATTGCAGAGAACTTTTAAGACATTCAGGAGAGGAACTAAAGGCAGGGAAATAGATGGATCCAGGTGGCCTGGGGAGGAAGTGGTGTTAGAAAATAGATCACATCTGTTCTCTGTGTGTGTGCATGTGTGGGTAGGGAGTCCTAGTACCAGCATCTGGACTTGGAGTCCTGCATGGCAGCAACTGGAGAGACTGAAGGAAATAAAACTGTCAGTGAGTGGACTGGGACCGGGGTCAGAGGGCCATGTCTCTTGAGTCCAAGACCACATGAGCAGCTGAGTGTTGGAGGGGCCATGGGAGTCCTGCTCAGCTGCCAGAGACACCCTGAAGTATGGGTATCTTTAGGGGTGAGACCTGCTAGGGTGGACTTGAGAGAAATGGCCTCTGCCAGAAGCTGGAGCAGGGCTGCAGCCTCAGGAGCTCATATGTCCAGTTGCCTGCAACTGGAGAGACTGGGATCCACAGAGGCAACTGTGGAGTAGACAGAATGTGTGAGCCCAGCTGTTGTATCTACCTTGTACACACCTATACACATATACAGTCCCACTGTGGGACATCCATCGTCCTCAGCCAGAGCGGGGAGCAGGATGAGGCTGCTGGTGCTGTGTTTGTGCAGCGGGTGTGTGTGTCTGGAAGATCTGTGCAGCTGGCCCTGATGTGGGTGCTGACTGGGAACCTGCTGAGCCTTGCTGCTGGTTGGACCTGGGGCCGTGCAGCTGTGGCAGCCTCACTGAGCCACACTGCGCTGCCACATCTGGTCTGATTCCCCTAATACTGCTGCTATAAAGCTAAGTCAGAAGCACTCTGTCTTCTATCTTATTTCCATTAAGTGATTTATTTTAAGATTTACCCAGTTCATGATTACTAATTTCCAATACCTATCACTTAGAAAATAGTTGAATAACTTCCATTTTGTGCATCACAGTGTAACTAGGAGGTGAAACCATATCAACTTCAAAGACAGACCAGATGAAGTTTTTTAGATCTCCAGGGCTGGGAAAGCAAAAGATTAGATGTAATAGGAAAAGAAAAAGGAGCCATGGATCCAGAAGCCTTGGCACTGTGGAAAAAATAAGACAAGGGAAGTTAGACATGTATTGGAGGGACAAGTAACCTGAGTTAGGAAAGGAAGTTGAGACTGGTGTTATGGAGAGATTGAGAAAGAACTGAAATCAATATTTGGAGTAGGAGACCAGATTAGTGTCAATTTTTTTAAGTGTCTGAGGGACAGTCAGAAAAACTAAGAGGGGTTACCAAGGTGAGAAATTTGAATGGAAAAGAAGCAAGTTCAGAGAGGAAGGTCAAGAAAAGCTAACAGATTCAGTAAACAAATTCAGATCTTAAGACAAGATGCTAGGAAAAAAAGAAAGAAAGCCAAGAAGCCAAGGAGTCAAAAAACAATTCCAAGACTTTGGGTCCATATTGGTTGCATAGAAAACTTCAGCTGGGGAAAGGAAGAAAAAGACTAAGGAAAAATTACCCTTTCTTCTATGAGGGAAGCTGAGCAATGAGCTAAGTGTTTAAGAACAGCAATTACAAGATTAAGGCTGCCTGTGCTTAGTTTACATTTGTTCGCTTTGCTTAAAGTTTTCAGCACATGAGTTTTATACTTAAGCAAATCTAGTATCACAAGAGGATAACAGATTAAATTGAAAGTACAGAATACAAACTCCTAAATCATATCAAATCCTCATTAAGTAATTACCAGCATGTAGTTTCTTCTGCTGGAGAAAGTGACTTGATATGGTTTGCTCAGTGCTTGTAAGCAATTAACTTTTAAATGGGAAACGAAAATGGATAGTGCTTCATTTGCTTGTTCCTGAGAAAATAAATAGGAAATCCTTTGGACTCCTTGCTGAGTTTGTATTGATGTTCAATTTAAATGTTCCTAAAATCAATAACTAATTAGTAAAACTTAAATTTTTGAGAAACTTCCAAGTTCTTCTGGAAATACATCTTTTCCTACATACTTGAGACATATATTTTATTAAAGATAATATTCCTGCAAATACAAGGAAATACGCAGTAATACAATGATTAAAGACTAAATAAATGTGCCATTTTAAAGGTATTTCCAGCATTTGATAGAACTGACTTGATTTTTCATATACAAATATATAAATAGAGTGCAGAGTGACCAGAATATTAGTACTTTTCTATGAATGGGCTTTTCAGACTGCATGATGCAGATTTGAATTATTGATGCTGAATTGATTGTTTGTACAACTTAATTGGCTTCTGCACTGTTTTTCTATTGCACCAGTAAATGACATATATGTCACTGTGAGTATTTGTGCAACTGGTGTGTGTGTCAGGAAGATCTGTGCAGCTGGCCTTGATGTGGGTACTGTGTGGCCTTGATGTGGATGTACATGCATTTACATGTACGCTACCATCATAAAACTTGGTTTATCCTGATCAATCCCATTTTTTGAAATTTTATTGAAGTTAATAACTATTCTGAAAAAAAAAAAAAAGAGCAAAACAGAAATGTGAGCTGGCTCATACGTGTTTCTCAGCACCTTCTGGCCTCTGCAATAAAACATTCACATACCAGTCTTAATACTTTTTTCAGAGAATTATATTCTTTTGACTTAAGGGTTTTCACTTCTGTGATATTTTCTTCTGAAATTATTTGATTGTCACTAAAATCATGATGATCTTTTTTATGTTGAATCCTAGACACCTTGCAAAATTCACTGCATCAGTTTGAATCCAATTTGCTAAATGGCAGCACCTCTATGTAAGACCTATCACTATCAGACATTATTGGCCCATCGGCTGCATTGTTGTTATTCTATTAATCTAAAGAGAAGCTAATAAAAAAAATCACACATAATAGTTATACTGAATCCCTATTCCTCTATAAAGGCCCAGGACTTTTTAAATAATAACCTTACGTGATGGGCTATTTCCCACTTCACTTGAAGAGTACAAAGTGCATCAAAGCTGTCATAAACTTTGAAGTTCCAAAGTGTCACCCTGCAGCTAACAATTTCTATGTGAATATCTGTGACTCAAGCCTGATTTGAAAAACTCGTGTGTGATGATTCAGATCATGGATTTCTCGTAAAGTATGTTTTATGCAGGACAAGAATGGATAGTCTCAAACTTGCTAAAAGGAACTGGATATCACATGGCATTACATACCTTGATTTCCTGCCTGATGTCTTTCTCTTAAGGGAAGTATTTACCAGTGATGTATGGCCACTCTGAGAAATCAAACATTTTATAGGGTAAGATGCCATGGCCAACAGCTATTATTCTGATTTTGGGATGGAAAAGAGTGGGGTTAAAGGATCACTTCCCTCTCCTGGAGCTAGAAAGTATCTGGAAGGTAGTGCTTCATGGTTACTGGCTTTTGGGCATGCTGCCCTGGAGGAAACATGAAAAACTGTCATATACTCACAGGATATAGTTAGTGAACACATGATCTAAAATACTGAGCACGTACATGGCAAAAGCTCCTCTGCAGGGCTTCTTATTGCCACTTCTCTCCACGTATCACCTTCATCCTTGTCTTCGGAAAGCCAGCTCTCTATAGGGAGGCAAATCTCTTCATCAGAAAGAGGGACTACACTTTCAAGTCTGACTTCCTCCAGGTACCAGCTAGGATCATTTCCAGTGTTGTCGTGGCCAATGCGGATTTTATATAGCTGCCCAAGATCTCTCAGATTAACCTGTAAAAAAAATTAGAAAATAATCCAGATTTTAATAAGAAACGTTGCTGCTGTCTTTAGCCATCCTTCTTACACTGGGCATGCAAAATAAATGTGTAGCTAACACGGCCAAGAGTACTTGAGTTTTGTTAGAAAACTAAGCTTTAATATACAATGTATCCCAGAGACAAAGAGCAAAAACATATGGAGTAGTCTGCAAGTGTAATTTTACTGACTTCAATGCCACATTATTTAAAGTGAGTAAAGGGCTCAGACAACCCAGACACTGTTTCTAGACCTCTTCAAGGAATCTATTTTCTAGTGTTGTCATGTAAATCTCTATTACTAGACAAATACTTTAACGAGCAGAAATAAGTTCAGTCATTGCTACACGAAATCATGCAAGTCCATGCAATTACCATCAGCAGAGCCCTGTTAACTATTCCTACCACTTGGGAGTCTGCTACTTTTCTCACTGACTCTTGTTTTTATGTGCACTAGTGTCAGGGTTAACTGTTTCTGTAAGTGCTGATGCCATACTGCAGCAAATTTAAACAATAAAACATGACTATGTTGCATTGAATGTTGCAGCCTTGAAAAAAGAGCCACTGTGTTTTGGTCACAGAAGTATTTTGGGCAATTCTGATAGCAGGAATCTAAGCACAAAAGCAGGGTTAACCACTTTCAACCTTTCTTTTTTTAAAAACTTTTTTTATCAGTGCTGTGTCTGAAAGGTCATAGTAATTGGGAAAAAAATCACCAAGTGAAAAAGAAGAAAAAATAGTAGTTTTCTTTACTATTATAGCAATTTTGTACTATTTCACATCAAAACAAAAAGGAAACAAAGATCCCTGAGGCAAGCCTGGCATAACTCAGTTTCACAGGGTGAGAGTATGACATGTATGCAGTAGTAAAAAGTCCGAATAGAGTCACCCTTATGACCATTGTAGTAGGTTTTGCTATATTAAAACAGTATGTTAAAGTAAGTTGTGCCGACTGAAGATACAATTACGGCATTAATGCAACAAAACCACGCACCTCAAAGATATGCTGCTAATACTCACAGCAGAATTACAGCAACAGATAAAAAGGAACGACTGGGGGAGCTGGGGTTGTTTAGCCTGGAGAAAAGGAGACTCAGAGGTGACCTTATCAGTCTCTACAACTCCCTGGAAGGTGGTTGTAGCCAGGTGGGGGCTGGTCTCTTTCTCCAGGCAGCAACTGAAAGAACGAGAGGATACGAGCAGCAACGAGACAGAAAGAGTCTTAAGCTGTGCCAAGGGAAATATAGGTTGGATATTAGGAAAAAGTTTTTTACAGAAAGAGTGATAAAGTACTGCAATGCTCTGCCCAGAGAGGTGGTGGAGTCACCATCCCTGGATGTGTTTAGAAAAGAACTGCATGTGGCACGTGGTGCCATGGTTTAGTTCAGGTGTTAGGGCTGGGTTGGACTCGATGATCTTGAAGGTCTCTTCTAACCTAGTGATTCTGTGATTCTGTGAAAGCACTCTGAAACTAGCCACAAATGTAGACAGAACATAGGCTAAGTTGTCCTAAAGAATGTCACCCATCTGCAAAACAGAGACCACTGCAGTGGGCAAAGGACTGCTAATGTTTCCTTGAAAATAAATATAAAAATATATTAGAACTCTCAACCTTTATTACAAACTGAGTAGAGTATTGGTGAACAACAAAGGTGGTACTCTCTGAGATATAGGCATTGGCTGCTCTTTGTGGTGCAGAAGTGTTAAGAGGCAATTTAGTAAATAAAACGCTGATACCTTGTGCCCTCACGGCCATGATTAATTCTGGCTTAATCCCTGTTGAAAGAGAAACATCACAGCCATCACAGATTATTGTATACAATAATCATTACCATGATTCTTGGTCAGGACCTGGAAACTCTATAAAAGAGCCCCTTTCAATTTCTGAAGTATCTAATCAGTCATTTGGCTATGAAGCAAACTGAAACAATGATAAAGCAAATCCTGCATATGTATATGAGCTATAGTATATATCATATGATTTGGTTCATCAGTGAAGCTAAAATTTTTAAAATTATACTGATTTATCATATTATGCTATGGTGGATTTTTGTTTGTTCGTTTCAGAAGGAGATCTAAGATGGGAGGTATATTTCCAGGTGAGTTCCCATGCAAAGACCATGAACATGTCCTTCTGGTCCTTCTCCTCCTGCTGTGCTCCAGCAGATCCATTTCCTTCTTGTGCTGGAGGCCCTAGAGCTGGATGCAGCACTCCAGGTGGGGTCCCACAAGAGCAGAATAGAGGGACAGAGTCACCTCTCTCGATCTGCCCAGCCACATAGTAGGTGATCTTTGGCAGACCACCGGTACAACTGGAGTAAATATCACAAAAATAAGCACATGTAGGAGAGGTGACAAAAAAAAAAAAAAAAAAAAAAGGGGGGGTGGGAAGGAAAGAAAAAGAAAAAAAGAAAAGAAGAAGAAGCAATTTGAAAAAGCAGAGGGAAATTATGAAGCCCATTCATCACCATATCAGCATGCAAGGACTTCCTGTTACTGGATAAGCAAGAGAGCAATCCATCAAACCTAATCAAATGAAGTTTCAAGAAAAAATCAGTAGAGAACAGAAAGCTCTGTCCAGACCATTAGGTTTCTCCAGGAGATCCATCTAGTTGCAACTACTTCAATTAGATTTGTTGAAGTCCTGTTTAGCATCTCTAAACATGTATGTCCTTTTGTCTTCCTACACTTCCTATCGTTCCCTAACATTGACACTCTAAAAGCAGTCATGATATAACCAAATTAAGAAAGTTATGACCACGTGCTAAAGAGGAATTTGCCTAAAGTTTCAAGTCAAATATATTTGCTTGCTTTCAGCTAAAGGGAGAAACAGTATAAAGCATCCTTGTCTACTTGACTTAAAAATTAAGAGGTTTTTGGTAGGATAAACAATGGTGGACTTACAGGTAATGGCAAATCTGAGTCTAAAAAGTCTTAAAAATCAAAACATAGAACACTGCCCATTTGATAACATGCTTAGTAATATGCTTAATATTTTTTGCATAACATTCTATTTGTGAATAATTATTTATTACTGACCTTGGGGGGAAAACGTCATGTTTATTCTTAGGTGGATATTAGGCAACGGCAGAGGGGAAATCAATTGTATATAATATTCTGAAAGACGTATAATGCAATTAAAAATTTATTTTCAGTACCAGTTGCATATTTGGGGCTTGGAACAATTCATCTTGATGTCAGTTCAGATATCACATTGTTCTCTCAGTGGTATTGACTTGCTAACACATTATTTTTTGTCAATTGGAATCCTGTCAAATGTATGTCAAATTTTGCTTTTGCAGTGAAATGCAGAGGAAAATATTCTCATAACACAGTAGAGCTAACGATATTCTTTTGACAACATAAACAGTGTCTTGAGGTTGCTTCTTCCTTTCCTGTGTTGAATAAATTGCCTTGAACTTCTGCATGACTTGAACACAACATGGCATTTAGAAATCTACTTTCACAGCCAGAACGTTCTGTGAAAAGTTGCAGAACAAAGTTGACTTTGTTACCCTTGTAAGCAACGTGCTTACAGAAACTGTAGTCTAGCTGTTCTATGATGTTCCAGCACTAAAGCTGCAAAAGCAACATTCCTTTTTTCGTATGGAAACAGCCATTCTAATAGGCTGGCAATAAATGCCCAAAGAGGAAAGGATGAGTTCCAGGACTAAAGCATTGCTCTGAAAATTAGGCAGCTAGATTCTATTCCTGGATCTGCTTTAGGCTTCCTAAGAAACATTACAAAATTCAGAAACCCTTTTTGCTTCACTTTCTCAACCATACAACAAAGACAAGACTCACATGTCTCTTACAGGAACATTGCAAAACTCTCTTCATAAATTTTGAGATCCTCCGAAAAAGGCAACACTCTGAAATTCTGTATTTTTTCTAAAATGTTCTCATTTTGGGTTAGTTGCTACTTTTCTAAAATTAAATTGAGATATCAAGAGTTATGAATTGTAATGATGTAGTAGAGTTTGGACATGGAGAGGAATTCAAATTCCACTATGATGTGGCTTACATCAGCCACCTGTAGAATATAAATAAAACCTAAACTGCAGAGGTAACAAACAAGGGCATGAAACACAGATCTAGGTCTAAAGAGACCTAGATACCACAAACATCAAGTATGGTGATTTTTTTAGAGATGGCCTGTTAGAGAGTTCTTCTACAAATGCCAACCTCTTCCCAGAAAAAGATTTTGCAAAGCACCTGAATCATCATACACATTAATTATTGGTTGGTAGTGAAACTCCTGATGCATTAACCAATTTGTGTTAAGTCCTGTATAAGTTCTAAAGGGGATGGACCTCATATAGACCTTGCTTATGTGACAGACTGCCAGCATTTAATAAGCTTAAAAATACCATTGTGACTACAATGATAGTGGTAATTCTATTGCCTTTGTAGCATTTTTCTTCACTGTTACAGGCAATAATATAAACTAATAAATATTTCATAGTACAAGTACCAGTACAAATTATTGAAAAAACTTTCTGCAACTTTCAAAAAGGCCATATTTTCACACACAGCATCTTTGCTTTAGTCATATTCTACATGTTTGCCAACAGTTAAACTAGCCTGACTTGCTAAACAATACATCTATATGTTTTGCTCATTGCTACTATTTATAGGACTAAATAATTTTCTTACCATAGGCAATGACAACATTTTCATTAAATCATTTGTTAGACAACTGGGCCTTAGTTTTTGAATTTGAAGCTTAACAAAGCTCATATTTTATAATTTGTCTCTAAGCATAAATTGACTACAATGATAGTGGTAATTCCAGGTTTATCAGCAAGAAGTTCTTCCTAAAGAGGATATAAGGACTAAATCTTAAATCCATTTCTAAATGAGCTAAGCAAATACACTTTTTGGTCCCTAGCATACCTGTAATATTTTGAGAGGAGTCGGTCCTATCTTCATGTACTTAAGGTGTTTAACTAAGTGAAAAGTGAAGTTCCTTGTCTGAGCAAGAAAAGGTTCAGTACAAAGATACTTCAATAAAAGGATTGAAAGGACACATGTAATAACTCCGTTTCTCTTTTATATACTAGAATAAGTGAAATAATATCACTGCTTTCCTGTTGTGCAGCAAGTATCCTGCAATCTCTGAGATAAACTCAGGCTAGAATGAAAATCATTTGGATAAATCAACACTTCAGAGGCAGCTGCACCAAAATCCTAATGTCTAACACACCCACCAGAGAATATGCTTGACAGACAGTTAATTATTTCATGTAAGGCCACTTCATTAACAGAATTTCAGAGAAGTCATGTACAGCAGTTGGATTCCCAAAAGAAAGAAAAATCATTGACTGTATTAGTTTAACTTCTACAGCATTGGCATATAATAGAGAAATCTTTGGAATTATGATCTTTTTTAATTGTGAACATGCAACTGTTGCAAAAAATAGAATAACTGTTATACCAGTACAGTACCCAGGGTCCACCCATGCTGCTTGCTTTTTCCAGATGGCACAATTCAGCCAGTTGGTTAATTGTGCCCAAAAAACTTGGCACAGTTACACACTAGCTCAAGAATTAGATTATGTCACAGGTGCTCACACAGAAATATAACAGTGTCATAAAAAAAGGATGGATGTAGACACGTAAGGAATAGGATTAAAGGCCACACAAAGATTGTGAAACTCCTGATGCATTAACAAATTTGTGTTGAGTCCTGTGTAAGTTCTAAAGGGGATGGACCTCATTCTCATATAGACCTCAGCATTATTTTTTCCTACTTCATACTTGCTTTGGTCACAAAAAGAGATTCAGTAAACAAATACTCCTCATTGCACAGTGACTGTTAAAACACTTCCTTTTCCAGTGCACTCAAGCTCTGGAAGAACTTTACTTTTACTGTGGGGTTAATCAAATTATGCCAACAGCAAGCACAAATATACATATGTGCATATTTATATTTATATTTTATATTTATATTTATATTTATATTTATATTTATATTTATATTTTTATATACACATGCTTGATACTGCAGTACATACTGCCAAATTACTGAACAAGTAGCACCACATTCCCCACTCCCATTTCTTGAAGATGAAATGAGCTGTGTTTTTTCTCCAAGATTGTTTTGTGAGCTCTTTACAATCCTGTGTTGTTTCTTGGAATAAGCTAATTTTTTTTAATGCACAGCCCATAGCTCATGAAGATCATTTTACGTACTTCTCCCTTTTATCTCAGTAAGGGATGAGGTTCATCTTGTTATCATCTGCATTTCACAGTGACAGTGACAGTTTCAAGTGGAGTAACAGTCATGAGTATGACTCTTTTATGCTGCCTTAAGCAGATCTGACTAAAGCCTGAGCTTCTCTAAGTTTTATTCAACTGTTTCTGGACCTAAATGGTCATTATGGAAAACAGGGATGGCTGGAAAATAGCAGGATACAAGCAATGTCCAGGTTTTTAAGCATTGTCAGTCTCATGGTTAAGAGTGTGGATAGCTACATTAATGCTTATATTCACTTTTGCAATCTTCCCACTCTGGAAGGATTCTAACTGAGCTCATTTCAGCCTCTTTTATTTGAACATCACGAGCAAAAGCATGAAAATGGATTTGTTTCAACCTATTTTTGCAGCATTTAGTTTTCTTCTCGCTGCTTCTCACTTTGCTTTGGAGATCTCAGTTTTAACTGATGAAAGAATGACTATGGATCCAGAGTATAGGAATGAAAGACTCACAGTGAAACACAACAAATTCTTAGACTCTGTAGGGCTGATTCTAAAGAAAGGAGTTTAAATTATTCATATATAGGTTATTTAAAATGACTGATAATTTTATTTAAACAGGAGGAAACCAAAATGAAAAACAACAGTTCAAATTCTAAGTGTAACACATTGCTGAGATGCAGTACAGCATGAAGGTGCACCTGATGAACACAACACTTAACAAACAAAGTAAAGAGGAAGTGGAAGGAAAATGGCTGTATTTAACACTTTAACAGTCTCATCATAGGAGCACTATTCATTAAGTGTTATGGTATTAAGTATCTCTTCGAGTATTACAGGAGCCCTGCTTTTCATCTCCCAATATTACTTTCTGGTAGTTGCCCTAGACCATAGGATTGGTTTAAAGGATTGTTTGTGCAGATGAAGAAACTCCAAATTGTGTAAATGGATGTGGCACCAGCTTTAAAAGCTAGAAAAATGAGCTCATGCAGCAAAATTCACACCAGGGATGGATTTCAGTTTCCAATGCTCTTAAAATATTGTTGCATACTTCATGTTCTATACTTGCAAACATGGGACAGCTACCTTCCTTACAACGACAGCCACCAACCATAAAATATAACCTAAGGTTAAATTGAAGATTTTGAAGATTTCTTAGGAAAAATTCCAGCACTTCTAGTAGACTAATAAAGTGTTATTTTTTAAAACATTGAGAATGTGTTGGGATTCTTAAGACCAACACCACCCTAAAGAGATTGAAGAGCTGATAATTAAGCAAATTCACAAAGCAATCATGGAAAAAGCCTTGTTAGCGAAATTCTGGGTCCTGCCACTATCTCTAAGGCAAGCAATGTTTTGAAGGCAGATCTACTGAACCAGTCAGTGTTTTTACTGACTTCATTATTACTAGAACAGCAGAACTTGTACCCGAAGGTATGGAATTATTATGTATGGAAGTAATAAAAACTGAGAGATTGCAGCTGGCTTTTACAGAAGATAATAGGCTTACAGTCTTATGCTTAGTTCGCTTTGACACAGAAGGGAATATTTGGCATGACCAAACATTAAAAGAATACTTTTTAAAAGAATTTCTTTATCAAACAGTCTGTACCGTCATAAGAGATAATTCGGCATGTTTCAAAGGATGATGATGCAGAATACAGAGCTCCAGAGAATATAATTTACAATATAATTAAAGCTCCAGTGTCTTGAGCAACTCAGCATTCTGCCAAAATCACTATTTTTGAAACACTGAGAAATACTCAGGGACTGTGATGACACCAGAGGAAGATTCAGGAAACAGATCAGAGTTGTGATGAAAGCTGTAACTTATGGTAGATTGATATTCCTCTACTGGAAAAGAAATTACTCCCAACAGAAAAAAATTATGCCTTAAAATTATGCCTCAATAGTAACAGAAGCAGAAAACCACAGCCCAGAAGTAGCTTCTTTGAACACACAGGAACAGTTCAGAGCAGAAAAGGACATCCATCAGATTTAAATTCTGTTTTTTCCTGTTCCCATATTGTTTATCCTTGACATACTCATTTGGCAGGAAAAATTGCTAAGCCACAACTGCTGTGGAGAGTACATAGTACTGTCTGGTGGAAACCTAGAACCCAGGACTCCAGTCAGAAACAAGAACTCTGCCCATCAAACAATTGTAAATTACCATCAATGAATTTCATGGACTGCCATCATATGGAAACCTCCAAGGGTAATAGCCTTGTTACATTATACCTGCATTGCAATGGACTTTGGCCAGCTTTTAATTTCATTTACGCAAACCTTAATCAGAGATAGCCAAGGTTAATGAAGTTAAACTTGCTTTATAAAGCAATGGAAGCAACACTAAAATTAAGTTCTAGAATGAAATCTCAGGAGGCTATAAAGGAGAACCAGCTGATTTACTCAAGTTTTATTAACTTTCTGGTTTTCATTATTTTTTAACTTTACTGAATATTCGTTGTATAATTTTAGGTATGCAAGTTACTACACAGTTAACTGTGCTTTCTATCAGATTACTGTTCTTGATTCTCTGTACTGTAAGACAATCCAGTACAGTTTGATCTCATTCTCTTTTTGTGGGCAATTTCTCTGTGATTTCTTATGGTTGTATGTGTGATTACAGGGATTTTGAAACTATAATGTATTTTGATAGTTTTTGTGAGGTGTGACTGTGTTTTATTTGTTTCCATTATATTATGCTGAACTCTTCCAGCACCCTGAGTCTGGCTGATTTTGGTATCAAAAGACACTTTCTGTCCCGTCTGTCCCCATCATCTGTTTATTATGCATAAATTATTTAAACCAAGTGACATATCACAGATTTAACTGTTGCAACAGGTACAGTCCTGGCCAAGAAACTGCATGAACTAGAGAAAATGGCAGGAAGTACAGGATCTTGTAGAAGTCCTGAGAAATGTCATGTTTCTGAAGCACATCTAAGAGACTTTTTGTCAGCAGAGAGAAATGTCTTCATTTGCTTGAAGAAACAGGACAACACTAGTTAAATCACATGAGTTAACCTATGTGATTCACCACTGGTTTCTAGCTACCCTCCCCTTTCCTTCTTACTTTCTCCAAGAAAAAGTTCACACAAGAGTGTGCTTTGGTGGAAGTTTGAGGAAGTTTGTGGAAGAATTTACAGTGGACCCTTCCAAATATGCAACACAAACCATAACCAAGACTATCTTAACACATAAATGCAAAGAAAATTCTTTTTATTTCTTCAAATGAACATCTAGTGTAAACAAGACACTAGCATGCCAAGAAGATGCAAGTAGGAAGCAGATTCTGAGAGACACGTCTGTCCCATGCAGCTGTGAACACATTTCCTGATTCAAAACTCATGATTGTAAAAATCAGCCACTCCCTCAGAAATACTTAATCATCCTTACATGTTTGAGCCTTTTTATTACCTCTGTTATCTAGTTTTGAGGAAAGCTACTTTGCATATGTTTTGAATTCTCCAGTGTTTATATAACAGCCATACTATACCTTAAATGTGTCTTTACTGTTGGGATTAAACAGCTGCTGTTTCCCAGATCCCAAAATAATAGGACCAGAAGCTTTGTTTTCTCCATAAGCATAAAGGAACACTGTTGCTGTTGTGCCAGCTGTCTCAAAATCCCCAGTGACAACAGTTATCTTCCAGTCTCCTCCTGTAAAGTAAAAAAAAAAAAATTAAAATGTTTTTAAAAATGTGACTTATACGAAGCAGTTTACTTGAGAGATATAAATGAAAGCACAGTTTGGCCCAAGCACTGTGACTATAATGTACCTAAAAGGTAATGATGTTGGGAGAGGCAATGGAGGATTGGCCAAACACTGCACCACTCAAACTCATCTTAAGCAAGTTACGGGTCAAGGATTGAGGAGGCTTACCCTGCACTAAAGCCAGAAATGTGAACAGAGAGCTAAGTGAGATTTCTGGTGATAACCCTGAGGGACAACACAGAAGCAGACCACCATCCGGAATTTGGATTATGACAACAGTATAACCAAGAAAAGCAACAGGAAAAATGTCAAAGCATCCCGATTAAGTACAATTTCCTCTCATTTTAGGTTGATGTGATATATCAACAGAGTTCCATTTGCATGGATGGGGGCATGATATTGAAATCAGCATGAAAAAAGATAAGGTTTTGTAGAAAATTTTGAACAGATTAGGACTCATTAGAAAATCATTTTATATAAAGGTCCCTGACACTAAAATGTCATCTCAGCTCCCATACAATGTACACAAGTTATTTAAATATTCAAAAGGAGCTTAATATAAATCTTATTTTAAAAAAGAACAATTCATAATTGTAAAATGCATTTCTACATCTGAAAAGAGCTTCTCCACCCCTCATTGATTGCAGCTTTTGTCTGTGTGCAATTCCACATAGCGACTTAAATTCATTCTGTTCGAGGAAAACAACAAATGAAATACCAGCCCACACTCATCTTCTAAATAAATGCCATAGCATACGCTGCAGTTTTCTTAGTAGAAAGCTGTCTGGTAACGCCTGCATGATTTAAATCTCTTGTCTGACAGAAGTATTTATCTTGGGCCAGCCTCATTATCACTCAGTAATTTGCCCCACAAAAATTGAACTGGAGCAGGAAGTTTGATTTCCTGTTTTCCAAGTCTTTAGAGGTCTGGCTTATGTCTGGTTTGGGAAGGTGATAGAATTTTAAATGCACATAAACAAGCAGCTGGGAGTTCAGAAAGCAGCAACAGCTCATTTGTTCTGCCCAATCAAACCTGGCCCACAGGCTGAGGGAAGGGATTGTGCCCCTGTACTCTGCTCTGATGAGACCCCACCTGGTCTGCATCCAGCTCTGGGTTCCCCAAGAAAGGAAGGATGTGGACATGTTGAAACAGGCACAGAGAAGGGCCATGGAAATTATTAGGGGCTGGAGCTCCTCTCCTGTGACAAAAGGTTGTTCAGCTTGGAGAAGAGAAGGTTCCAGGCAGGTACACTTGATTGACAGCCTTTCAATATATTAAGAGGCTTAAAAGAAAAGCAAAGACTTTACAAGGACATGTAGTGATATGTCAAGGGGGAATGGTTTTAAAGTGAAAGAGGGTAGATTTAGATAAGACATGAAGAATATAGTTGTTTGTTTTTTTTTTTATTGTGAGGATTTTAAGACACTGGAACAGGTTGCCCAAAGAAGTCGTGGATGTCTCATCTCTGGAAGTGTTTGAAGCCAGGTTGGATGTGGTTTTGAGAAACCTGGTCCAGTGGAAGATGTCCTATCCATGTCAGGGGCTGTACTAAATATCTTTAAAGATTTCTTCCAGCCCAAACTATTCTACAATTCCATAAAGGAAGTGAACCATCCAATTTTCATTTACAATTGTCAGATTCCAGCTTGTAAGAAACTCTTTTGTGCCTTTGAAAATCTGCATCTTCACAGCTTTCTCTATAGACTCACTTTCTTGATAAAAGAACTGTAGCACCAGAAAACAAAAGGATTAGAAGAATCAATTAGAAGAGTGAAAAGCCTCTATACACTGATGGTTGAAACAAAGAGCATAAGGCAAGGGCTCCCTGCCCCATACAAAAAGAGCTTGTTTACAAAAAATTCAGCCTTTTCCATTTTTCAAACAATATATAATGTTAATTTCCTAAAGACAAAGGTCCTTTGAACCATTTGACTGGAAAATAAGGACAACTCCATTTACAAGGGCTTATGAAGAATGGTGCAGACAAGGGGTAAAATATGACCCCCTACTCCTCCTAAAATTTCAAACATCATTCAGAAGCAAATACTCTTTTTAAAGCAAGCAAAACTTAGATTCTTTTCGACATGTTAATTAATTAATTGTGCCTCAAGTGGTTTTGATGGCCCTTTCTATTGTACTACCCTCTCAAAGTCTGTCTTCTTTTAAGCAATGGAGTTCTGAAATGATGCAGTTGCTACTGTTGAAGCTGTATTTTCTACCCAGTTCATCTCCTAACTCCCAAGTATAAGTTTAGTATCTATAAATTATTTTGCACACAACTACCCCTCTGAAGGTAAAGTAGGGAATCAAACTTCCCCAAAAAACATCATTAAGAAGAGTTTTGTTTTGAACTCCTCTACATTGACTTTGAGGCTTGTTCCTTTTTTCTGGAAACAGAAAGGACTTGTGCTTGAAGAAAGTGTGGGTATATGGAAGAGAGTCTTTAAATTTCTAATCCCTCTGATGCCAGAAATCCACATTGCATTGCATTGCATGCTTACAAATAGAAAAACAAAACAGTAAGTATTACAAAAACATAATTCTTGTTGGCATAAAAAGCTGAGTTGTTCTGATGAGGTAGAGTAGCAATAGTTCCTTAATAACTGAAGAAGAACACACTATGAGAAGAAAATAATGCAGATAAAGGTGTTATGACATAACTTTCATTTAGCATACATAGAGAAAAGGTGCAACCTATCACCTGCGGTTCTGGGGTCATCAGAAAGTGGTATCTTGCCACAGATGACTGTCTAGACATGGGGGGTTTTGTGTTGTTTGGGGGTTTTTTTGTTTGTTTGTGGTTTTTTATTATTATTATTTTCCTATATTATTAGAAACATTACAATATACTAGAAAGTTCTACTTCCTAGGAAAATAATAGCTCATGGGAAAAAAGGTAAGTGAAAAACCACTCAGATGAACCACTAAACCAGGAATTGGAGCACTCCCTCTAGGTATAGGATACACAATTTCAAGTCTCTTTCCCACTGATGCATGTTCCACCAAGTGTCCCAAACAAGGGGCTCTTTGCTGTGTACGCTTTTGGCTGCCTTACTCTGATTGAGACTTATGCACAGCTTAAGTGACACAGCCCAGAGACCCAGCTGTGGGTGCAGAAAGGACTAAGCAGACCAATCTGGATCATGGGAAGGAGGCTCTCTCAGGACAGGCCATGCAAAAGTGAGGTGTGGAGAACAGATAAAGCACAGAGTGATGAACAGAGGGCAAATTACTGCCTGCTGAAAAAAGCACAGAAAGCAAGAAGGACAAAGATACTTTTGACTCAAAAGCCCATAATAGGGTGAGATTTCCATATATTTTCTAAAATAACTGGGCAAAAATTTTGTTGTTAACCACTTGCCATAGGAACAAGGTTTAGGACATGGCTCTTCATGGATATTTTGATTGATACAACAAATTTTGAATAAACATTTTAAAACTTTCTCACAATGCCTCCTAGATCATTGTTCAACCGACAGCATGAAGCACTTCTCACAGCTGAGAAATTCTAATGTGTTATTAAGAAATTAAACTTAATCTGCTCTGGTTGCCAGGACAGAAAATTCAACCTGAACAAATATGAAATCACAAGTAAAACAGAAAATGAAAATCTATTGTTGGCCTATATATAGGCCAGGAAAAAGAATCACATTTTAAAATGTTAACTATAAAAAACTGAAATTAAGATAGATCACCAATAAATACTAGAAGAATAGGAATTTTTCAAAGGAGCAGAAAGAAAAATAACATTATGGGAAGAAAAATGACAGAACAAAAAGAAAGCATAAACAAAGTTATTTATTTTTTAAATTAAAATGTGAAGTTCAGAGTTTACTGAAATGTTCAAATAGTGGGCTATAATTAATGTTTTAAAATAAATACAAATGGCAACAAATGTGTAAAGCAATTAGTTCTGAAACAGAAACAGTCTTCATTAAAACTAGAAAACAAGAGCAACATTTACCATTTGCTTCTTGCATTTTCAGCTGCTGATTTTTTTCAAACTCTGCCAAAAAAAGAAAAAAAAAACATTAATAAAGGATCTATCTTTGAACATTATAGAAAAGGTTTGAAAGAGATCAAAAACACATTCAGATTTTCTAGCCAATACAAGAAAATTCTTTCTTCATTCATTCCCTCATTACTTTCTCGCTATCACCTATAACAATAATATAAATTGTTTCTCAGAAATATAGCAAAGCAAGCTGCAAAATTGTTAACTCTGATATTTATAGTGTAAAATCTGTCCAGATTTCTTCAGAGGAATTATTATATTACTAATTATTATCCAAGAAGTTACAGTAAATCTTACCTTGAGGGTAGAGCTCAATTTCTGAATGGATTATACCTTGAGACATAAATGGAAGCCACCTAAGAAAGAAAATAAGAAAGCAGTAGGAATCAATTTTTATTTATATTATCATATAACTGAATGGTGCATATCTGATTTTTGTACTGAATGCACCTAACAGCAATGGGTCTCTACTCCTAAAATTTTAGTATTTGATTTATGCTAAAGTAGAAATTATTTGACTCAACAAAGAAACTTCTTTTGTGCAAAATTAAGAGCTATGTAGCTGTAAAATACACTTGTATCAGATTAAGAGACTCATGTGGCACCTCTGTACTTGTTTTTATAGCTAAATGGAAGAATATAGCACAGAACATTTTTTCAGTACTATGGATTGAAAGGTAAGTGTAATTTGTATGTATCTCTTGCAATATTTCTTAAAACTACAGTTCAGTGTTAAAAACAAAGATGGAACCAAACACTTCTCTTTCTTATTCCTCCTATAAATTGAGACAGGTAAATGAGTCTAAAAAAGGGACAAATCAAGGAAAACATTATTTATGTTTCCTAGTCATTTTACTATAGGCTACGTATAATTTTGAAAACTTTTCATTCAGATCATGGATTACCAACAGCTTTTGTGTCTTCTTGCTTGGTAAGAATTCAGCTCTTTTTTTACCAGAAAATAAATGCAGCAATCTTCTGGGCTGTAGTTTTTTATTTCCTTGGTCCACGTCCATGGACTCTCCAGGAATGACCTAAATCATTCAATTTCCTATGAAGCCTGTTTGGATTCCAGTACAAGCTGGACAAGAAAAGTCCGGAGCAACCTACAAAGTTTCCTATTTTTTGTCTTGAAAACATTACTTTCCCAATTCATATAAGAGCTACTCCCTAAGAAATAATTTTTCTTTTACTAAACTACTTATTTCTATCACTTCTGCTAAAAACTGATGGCACAGGTATCTTCTGAAATCCCAGATGCTAAAAGGTATCAGTAACTAATAAATACTGTATAATTGAAATCGAGTAGAAGCTGTTAGATGTTCAGGAGCTAATATCAGGTTTTTAAGATGGATAAAATCCTTTTGTTCCCTTGGCTAAATGAGAACAAAGACAGAACTTTTTTCACATCCTGGATCAGAAAATAGCTATGAAAAGTAAAATAAATGTGAGGCTGAAGATTACTGAATTGGATTTCTGAAGAGCAAAAACCTTTTCCCTCCTTGAA
Organism: Phylloscopus whistleri; assembly: GCA_017589585.1. Classification (NCBI taxonomy): domain Eukaryota; kingdom Metazoa; phylum Chordata; class Aves; order Passeriformes; family Phylloscopidae; genus Phylloscopus; species Phylloscopus whistleri. The sequence goes on from JADMLD010000094.1 coordinate 2,980,585, forward strand.
TAGAGCACAGGTATACTGTAGCAAACATGGGAGCTCCACCTGATCCCCACCACTGACTTATTTTAATCCTTTTTCAGTGGAAAGGTTTCCTTGGAGAGAAGTTAGACACTAAAAGAAAAACTTGGGTTTTTTTTAACACTCTCTACCACAGAAAAATAAACATCAGGTGTTAATTATCACAGAATTAATACAGCAAAGTGTCCTACTACTTATGATTCCTAAGCCATGTTGCTCACTAAAGATAGCTATGACAAAGAAAATTTCACCTATATTTTTTAGAAAGGTAGCAACTACAGCTAGCAATAACAGCTCATCCACATCCAAATCTACTCAGAGAAATCCTCATATCCATCCTCAAATGGATATAAATCCTCAAATTTATAACCATCTTACTGGTTGATGAAAAATCTCAGATTTAGAGACTTAATCAAGGTGAGAAAACATCTTTATTCCTGGTTTTGAGGATGTGACACCACGAATTGCAAGAAGCTGTTCAAGGTTATGTAACATATTCATTAAAATCCCAACAAAATAACTAGACAACATGCATTTATTAAATATTATTAATTAAATACTATTTATTCTAATGCCTTGTCACATAGTCATATTGTTTCTCTTCACTCTCTTTATTTCACTTGAGTCATGCATATACCCACGAGAGAGACTGCAAAGTGGAAACACCAAATGTGGGATTACCATATTTTTTGTAAAAATGCAAAATGAAGTATTTATCAATTGACTTTTAAGAAGCTCATATAGCAACTTAAATGGAACACATGGCACGAAATAGTGCCAGGCATTATATTTGTCTCTCTGGCCATGCTGTACAGAGAATGAATGCTAGTCCTGGGTGGAAAACCTGGTTTCTTTCCCACGTAGAAATACACTTAATTTAGAACATTTCAGGTGCTTTATCTTTCCTTCCTGAGAGGTAAATCACACTTACAGCACTGATCCTGTAAGATAAAGCTGTACTCTAAAATCTAGTAACACAGACTCAATATGAGTGTTTAAACTTTGCTACGGACCATACAGAACATTAATTCAAGCAATCTGTTCTGGAGCAACACATTTTGTGGATTTTATGAAACTGTGAAATAATCAAAAAATGCCTGCCTGAAAAACTCACATTTAGTACACCAATTGACATAATACATTTAGTGATGCATACTGATGAATATTTAAGAATATTGTTGTGAAAACTACCTTTCACAATTGAAAACGTATTCTGAGTTGTTCTCGGCTTCTCTGACAACGATTTTATCGCAGTACCAGTGCTGGGACTCAGGTGCTGGCCTCACAGCGCAACAGCACCTTCTGCAGCTTCCCCAGAGATACAGCTTCCACTCCAAAAAGACTGACCTGGAAGGCAGAGGAGACAGCACTCCGCAACTTGCCACCAATGAGGCAGTCCAAAAACTGAAGGGTGTTAAAAGCCTGATCAACTCCCACAGCGCACAAAGATTTCAACTGGTTTTAATGACAGCTGTATTCAAGGAGCTCGGATTTGAAGAGTTAAATGTCTTTTGAGGAAGTGTCACAGTAGATAAGAAAACACAGCCAAAATCAGGATGCAGTAATAATCCCAAATATATTGGGCTTTTACAGCCATCATCCAAAATGCTGCACACAACCCTTCAGTATTTTTTCAATACCTTGCCATTTACATAACTCTTCTCTAGGTAAGAAAGACTTAAAGCTGTTATTTCCTTTGTTATCACTTGAAAACAGACCTTCTCATCATTTTCTCTTTTTGGTTTCACCTCCTCTACTTACATTTTATTCTACTGAAAGAAACTGAAATCTGACATGCCATTTTCCCCTTTTTATTCATTTAGGCTTGTGCTTATAGTTGGAAAAGATTGTTTTCATAGAAGCATGAAGCTGATCAGGTTCAGGTTGATAATTTTCTGTCCCACTAAAAAGCATATAGCTTTCTGTCTCTAAATGTAATGGCCCAGATCATTCTTCTCAGTAAAACGAGAATGAAGGGAAGAAATGCACTGGAAATTTCATATCTGTAAAGTTCTCGGTCCTCAGCAAATGGCAGAATTGAGGCTGCTTGTGCAAGATTGCTTATCCCTTGTGTATAGATAATATATGATCACAAGCTATTCTCTCTGAAAGATTCCTGCCTCAGAGTGTGCTCAGGAGAACGACAGATTTTCAGTATCTCTTTTTGTCTTCATTATCTTTATGACTCTATGCATTATTTACTGCAACCACCCAAAGAGCGCAGTAAAACAGAACTAATTTCCCCAGTGACTTCACCTTTGCACTTCTTCCATAGCACCCTGGTTTTCTGCAACTGCTAAATCTCTTTTCTGAAAGGCCATCTGCATAATATTTCAATTTATCTACATAGTTAAAGCACAGAGTTTACTGCCAAAAGATGCAAAATGGTGTGGGTGCTCAGCTGAGAAACAGAGGGGTTAATTTACTGAAATATTTAGCATTTCAAAGAGCTTACTAGGTGCAGAGCAGAATTCTATCTGAACTCAGTTACAGCTATGGTTGTTCAGAAAAGTTAAACTGGTTATGCAGCAATACATAAGCATGAAAAACGTGGTCACTCAGGAAAGTTTTATTTTAAGCAATTTGCCCAATATAATGCAGAATATCTGTGGCAGGGATGAAATCAAGTCGTTCAAGTCAGCATTCCACTATCTCTGCCATAAAATGATATATCCCAGTCCCTATCCTGCTGCTCCAAACAATCCACTCTCTTATTCACCCATTTCCATAACAAAGTGCACTTTGAACCATTCCCCTTAGCCCCCTGTGTAAATAATATGCTGAATTGACTATCAATCTGGCTAGAATAATGCCCCTAGAAAATTCCACCTAAATTCTGCATTTTAATTTGCATAGAACTTTATCTCTCATACATTAGTAACAGCATAAAATATATATTTTAAAATGGTATAGATACATTTAAAGTTTCCCAGTCGCTTATGGCTATTTATAGCACTTTAGGTACTGCTTTTCATTTTGTAATTAAGCGCTCCACTAGCAGCTTGATACCACTGGTTATACATACAAGTGTTAATTCTCAATAGATTACAAAGGAAGAAACAGGCTCAATAGAAGGTCACAAGAAGGCTAGAGGCAGAGTTAACATTAAATTCAGTAGTTCCTGAAATTAAGCCATAGTGCAGAAAATCAGGATGATTTATATTTTACTTTTGGAAGACCTAGGAAATAATAAATTGAAAGAAAAAATACTTTAAGTCTCTTCTGTATTAATCACAATACTTTACTATTATACATTAAAAAAGTATGTAACAAACAGACCTACTAAGATCTGAAATCATGGAACAATTTTTGTACACTCTTTTGGAGCCAGCTGTAACTCATACTTTGAAAGGATATGTTTTAAATTCATAGGCAGCTCTTCTCACCATCTGAGGGTGAGGGCCTCAAATAATTTTTATTTCCCTTTTCCTGCCTATGTTTTTTTCCTGCCTATGTTCACTCATCCTATTAATTCCTGGGTCAGAAGAAGAATGTTTTCCTTAGTTCTTAAAAGTTATTTAGCTAAATTTCTGTGTCTTGCTTTATTATTATGTTTAGAAACCTGTATAACCTGTATACAGTTACTTAAACATATTCATAAGGCTAAACAAATTGTTTTTCAGACTTACCATTCCTCTCTGAAATGTCACAGGTATACCAGTTTTATGCAGAAGTCTTAGACCAGAATCTCCTCTTTTTCCATAGATACACAAATAAACTGCAAAGTCTGTCTCAGCTTGCTCCAAGTCACCCGTGTGGACATAAACATGGTATAAAACAACTTCCGAAAACAACAAAAAGAAGAAAATGCAAGTTATCTGTAATCACAATTCATTTTACTCACTATTACACCTTACTGAGAACAATGACAGTAAGTCTGATCTGCAATCAGTTTTCTGGAAGATACTCTCCAGAAGTCAGTCAAACTGCTTGCTTTTAAGTTTGCTAGGGCCCCAATTCGGTTGGCATTAATACTGCAAACCAGGTAGCAAATATATAAATAACTGTACACACATACTTGGATAGACAGGTTTCCCAGCTTCCACTACTGGAAGTTCACACAGAAATTCTCTATCATCACGATTCTTTGATAACCATGTGTTTGCTGGAAAATTCAGTGTTTTCTTGCTCTTTAGATGTTGCAGTGTCACCTGAAGGAGAAGCAATTCCAACTGTAACTCAGTTCCAATGCTTTGCTTCTCAACAGCAAAACATAGTTTTGTGTATCTTTCTTTTTCTACCTCAGAAAACAGTAACTCAATCAGTAAGTATGACATACAAAATTGCAGTATGAAAATATTTTTATTTTGGCCACTACTATGCAACAAACAAATGTGTAGTTGAAATTTGTGGGTTTGCCATTTGAAATGTCACAAAGTCTGGTTTCAGTGAGTAAGCCACCTCTGTGTGACACTGCCTGGAGGACTGAAGACTGAAAACCTTCTGGTAGCTGCTGTTACATGACACTGAGCTTTCGGAAGGTGTGGAAAGATGGACACAGATTTTTTATTTTGGAATGAAAACAGGATGAAACTCATCATCTACATCCCTCTGAACTTTGACAAGTAGAGGATACATCAGCTTAAATCAATTTGTTTTATCTTTGGCTCTTCTACAGCAAAACAAAAAAAAACCTGTGTACCATCACCACCTATATATTCTTAAGATGGTTAGAATTCCAATTTCTAGATTTATTTGCTGCTATACAGTAAGATAGCAACCTTACTTGTTTCCTATAATTACAGCACTCTTTATTCTCTTTCATGAAAGCAGTTTTTGTTGGTCTTGAATTACAATACTTACTACAGGGGTTTTCCAGAGGTCTTGACTAGCAAAGGGAAATCAAAAATTATCTTTGTGCAGTTGCATTTTTGAGTGTACATATAATATGCATAAGCCTTGCAAAAAAAATTATGAAAACAAGTACTCACATCCAAATTCTAACACTTAGGGAATCAGGGCAATAGATGTCTTTATCTCATTCTTCCAATAAAATTTTAAATTAAAATGAACGCTGCTTTCAACACCAAAGCATGTATTTATTTTAACATTAAATACTTTGGTAGCACTGATTCCTAATCTCTAATATTTATTGGCAGCACTCCCCCTGCTGATTCATAACAATTGCATATATTAACTGCTTTTTCAGAAAAACACAGCTTTCAGCATGATTTATTTCTTGATCTGAAATGAAGTTTTTGAAATCCCTGGCTTACCCTATGAAATTTGGAACGAAATGTTAAAGAAATATTTTTAACCACCAGGCTGGAATGTGAGATTCCTGCAATCATTTGAGCAACCAAAATATTTATACTTGCATTCAGTTTTACTACAGTCTCAGTTAAGACCTTTGGGTTAATGTAAAAATCTGGTATTATTGCCTAATTCTGATTGTCTAAGTCAAGCTTTTTAAGATTGCTCAAATGAAGAAGAATAAACTTGTTTCCTTTACAAATTCAACACAAGAAACGGAGAAAAATTCTTATCCCATCTTATCTTTATCTGAAATAAATTTTACATGGGTGTTAGCCTTAGCAGGTATTTAGAACAAATTTAGTCTGGTGAACAGCCCTAAATATCAAGAGAAAAACAGAATTAAAACAAAACAAAAAAGAATAATGAATTCACCAAATTGAAAAAAATCCAGCAACTTTTTTTTTTTTTCCTGAAAATAATCATAATTATGAGGAATTCTGGGGCGTATTATAACTTCCTTAGTTTACCTTTAAGCAAATTTTGTTCATTCCTTGCAAGTTGTTGTCATGGAATGATTGCTGCTCCATCATTTTCAACTTTTCAGAGCTGGAATTTAAAGCTAAAATCTCCCTAACACACACTGAAGAGTACAGAAAGACCAAAGAGTATGGAAAATTTTCAGAAAGCAAAACTTGGTCAAACACATCAATACAATAAAATTGCTGTCTGCAGGAATTAGGAATAATTGCAAAATAATCCTGTATATTTCCATCCCTTAGGAGATTAAATGTATCAGTGGTTTTGTCATCTCTAAAGCAATAGAAGAATATAAATCAGTAAGAACTTAACCCAATCAGCATTTATTGATTCATAAACCTATGTCTTTAGGAAAAGATGGGCCTTTAGTTCACATAAAAATTAATAAAATTGGAACAAAATCACCATAAATGTCTCACCCTTTGTAAGTTCCACTCAGGTTGTTCATTTGGTAATCCATCAAGTTCAATTCTTATCTTGTATATATTTCCAATGCTGTTTATTTTAACCTGAATAAAGTCAGAAAAGTACAGCATAAAATTACATCTTTATCTTTACAATTGATTCTAGATTTATTTGAGTGTTCAGGAACAAAACATAACATATGATGGGCAGATTCGAGGTTACAGGATTCAGAAAACACATTGCTTCTGTTTTGACTAAGTAGATGACTGTCTGAGCCCCAGTTTGACCAGACTGCAGCCTAGTGGAATCACAATGCTTGCCAGGAGAATGATTTGGCAGGTGTTTGAACTCTTCAAAGTTTCAAGAGTAAAAAATGTTGGAGAGGGTTGTTCGTGAGAGCAATGAGCAATACAAAATTACGTCTTCTAAATAAAATTACACCCTCTGACTACAGGTCACAAATCTTTCATAATTCTACATGGTTAGATGACCATAAACCCTAATATGCCAACATGAAGGATATAAAATTCTGAAGACCTTAAGGAATAGCTCCTAAAAGCTGGCAGAACATCTGCAAAACTTCAGAAGTCAATGATACTATCTTTGCTTTCTGACAATGATTTGCATTCATTTGCATTTTCAAGCATTACGTGTGCTCTTACTTATAAAAAACTACTCTATGCAACCCTATCTTCAAAACTTTTAATGAACCCTCACTTATCCAGGGTTCTTTTGAAGTTTAGCCACTATTGAAAGCAAGAATAAATAATATTAGAACATTTGTAATGTACCTTTAGGAAAGGAAGAGTAAGTGTGTTATTATGCTATTTCTCAAATAATAATTTTATTCATAAAAGATTGGTAACAGCCCATTCCTTTCCACCATTTACATCCAAAAAGCTATTTACATTGTACAAGAATTATTTTCATTTTCTTAGAAACACCTACTAGTATATTATCCACTCATTCTTTACCTTCATTAACAAAAAACTCTCTTCTCATTTTAGAGAATTACCTCATTTGCTGTATCAACTTTTGGCTCTTTGTTCTTTTATGAAAGAAAATTTTATTTTGGCTTTTTTGACTAAAGCATTGCCATGCTTTAGTCAAAATCTTGTAAAAGCAAAAAACTTTTACTCTGGATTTCATGAACAATGAAATGCACACTGAAATTTCACAATGGTTGTTTGAGACAGAATCTGTGGGTTTCACACATGTTTTTTGTATTGGTATAGTTGTTACATCAACCTGAATTCCATTAACCAAATATATGTGAACACCAGGCTTGCAACACTGATGTGACAATATAGTTTCCTCTTTTTCTGTTGGCTTAAGAAAATGGCTTTGCTTTGCTCTGTTGAGTCATATCCTTGCTTACACTGCATAATGTTCCCCTCTAAAAGTAGTCTTACTGGAGCTAACCTGGAGACTTTGGGATTAAAGCAGCATTAAACTATGGACATTGAATGCAAAAAAACCCAGGTATTGTCTTTCTCCCCATTTCACAAACAAACTCATCTACTTCTCAATGTGGTCTTCTCATTCACAGAGCTGGTGCTCACTGCACATACAAGGCTATCGTGTTGTCTGTTTATTCTAATAAATACCTCTTTGGACTTTTAGTTAATAAAGAAAAAAGGTTGCACATAATTTCATGTATCAACACAACACAAAACAAAATGTAGTAGACTAAGTCAGAATGCAAGAGTGTTTTCTGCCTAAAACAAGTAGAGAGCTTCCAGAAGAAACACTCTGGTGGTCTTGACTTTTCTCATGCTCTGTCTCAGGAACAATTAAACAGGCAATGAAAACTCACATGGGTAAGATAAGAAAGAAAAGCCCACATATGAATGGTTTACACTTCTTAAGTTAGTTCCACTCAAATTTTTCATATTTGCACATGTTGCTGATAAATGAAAGGTTAAAGAACCTTAAACTGATCCCTAATTGCTGGATTATTACAGCCTTTCAGAAGCCACTTTCTTCCTAGAACTCCTGACCAGAGCTGATTAAGTTGATTACTCTAAAAAAAAAATTTGGTATCCTCTGTTCTAGAATATATCAGTGAAAACGTAAAAGTTCAAAGACAGAAACGGTAAGAAGAAAATGTAACTTTTTTATGCCTTAAATTCCTATCCTCATTTCGAGACCGATCCTGTTAAACAAGTACAGGATAAAATTTAAAGGGAAAAGGAGAACAAAGAGTTCTTACTCATTGGCTTTTTCTTTGCAGATTTATCCACTGCAGACTAAAGAGTGAAAAGCACTTCAGTGACATTTGCTGTTTCATGCCTAAAAGCAATAGTGTCAATGTGATGTAAAAAATCCTAGTAGTAGCCCCAGGTGCTGAGAGAAAAAATCCTGCTCTCTAACAAGATCAATATCTGCAGCACACAGCCATAATGGGCCACATCCATTTTAGAGAAGAAAAATTGGTCCATCTCTTCTGAACATATGGATTAACTTTGTAAACATGCCATTATCCAACATGGTTTATAAATTATTTACTAATTAGGAGAACAGAATTCCCTGTGGATCATAATCTATAGCCTATATACTTAGAAAATAAACATTATGGTAGGTTATCTCCCTGCCTATGCCCTATTCATAGAGAGTATTATTATTATTATTAATATCATTGACAGTAGCAATCTTGGATTGTGCTAAGATTGTATTAGAGAAGTTTATGAGTCCAGAAAAAAAAAAATCAAGAAACATATAACTTCTGAAGACAGCAATGTTATATGCATCTCAGACAGAGATTTAAGAAAAACAGATATTTTAGCTGCTTTGGTAATTTCCTCTCAGCCTACCTAAAGGCGGGGTTACTCTCAAATAAAAGCAGAAACTCTGTGTTTTCACAACATAGATTTCATTGGACTTTTAGTTATTCCACAGGTAAACATTTCTGACATTTCAGTCACTTATAATATGAAGCTCTAAAATGGGTTTTCTTCTTTAATTGAATGAGTTCCTCAGCATACATTTTATAGTACGCTCTGAAAACTGTATGAACAAAATTTCATTACTAAAGGTCTCTAAACAATATGCAGGTCTTATATCAGACATGGTTTGTTTCAGAATGAATAGTTCTTAAAGCTAGTTTCAAATCAATTTCCTTAAAGAAATCAATTTACTTCTGCAGTTGTCCCATTTGATCTTCTATATGAGGGAGGGGGTTTACAAGAAAGATTATTTCTTCTGTTGCTTACTATAAATAACAAGCTGCTTTAACACAGAATTCATGGAGATTAGATATAGATTTATTTTATGCAGTGAATATAGGAGAAAAACATTTTTTCTTTTCACATGACAGAGTAATCCCTGGACAGGTACCTATTAAAATAATGTTCTTAGCCTTCATTAGCTACCTGAAATTCATCTTCCTGCCTGGGAAAAAACAGCTGCTTCCTGTTGTCCTTGCCAAGAGTTATTGGTCCAGTTAATCCTCTGTCTCCATATATCCAAAGAGCGACTCTTGCTTCAGTTCCTGCATTTCCTGTCAGTACTGACAGTTTCCATTCATCATCTGAAGGAAGGGGACACTCACCACCTTGGGGATTTCTTGTTTCCTCTGTGAAATACAGAACGTTAGTGGGAGATGAAAATTGACATGAAACTGCCAGTTGCTGTTGTAACTTCAGCACATAAGGAGGCCATAACAGCAGGGGGGTTGTATTTTTTCATGGCAAGTGGGATAGTCTGAAAAGATTGATTTATGTTTCTTGTCTAGACCAAAATGTACTGATTAGTTGAGCTACAAGAATCAGCTGGAAAAAACAAGTTATCTCTGGCATGTGCTATCATCATGTTCTTTGTACCTATTCTGGAGCAGAGTAAGGATGCTATGGTGCAGAACTATGACCATTAAAGTGATGTTTCTGGTTCCTTAGTCTAACATTTAGAAACAAGCAGAACTCCTCCTCTAATGCCTTGTGTTGGGACATTGTTCGCAGAGTCACATGCCTGGGAATACAGAAAATTTTCATTTCAAATTAAAAAAAAAATCAGGAAATAAACTTTCTTCAAGTTAAATATGAACTAAAAAAATCAAAAAATACCTCAATATAGCCTTGCCCAACCATACTTACCTAGTGCCATCATTTGGATTAAGGCATTCTCTGCATGAATGAGACAGCAGCAGCACAGTAGCACTTTATGAATAATTTTCACAGCTCTAATGGCTGAGCAAATTTAATTTTGTAAAACATTAAAAAAAAATTAAGAAGCTTTACTTTAGAACAGCACCTAGTGATCTTCCATCTACCCTTAAGAGAAATAGACATACATGCAGAGACATCAACTGACACCTCTGCACGGGAGATATGGGGAAAACAAACTCTATTCGGGTAAAGGAATTTAGTTTTGAGTAACTTAATCAAAGTAGAATTTACAAATATCAGATGTCTGGAACACAACTTTTCAATAATGGGACCACTGACCATGGAGTCCTCTCCAAAAGAGGGAATCCTTGCTGCCAGGAATTTATAGTCTGTTCTGCCACAAGAAGCAGTTATAAGCTCCAAATTTGAAAAGATGAACCTACACGTTGCCAATATGTTGTGTCCTCCAGGGGTTCCTAAATTGTTCACATGAGCATTTTCCATGTGACTGCAAAAAGAATTTTTAATATGCCACCAACATGAATATGCTGAAGAATTCCCAATGCATCACTGTGGATATTTCTGCTGTACTGCCTAAGTTATGTAGTGGTATTAGAGTCCTTTCCTGTTTTATTTTCTTGATTAAAATCAGACAGATACTGGGTTTCTCTGGATGGAGTTTTTCCCTTCATGTATTACACTGCACTTACATCAAAGGAAAAAAACAAACACCCAACCTTTCTTAAAAGTTGTACTCAAAAGGAATTATACAGTTGGTTGATCATCAGGTTACCCTATATTTAAATCTACATGGTAACTAAAGCACTAAAACTGAATAATGATCCACTAGCATTGATGTCTTAACTGTTGTGAAATATTTACACAAGGAATTGCAAAGCACTTAGGATCCAGTACACAGTGCTGAATAAGGTCTGAATTCTGGAATCACAGGAAATTTAGCACTGGTAAAGATTATAATATTTGGTTAATCAATTTTTAGGAAATTCAGAACTGCAGCATCATGACTTTTACTGAAGTGCCTCTAAGAGGAATAGTATGACTTTGGAATGGTCCTAGTGATTTAGAATAGGAATTACTGTCATAATAATGACTGGTTTTATTGTATTCTTCATCATGACTGAGAGCAAGTTATTCTGAAAGGAAAAAATAAATCCGCACCCCAAAAATAAAACAAGAGGTAAACGTTTAGAGTTTACCTGAATATCAACTTAACTACACTTGTCTTTCAGTGCCTGAAATAACAAAACTATAGCAAAGTAATTGCTTTGGTATGATACATTTTTTGAGAACTTGACTATACAAATTTCTATAACTGTAGTTCGCTAACTTCTCACCCATAACACTGAAAGCTAGAGCTCCTTCCAGCTAGGAAAACCGCAGCTTTCTTACAGCAAAGAGATTAAAATGTTAATAAAATGCAAAGGCATTCAAGAAACAAGGAATCCCATGCTGCTTCATGTGCTTAGGACAAGAATTCCACACTTGGGCAGTTGCTACCCAAAACACTGCTACTGCAACCTCAAAGTACCACCTTTTGGAACAATAATAATACACAAACAATCCACAGGCTTGGAATACTTTTTGCCTCATAAGTTATTGGCTCTTCTTACAAATGGAAATCGGTAGCATTGATTTGCCACAGGCTAAAAATATCCAGTCTGAAAAGAGGATTTGATGTTTGCCCTGCATTACTCATGGGATTTTACACACTTCATGACACCATGCTGTAAATCTATTGTGACAAAAATTAATTCTAATAGCCCTGCATGAGAATGATGAAGTCAGAACCCTTCCCACAATTTCACAGAAATAACTTTTTTATTATTTATCATTTACTTACTTATCCTAAACACATCACAAAAAGAAAATTATCTTGTCTCAGAAGACCACATGATTGAGTGACACTTTTAAAATGAACCATCAGAAAAACTAATCTCTGGAGCAGAATTTTGGGCAATAAAGTCAATGTATTTTTATTACACCTGTGTGTATCATCATTTCCAGTGTTAACTGAGGTGGAAATGAGATCAGATTTTATTTGTATCTTATAAGTAAAATATATTAAAAAATTAATAGCAAATAATAATATCAGAAATACAGGAAAAGAACATGGAGGATATAGAGACCCTTTCTCAGAGATACACTTTGTTAATACCAAACCACAGAGGTGTTCTCAAGGTCACAGACTGCATTTGTGTCATGGAAGCTAATGACATCCGAGCTATTAAGTGGAAGCTGGGATCTGACGTAATCCCAAATATTAACTGGGAGTGAAAAATAGAAAATGAGAATTTAATGAATATCAGTTTAAAACTCGAGGTCACCTGTACATGTCAAAAGATATATGTTGAGTGAAAAGTATCTTACTAAAAAAGATCATTTTATTTGAAAGACAGAGTAACTTTGATATTTCTATTAATTTTCCGTAAGCAGAATCTATATTTATGAATGCCAGAAAAACTACTTACAAAGTGCTATAGACTCTATGTAACCAATTTCACGGCAGATATTGCTTCTATAAAAGGATCCTTTGTATCCAAACCTAAAAACATCCAGCTTCTTTGAAAACAAGTTTGATGGCTTGTGTATTGTTGCCATGGGCTTCAGACACAGCATATCTGCAGACAACCCACCACACTTTGGGAAGGCTTTGTGACACAATGATACAAGGTGAAGTCTGACAGATTAGAAATTGGGTGTTTTGAGCTAAAAATGGGGAAAAAAAATGCCAAAAAAATTTAAGTATTTATAGTGATTCACACCTATGCTTGGAATTTAACCAGAATGCTTTGGTTGAACTGAATTTAATTAAAATCCTGCCTGATACTTTCCATTATACCCTATGAACCAGGATGCCAGATGTGATATCTTGTTCTCATAGCCAGACTTTTCATGTATACTCTGAAACAGTCTGTGGGTCAAGTTCAAAACTAAATCAGCAATCCACCTGAATTATTTGCTACATAAATGTCTTTGAGAATACCTGTAACTGAGTAAGCATGTCTCCCATACTGGAAGTTGCAATATAATCTTGACTTTAAAGCTCTTTCAAAGTAACAGACATTTTTCCACCACGTGAAAGTGCCTCCATGTGCTGTTTGGAACTCAGTAATTTCCATTTACCCCACCTGCTATTTATGGTGAAAGGACACAATTTAGACTGTCAGGGTCTTTGGGTACATTGAAATCAGAGATGCAGGAAGCAAACATTATCATCCCCACTCTTTAAGATATGTATCAGTCCCAGTTTTGTTTTATAGTTATCTAGTTCCTTACTTTGGTTACTAGGATATTGAATATTCCAAAAATTCTTGTCTTAGACCACTTCTGCAACTTCTTTAGCTAAAGAGAAAGCATTTTATTCTAGAAAAACACGTCTGTTAGACCATGACTCCAGAAGCATGATCAGAACATCGTTTATCTGCTCCTACCTGCCAAAACATAGGTATAAATCTAGCATGCAATGCATCAAAACCTTCCTCTTTCCTCCAGTGAACCATAAAGCAGAAAATGTGAATGTGAGAACATAAATGAGAAAGGTTCTGTTCTTTCACTGGGCTTTAGATAGGGTTCTGCAGCATATCAACCTCTTAATTTCCAGAGAAATAGTAAATCAATAGATTACTAATTAATTTTTTAAAAAGAAGTTATTTAATAAGTTAGTCAACATCCTGATTGTTGCCTTATCAATAAACCACATTGCAATGTTCCTTTTAGGAAAAGAGTAACTGGCAATGTATTTTATGTAGTGTGTTTGTGTGCATAATTCAATAATCTAGAAAAGCCATTCTTTGTCCTTCCTGAGGTAAGGATCTGCAAACATGCCAAGAGGTGTCTTGGGTTGCAATGGAAGATGTAACCAAAAGCATGTATGCTATTGCTATCTGTTGAAAGCGGATGGGGAAGTGTTTTTTGTCTTCTATGACCCATTCCTTGTGACTCTGGGGGGGAGGGGGTGCGTGTCTTCTGTTAATGGGCCAGCTGTTAAAACCAGGTGGAGCAATGTTCCTTATCTCTTGCATGGCCCATCCTCCCTCCGGGGAATATCTTCTGTTAATGGGCCATTAAGGCTCACCACATGGCTGATACAATCACATCATCCCATTGTGAGATTCTCCATCCAGTAGGAGGAGCCAAGGATTTCTGCCTGGATAAAAACCTGAGATTCAGAACACTAGGACAGCCTGTTTTCCACTGGATTTCCCAGAGGAAGACCGGACCTACCTCACTACCATTGGACCCTTCTACAGGATCATCTCTTCAACAGAACCACATCTCTCATTCCAAGAGGACTTAATTGGACTGCTACCAACACCCTGACCAAAAGGGTGTCAAGGTTGTGCTCTGACTCTCTCAGTGGGTTTGTTTTTTACTTTTTTTGTTTGTTTGCTTTTTGTACTACTACATTTTTATTTTTTAATATTCCTAGTAAAGAACTGTTATTCCTATTCCCATATCTTTGCCTGAAAGCCCCTTAATTTCAAAACTATAATAATTCAGAGGGGGGGGGGGTGTTTACATTCTCCATTCCAAGGGAAGTTCCAGCTTTCCCTGGCAGACACCTGTCTTTCCAAACCAAGACAAGAAGACAAGCATAAAACATGTACCACAGCTGGTTTGTAAACTGTCACTTACTTGAGGGTGGGGGAGTTGAAGGCCTTTGAGGTACTGGCTCCTGGGCTTTTGCTGTTTGGAATTGAGATTCTCTGAAGCCTTTCTTCTCTTGTTTGCGTGCTGCAGATGTTCCCATAGGCTTTTCCCGGCCAACTAAAACAATGAAATGTAAAATCTGTCTCTAGCTAGAAGCCATTTGGTTTTTCTTTCTCAGAAGCTAACAACAGATCTCACAGTTGTTCCACACAATAGACATCAAAATCTTTTCTCTGTTGTTAGCTGCTACAAAAAATGGGGAAAAACCTGACATACCATTTAAAATCCATTCAATGTTTTAAAAATCTAAGCAAAAATTTAACATTGATGTAGGAATAAAATGACTTGTTAAAATGTAGCTTTCTGCAAAATAAGCTTCTCCACCCCCAATATGTTTCCTTTCTTAAGAGTGGGAATGCTGAAATGAAAATTGCTAGGAGCCATTTGAATAATATAAATTGATATTGTTAATATGAAAATGTCAAAGAGACAATATTTATTGCTTGCATAGAACATATTAGCTCCTTTTTATATTTCTTTTAGTGAGCAACACAGATTTAGAAGGGTTGAAGCCTGTGACAAAGTAACATTTAGCTTTATTTAATGATACCAGTAAGCACTGTCCTGGTGAGAATTTCTATTGAAAACACTGCTCTTCCAAAAGGCAATAAAGGAAAACAATTTCCTTGTCTCTACAAGGACACAGTGATCAAAATATTCCTATTTCTCTGCAGCAAGCAGGGATGGAAGAGTAGGGATGTGCTTACAGTGACTTTCACAATGCTTGGATCACAATATACATGTAACAGTTAGTAAGAGTGGTTGTGGGGTTTGATACTCTCTTTTTGCTGGTGAAAGCATTCAAGTTTGTTCTGCTTGTGTATAGAAAAAATCAGACCAGCTTCTCAATTGCAAACTGACGTCCAGTTTAGCCTTTTCATGAGTTGTTTCATTTCCTGATCCCTGTAGTCAAGTCCACCAGATAAGAATACATTTCCTGTAGAGTAGTGTTTCCTGTAGCTATCATCTAAGTCAGCTGGCTATCTTTGGTAGCCAGTTTTTCACCAAATCAAAAACTTTATTCTCCTGAGGGGAAAAAGACAAGCAGGCTACCCAATGACAGTGATCCAGGATGTGCTGAGACCCAGTTTCTGAGTCTTGGCTAGCTGACTCGGTCAGCTCTCTACTGAGGAAACATTTTGACAGCAATAGCTCTCAAATCCAACTACGGGGCAGAGGAATGACATAATAAATATACATGGGGAATACAATGTATTTCATATCACTGAAAAAGAAACTGAACTCTGCCAAGTAAGCCTTCTTGAAAATCTAATTCCCCCTATAAAATTGGGAAAAACTGTGGTAGAGTTGGCAGCAAGACAACATCTCCCGGGCTCCCAAAATCTGTGGCCAGAAAGGGGAATACACCTAGCAAGTCAATGCCATCTTTTTTCGTCCCCTGTTTCAATTCTCATCTTCAAAACCTTAATAGTAAAGCACTTGACATCTACTGTACTATTATTATTACTGTTGTTGTTGTTATTGTTTTATTATTATTATAAAAAGAAAGGCATTAAGTTAACTGAATGTGTAGGAGAAATTAAGTGTGCATACAACAAACTTTTCACTTTTAAAACTACTGAAACACAAGGGAAACTGTGTCAATGTATCTTTTACACTTTTCCTCTGAATTTTGCCAGTTAGAAACACTAATTACTATATAAAACCATAGGCTATTGAGAAATCACATACATTTGATGACCTGTGGGTAGAAAAAGATATTTCTCTCTCCAGTGTTAACAACTGGTTTAGTTTGGCCATCTGGCAGAAGACCAACATATATCCCTTTATTTCGCACCGATTCCAGACTCACAGATCCAGTTTCCAAACTCTTCTCAATTTTAAAATGACAATATTCATCACCTGTTCCCTAAGAAAGTAAAAGCAGAAACATGAATTCAACAATTGAATTACTCTAGCTAGAGGTTGTTTCTTAATTCTTAATTATTACTACTTTTCAATAATATTTCAGATAAACTTTACATTCTTCACAACATGCTACATTATTACACATACAACAGAGACACCTGCACCTAATCCCTGTTTATTCCTTTATGACCAGAAAGACTAATCACATAAGTTAGGGAAGTGAAAGACCAAGTAAAAACATTTATGTTAGTATTTAGGCAAAGGTTAGGATATATTCAAAGGAGTTTCCCACTTAAACAGCTTCCAGAGGATTAAGGAATGTGAAAATATCTATTTCAGAACATACAGGATATTTCTATAAAAATTTTATACATAGCACAGATTTGCTAATGCTACATAATATGACAGATATTAAATAGATGTCATTTTTTTTTCTCAATTCCATAGCACTTAGAAGTTTAATTTCAAAACCTTTACCCAATGTCACTTTTTATCCAGACCTCTTGATCCATTGGTGAGAGCACTGCTGAAAAATAAGACACTCACAAAGCCTATATTCAAAATATGGATTAAATATTTTAATCTCTGAAAGTGTACTGGGAGCAATGAAAAAACTCTCACGGGCCTCATATCTGAGTATTTACACGCTTTATTTCATATTCAGTTGTCTTAAACTCCCAAATAAAAATTATCCAAGAATATTTCTCACATCTGTGTGAGAAATACTAACTTAGATGAACAGAATCACATTTTAAAAGTCAGGGAAGTATACTGTTTCTTATGTCTTGGTTATTCTTTAGTGGATTTTATCTTCATCATCTATCTAGCAGTACACCCACATTCTCAATAGTTTAACTACATAATCAGATCTTTACTGATTCAATCAACTGCCAGACTGACACAATACCTTCTCTTGCTATATTTTTCTATCTTTTCTTTGTCAAATGAAGGGAAAGATTTGAAACATTTTAAATCTGAACAAAGCTTTATGTCATTTTTATCCAAGCAAATTAAAAAATATTCTCTCCTATCACTGACAATTCACTCAAACTACCTGCAGAGGGAAATACAAACAAGAACTGCTTACTGTTCCATCACACTGGTCATCTTTGATCTTCAGATACATTCTTGGTTTTTTCACACTTTCAAACATGCAGAGTCCAGAGCCGATTTTATGCACCTTCCAGTAGGATTCCTGCTGCTGCTGACCTGCTCCACTGCAGCTCCCATCAGGTCTAAGGGACAGAGCCTGGCAGAGACTTGTGTTGAGCAGAATGATGGCACCATGATGAAACACACCCTTTAGATCAGAAACAAAAAATCCTCTGTGAACAGCACAACTTTTCTCTGTATTAAATTTTGATACTGATACTTCTCCTACTGTTTTGTTTTAAGCACTTACTCATGCATGTCCTTGTATAAAGATAAAAGAGTCAGTCTCAAGTAATTCAAGTACACCTACAGTCTCAGAATATTTGCTGCTTTCTGTGCAGGCGCTACCCAGAGCACTGGAAATCCCTCCCTAGTCTGCAGCATCCCTGTCTTTTCTTGCTCAGCAGCACAGCACAACATCCAGAGCACAAGAAGAGTGGCAAATTGAGGAACTTGTCTCTTTTCGACAGCAGCTCTCGTGTGCTACTTTTCGATGGTCTACTAGGAAGTTCAGGGTCTCATCTTTCCTGTGTTACAGCCCACCCTATTTGCATGTAGCAGCTGCAGCATCGGCATCGCTCTCCCCGGGAGAGCAGTAAAGGGAACCTTCTCAAGTGCCGCCTACCTGTTAAACTGTTGTTGAGCTCCACCTCGTGGAAGAGGATCTCTCTTTTAGCTCGCAAACCTCTGAAACTCGGTTAGAAATAATCCGCTTTATAACAGCGAATTTTAAAAGAGTCTTCCTATTTTCCCCCTGCCCGTCTTACCTTGACGTGCACAACAAATTCTTTGGAAAGCCGGGCATATCCTGTTGTTTCATCGGCTACTTTGCCTTGGAGATTGAAAGCCACAGTGTGACCTGGGTAGCTGGCTGACTCAAGAATGGCACAGCTGTTTGGTTGAAGGTGAACACGGAGCTCACAACATGCTTTGTCTTTGCTCTAGCACAGTCAAAGAAGGAATAATAAATTATATGAACTACATGGCAAAATCCAAACCAGAGAGTATCACAACATAGTTCCTGTGTTGTTCGAGTTCCCACAACACTAGCAGTCTAGTACAGAAATCTTTCCATTTTTCAGATTTGCAGTCCTTAAACTTAGGACTGAAGTTGTGGACTCTGGAATTTGACAGAAAGAGTTCAGTGTAAGATGATGCAGATCTGGCAATATGAAATATACCTGGGTGCCTCAGCTGGAGCGATGGCAAAGTATAAAACTGACACAGACAGGAAATGAACCACAGTAACTCTGGACCACCAGCCCATCTTTGGCAGGGTTTGCCTGTGTGTTTGTCTTCACTCATTTATACTGTTCTCACAGAAAATACTCAGAGAATCAGAAGTTTTACATGAAAGAGTAAAGCAACACACTTTACTCCATGTTTGCCTGTTCTGCTTGGCAGGCTCTATGTTCCCACTGTATAAAATACGTAATTTAATATTTTATCAAAACATTTATCAATACGTAATAATGCATATTTAAATATTTTATCAACTCATCATCATTCCAATATTTAAACAAAACTAGAATTTTAATCAACGTAAAATGCTAAAAATTCATCTAATTATTGATAACTCTTCTGATTTACATAATAGAATTTTTAAGACTACACAGAATCAATATTTCTAGGAAAATTTCTCATTTTCAAGGCACTACCTTCGGAGGAAAAACTAAAAGAACTGTCTATCAGGTTCAACATACCTATAAAAGTAAAGGAAAAACTGTATGAATTTGAGAAGTAGTTTTGAAACAAGTGAGTAAGCATGTACTCAAAGTACAATTAAGTATGTATTGTAAGGCCAATTCCAGTTTTGTGCTGCCTTTTTGCTGTTCCAATGCCTGAGAAAGAGCTGTCATATCTTAGAGGTGTCATAAAACATCAAAGACTCCCAAAAGCACCCTCAGAATCGTTTCTGAGGCCTTTCACCAGAGGATTGAAAGCTTCCCTGCATGAGGGGAGGTACCTGGGTGTTCCCACCTACATTCCTCATACAAACCCAGCAGGTATAAATTTACACACATTGATCATCCAGTGTCATTTCACTCTAATCAGCCCCAAGGAATCCATGTACAAGAACCCAGGTTACTTTAATCTCCTGGGATAGGTCATAACAGTTGGATATTAGGAAAAGGTTCTTCGCAAAGAGAGTGCTTGGGCACTGGAATAGGCTCTCCAGGGGAGTGGTCACAGCACCAAGCCTGACAGAGCTCAAGAAGAGTTTGGACAACGCTCTCAGGCACATGGTGCGACTCTCGCTGCTGTCCTGTGAAAGGCCAGAAGTCAGATTTCCATGATCCTTGTGGGTCTTCCAGCTCAGGATATTCTCTGATTCCATGATCAGAAGGAACTAAATTCTACAATTCCATTTACCTACCAGTATACTGCAAGTGCAGAGGAAAAAAGGTCATAGTAAGACTTTGAAACTGGCCAGAAACAAATCAAAATGCATCAAAACAAACCCTGGATTATACCAGCTGTCTTATGACTGGCATGTTATTAAAAAAAACAAAAACAAAAAAACCCAAAACAAAACAAAACAAAAAAACCCCAGAAGCTTTTAAAATCAAGCCAGAGAATTTTTCCTTATTGAAAAAAGGAGATATTAGGGCATTCCAGGTAGCTTGTCAGCATGTGGCAGACAAATATAAATGACATCTTGGAATGGCCTGGTAGATCTGAATTAAAGAAAAGAAATCAGCCAAAAATAAAAAGTAAACTGTGAGAAAACAAAGCCCTATCTCTAAATTCACCTATTTGTCATCAATTTCCTGGGTTCAGTTCTGCAATTCTTCACTTCTTATCTGACTGGAAATACAATTATTTATTAGGCATATTTTAAAACCTTTTTTTTTTTAATCAGACAATGACATGCATTTATGAAGCAGGAATCAGTAACAGCATTTCCTACCTTTCCAGTTACACGGCCACTGACAAGAGCAAGAGCAAGAGATGGCATCTGGTGACTGGAGAATATACATGTATTTCTCCTTTTGACATTTACATCAAAAAGACCTAAGAGTTAAATTTAAAAAAATGTTAGAAATATGAAATATATTCATTCATATTTGCATTTAATTACAATCGATGGTTTATCATTTTCAAGGGAAAAGAATTAATTAAGTGTTTAACTCAACAGTTTGACCTCTCTGATCAATAAATTCTCTCATTCGTTCAGGAAAGGGCATCTGGGGACTACTGCCTATTTTGCTGCCTTGAGGAGAAAAGCCCTGAGAGGTAATGATAAGGAACAAATTTCTTTTTATCAGCACATATGTTTAAAAAAAATCCATAAAAAGGAGCTGAGAGTTCCAGCATAATGAACTGGGCTCTAGCAATGAATTTAGATGATAAATAACAGATGATGCAGGGAACATAAAGCTCTCAGGTAAGAAAAGATAACTTATTTTCTCTATATCTGTATCAGAATTTGTAAAGCAAATCCTGCAGCATAGCTCATGGCTTCTCAAATTCTAAATCTGGCCAATTTTCCAAACAATTAACTCTTATAGCTACAAAATACTGATGAAAGGTAAATCCTTCCCATTTTTATTGTTCCCAGGGACAACAGTGATTTTTTAAGCAACTGTTCTACCAGTCCACTATGTTGCTTTTTTGTAAGATGCAGCTGTCTCTGGAGGAATGTTCTGGTGTCCTGATGCACTCTTTTGTGAGTCCTGAAAGGTTCTATCACTTCCAAAAAGATCTTTGTAAGGTTCCTGTGTAAAGTCCCTGGTGAGATGTCAGAAAGACTGAGCAGCTCCATCACTACTAAGGGAATAAATATATGTAGCTAATACGACATGTATTAGAGTTAAGTGTTACTAATGCAGTAGGAGGAAAGCTGATAAAGAGTTGAACTTGTAGACTGCCACTAAAATCAATTGCAAAAATAGAATAAAATTAATTTATATATACATACATACATATATATATTATATTATATTATATATTATATATTATATATTATATATTATATATTATATATTATATATTATATATTATAGAATGTTATATATTATATGTTATATATTGTATATTGTATATTGTATATTTATATTTATATTTATATTTATATTATATTATATTTATATTTATATTTATATTATATTTATATTATTATAGTATATAGTATATAGTATATAGTATATATATGTATACACACACAAATATATGTATTCCTTATTAATGAACTCTGCCTAAATTTGAACTTGTCATCTTAGATGGACCTAGTTTCAAAAGTCTGCAGCTGTCCTTGCCGTGTGAGTTCTTTGGGAGATCAAACTGCAGATGACAAGAAGTTCTTCTATTTGTTAAAGGAAAGCCAGTGACAAGACACCATATGAGAATTCGTGTGTGTGTGTGTGTGTGTGTGTGTGTGTGTGTGTGTGTGTGTAAACTAACCATATATTTTCTCAGTCCTTATAATCATTAATACATGTATATTTTAAGTAAGGAAAATGTTTAGTATGATTATCTGCTCCTATTCATTTTAGGAATCTCAATTATAAGTCTTTCTTTCTTGTATCTCCTATGCATTAATCCACATGGAAAATACTTTACCGTATTTGTTTTTTTTGTCACCAAGAGCATCAACTCTGCTGTCTGGGTAGAGGCAAATGAAGCCATGGGTGAGTTTGTTGTAAAACTGAAGTGTAATGCCTTTCTGAAATTTCCACTTTTCTGCAGCCCACTAGTTTTGTAAACAACAAACAGAAAAGACTTATGAGAAGAGGATACACAGGAATTTGTTATACAAAGCATTCAACTGACCTGATTTCACTCAAAGCATGATTTCAATGGTTTAAATTAAAACAAAAAGGTATACTCTTACAGTTTTTTCTCTCTTGAGTTCCAGCTCTTGTCCTGTGCAGATAAAAACAGTGTAATTAATTTACAGAGATTCTTCATTCCCTTTGAGACAGTTCTCTTCCCCACCAATTTTCACTTACTTCCTGGAAAAGTGCTGGCATCTGTCACAGGCAGTTCTCTAGTAATATTGCCATCATCCTGTCCCTGGTCCAGCCACCTAAGAACCAGAACCTCTTTCAGTAATAACCTTGATTGGCAACTTCCAAAGTATGCATGGCACATGGATACTGATACTAGCTGTCCTGTGCATTGAAGTCTCAAGGCTGACAAACAGCAGTACAGAAATCCAGCTTTAGTAAAAAGAGATTAACATTGGCAAAAAAATATTTTTCTTTCTTGTTCTTGGTGAAACATATCTTTCCTGGACTGAGGTTCAAAGGCTTAATCCAATTATTACAAATCAGAGAACTCATATTCATCCCAGATCAATAATGAATTGTGCAGTTTTCATGATGTTTGTTCTTCCTGTCTGCAAGAAGGCTACAGCAAGATGCAAATTGTTCTGTGTCTCGAAAATTCCTATATGAGGAGGCAAACCCAACAGTGGCAACACTTTCACCATGTCTGAACTGTACTTTCACAGTGCCTTTGTACACATCTACTTACGCAAGTTAAGTCTAACTCCATTTGAGTCAAAAGCATTCACACACTCTGAGCAAGATAGCAAGCACAGCATCAAACTCTAACAATAGCTAGCACATACCCTGTATTTTTCTGCCTGAAATGGATTTGAACTCTCCCTAAATTATGTATGAAGCCAGCATTATAGATCTCTTCATAGCAGTTCATCTCATCTAGAATACAGACTCAAAATTAGGTCAGGCAGGATGAGGTGCTGTATCTGATAGGCAGAAAGCCCTTACTCACACATAAATCAGTTTCAGTGTGCACATTGCTCACTCTGGGCTGTCTCAGGCAGTTATTTATTCACCCAGAGAAGAGGAGGAGGAAATAGAATTGGGGTGCCACTGGCAAGCTGCAGCTAGACTCTTACGTGACTGGACTTTACCATTCCTAATATTTGCACTGATATTTATCGATTAAAACTTTTCTGCAAGGTGCTGAGAATTAATCAGGCATAGATAAAACTGTAAATGAGTTATAGAACAGAAGATTCAGAGCAGCAACATCTGCAGGGGAAAAGGCAGGGAAGTTAGGATTGCTTCAAATTATGTTGCAGCTCAGTGACAGGCTACAAAGCAAATGAGTAAAGGGGACGTGGTCAGGTAGCTGCATTTGTGATTGCCATTTCACAGGATCTTAAAGTCTGATCCTGAGCTCACTGAACCCCATATTAATCTCCATACTAACTTCAGTAAATCAGGAACAGTTTGCTAGAGAGACAGCAAGCCACTCTCCTGAAAAGCCTTGCATCTCATGACATGGGAGAACGGATGAACCTGCTGGTGTCAGATACAAGGTGTTGGACATGGGAAATGTTTCACAAAAGCCTATCTTCAATAGTTCAAAAGGTGTAAGAATGGAAAGTTCCTAGGCAGAACTTTTTATTGCTTTTACCTTTGTTCAAATGCACCAGATATTTGGGGCGGATAGAACTCTTAGAGCTATGAAAAGAATCAGACCATCTCAGCTCACAACTTAGAAAACATATATTTCTCCTTACAGGGCATTTCAGGAGAGAAACTGAGAGTAGTTACAAATTTATTAAAAATCTAACCCAAATCAAACACAACCAACCTGTGACAAAGAAAAGTATAATCCAAATCTGTTACAGGATCCTTGATTACAACTTTGTCCAGAAACCATCCATTTCCTTAGAAGAAATAAAGTAAAAAGTTCATGAGAGAAAAATTGATGCATTTAATTACATCTGACTTCCTATAGTTTTCTCTCTTCTGCTGGAACTGCAAAATCTGCAGGTCCATTGGCAAGTTGCAAGAGTGAGAGCTACCCTCAGAGCTGGAGAGAGGACAGTATCTGTCCTAGGTACTCTAGAGCTTCCTTAGGCTCCTGCAAGCTTCTGGGTCTCTCCCTGGATACATCCCTCCCTCCTTTAACACTGCCATCATATGACACTTCTTCATTTTGCCAATCAAAATATCAAGCAAATTAGATAGCAGCTTATGATGGCTCAAAATAAATTGTTATGTTTACAGTATTTAGGTTCAAGAGTTTGAAAAATAGGACTTGTGACTGCAAGTATTTTAAGTTTCACCATTAATTGGAAGTCTAACGACAGGATAGTGTTACAAAAATCTTCAATTTTTTGCAACTGACAATGCAAATCCATCTAAAATTATAATAGCTCATTTTGACTTTAATCAAGACAAGACACAATCAATGCCTTAGCATGCAAACATTCCCCCTCTTCAGTTTTCTACAGGGATAAGTAAAAAATTACTAGCAGATGCTGTCCTTAACATAATGGTTGAGAGTATAGTGAAAGTGAGATTTCTGACCTGATCCAAGCCCATTATGTCCTATAACAATCTTGTACAAACATCCAAGGTGCACAGCTTCAACAGCAAAGATGTCAGTCTGTAATCAACCAACAAAATTTCAGAAAAATCTAAAAAGCATAGCATTCTTCAGCCACGAAATTGTGAAGACCTGTAAACCCTTATAACTTTTGTCAAGATCATAATTTGAAATATTAGCTGAAACAGCAGTAGAAGTAAGCCTGGTCACTTTACTAATGGGAGTAGTGTCATCCAAATGAACGGGATCAGAGTCAGGAAAGAAAAACCTGCTGAAAGCATCAATGGCAAAATACTTACAAATTACAGCAGATTTCAGCATTAGAAATGCAGATATAAAATGAAATTTCATTTCATCTTTGTCTATTAAACCAAAATTTTAGAAGAATGAAAACCAAAAGTACACAGCTTACCTATTTTATAAATGAAAATCCTCACTTTCAAAAGCACTGGTATAACATTAGAAAGTATTTGGAACTTAATTAAGGAATTTTGGGGAGCCACTGGAACATGGTAATTATCTCTTTTCTAATTGCACCTTTCTTGAAATCATCACTCACCCAAGAGAAAAAAGCCAGCCAAAGATACTGAAAAATGCTCTATCTTTCACTTACTTGTCCTTTTAAAAATTTCTTGGATTTCTGTGACCTGAGCAGCTGTCTTGATCCTGTATCACCTCTTTCTCCATAGACAGAAATATAGACATCAGCCTCAGTTCCAGCGTTCCACAGGTCTCCTGTTGTCACATGCACTTTGTAGACAGTCACTGACAATGAAAGATGACAACTTTTCACATTGCAAGCACTATTATGGTTACAATAACATCTAGCTGGCTGTGGAGTCCAAATACATCTGTGTCAAGGACAGGGTATAAAACTTTAAAAATCCTGTTCAATAAAATAAAATACAAACTTGCTTTTATGGTTTTTATGGTTGCTACATTTATTGTTGTGTCCCAGGCTGTCATTTGTGGGGAATGCAAACAGAAGTTAACCCTAAATGCCCAGTAGTATATCTTGGTCCTGCAGCATCATTTAAAATCATCATAAACTGAAAAGTAAATAAGGTAAATCCAAGACTAGTGTCACCATCAGTGGTGAGATCAAAACTATAAAAAGGAACGGGAACCATTAACATTTTGAATGCATTGGTTAACCAAATAGGCTAAAATCTAGCACCATCATTTTCTAGGACCTCAAAACTCACTGTTTTATTATTTTAGCAATTCATGTTATAAGATAGAACCATAGAATGGTTTGGTTTGGAAGACACCTTTAAAGACCACCTAGTCCAGCTAGGACATCCTCAGTTATGTCATGTTGCTCAGAGCCATGTCCAACCTGACTTTGAACGTGTCCAGGGATAAGTAGCCTCTCTATATTCCATCTGGAAATTCTTCAAAGGATATAAGTTTAGGAGGGGAAAACTAAGACTTAAATTCAATAAATCATTCATTTAATAAAAACAGATAATGCATATAAAACAAAATTTGAGTCAAAATCTAATGAAACTAGAGACTATGATACATAAAAATATCTACTGATATAAAACCGTGGTCCTTAAAATGCAGACGTAGGAAATTCATAAAATTTAGAATTAAGGTAAAACTTGTCATCATAATCTTCAGTATTAACAAGGGAAAGGCAAAAATTATGCCAACATACACTAAGAATATTTTGTTAGACCAGGTGAGATACAGAGAGAATGAAAGGTGAAGAGAAAACCTCATTTTCTGGCACACAAGCTCTTCTTCCAAGGGTAGGTGTCTGTGAGCTCCTCTGTCTTGTAAGCAGAAAAGAGTTTCTGAACCACTGGGTCCGAAACAACATCAGCATTATCATCATTTGATTGTCAGCTTCTATTTGAAACACGTTACGAAGCTTGGCTGTAATTCTCTGAAGGAGGTTGCATCCAGATCTCAGTCTTCTGATGGCCAAACCCCTTTCTCTAGTAAGCGCTGAAGATTGTTCACCATCAGTCCATATGTGCAATTATGCTAGGTGGCTGCTCAGTGTTTCAATTTTTCCCTTCATGCTTATTTTTTTCATGATTATCTCTCCTTTATTTACATGGTATTTTTGTTCTTGTTACTAAACAAGCTATCTTTAAAGAATTCAATTTGGATAATGGTACCAATATGGCAAAACCACTAAACAAGCCTGCACAGGTTTAATGTGCCCACACAGAACACTACTGGAAGTTTCCTTCCGGCATGAGAGCTATCTCATTTTGAGATCAGAGCCTCTGAACTCCTCCGAAATATGTGGCAAAGGCCAGCCACATTTAACACACAGAAGCTTTTGACACTCATTACTTAGCAGAATAATCAGGCACTATCTTTCCCAGTGTGCCTGTCTCAACACTCAAAATAGTTTTCATCTAGTAACTGTTAATTCATACTGCATTTTACCCATGTAATTTCACATGTTCTACCACCTGATCTATTTACTTGCTCAATTTTTTCTTTGCAGCACCCACATGAACACATGCCCCATGAATAGACCACAGCAGAGGGAGAGAATTCATTTCTCTAGACCAACAATTCCATGCATAGGACCACAACAATCCTCTATTGCAACAATTTCCTCCTTCAATAACCACCTACTTCCAATTCCTGAAAGAAGAAAAGCAAAGATCCACCAGCTACCAACCCTGTGTAACCCTGATTTATTCACGGGATATAATTAATGATTGTGTCATAAACCATGAGCAGACAGGGACAGAAGTAGGATGGCAAAGGATAAAACGTCAAACGGATGCTGCTCAGTCCTCCAGCATTACAGCAACAAAGTCTCTATGTAACACTTCTTAACAATTTAATTCCCATGTTCTTCCTTTGAATAAAAAAGAATGTTAAATCAGAGAGTGTTTCAGCCTCTTTTTATTCAGAAATTGGTTTTAAAGTGCCTCTCATCATCTCTCTTTCACATTGAATCCAGACCCCTTCACTGTTCTGTTATCAAGCTATCTTCTCTGAAGTTAAAAGCTGTGTTCCCTTTTCACTGTCAAATGCAGAAATACAACACTGGCAAAAAGACACAGAGGCGTTCTTTCAATTTCTAAATCAGAGATGAAACTGCCTTCTCCAAAGCCTTCTGCATGACCCCTTTTACACTGAAGCTGGTAGAAATGCACAGAAGCTCCTTTCTTCCTCCCTTGTGT
Source organism: Phylloscopus whistleri (assembly GCA_017589585.1). Taxonomy (NCBI): domain Eukaryota; kingdom Metazoa; phylum Chordata; class Aves; order Passeriformes; family Phylloscopidae; genus Phylloscopus; species Phylloscopus whistleri. The sequence goes on from JADMLD010000094.1 coordinate 3,009,065, forward strand.
GAGAGAGAAATTGTTAACTACAAAACGCAGATTGAGAGGTTGGTTTTAAGTGTGCCTTTGTGCTTTTCATGCAGGAAGATTACTCAATAATAAAAATCTTTCATTGTATCTTTATTTCAGAAACAAGGAAACCTGCTACTCAGAAAAAGCTAAAAAATTAGGATGTTCAGAGAATCACAGAATATTCTGTGTTGGAAGGGACTCACAGGGATCATTGACTACAGTTCTTAAGTGAACCATTTTGAATCCACAACCTTGGCATTATCAGCACCATGTGCTAAGCAACTGAGGTTGTTGAGATCTGCATCTCAGAATATTTAAACAAGAGAAAATTTGGGGAAGAAGAGATACTGCAAATAGGGGAATAGAGCATATTCAATAGAACATGTCAGTTATCATTATTTAACATTTATTCAAAGGGGTGAAGAGGTGCTTGACTTTTATACCAGTGGGTTTGTATGTCCCCCTATACAAACAGTAATAGTCTCCTGGCCAAAGAGACCAAATCTGTGAGGAAGCAGGCTGAGTACCTCTGAGGCTTCTCATGTCATGAAGATCATGACTCCCGAGACCAAAAATTGTTGTGGTTAATGTGGACAGGCGTTTTAGAGCATTTTAGGAGCCATTGACAGCTGCTAAGTACTGGGGGAAATCTCTCCCGTTATTCTTTTTCTCTTAAAACACATTTTTGAGGCACAAACCTGTTGTTTTTTTCTGATCTTCTTGTCAGATTCCTTATCTCAGAGCTCAGTCATCACAGAGAAGTGTAAAAATAACTCCACCTATCTCTTTCTTACAAGAGTAACTGTCCCAAGATATGTTTTCTCACATTCATGGGCCATTTTCTGGACTTCCGCCCCTCAGTTTTATTTGTATATATCCTCTTTTTCTATCCTTCACCCACAATATCTGTTACCACTGAAATAAATACCCGTTACAATTTCAACTTTGCCACACCAACACAAGGGACCATAGACACACCATAAAGCACTGATAAATTGTTAAACATTCTGAAAAAGGGGTTCCATAATTTTTAGAGAACTTAGAATGGAAGTTTCTCTCATCCCATTAATTTTGTCCTCTGCAGCTGATATGATTTTTGTGGGGAAGAGAAGAAGACATCTCCCAGGTGGATCTTGCTCTAGTGAAGTCCTAGCACAAGTAATACCAGTGGTGTTATGGCTTTTCCCTCTCTAGCATCACACCCCAAGAGGATGGGAATCTGCCGTAGCATTCTCCCTCACCCACATCTCTCCCAGAACACACTGATCTTGCTAAACCCTTGTAATTTCCTTAGAAATTTTCCAGAAAAGGACAATGCCACATGGAGAGAAGAGCAAGCACAGACTTTCCACTCTCTTTCCACTGATCAAGCAGAGGGAACATATAGAGCAACATCAGGGACTGCTGTGATAGAGCAGGACACTAAAACAGTGCAACAAGAGCAACACCCAATAATTTTCATATCCTTTGGAATCATTCGTCTTTTGAATTACAATGCAATCTCTCTGTGAATAATGGAGATTCCAACACTTATAGCCTCCTGAAATATTTATTCTGAAAGTTTTATTCCACATCCAAAAATTAAAAGTATTCTGGAAGTCTGAGCCTCTTACCAGAAGAGACTGAAACACCAGCTACGATAGTAACACTGGAGCTATAATCCTCAGTTATTGAAAACAGAATTTGTGATCTGACTCATATGCTGGGATCATGGTGGTTACGTGTCGGACATGTCTTGCATTTATTTTAAACCAAACACAAGCACTGAAAATCTTACCAAACAAGGAATCCACTTAAAGAACCTGTGAAATTCAAAGCATTAAAGACTCATTTCTTTTCCAGTGCTTTTTAACTTTTTACCTGAGTACGCAGAGTAACAACAGGAAAACAAAGCAGAAAAAGTGTTGTGGCAGCCAAAAAGTAATAGAGGGCCTGATGAAAAACAATGAACTCAACTCTATCGACATCAGTCTGGGGTCTGACTTTGCTGATGTGGTATTGTGCTTACCTGGAAGAATAGGCTGACCCTGCTGTAAAACAGGAAGCTCCACAGATATTTCCCCACCAGCCTGGTCCTTGGCCAGCCATCGATGTGCAGGGAAAGAGAACTGCTCCCCTGAGAAAAGGTTCAGCAACTGCACCTAAATAGCACCAGGAATTCCAATTTAACTTGATGATCTCACACCAGATGGAACAGAACATGAAACCTGTAGGATGCTGTTGAATAATCTGTGCAGGTAGAGCTTTGTGGATGACCACAAAACCATGGGTTTGGAGCATTTCTGTTCCCTGGATCCAAATGCCCAAATCTGACTTCTCAGTCATATTTGAAAGCTAGGGCAGAGTAACTCAAGTGCAACCAAGAAACAGGTTTTTGTCAGCTCAGCAACAGTCCCACCAACTACAGCTGTTGTTCCAGCTGGTGCATCCATGGGGGCTGGCACTACCAAAGATGGAACTTCTCACTGGGAACCTTGTCAACGCTTGTACCTCTATTCCTTACACTTTTATCAGAACAGGAATTAAAGGGACAGGTTTTGATTCTTCAACACTCCTTGACATAAATAAATATAAATAAACCATGAAAGTGCCAGCCCCAACACCAACTGAGGCCTACACAATGCCCTACATTATTTTCTTCCATCCCCAATTTCAAGCATGCAGTAGCAAAAGGACCATATGCACGCCAGCTGAAGGATGAAAAGAGGTTATTTTGTATTTCAAAGTACTCCTTAGTAAGCACTTCAGAGGCTGCTGTATGTTCTAATAGTCCCTGATTATGCTAATTTATACCCGTATCTACACTAGATTTTGGATCGGCAGAGAGAAGGAAAGACACCCCTACTTGTAGTTTCACTCTGTGCTTTGCAGAATCTAATCTCCTTAATTTGAATATTGAACAAACTCAGAATTACTAGAAACATTTTTATCTCTTTTGCTGCTTGAATACTAAACTTTAAAGACAAAGATTCATCTTGTCTGAAAAACCTGGCATGCATTAGCCTGTTGACATCTGCTGATGAAGCCTGAAAGGGAAGTTTCTTGGACCTCCAGCACCTTCATGGACCTTTCCTGGTCTGATATCATCTCAGTACAGATACAGATACAGAAACCATGGGACACTTGTGGGGGACTAGTGTGCCTAACTACCAGAAAAGCTTTGCAGTTGTAGAGCATGCTCTTTTAATTTTAGTTCTTCCTGAAAAAAAATGTAGGTTTCCCAAGAAACAGTGATGCTAAATGTCTGTAGGTTGTTCCTCTAGTGTGAAGTCTAGAGATCAATGGCTCTATTCCTTTGTCTCTGAACCATAAAAAACACTACCTGTAGGGTTTGAATATTTTTCTCTTTTCTTTTTTTTTTTTTCTTTGATGTTCTGCCCAAAGTTGCTAAGAGGGAATGACCTGGCCCTGGCTGATGAACCACTCCCTAAAAACTGTATCTGATTGACTGAGATTCCATAAAGACACAATTAAAATTCATAAATAAATAACTAATGGAACACACTGAAGTGTTAGTGTTTTTAAATTTTACTGTTGATTTCAATTAACATACGGTAGGTGGAAAGAAGGGTAACAATAACTTTTCATTTTTCTCTTTCTCTTTATTTTTTGTCAGACTTCCTCAATCTCTCATGTTAAATGTCTGTCCCCAAAACTCAGTACAGTTGGAAAATGAATACCTAGGTTTTATAATCAGGCAATCATCACTTCAATTAAAAGAAATATAATCCCTATAATTCTATTGTGAAACTTCTTAGGGTGATAATACATGGTATTTCAGTGTAGACATGGACTGGCTAGAGGTATGAACTCACAGGGTCTTGCCTAAACTACAGTTAACACTTCCAGATCTCAGTCTTCCTTCTGAGTCACAGGCCTAGGGAAAAACAAGTATCAAATAGCCACAGATTTTGAGCACTGACCAGTAAATAGTTGATTTCAGTGGGCACTTTGCATTACATAGACCTAGATATATCATGAAATATAATTTTTACATTGAGTTTACCAGCAACTTTTAAAGCTCTTCATAAACTGCAATCTCTTAACTGAAAAATAAGAAACTCTTGTTTATGGCACAAAGACGGAAGAGTTTCAGGCATGCATAGCATATAATAGGCACACGTAGTATCACATCAGATGTTAGGATAAAAGTCAGATCCTTTAATTTCCAGTCCAGAAATCCATATAGTATGCTTCACAACCAAACCTTGATATGCAACTAGCTCATTCTCTTTGCTTTATTATACTTGCTTAACCTGCATCAAGATATTCTTTACATAAGGAGGGAAAAGACCTCTTACTGTCTTTTTCTTGTCAGAGACAAAGAACTAGAAACATTGGCAATGTAGCTCTGGTGCTGTGCACAGGGACACATAGGCATCAGCCACAGGTTTGGGGAGGATTTGACTAGACTAGGTTCAATGACTTTGTGGGTTTAAACAAACTCTAGGCACTTCATAGCATACAAAGACTGTAGAAGACTCAGACTACAGCAACTAAGTTAAGCAGTCTTCCTTGCTACTCTCCCACGCATTTTTAAAGAAACATGAAGAAACATTCATGGTTAGCAAACAGCTAACCCAGGTATCATAAGATAAGCTGCTTTAATTCCACACAAAAGCATTCCATACATTACATTACATAAGTAATCCCTTAAATGAAAGTGAAAGTATTTGATGAGGCTAATATAATACCTGGAATTTTTTTTCTTACTCATATTTTGAATTCACTGTCATAGTGACTGCTTTTGGACAGATAAAATTCTTTCTCACTGCTTTTACCTCCTTGCAGTGCCAGGCAGGGGAGTTTCCTTCATTTGTATGTCCTATACGTATTTTGTAGAGATGTCCTATGTTCTTAGTATTGACCTGTAAGAGAAACACAACTAATGAAACACAGAACATTTGTTAAAAAGAAAAGCTATGCAACAGAAATTCATTTAGTAACTGTAAGCTGAGACTTTTGATTTGAGGAATTAAATATTTTGACATTTAAACAAGCCTTTCCAAATTATTTTACTTCAGATAATCCTTAGATGTTTGGATCTTCTAAAAGACAATCATCAAAAATCCCATTGACCTGCCAATCCTATTTAAATGTCTTCAGGAAGTTGCTGTAGTAATTCCTGGCTGAGTATTTGCCTCAGTGGAAAATGAATAGAGACCATATGTATTACTAAAAATCAAAAGTGTCTTGACCCTAAAACCTATCACAGTTTAGCATCTATACTAGTGACCTGCTCCAAAACTATTTTTGCCTCCCACATACCTATGAGTTTCTCCCTACCCCTCCAGAAGTGTATGCTTTACAATTTTTTCGAACAATTGTGTTCATCTTTGATGCTTCTTTTTACAAATAATTAAATCAAGTTAAAAAGCTGTATTTGAAAGATTAGCTCTTGGGCAGGCTGGATGAATATGTCCAGTACAGATAACAGGGTGCTGAGGGAATAACTTTTGTGTGAAGGTTATTCAACCAACTTTACTGTGAACTTAAGGGCAGAAATAGAAAGCTTATCTTCAAGGAACTGAAAGTATACCATCAGTCTTCCTTCCTCACGACATAATTTATTTTGTTATAACGTAAGCTTGATTTTCTCTCATTCTGTTTTTTTCCATAGAATTAATTTTCATGTTTTCATTGACATTGTATAGATGGGTGTGAACCGAGTTCCCTGTATCACATATTTCCCTGAGCTCAGTGTTATGATAAAGAGAGCAGCGAGGACAGACCACAGTTATGTGCAAATACAGCGCACTCAGAGAGCCTCTTCTCTTTCTATACATTTCAGAGTAGGTTCTCATTCACTGTATTCAGTGCTATCAATACTTGCCTAAAAGGGGAATCCTAGACCTCAGCAATGGGACTGTCCTCCATATTTTGCATTTAAAAGTCATTGTAGGTGAAATTAATTTCAGTAATGGCAACCAGACCTGCTTACTCCTTTTATCCACTCCTTGCAATCTGGCTGGTTTTGATATCACAGATGGAGAGTGACGTTCTGTATTGGGGTGCTGGATTCTTCTGAGAAACTCCATAGGCTGAAAAGGGATAAGAACTGTACTTCCTGCATCCCAAACATCTATGGGGCGATTGTGGAAATGGTGAGCTCTTCATCAATGCTGCCAATCAAACACCTTTTCTCAGAAGGGAAATTGCTGTGCTGGATACTATTGATGGAAGCACCTGTTTGTCATATGGCCCTATAGCAGACACGTGTAGACAACCCCTGACAATCCTATATACACACCACAACCCCTGACAATCCTACATACACACTCAAGCTATGCAGATTGTGATAAAGGACCTGGTCTGGCTCACCTAAATCACCACATTATAAGACTGATCAAGGAAGAATTTGTTTGTGTAACTGGAAGCAGAAGCAGTTTCAGATAGATTTATTACAGTTACAAAATTTGCCACTATTTCAATAAAGCAGCAGGTGTTTAACAAAGTCAAAAATTTACTCCATATCCTAATTCTTTACTTCCTCATTTAATTTTTAATATTGTAGCCCTGTTTCAAATTTGCAAACTAAACAAGTATCTGTTGTTGTATATTTCTTGGTATTTTCTTGGGCACAATGAAAATAAAATACTAGTTCTTCTTCAACAGAAAATAAACATGTTGAATCAAATAAGCTTTGGATAAGTGAGTGGGAAAGGATACTAAATTTAGCTCTACATTTAAGTCTTGTTTCTCATTTCTAGATACGCATAACATACAAAAAGCTGCCTTCTCATCACATAGAATTTGAAATGTCATGCGATCTGGCAGGAAGCAAGAGGGCAACACAATGAATATATATTACTTACTGTGAAGATGTCTTCATTGCCTCTCTGAAATAATTTTCCCTTCTCTCCATCAAGAAAAATAGGACCTGAACTGCCACGATCCCCATACAATGTAATATAAACCTTTGAACTTGTTCCTGCAGATGGCACATCACTGGTGAGGACTGACACATTCCATTTCCGACCTATCAAAAGATAAAAAGACTCACTGAATTACTTAAACTCAAGATTCTCAAATAAAATGCATTTCAGTAATCAAAATTCTAAATAATAGCGTGTCAAAGAATACAGAAATATGCGTTTCAAAAAATTACAGCAGGCAAATACTGAGTTTGCTGTGTTGGGTATGTGATGAAATGTCAGGTTGCATTCATATCTTTCATTCTAAATTTCCTATATGACTGTCCTAGGGTGACTCCGTGATGCTTGCATCCCCAGTTGTCTGTTCTGTTTGTGCTGTATATGGTGTTCTGTGCCTTTAAAATGGTTCTGGGAGCAAAGGGGGAGCGGAGAAGCAGCGCGCAGTTTGTTTTGAATAAAACAGCGTTCACTCCTCTGCATTCCTGCTCCCGTCTGTGTTCGGCTGAGGCACGGACAGCAGCGGGACAGAAATCTTTTTGGCTTTTAGTTAGTTTAGCTAGCTGAGGCAAAGAACCTTCAGGACTGTTTTTTGTTGTTGTCTTTTTTTTTTTTTTTCTTTTTCTTGGGACTCTTTAAACCTGCTCCAGCCTGAAAGACCCAGAGGAGCACCGGGAGCTCTCATCCAGGGCCTGCCGGGGCCTGGACCTCCGGAGGGACTGATAAGGGAGACTGAGAGAGAGCCGAGCTACACCCACGGCAGGGACTTTCTCAATTTGCCATCTCACTCCAGAGCAAGAGGTTTTATTGTTTCCTATTATTCATTCTTTGTGTTTGTGGGCACGTGGTTTGTTAAATAAATAGTTTTTTCCACTTTTCTCCGAGGAAGTTCTTTCCTGGACCAGTTTTGGGGGAGGGGTCATTTGGGTTTGCTTCCCAGAGGGACCCTATTCAGGGGTTTTCTCCCAAATTTTCCCTAAACTAGGACATATATATTTTTATTAGTGCCCAACTGCGGGGCTCAAGAGAGTGGAAAAAACTTGTACTGATTGCATTTTAGTTGTACTTTGTGTTGGGATAAAGCAGTTAGTAGCTATGTTGCTCCTTGAATTCCTAATGTCTCTTGGAATGGAGTCCTTTCTGTGTTTCTGTTCCCTAGGCTTTTTTGAGGTTTTAATACCTTTCTGGTCCCTAGGTTTGTTTTCTTATCCAGAGATAGCTCCAATATTGTCCCTAATACATAGCTTTTACACTAGAGGAGCACAAATTAGGATAGCTATTCTCCTGGGCTCAGTGATTATGATTTATAGGAAGTTTATACAGTTACTGGAGTTTGTGCCAGGTGTGTTTGGTTTATGGTTTCTTTGTCCTACCGTGCGTCCTAGTCCCAGCAGCATGTTTTGGGGATTTATTAATTATTGCACCCAGTTTGTTAGAGGAGGTGTAGGGGATGAAGCTTTTCAGCCTTCCCTGTCCCTCTTCTCTTTTGAATCTGTTATATCCCTTTTGGAGAATATTCAATTTCCCCTGAATGTTAAAGAGACCATCTTCCTGGTATTTCATGTGGTAAGCTTGCTCTATATGGTTTGTAGCTTGTCTAGAGTGAGTTCTGAGATTTCCAGAGGGGCTGATGAGACTCCTGACCCAGAAGTAGACACAGAAGTAGACCCAGGTGTGAAAAATCCCGAGTGGTGTGGAGAATGGGAGGATATGGGCCGAACCTTGAAGGAATTTTCTGACCCTATAGCCTGGGACTTCCCACGTGAACAAATTCAGAACCCAGCTGAGGTGGGGAGATACTTGAAAGAGAACTGCCATGATGACTCTAAGGAGAAAAGGCTCATTGCAATAAGCTGGGCCCTGGCATATGCTTATCGTACGCTGCTAGATACTGTAGGGCAGCAGACAGAGGCAGGGGGGCAGGGAGATAAATCAGCAGCTACCCCAGTCACTCGGGCTGCAGCCAATACCGTAGCTACTCAGACAGCAGCTAAACCAGAAAGTGAGCCTAAATCAGCAGCTACACCAGATAGGGAGCCTAAGACAGCAGCTAAACCAGACAGTGAGCCTAACACACTGAGAGTCACTGCAGGAAAGAAGGGAAAGAGGCATGCACGCAAAACTGATCGACCAGGGGATGACGATCCAGGTGAAGGACCCTCAGTGCCTCCCGACACCCAATCAGAAGCCCAACCAACTGACACAAGATCAGGAGCCCAATCAACTGGCACAAGATCAGAAGCCACTATTGAGTCCTTTTCCCTGAAGGACCTTCGAGGCCTAAGAAAGGACTACACTCAACGACCTGATGAATCTATAATCAGTTGGTTAGTCCGTCTTTGGGATGCTGCAGGTGAGGCTACAATTCTGGACGGCACAGAAGCGAGGCATCTGGGATCCCTGTCACAAGATCTGGTTATCAACCAAGGAATGATGAGAGAGGCTAACCCTTGCAGTCTCTGGGAACGGGTCCTGGGAAGTGTGGCACAAAGATACCTGTGTGCAGACGATCTCTACATGCAGCAAACCCAGTGGAAGACCATAGAACAAGGGATTCAACGCTTAAGGGAAATGGCAGTGGCAGAGATTGTCTTCTCAGATGACCTAAACACTAGGAACCCAGACCTGGTACCGTGTACACCCGTGATGTGGCGAAAACTTGTACGACTTGGGCCACAAGAATACTCATCTGCTTTAGCAATAATGAAATGGGACAACACGGGAGAGACCGTGCTGGATATGGCGAAGAAGCTCCGAGCATATGCAGATGCTGTGCTTGGTCCAACACATGCCAGAATCGCAGCTCTGGAAACACGTATGCAGACATTAGAAGACACAATAGAGGAAAACTACAAGCAACTCAGAGAGGAGATTAGAGAGAAGATGAAAGAGAGCTTTCTCCAAATCTCGGCAGTACAGATCAGAGGTTCTGGCTCCAAACGCAGATGTCCCCCAGACAGAGAGGGAAGGGGCACCCTACAAGCTGAGCTGGGGTCCCTCCTGCATGATTCTGGGGAAGACATGGGGAGATGGGATAGAAAATCTACTGATGCTCCAGCACAATGGCTGCGTGAATTGCTGGAAGGCAAGACTCAGAGAAGAAGTTCTACCAAAAAGAGAGCAGCTCCAGTTACCCAGGAAGGATAACCAGGCTTAGAGGGGCCCTGCCTCTAGCCAGGTAGAGGCTAGGGAAAACCATGTTTTTCGGACTACATGGATTTGTTGGCCTGGCACATTAGAACCACAAAAATGTGAGGCTTTGGTTGACACTGGTGCGCAGTGCACATTACTCCCATCAGTATATGTAAGGGAAGAATCTGTTTCTATTGCTGGCATGACAGGGTGATCTTTCAAAAATTGGGAGCAGCACTTAGCAAAGGCCACCTGGTTAGTTAACACCCGAAGTTCCACCAACAGAGCAGGCCCTGCCCAGTCTGAGCTCCTGCATACAGTAGACAGAGATAAAGTCCCAGTGGTACATGTGAGAGGTTTGTTAGGGAAGACAGTTTGGATCAATTCTGCCTCAAGTACAGACAAACCCATCCGTGGGATTGTTTTTGCTCAGGGACCAGGTTGCACATGGTGGATAATGCAGAGAGATAGAGCAACACGATGTGTACTTCAGGGAGATCTGATTGTTGGGTGAGAAACATGTCACTGCCATTGCCTGTATATAGCTGCATATTGTTTTTATATAGACATATGTATGTATAATGTATGTGTGTGTAGAGTTAAAATACATATTAATTTTGGTAGTAAGTTGATGATATGGGGATAAGGGGTGGAATGATGTAGGGTGACTCCATGATGCTTGTATCCCCAGTTTTCTGTTCTGTTTGTGCTGTATATGGTGTTCTGTGCCTTTAAAATGGTTCTGGGAGCAAAGGGGGAGCGAGAAGCAGCGCGCAGTTTGTTTTGAATAAAACAGCGTTCACTCCTCTGCATTCCTGCTCCCGTCTGTGTTCGGCTGAGGCACGGACAGCAGCGGGACAGAAATCTTTTTGGCTTTTAGTTAGTTTAGCTAGCTGAGGCAAAGAAGCTTCCTGGACTTTTTTTTTTTTCCCTTTTTCTTGAGACTCTAAATCTGCTCCGGCCTGAAAGACCCAGAGGAGCACCGGGAGCTCGCACCTGGAGCCCGCCGGGGCCTGGACCTCCAGAGGGACTGATAAGAGAGACCGAGAGAGAGCCGAGCTACTCCCATGGCAAGGACTTTCTCAATTTGCCATATCACTCCAGAATGAGAGGTTTTATTGTTTCCTATTATTCATTCTTTGTGTTTGTGGGCACTTTGTTTGTTAAATAAATAGTTTTTTCCACTTTTCTCCGAGGAAGTTTTGGGGGAGGGGTCATTTGGGTTTGCTTCCCAGAGGGACCCTATTCAGGGGTTTTCTCCCAGATTTTCCCTAAACCAGGACAAAGTGAATGAACCTAATTGTATTTCAAACACGCCTTTGAAATATTGTATTAAATACGGGGTTCTCTTTACTTAGGAGAAGTATGTTCAATGCAGTGCTGTGTAATGACAGCCTTGACACTCATCACTTTAAACATTAGGGACTCTGAAAATAAATTAGCTCTGGTGAAAAAGAACTGTTTAAGAAAGGATTTGTATCTCTGGAAAGGTATAATTGGCTACACAGATGTTGTTTGGAATCCATTGAAGCTTTACCAGCACAGGAAGGACTTTGATATGTTGAAGAAAATCCAGAGGGGGCCAGCAAGCTGATTAGAGGGATGAAGAACCTCTGCTAGCAGGAAGGGCTGAGAAAATCAGGTTTATTCAGCCTGGAAAAGAGAAAGCTTTGGGGTGGCCTTCCAGTAACTGAAGAGAGCCTACGAGGAAAGATGGAGAGAGACTATTTACAAGAGCATGTAGTCACAGGAAAAGGGACAATGCATTCAAACTGAAGGAGAACAGGTTTAGATTAGATATTGGGGAAAAAAATCTTCACTGTGAGGGTGGTGGGGCACTGGAATATGTTGACCAGAGAAGCTGTGGATGCCTTATCTCTGGAAGTGTTCAAGATCAGGTTGGATGAAGATCTGAGTGACCTGGTCTAAGTGCAAGGTCCCTGACCACTGCAGGGGGGCTGGAACTAAATGGGTCTTAAGGCCCCTTCCAACCCAAACCATTCATTCAGTGCAAGTTAAGTACCAATGTCATGGAATTAAGGGAAATGATATCACTGGTGGATACTCTTATCAACAAGTTAAATTTGATCAATTCCAGAATTGTCATAGATGGAACATGTTAAATTGAAAGTATAAGTAAAAAATAACAAGTGTGAGATCTGAGAAAGAGAAGGGACAGAAAGACATTTACTATCAACAGAGCACTGTGAGCTTCCTCAAAAGTTGCTGTAATCTGCTTTTCCCACAGCTGAAATTAGCTGATGATTGAATTCCTTGTTTTGCTTTGCTTGTGTGTGCACCTTTTGCCTTATCTATTAAGCTTTTTCTCAACCCATGAGTCTTCTATTCTCTTTTATTCTCTTCAATCCCACTGGTGGGGAAGTAAGCAAGCAGCTGAGTGGGGCTTAGTTCTGATTAGGGCTAATCTGTGACACAAGGTGAGAAAATTGTATTAACTATTCCCCATAACTCTTACAGTGGATCAACATTGCGATTACATTAATGATATTTGATAACATTAGTGTTGTAAAAGTCAAGGTATTTCTTTAATAGTGATAAAATATTGAACAAATAAGTGGTCTTCTTTTCTTCTGACACCCTCAAAATTAAGAGAAATATGCCTTATACATTTCAGAAACTATAGCTGTGATAATTAGAGGAAATGGAGAAAATATTTATGTTGGAGAAAAAGCTGAGAAAATGTCTGATCTTCTTGATAGATACCAAGGAGGAAAAAGACTTTTCCAAGCAAATTGCAGTGATGACTTTGGGATACATATATAAACTAACCATGAGCAGGCTGAGGATGGAAATTAGAAAATATTCAAGACAGACATCAAAAGCAGGACTCAAGCCCTAGAACGCCTGTCTGGTGGAAGCTGTAATGACTACAGAGAAAAATATTTTAAATGAGATTTAGTGATTAAATGGAATTACTTACCTAATTGTGTAGTTTCCTTCTAGCAAATGGCTGAACTAGATAAACTGAGAGTTCCTGGGACTGTGATCTATATGTTATGTTAGCTGTTTCTTTTTAAATTATGGCAAGAGAAAAACTGAATTCCTTCCAGATGTATAGCATACTCTCTATAAATCAAAGAATGCTTGCTGAATGCTTTTCTATCCTATTAAAGTAGCTCATATTACTTGTCATGGTGTTTTTGCCTGTCAATCAGTCTGTTGTTCTAGCATTGTGAGGTTCTCTCTTCAGCCTTCTCCAATCTTAACCATGAAAACAAATTTTATCTGTGCATCTCAGACACCTGATATTCTCTAACTTTGCTTCAAGTTGCACCAGGGAGAGTTTAGATTTGATTTCAGATTGGATGATAGGAAAAATTACTTCACTGAAAGAGTTGTCAAGCACTGGAGGCTGTCCAGGAAAGCAGTTGAGTCACCAGTCCTGAAGGTATCTAAAAGATGTGTAGATATGGCACCTGGGGCATGGTTTAATGGTGCACTTTGCAATTCTGGGTTAATAGCTGGACTCTGAGATCTTTTCTAACCTAAATGATTCCACAATTCTCTGATCTTTCCTGTACCACTAATGAGTATATAAACCCTATGAGAGTATGGTACATATCACTGTCAACCTTTTGTCCTGCTCTGAGGTGATAATTTTATTCCTTCTCTTTCAGTTAACATACAGAAATCAAAACAAAGTCTTTCAGTTAATATTCATTTCACTACTTGCTGTGGTGTGTGCTAATTGTAACCTGAGGGAGTACCTCACATCTCATGTTTCAAGTGCTTAGTTTGCTCAGGAAGTCCCAGTAACTCAGGAATAAGGATCTAACTAAAGGTTCCTGAACCTTGATCTGGAAACACTGAGGTTTATGAATGTAGCACACAGTGCTGTGAATCCAGCAGAAAGGCTGTGAGTGATGGAGACATACATAGCTGTTAATTTGCCTACAATTTAGACATTACTTACAGCACAGAACACTACATGACATTCAAATGGATTCTAGTAATTTTGAGTTGCATTTTTCAAACAAAGGTTTCATTTCTATATCGACATGTAAAGGGATGAAAAAATACCATTGAGACTCTTCACTTGGAGCTATTCTAAAACGTGTGAAGTAGGACACCAGAAGAAGTGGAAATGGACAGAATATCAGAAACAACAGCAGTATAGGAAATAACACGCAGCTATTTGGTGTGAAATATATTAGACAATACATCTTGCTTTAGAGTTATAATATTACTTTATTACATAGAATACACCACTTCAAACAATAGAAATATAACATTTATTTAGGGGGAAATAGGTCAGCCACTGGACTTCTAAAAAAACTGAGGAGTGCTTCTAGGTTTCCTACCTGTGCTACAAACCCCTTCTGCTTCACATCCAACTTCTACTTCCCATTCACGTGCCTTCTGTCCCACAGAGACACAGTCAAAGCCTCTGGGCCAAGAGGAATTTGCGTCAGCCTTTTATTATGTCCCCAATCTGGATAATCATAGGATCCTGACCCAGGGCTTATCACAGCATGCACATGCTAGTTATCCAAGGCAGTCTTCAAGAGTACAGAATGGTCAAATTCTCATTCTCTACCTGAAAAGTGGCACCTTCTTTTTTCAGGTGTATCTCTGACTTCATTGACATTGAAGAGAGGTACTGTGCAGTATTAGGAATTAAAATCTAACCAAAAAACTGAAACACTCTCCCTAATCACAGTATACATTAAATATTTTCCAATTTCAGGTATTACATCATTTACTGAAAATTGTAAACCGTATATAGGTGCTTGCTACATACATGCAGTATTAAAAAAATGCTGTAAACAGGTATCCAGAATAACTCTAACAAGAGATTGAAAGATCCTGGAACATATTGCATATGCCTTGGATTCTCAAAATACAACATATTTACAAAACAAACAAACAAACAAACAAACAAACACCCCGCAGAACAAAACAACAGAAAAACACAAATACCATCTCTAAAGTGTAGACAGAGGTTAAGTAGAACACACAACTAAAACTTTCAGTGTATGTAGAACAATTTTAAGAGTAAGTGGTTCTGCCTCAGAAGGAAATATGGCAAGAGCAGTCAGGAAGTCCATTGACAAACAGTTTCTGTTCCCAGTTCCTAAATATTCCTCTTTTCTAGTGTTCTCTGAGTTAAAGAGGCCAACTTTATTTGGTGTCTGGATGATCTTACACAGAAAAATCTCTTTACTCACGTACATGTTCTGCAATTTTATAATGTATATCTATATAAAATTAACATGACTTCTGTTTCCTTCTTGTTATTGCATTATAGCATTTGAATAGCATTTCCTAGTTTTCATTTCAAATTAAACATATCAGTTGATTTTCTTCTGGCAAAAGCATTTCTACTGAAAGGCAGTTTTCAAGCTCCTTCTCAAATATGAGAATATGTTCATGGAATATGAAAATCTTATCTTAAAACTTGGGCAGGTATATCAAAATTCAGTTCTCTATTGAAACAAGCAGCCATAATTTTCCTAAAATTAGATGATTGTTATACAACTACATCTTAACAGATAATATTTCAGAGAAAACTGTTTCCTAGCCAAGAAATCATTGCCTTAGAATAAGAACTTTTCTTCATATGGTGGTTTCCATAAAAATTTAATTAATATTTGTATTTCAGCACTGATATATAATTGTGACTTATTTTTATCTAGTTATTCACACAGGGAGTTTTATTGGTTGCACCATTCAGCAGTTTATTATGTGATTATTTTTTTTTTCTGAAGATGTTTTCACAAATGTGATGGAAATTCCAAGATCTTTATTACAAGTCATTCTTATCTTTCCTGTTTCCACTGTTCATTGTAGAAGAGCAAACTACTTCTTCTTTGTCTTCTTCTTCTTCTGTAGGAAAGGCATTTTTGTTTTTCAGATTTTCAGAGGCTTTATGTTCAATGCTATTCAAGGAAGTGTCAGATTTTAGAAATGTTTCAGAATGACAGGTTTCTGCTGAATCTGCCAACATAGGAGAAAATTTTTCTCCAACAATATCAATTAAATTTATTCTTAAGGTTTGACATATTTTTGTCTTTCCATTGGGTAGCTCAGTATTTGTGCCTGTGACAAGATCACTGGGTATGTGTTTGGATACACTATTTTGACAATTTCTGGCTTCCGTGGGGTTTACACTCATACCCTCTGTAATATGTAACTCCTCTAAAATATTTGTGTCTTTTGAAGTTGAGGATGCAAGTATTCCAAAGTTACTAATAAAATCTAAGGTGTTATCAGCATAAAACCTATTAAAGATATTACTGGCAATCTTATTGATAGAGTTATTCTTCAAAGTCACGTGATTATTTTTGTCTGTCAGGTCTTGGCCTGACCATTCTAAATGTTTGCTCTTTTTGGACAACAAATATGGACCCAGCTGGTTCTCAATATCAGATGCCTTTTGGTAGGCATATCCTCTTTGTTCCTCATTGATTGGTATTACTGTTACCGTCAGTATTGGACAATGTTGGCCACATATCGCATGGAGTCTATCCAGAGAATCTTCTTCTTGAAGAGCACTTCTATCAGCATTGCTAACATTAGTTGGCTGAGACTGTATGGGTACAGCATTTGAAGGCTTTTCCAATGGATGCACCTTGTTATCAGGCAATCTAAATTCTACAGATGAAAAGGCTGGAAAATTGGTGTCAGCCTGTGTGGAAGTAGAACCTACCATGGTTGATGGATTGGTCTTGTCTTTGTTTGGTGCAGGAAGGATCTTACCATTGCGACTAGGTTTGCCTTTCGTATTTGACTCATCCTGAAAGGGATCTGAATCACTATTATGAGGCATATTGAAGTAGCTGCAAAAATTTTCAGGGGGTTTTACCATGTCTTCAAGTTCTGAAGAAGGGATCTCGTCAAGGGCAGGGTACTGATCCAGATTGCCAAAGTGAGAGTATGGAACTTCATCACTTTCAATTGATGTTGTATCCAAATTACCATACATTCCAACCCGTTCAGGCGGTGATCTTCTTATCAAATGATTTTCTTTCAGAAGCCATTTGCCTTTATCTATCAATATTCCTTCATCTTCACTAGCCTGAATGCTAGGTTGACAATGTTGATTTGTTGATTCCCCTAAACAGTCATTAGTATGACTTGTCCCTTCTCTGTTAAGAGCAGACTGTGGTGTTGGTAAAGGAGTATTTTCACTTCTCAATATACTGTCATCTTTGTTTACTTTTACTGGATATTCTTGTGGTGGTAGTGAAGAATGCGACAATTTCTCTGCAGAACGTGACATAGATTCTTGAGAAAAATAAACTATTTTTTCCCCCACTGCAGAGTGGAATCCTTCAGTATCCACTTGAAATACTTTTGACATATAAGGAAATCCTTTGTGAAAGTCAGGCTTAAATGAAGCTTCTGTCTTGCCATAGAGTCTTTCAATAGTTCTCTTTACATAGCCAGTATTATAATGTTTTTCAAGTGCTTCCTCCCCACTTTCATTGGTCAAGTCACTGGATGCTCTAAAGTTATAATCACTCTCTTCAGTATCTGGTCTGTAATCTGACCAGTCTGAAGTAGCAGGACTTTTAAAGCATTTTTTTAATTGAGAGGTGTCAGAACACATTTTGTTCTCCAGTTCTTCTACTTGCAATTTCTGTTCTCCTTCGGTCATGTCACATTCTGTAATTTGCTTTGATTCGTAACGAAATGATAATGGAGAGACTGTAGATAACCTCTCAGAGGTTTCCTCAGATATTTCTGCATCTTCTTTGTCACCCTGTACAGAATAATCCTCATTATTATATTCTACAGAGGTTTCAGCATCTAGTGTAAGTTGGTTTTTTGGGGTTTTGTCAATATCTGCTGACTTTGGATCAACATCCTCATCTTCACTTTTATCAGTAGTAACAGATACAATGCCTTTTTCACCTTCTAACTCAGAAGTATCCTGATCTAAAATACAATTATCATTAGAAGTTACACTATGAACTGTGGAGTTGGGTTCTACTGAAGATTCTGATTCTTCATTAATGAATGATGTATCTTGAGTTTTTTCATATAGGCTATCAGGCATTTCTTCATTTCTTTCTGATGTCTCTATAGCTGATGGAAGGCTACAGGTATTTGAATTAGTATTGGCATATTGATCATCCAGCTGTGTTTTGGGAGCAGTTATGTCTGAAGTCTCTGTTTCTTGACAAAGATCCCTCTCTATATCAAAACAGTTTTCTGATTCCCCAGTTAATTTTACAGCTGCTTCAGAATTGACATTGTCCATTGCAATACAAGGCTCAACTAATTCTTCATGTTCATGCAAATGTATATCATTAGGAATTTCAGATATGGGCATATTCTCATGTGTGGAGTCCTGCTTTTCAAGTTCCTTCCTAAAATGTAATAACTTATCTTCTGTTGATTGTTGGAGATGTGAGAAGGCAGCCTTCAGTTCATCAGCTTGTTCTATAGCTGCAGTTTGTTTCAGATATTTTAACTGTGTTAATATTTCAGAACAGCTACAGGCATTTTTTTGCATGTCATCTGTGATTGTCCCAATCAAACTCTCTCTCAGATTCAGTAAAAGTAGCCAAGCTAGGAGGGCATTGGAGGAAGAACCAAAAGATGCAGGAGAAAGATCCGAAAAGCTGCAAGATTTTCCAATGCATCCACTATGTCCTTTCTGCAGACCAAGCAGAGTTGATTGTAGTTCATGCAGCAACATACTAGACATGCAATTATTCTGAACTTCAATTCCGATTTTCTCACTAACAATTGTGCAATCAGCTTGAACAGCAACCTCAGATCTTTTTCTTTGACATAGGTTGGTAACTTGAATGTCAACTTCTGCCATCTTTTTATCATTGTCATGTGCTTCATGAAACAAATGTAGCTTACTATCCTGACGAAATTCCGACTTTAGTGAATACTTGACTTCTTCTACTGTGGATGTATTAGAATGAATCAAAGAGTTAGTTTGTCTTTCATTTGAATCTTTGGCTGAGTCTTCTGAAATTCTCGATTTACCAATAGGTTTTAATGGTTTTTTTCTTAGATTATCTTCAAGTAGATGTTTTTTTCCAGTTACATGCACGTTATTTGTGATAAATCTAGCTTCTTTATCTATAGAAGCATCAGTATTTTCTTCAGGAAAAGAACAGGCATTGCTGTTCTCTGCAGTCATTTCTTTTTTCTTTATAGGGGGTAAGACAGAATTTGATAACGAATTTTTCAGCCAAGTTTGGACATAGTTTTCACGTGAATGTTCGACAGCCTCCTCTTGAAAACCCTCCTGGTTTAGAGCCGCTAGTGTAATGGCACTCTCTGACACATTTATCTTATTTACACCTTTACCTAGATTTTTCTTCATCGCCTTTTGCTTTTTCTCTTTCTTCGATAACAAATGTTCCAAATTCTTCTTTTCCTTTTCTTTTTCAAAGCTAAGATTTTTTGGCACTTCTGAAGTCACTGATGAGTTAGGTGTCTGTTTGAAAGAGCTGGTTATAAGATGTGTGCCTTCTTTCTCAGTACTAAGCGTATCCTGACTGTGTTCAAATTCGTTGTTTGAATCGGCTGTCATTAGACCATCTTCACCCTTTGCAGGTGAAATGATACTACTTTTTTTGCCTGACTTCAATTTTACCTTGGCTAACTTCTTGTTATTACTTCTTTTTTTCTTATTAGATGATGATGATCCATCTTGTTCCACTGAATCCTGGTGATAGAACTCATCTTCAGGATATATGGTTTTGTCTGAATTGGCAGACCTATCACTGTTTTTTGCAAAATATTCAGATCCCTTTTTCTGAGGCATTTCAGAATATTTGTCCATAGCCTCTGTAGTGGAATCCTGTGTGATATGCAATCCTTCACTTTTAATTACCCCTGAATTTTCTTGATGCTTTTGATTTTCATATGTACCTTGCTCTTGCAAGCTAGGTGATTTTCTTTTCTTCTTCTTCTTTTTGGTGAGGGATGAAGTAGATTGGCTGTCCTCGAGTGTTGTCATCACAGATTCAGTCATGGCACAGATTTGATTCTCACTTTCAGTAACATTAGGAAAGAATCCAGTTGTTGAATTTACATTCTCTGTAGGACTGTTACTACAGGGAGGTGCCATCGTCTTCATCTGGCTATGTCCAGCACAGGCTGAATGCACTGAATCTTGAGAAATAGCTATTAAATCAGCAGCATGGCATTTTAATTCTTCTTTTGACTGACATAATTCTGAATATGTAATGAAAGAACTCACAGATCTTTTTATTTGTTTAATATCACATGACCTATGGATGTGATCTGCTGTACCTGGCCTAGCTGTCTGGTAAGTTTTTGACGATGGCATGAAACCACTGATGTTAGCTTTGGAGGTTGATGCCAAACTACTATATGCACCTTGTCCCACAACTGATTTCTCCAACATATTCTGCACCAATCCATCCTCATCAGGCACTTCTAATGTCTTCCTATTTGTGGTTTCTATTAACTCACTACTTTTGTGGCTTACTTTAAAAAGCATTTCTTCTTTTATATTTTCTGAAGAAAGCTTTAATAAACCATTGTCACTCATCTCATTAAACTTTGGATTACTGACACTTGATTTCTTTCTGCTTGAATGAGCTACCATGCAATACTCAGATGTTTTTTCTCCATTCTCTATTTCCTCACTGTAGGAAAACTGTCCTATTGTCTTCTCTTGAACCTCTTTCTCAGATACCAAGGTGACACTTTCAACTACTGCTTTCTTTTGTCTAACACACCTTGGCCCAGGGGTGGGAGGCCTATAAAAGCGAGGCTTGATATTTTCCTCAGGTACATTGCCTACATCTAAATCTGCAGAATTGTTCGTCTGAGAGACATTACAATCAGCAGTTTTCAAATCAGATTCTGATTCTTTGTCTGACACTTCCTCATTGGATTGCTGTAAGGAGTCTTCCTCTTCTTTATTGTAGCTCTTCAAAAATGGAGCACTTTTTGGATTTATACAGTCTGATGTATTTACATTGGACGAGCAGTCTTCCACATTCATTGCAGAAGAATTGCAAATAGAGATGTTTCTAGCATCAGAAAGGCCAGCACGACTTACGGTGGTTGTCCACTTAATGGTTTCTTCCTCTTTAATTTTGAATCGAACTTTCATTTCCACTGTGATACTGCCATCTTGATTAACATGAACAGATTTCTCAATGTCATCCTGATACTGTGCCACAGGTAAGACTTCACCAATAACTGAGTGATTTCCTTCTATCCCATTATGGCTGTCAAGAACATAGGAAGACTCTGAGTTGTTATCATTTGAGTTGTTGTCATTGCTGGATCCTTTATCAGAAGAAACTGAAAATATCTGAGATCTTGAACTAGAGTCCATTTCACCTCTCACTACCAATAATAACATTGAAAGAACACAGATTCATTTAGTAGATAGAAAGTAGAGCAGACAAATACCATGGATAAGGATCCAGATGATGAGACAGCAGACAGGCAACAAAGGAAGAGAAAAGAAGAAAGGAGAAAAATTAGTATTAAAGATGTAATGAAATGTGTTATTTTATATACTTTGATTTTTTATTTATTTGGCATTAGAAAGTATAGGAAAAAAACCCATGGGTAATCTTGCTATTCATCTATGAAGTTTTCAGAGAAAGAAATATAAGAAAGACTTAATAAAGAATTAAGCATTTAAATACTTGGCTACTTAATTTTATTTTACAATAACTTCTTTCTAATGCCAGAACTATAGTCTTATTTGAAGCTCCAAAGCCTAAAAAAGTACTAGATGATCTCATTTTATACTTAGTTGAGAGCTGAGATTGCCTTGAGCCTTTCAAGGGATTCATAAGCGCTCACTCGTTTGGGCTTCAAGCTACTAGCTTTACTTCCTCTTCACATTTTAGTGATCATCAATATATCATTTCCTATTAGTTTTTAAAGTTAAGACTAAAACATGTTAGCCAAGGTGAATATATATGTCCTTGGGCTTAATCTAACAATATACAGTACACGAGTAACTATTCTTTGTAATGTCACTGACACATGAGGAAAGGGTTCACATCCAATCCTCTGGACTGACCTTCTATAAAGAAGTAAACTTTGAAGTTCTTGAACTCCTTGTAAAATCTGAACTTAAATCATGACATTCTGAAACACATTTAGGTATTTGCACCACTATAGACAATGGTGCAAAACTCAACAAAGCCAATGAGAATACTTCTAGACTTGAGTGATTTTTGAATATGGCTCAAAATGTGTAGCATGCACAATATATATTCCTACAATATGTTTTGATTATTCTGCAATAACTTGGGCCTTTTAAAAAATTTTCTCTCATCTCCCTCTCATAGTTGTCACTGATGATTTGAGAGCTAAAAGAACATGAGATAAGAATAAAATTTTGCTGTCTTCCAAGGTCGTCTGCATGTTCAAGGGAAACAGTGCAGATACACCCACACAAAGGTATGAACAACTGTCACTGATATCTAAATATATATGATCCACCATTTTATAGATAGGTTTCACTTGCAAAAAACATTTTAACACATAGTAACTTATCTACATTTCTTGAATTTAATTTTGTTTGTTTTTTTAAGCCAAGACTCAAGTCAAGACTTTTACAATAATATATTACTGTTATAGAAACATGTCTATACCTTCAGGCAAATGGCCTTGCAAGTTTCTCAAGCATATGCTTTACCATGAACTGAATAAGAAACAAAAGCTTGTACTAACTCTTCTAACACAGACCAGAACCTATGTTTCCCAAAGTAAAAATCTCGCCTTCTCCGTCTCAGGAAATGGAATTAGACCAAAGATGCTGAAATTTCTTTTTCCATTCTTTCATATCATCAATGATATCGCCTGCACCTGATATTTTTGAAATTCCTAGGTCAAAGACAAAAAGAGGGTTGTTTATTCGTCCCTCCTCCTGTGGTTGCTGTGTTAACAATTAGAAGCGGGAGATATCTGATTCAGCAGCTCAGGTTTTCTACAATTGCAAGGCTCAGTCTCTGTCTCAGAGAAAAATATGGGTAGGATTTTTGTTTCTGCAGAACTTTCATTCTCAAAATGTTCTTATTTAGTCTCTCTTGACTCGTTATGTTATGGTCTGCAAACAGGTCTTAAGCTGTGCAAATCAAAGTACATGAAGGCTGATAAAAACTAATATTAATAGTTTGGTGGGGAGATAATAAAGTGCAAGGAAAGTGAATGAAACTCCCTCAAGCAAATGAAGGTCAAATGTCTTATATATTAATATGCTCCACAACACTGTTAGGGTTACTGTGGAAAGTCCCAGTACAGTTAAAATTACAATGTTCCCTCCATTCTCTAGTACAGCACAAAGCTGTAACAAGAGTGGAGAGTACCTCTGGATTAAGGAAGGTCCTGCAGACAGTACCTCAGCCCTACAGGATGCTCTAATGTCAGGAATTAAAGCTCTGGTACTGCAGCATTTAATTTCCCCTGACCTCAGGAGTGCTAAGGTTAGCACTCTTCCTAACCTTATCAGTGGAGCAACTCATTGTACTTGATGTACTTTAAAGAGAAAGTACATATTTGTGCATCTTTTCCCAAACTTATTTAAAAAAAAATATATATAACAGCCATGAGGATATAGGAATGGACAATACTCTGTTTAGGCAAAAGCAGCTTCAAAAACATGATGAATTTGTGAGTGGATTGATGCTATACTAGTTTTCTTATTTATGTGGAGCATGCAACAAGAGAGAAGAGTAAGTAATGACAAGCCAAACCTCCACTTGTTAAGTTCTGAAAACTGAACAAAAGCTTTGCCCAAACAATTCAATGAGAGCCTGAAGTAGCCTGAGGTTTTACTTTTACTACTGTTGTTATTAATTCTGACACAAAAAAATTAATAACAATGGCAATCAAGTGAATTAAAATGAAATACACTCATAGATTTTCATCCGTGTTCTAAGTAAGTCTGTCAGAAACAAAATATGCATACTAGCTGAGTACTTACGAGAAACTTGCATTTTAAAAAGAAAATTAACACTTTGATCTTTCATAAGCTTATAGAGGAGTTGCAGCAGATATAAGCAGTTTCAGCTGGCCTTTCTGAATATCCTTGATCCTAGCAAGATTGTCACTGTTTATGTCTTACGCTGAGAGAGATAAACAAATTAATAAAATACAAATGAATTCAAAGAACTTACTCTTTTCACTTTCTGACTTGGCATTTGCTTTTGGGTACACACGATTTCCAATTCCCAGCAATTTAGCAGGCCGCAAATACCCAAGAGATTCGTAATTGCTTGGTTTGAAAGGCTCTCTCCCCGCTGCGACTACAGCTCCAGAGCACAATATCAGGGCCTGAAGATTAGGAACCTGGAAAAAAAAATAACATTAAATTCTCTGCCTTAGTAACCACCAAAAAAATAATGTAAGAGATTTATCCCTTTCAAGCTTTAATATCTTCACTTCTTAGTCTCTACATTCATTTGCAGCAGACTATTAAATATGTATCACAGCACAGAATTAATTTTTCAATTCCTATAAGGCAATTCCTACTTCTTTGAGGATATATCTTGTTATATAAATATATTGGATAATTACTTCAAGAAGCAACTTGGATCCATATCAAAATTTTCTTAAAATTTAAGTGTTTACACATGTAATTTTGTTTCATAGTTGCATAGTGACTGTTCATAGTCATGAAATACGAATATACATTTGCAGGTAGGCAGACATATGAAGACATACTTGGAGGAAAAATTCAGAATACAGCACAAGCAGTTGACTAATACTTCCACAAAGGAATTGGACACCATCACAGAGCATTATACTTTGGAAAAGACCTCTGGAGGTCAGGTAGTCTAACCCTCTACTCAAAGCAGATATGAGTGGATCAAGTCGCTCAGAGCTTTGTCTGACAGTTTTGAATGTTTGAATGCATATTTTTCAAAATATACTGCAAATTAAGGCTTGTAGGTAATATGGATATTTTCCCAACTTAATACACAATTTCAACAAGTGAAGGGTAAATAAGAGATTTCTTTTGAACTCTTTGAGTCCTGCACAAAATTCTCATTCTAGATACCTGCTAAGTGTAACCACAAGTGTTTTTCTGTGGTTAAACAACAGACAGAAAAAATACTGAGATAAAATTATACAAACAGCACACGAGACTAAAATCTGGATTATTAGGCCTGCACCATCTGGGTACAGAACCTGGTCCATAGTTTGAAAACTATTATAAGGCAATCAGGCGTCAAGGTTCCAAGTCATTAATGGCAAAACACTCTGCATTTGTGCAATGATAAAAATACATGTGGGCACTAGATGCTACTTATTATGTTCTAAAACATTAAAAATCCCAGATAAACAGCATTAAGAATAAAGGTAGATTTTGTATAAATGGATAAAAGTATAGAATTGGGAGCATGCTTGAAAGAGGCCTGAGTAAGAGAAAGAAGTGTTTTTTCTTTCTGCATAAAATGAAATGTGTATGTGTCCTCACTAGCTTCTCTCTGTTCCCAAGATTCCAGTACATTTCCTCCAAGCTGGTAGCCCTTCTGAAGGGAGAAAAAGAATAGAAAGTAAACAAATTAAATTTAGCACATCTAATCATACATCAGGACTATGTTTCAAGCTTATAGTGGATACAATTTTTTTTAATTTAAAATAATCTAGAAGAAATCATAAAAAAGTTACTCATCCATATTCTCACCTTTCTGCCATCAGTGGTATAGAGTTTTGCAACTGGATACTGCATTAACTCACTCATATAATCCAGAAAGGCCTCAAATGTTTGTGTATTTTTCTTTCCCAAAACTATGGTGCGCCTAAGTCTTACATCCCCATTTTTAAAAACAAGCATCTTTTTGGGAGTTGTTATCCTGCTTTCTCGATGGCCAAACCCGTCTTCATTCTGCCTTGCTAATTGCACAGCTCGGCGACGAGCGCTGACAGGCCTGCTGATCTGCCAGGGCAGTGGCTTTTTGCTGGCCTGTTCCAGGTTGATGGGCTTCATTTTCCTCTGATGGGAGCAAATGTAGGATTTTCCATCTTCCAGGTCCTCCAGATTGGTGATGCTGTGTCTCCCTCTTGGTGTACTAATATTCCTTACCCCAAAAGGTAGCGGGACACGTTTGGATAAACTATCCAGCAAGGCATCAAAAGTCTTGTAAGACCTGCTATTAACTACCATTTTGATTCCATTAAACTGGGGATCTCCACTTTTGTAGAAACAAATCCGTTTTGCCACGACAGGTTCAGTGACATTGAAATGGCGCGTGGATAAACTCTGTTCACTCTCGGAGGAGTTTGGGTGATTCACCGAGTAACTGCTTGAAGGTGTTTCGCTCATTTTGACAGCAATCTGGAAGAAAGAGGAGATGGATGTAAAACTAAAAATATATGCATTTTGAAAGGTGCAGAAAGAAGATTTATAAGAAACCAACAGCAGCGTGTTGTGCCAAAAATCATTGGATTTAAATGGATTCAAGCTGTTATCACTAAATTCCACAAAGACTCCAATACTGTCAGATTAAGTTAGCATAGCTCTGCTTGCAAGTATTCCCAAAACTCTCCAATGTAATTTCAAATCCCTTATCATTTTGGTAGAAGAGACCTTTTCTTAGTAGGAGGTGATTTGTCAGTCCATTCTTTCTTGAGCATGAGGCTAATTGACATTTCACATTTAAGATATTTAAGAAAAGTCCTTACTAGGAGGGAGCAATTTGTACTTTCGTACGAGCCTTTTTTAGTCCAAAATAGCTAAACTGAAAGACAATGCAATTCAGTCTGATCTTATATACCAGCTTCATACCAAGGCAAAACCATGGAAGTCAGAGAAAAGTCTTCTGACTTACAGCACTGTAATCTATACCATAATAAAGCCCAAAATATGTGGTAGGGTGAAGTTTTATCATAAATTGACATATTATTTGCTTTTCTGTTACAAGTTTCACATCTCACAATACATACCTACTACAGCAGTTGCATTTATACTGAGAGGAAAAAAACCTACTGACAAAATAAGGCATTTTTAGTAAAAGATATGTCTTTAAGTCTCTCAAAAAGACACAAAAAAAATCAGGTATTCTTCAGGAGAAGTAGCCTTGAAATGAAAGCATTTAAATACTGGTCTTACAAACAACAAATTATTTCTGACAACCATATTGATAGTCTTCAGGCTTGTAAATAGAGCACCAATCTTTCCATTTTAATCCAGTCTAAATATAGATACTGTGATGACAACCCTTTAAGTGACTAAAATAACTTTATCTTAATGATTGGTTTGCTTTCACTGGAACATAGGGTAAAAACTTTCAACTAATTAGCCTCAAGGAAGTAGTTTTAGTAGACTTTTACTGAAAAGCTACATAGCAGCCTCAGGGAACACTTATCATCAAAATAAAATAAATTAAATTCTTTGATTATGTAATCTTAATATAGCTGCCATGTTGGGTAATGGAGCAATCTCTGGCTACCATATATTTTTCATAATGAAGCTATGGAAAACAGTATTCTGATTATTTTAATAGTGCACATATCAGTTCTAAAATTGATAAGAAAATGTTGTTTCCAGACAATGAGTGTTCAAATAAAGTCGGATTTGATAAGATTTTATCTTACTATGTTCTTACAGCTGTTGCAATAATGCTTCAGTTTCAGCTGAAATGTAATAATGCACTGCTGTAGCTCAGGTGTTTTGCCTTCACTAGGAGTTAATTATTTTGAATACTGATCAGAACACAGGAAGAAAGAAATGTCTACCTATAAGACATAATATATGCTGTAAAATATACTCCTCTAAGTGCTAAAACTAAAAAATAGCAAAACAGGACTGGACAAGAATAATCACAGTTCCACTTCAAATAAATAAATAAAATTTAAAAGCTGAAAAAACGAAAAAAAAGGAAAGAATAAAAGCATTTAATTAAGGAATATGCAAGAAGAAATTTTCAAGATTGGCTGCAGCAAGTTATACAACTCACCTACTGAAATGTCTTGCTTTCTCTAGGAGGGAGGAGCTCCGACTGCAACCACTGAGAGCTACAGTTGTTCATCTTTTTTGACATATCTACTCATTAGCTGAGTAAATTTTCACTATACTTCTATACTGAGAGTTTGACAGGTGAGTTTAAACTAGGGACACAATTTGAACCAGATATTTTATGCTGCAATGTGTCATTTTGCTTAGCTGGATATGCCTAGAGGAAATCTGTAAGGGCATTTTTGTTGCTAGCTGCAACACAAACTTTCCTACTCTCTTTGCAGAGCAAATGTTCTACTCGAGTGAGAGCAGCAATGACAGAAGTTCTTGGGTGAACTGAATGTCATGTTACTCCTTTTCAGCTGGCCAAGATTGGAGTTTGAGAGCCCAGTCCAAGATCTCTGGGGGAAAATTATTGTCAACAATGGCCAGAGAGAGAAACTGACGGACATAGCTCCTACCCTCTGCTGTACTTCTAACACTTAGTGAAAATGGAGTGGAATTTCATCTAACTGATTTGATTATTCACTCTTACAAGAGATAAAATAGGTGGATTTTCTCATGAGACCAGTGACATTAATCACTTTGGAATTAGCATCTCAGAAGCTGTTCTAGATATTTGTGCTTGTGCAAAACATTCAGTTACATAAGCATCAACATTTGGAAGAGAAATACAACCTATTTCACATTAAGATAATTCTTAGACTTAGTCTTGACACTGTGGATGTACTGACATCCAAGACAAAGAGGGAATATACATATGAAGAAAGAAAAAAGAAAACTCAGTATAAATACAAAATAATTTGAATGCACAAAACTAAGAAAAATAAGTTTTCCTTAACAAAACAGATGATAGACCTTTATTTGGCACACCATGTTCTAGTATTAATTTTAATAGAAAGATTGCTTCTGCATCTTTTAGATTCCTTATAATTACATTTTATAATATAAAACATTTCAACTATGAACAATCAACTTATTGTAGAAGTTACTTTTTCATACTACACTACACAGGCCACCACAAAATACCATAATTGCATCATAAATATACTATCAATTTTCATATTTAAATTATATTATTCTAAAATTAAGAAATAGCTGAAATTACATGAAATAGGATGCTTATTAAAATATTTTGGTGAGTAAAATGTTGAGAAATTTATTCTCCAAGAAAACCAAATCAGGACTTAATCTTTTCCCTGCATTCTATAAACAAAACCCCACATGCAACGTTTATGCACAAAGTTCTATAAAGACACTAAGTGGAACACTGTTCTAAATACATAAGAATACCTTCAGTGCCATAGAGCTGGTAAGTATTACATATAATTTTATCATACTCACCCAGAGTCCTATGTAAATAAAAGAGAGTGTAGCTGGTTTTCAGAGATATATAAATTGTACATGTGGTTGTCTATGCCACATGAAACAACATCCTTAGTCTTATTCCAAGTATGCTCAGCCAGGAAAAACGTCATAATCCACTTGGTTAATCTCAGCTAATGTGAATCACCAGACCAGGTTCACCATAGGCAGCCACTGTTCAGAGCAGAATGTCTAACATCTCATCCAGCAAGTCCTCTTATATGATGTTAAAACACTACTTACCTATTAATTATTTCATTTGTATAATTTTCTATTTATTTAGATTGCTCAAGAGAGTCCCATAACCACATAAAATAAAATTCTGGGTGGGGAATGTAGGTTATCTAATCTATTTTTTTGTCAGAGTAGGTTTATCATCCAAACTAAATTCTTTAGTGATAAATATTTTTAATATCTTAAAAATTAACCTGCTACCTTTTGAGACTATTTATCAACTATCCCTAATTATTAGCTACCCCTAATCCTTGCTTTCGTTCATTCACTTCCTCAAGTTGATTCTCTTTGTGCTAAAGATTCCTCTGCATTTTTCTCTATTCAGATAATACAATGAAAATAGATCCACAGTTTCTCTTACGATAGTTAGTAAAACATGACAGTCTGAAGGAGCTGTGTCATCCATGAGGCATTCCTTATTTCCACCTGTTGGAAGAAAGGCCATGACTACTAATGTATGTGAATATAGTTCAGGAAGAGATTGGAGGTTTATGTTTAGCTGTATTTTAGTTATGCCATGGAATGTGGAATTTTTTTTTCCTTTTTCCAGTGGAAATACTACGTGCCCAGGTGATAACTGTTCCATCTAATTGCCACCAGATGTATAATCTGATTTGGAGCTTCTTTGCTTAATCAGGATTACACCAAGCTCTCAAAACTAGCTGTGTAGAACAGTAACAAAAACATTGCTCAGTAAACACTACCACTACATGTTGTAATGAGTTTTTAACTAGTCTCCTTATTAGAGAATTCAACATTTATAGAATTTGCAAAATATTACTTCAGTCCCTCTTTCATAAAACGCAGAGGTACAAAGATTAAATTATAATGTTGCACAGATATTTTGCTATAAACATTGCTTTTTAAAACAATATATTAATATAATAATTTAGGTCCTTAATATATTTTAGCAAATGTACTTGTATTCTAAACCGTATTCTGTTGTTTAGACCTGTTTAGAAGATGAACAAGTGCAAATTCTATTCTGATGTCTTAAAACTAAACTGCTTATAACAGGAATTTATATTGGGTTGGATTTCCCTACAGTGCAGGATTTAAAATATCGTTGCCACCCTCATTAACTTTCCAGTGCATGCAAAGAGACTTTCAATAAACAGCTAATCCATCAGTGATTTCCATGTATCACTAGAACTGGACACTCAAGAGATCATACTGCTGGGACCTGGTGAAGATGACAATCAAGTGTCATCATCTGACAGTGTAAATGCCTCTTATTTCTCTAAGACTTCAAAAGGCTTGCAAAACTTCTGTCCAGATATATGTAGCTTAAAGGCCCACTGCATTCATACTACAAACACTTCATGTATTCTGAAAAGACAGAAGAAATCATCAACTTTATAGTAAAAATAGCATCAATAGAATTATGCTTTATTCAGGCTTAAAGCTAACAAGCCACAAAAAAATTATCACTGTCCTAAAGCAATGAATATTGACACAGAAACACCTTTCATCCATCCATGTGGGCACCTTGACTGACATCCATGAATTTATTAAAATTTTGCAATAAGAATTTAGCCTTAATATCTGGAGAACTGTTGTTCTTTATATATACACCTTTCACAAAGAAAAATTGGGGAATACAAAATTAGTCCAGAAAATTGAAGCAAGCAAAATCAGGCCACATGAGAAAACATAACATTGATTAAAATTATAATGACAAGCACATTTACAATTTTTATGAGTTGCTGTCATTCTCACTTTTAAGTGACAAGCCTGTTTATCTCCAAAACATCTTCAGTTCTAGGTTCTAATACTAAATATTGCACTTAACCTGTATTCAGTATCCCTCTTGGTCCTATTTTTTTAAGGGTTATTGACAGGGCAGTAACTGAAATTATGACCATATCACTGTGAGACTGTCACTAAGTTTCAGTCAGAGGTCTTGGCTCTCACTGAAAAGAAGCAAAAAGAGGAAAGCTCATGTTTGGCTCTTTGTAAACATAGTGCCAGATAAGTACAAAGGATCTACTCTAATGACCTCAGGCATCAGTGGAAGTTTTCTTTTTTATTTTTTTTCTTTCTCCAAAGGTTGTCCTCTAGAAAGGGAGTGAAAGAGACACGGCCAGTTGAAGGTCCAGTGCCTGCAGTTAGCTTGCAACACCATTTTATGAGGCAAAAGGCCTAAGTCCAGCACCCTAAGCAAACACAACCTGCTGAGTTCAGCCTAACCTGGGCTGAACCAAAGCTAAAGTGGAAGTTTTCAATGTCAAAAGTTTCTAACAGATTCCAAAATTCTTTGTAGGAGACCAGAAAAATACAACATCAAAATAATTGTAACAAATACTTTTATCACTACGCTTCCTGATTTTGAGCAACTACTCCTCCTGTTCTACAGACTTTGCTTTTAACTGAACTGATTAATGTTACAAGTATCTAAATGGAACCTAGGCTTTCCACTTCCTTCTACAAGTCCTCAGTGTTTCTCAAGACCATTATCAGACCTAGGAAACTGATGCTTGAGAAAGAAGATATTAGCAATTACATTCACATCTTTGCTGATACATTCTTTTTTCACTAGCAGATAATCAGCATCCCAGGTTGAGAAACATAAGCAGCCTTTTCTACAGCATTATCCTGAGTGGGAACAGAGTCAGAGCCGTGTGTGTTATCCTGAGTGGGAACAGAGTCAGAGCCGTGTGTGCCATGAGGACTTCCCTGCCTGGCAGTCCTACAGCCCTTGAATGACATCCTTTGTTTAAGTCAGAGCCATATGGAGCAGCAGTTAACACTTGAGCATTTTTATCATTCACGAGTGAGTCACTTCAGAAAGGGCAGCTGCTACACCAGTTAAACTGTTACTGTTGATCTCATGCCCCAAGAAAATGCTGATAACATGCCCTATATTTCCAAGTCCCTTCAACCTCTTATATTTCTGGTTTTGGTTGGTTTTTTTGTTTTGTTTTGTTTTGTTTTTTTCAATTGGACTGCTCAATAAGGTATGGAACTAGGAAACTACTATCAAGCTAAAAAGGAAATTATCACATTAGAAGCAGGGGCCTGGGTTGAGTTCCCTTCAGTGTGCCCAGCCTGTTTACATCCATTCCGTCAAAGCTTTCCAAAAAGTGTGGCACTATTAATATGTTACTACTGATAAGATTTTGAACCATCACATTACAACAGCATTTTACTGTTTGATATACATGAACTTCTTATCAAGTTAATCCTCACAGACTTTTATTCATTAAATTCTCCAACAGAGATTTGATAACCAACAGCTGAGGATGCAGAATGAGGAAAAAAAAGTATGCCTCTGGGGAGGAAAACAAAACAAAATAAAACCAGAGCTCTGCTTTAAGAGAACTCTGCCTGAATGGTTAGCTGAACTGAAAAACTCCTGTTTGAGTTGTTCTGGTTTTTGACCACCACTACATTTAATTCAAATCTGAATACCCATTTGTATTCAGTAGACAGATTCCGCTGGGAAATTTATGGCTTTGCAGAAGTACAAATTAACCCATCATCTCTAAGTGAGCTAAAATTTAATTCTGGAATTTACAGCCTGTTTCAGATTTAAATGCATAACCATTCTCAGATTAGTTTTCCTTATTTTCTTGCCTCAGATACATTTACACTTACCTTCTGCTCTGTAGTATATTCCCTTGAAGGGAAGGGTCAGCCATGTTTTAATTTTTTTCTGAGTGTGAACATCTGAAAAGAGAGCCATCCTAGACTGCATTTTTATTTGTTTACATTACATTTACACAAGTCACTGCAGTGATATGTGAATGCCTATAGAGCTTCTCGAATTCTTTAAACAGGATAAAAAGTGACTAGAATTTTTTCCATATCCCTAGTTTCTTCTTTTACAACATTTTAAAAATTTCTTTTCTTCCTTGAATATTTGCTTTCATGACTCTCGCAGCCCTTGCACAAAATTAATAACACAGTTGTCTGTGTACCAACCTTAACACACCATAATTTGTAAAAAAGCCATGTTATAAATAACTGCAAATCTAATCAGTGCTGTCAACTTATTAAAGATTGATCTCCTACTGTATTGGTCATAAAATCTTAATGTTTTACTGAAAATTTCACTTATTAAGACAGCTAGGGTTGTCACACAATCTCTTTTTTATGATTTTTTACCTTCCTTGTATTTCTTAACAATCTATTAATTTATAACTATTATTATTTGAGTCTCCCAAAGAACATGGCCAAAGAAAAAGATTAAGCAGGCAGCACACGAGTTCTTTGGTCAAGTTGTTATCAACCTATCTT
This sequence comes from Phylloscopus whistleri, assembly GCA_017589585.1. Lineage (NCBI taxonomy): Eukaryota > Metazoa > Chordata > Aves > Passeriformes > Phylloscopidae > Phylloscopus > Phylloscopus whistleri. Next base: position 3,042,806 of record JADMLD010000094.1, read on the forward strand.
GCCGTTTGCCTCAGTTTGTCTACCTGCAATTCCAGGCAATGGCCTTGCCAAATTTCCTATTTTGTGGAGACATTGTGAAGCATCAACTAAAGAAGTCTCCAGCAGCATAAGTGACCATGAAGGACATAGTCCTCCTTTTGGTTCCTTCTGGAGGACATCATAAAACCTTTTGCTTGGATCTGGTTTTATTTCCTTGAGGGCTTAGATAGTTTACAGTTTTGCCTTGTACAAAATTAAAGTAAAAAGTTTTAAAGTAAAAAACTTAAACATCTTCGAACACTTGCTCTGATCTGCTGCCTATGCCTGTAGGTGCCCAGGCTCCTGAGGCTCCCAAATTGCTAAAGGTACAGCTTTGCTGCTGGGCACGTGTACAACTATTCCAGCTCTGACAACACTAAGCTGCTTAATGTCTTATCTTTGGTGCAGTGCACAGCTCATCACTGCTTTGCCAATCTTGCCTGAGGAAACCTGACCATCCCCTCTCACAGCCCAGGCAGCCAGCTGTTGCTGTCCTCCATTCCTCTGGCTAGTAGTTAAAGAGCTCTCTTTCCACTCCAGAGATCCAGTTCAGTGCCTGATTTAGAGCAAGGATTTAAGTCCATATATCTAAGCCTGCAAGTCAGTGAACCAGCTCAGTGCTCCTCCTCCTGTCTAGGCTGTGTATAAGAACAGGCTGATGAGTGCACATCTAATTCCACAACAGACCTCAGAGCTACAAATGCCCAGTGGCAAGACACACCTAATTTTAAGCCTTGGTTTTAATACTGATTTCTTTGACAGACATAAAAAATAGTGTCAAATATAGACCCCCATCTACAGGCTCTGTATCTGCCCAGGATTCAGAAGCCAAAATGTCCAACTCAAATCTGAGCGTGCCTGGATGAAACAACTCAACCACCTCCAGGCACTTTATCACTGCACCCGAACCCCCAGTACAAGTCTAGCTCAGTTGTGTTAACTGTAGGCACAAGCAAGATGATCTGAAAAAATATAAGTACTGCAGACTTTTATTTGGCTGTCATACTTGCAGCATTAGATGTAAAAAATGGAACTAAATATATGTTCCTAGTATCGACCCAGGATTCCCACGCTGAGATTTAATGCTGAAGTCAGTCACCACTTCTGTTGCTGTAGCTCTCCAAGAGAATTGGTTCTGCCTTTTCTGCATTTACTCTCACTTATATATCAGCATTTTAAATAGATATTTCTGCATATGCATGTTTATGTCTAACTAGTTATGTGTATATACATACACACACAAAGAAGATCTACTCGAATATCTTCAATTGTTTTGATATGTTTTAGATTAAATAGTCATTTTCTGGTGTCTTTCTTGTATATTCCCAGACCTGTTGTTTCCTCTAAACTCCCTCATATGCTGAACTGATGTTTTACTAAAGATCTTATACATATATAGAATTTCGAGCCAATTAGATCAATTGCTTGTTTTCTTAATGAAGATTTCCAGCCTCTATTTCTGCATTGTAATTTTGTCATAGTGCTTGTTTCTAATCTCAAATAATACTAAAAAATGACAGTAGATTGATAAAGATCAACAGAAAGGAAATGTCCACCTCCTTGAAAAATAAATCGTATTAGATGTTTCCACCACCAATTCTCCATATATCAATCTTTTCCCTTGTCTAAATGAAGCCCCATATGTTTCCAATAAAATTTTTCTACACATAGTAATATTGACTAAAAGTTATACATAAATAGAACTTACTACTTCATTTTAATTAAATGTTCACTAGCAAAATTATGTATTTTTATTTAATAAAATATTTTTGTATTGAAGATATTAATTTTTAATCAAGGTATAATTAAATTATCAAAAGCCATATAAATATTTGCTGGTAGGAAGTCTGTGAGATGAATACATGACCATAGAGTGGTAAAAAGTATCATTGCTGTTTCAAAGTTCTTTCAGTAAAATATGAGAAAGACTACTCCAAGTTTCATCATGTGAGACACTGATATTAGACTAGATAAAATATAAAAAAAAAATTAAAAAAAAAGAAAAGCATACATTAGCCAAGTTAAAGAATAGGTGGTCTTTTATTTCTATCTCTTAAGCAAATTTAGTCAAATCATGTACTCTGTGCTTGACACAGACAAAATCCAGGACATATAATTTGTAATGGAATGGATCTGTCCACGTTCCATTTGATGGAAAGGATCTGTTCATCAGACTGAGCCCCAGACCTTGTGGTGTTTCTCCAGTGATAAAATATCACAAAGTAAGAAAAAGCAGATGAGTTTTAACTTAGAAGACAATGTATCACCTATCATTAAAAACTAAGGAAAAGTCAGTGATGGAAAGGCCTGGCTCTCAAAACAGGTTTATAACATTTCTGCTTCTGCTGCTGCTGCATTGCAGCAGAAAGTTGACATGTTTTCAAGCTTTCTTCCTCTTACTGTTACGATTCTTCACTTAAAACAAACAAAATAATCCATCTTTCTCCCATCAGCTGTTAGTTTTCTAGTCAGGCTCTTCTCAGTGATGTCAGCCAATAGAATGAGAGGCAACAGGCAGAAACTGAGGCACAGGAAATTCCACCTGTATATAAGAAAGAAATTCTCTACTGTGCAGGTGACCATGCATAGGAACAGATTGTCCAGAGAGGTTGTGGACTCTCCCTCACAGAGGTGTTCAAGAACCATCTGGATGCAATCCGGTGCCATGTGCTCTAGGAGCAGGGAGGTTGGACCTGGTGACGTGACGTCATCCCTTCCAGCCTGACTCAGTGATTCTGTGAATGTGACTGCAGCTGGGAAGGAGGTATATTCAGATGCTCCTCTCCTCTTCAGGATACAGCTACAGTACTAGACTGTGAAATGCATTTATGCTGTTATCTTCACTCTACTGAATATTGAGAGGTATCTATTTTCAAATTATTTTCCAAATTTAAAAATGACAGATTTTAATTATTTAAATTTTGTTATTGTCCCTTAATTTCTTGACAATTCCAAACACTAATTAAGAAAAAATGCTCAGATTTTCAGATCATACTGAAGGAAAACAGTATTCTTATATTGATTTATACAGTCTAAAGGGATGCTGAATCAGAGAAATATATTCAGATCAATTCTTGAAACCTTTTGGTAATGATGGCTTATCACAGCGACAAAGGAGGTGTGCTTTATATGAAAATATTGGCCATGCTTCCATAGGATTCTAAAGGCACATTTATGCAGCTACACTTTTCTTCAGAAGAGCAGTAGCTGACACTTGCTTTTTGCAGGCACAGCCATCGCTGTCTTCAGAGAACCAGAAGACAGCACAAGGCCTTAGAGAATGGAATAAATAGAAAACTCCTCAGAAGTACAAACCCCCCTCCGGAGCAACCTCTGCTGAGAATCACAATCCTCGTGGCTTTCACTCGGAACGCATCAAGAAAAGAAAGCAACTTGCAGAAAATTGTTTGAATGTTACTGAAATAAACCAGTAAATTTTTGCAAAATCACCTCTGATAGGGTCAGCAGCCAAGGTCAACCCCTGGCAATCTCTCTGGTGCCGTGACAGAACAATGGGCCCTCCACTCAGCGCGAGCGGGCAGGCGCAGGCTCTGCGGCTCCATCTGGGCAGATAAGCAATCCCTGTGACTTCAAATAAATCACAGCGAGAGGAAAGAGTCGTGTTGGATAGGTCTCTCCTCGTGTTTTTCTTAGCAGACTGCCACAGGGAAATACTCAGATGCTGAAGGATGTCTGTTTACTTAGAAGAGACTGATCTAAAAAGAAGTGACACGCTATAATCTGGTCACGCGAACTGTCTCTTAGCAATTAGACTGTCTTAGTGGTTTAGTGTTATTTTGGGCTTAGTTTTTGCTGTTGGAAAGAAGACTTGCTGCTTGAAAAACACAGTACATGTTACACCACATCATCCACACACTTAGGATGATATCAGAGGCTATTAAAGTCATTGCATCATTTTTGTAAGATGTATAACCTCAAGCTGAACTGAGTTACTCCTTTGCCTTTTTAAACTACAGAGAAAAAGAAAATGTAGTATGCTTTGCTCAGAGTGTTTTCTGGATACTAGTACCTAACTTTTATCTCCTTTCAGAAACTGAGGAGAATGGAGGTGAAAAATATTTTTTAAGACCCCACTACAGGGCTAAAAAAACCACATTTTCATTTAGATACTTCTTTCTTTTTATTGCCACTGGTATCCCTTAAATTGCAGATTTTCCTAGGATTGTCTCAGACCAAAAATATAAATTGAGAGATAATTCCCAGCACACATTAAGTTGTTTATGCTGCAATAAATAACAAACTTGTTTGCAACTCAAAAAAGTTCCCTGTCAAGATGTAAAGTAAAATAGCTGCAGAAGCAAGAAGGTAAGATGAGAGAGTACTAAATAATAGCAACATGTGTGTACACTACAAAAGGAGCTAATTCAAATTAGGCTCATTTTTATTTGTGAGAACCATTTCTACCAGCTTGACAAACAATTGTGCTAAACAAGAACCATACCTAAGTCCCCCCAACACATGCAGATCCCATCAGGCCCTTAATTCCCCTTATTTTGCTTGAATTTTACCACTGTTTTTTGTCCTTCCCCAATGCAGTTGTGCATTTTCTTAATTTTAAATCAGAGCTTTGTTGAACTGATACATTTTGCTTTATCTTTCATCTCTCATCAATAGTTCAGTTTCATTCTATATTGTATGTGGTCCCCATCACATTACATACACTACACAAATATGCAAGACATATTTGTTTCTATTATCAATTCAAGTGGGACAGAATGGTAAATCTCAAAGTTGGAGAACAGAGTCATGGAAGGAATAATAATGATTCATAATTGATCCACTTTCAAAAAGCATATTTAATACCTAGTAATAACAGTCCTTTTAAAAGGACCAAAATGTTTGTATATGTGCACTCAGAATAAGATAGATAGATAGATAGATAGATAGATAGATAGATAGATAAACTGTGCATATTTATCTGATCTATCAGTAAACTATCTGCATCAGGTAGTGAAAGGGCTTTTTTATTCTGTCAAGTTCAAAGTTTTGCTACTTCCACAGCTGTTTTAGACCATGTTACCTTTTATGTCATATAGCAAAGATATATTCCCTAATTTATTTTCAAAAGCACTACTGCCAGGGTTGCAGACAGACAAGCTCATGCATTGGTTGCCCATGTCAAGGTTTTGATAGCAGGGGGATAAAAGGAAGAATGGGAGGAGGCTGAGGCTGCCCTGCTGGACACAGGTGGTTCCTGTCAGCTCCAACAGACCAAACACAGGACGCAGATGAACCCATCATGTTCACATATCTGTGATAACAGATTTCAGAAAAGAAAAAATGTGCTGGACAGGCAGGGGAGGAAGAACAAAAGGGAATAAGAAATGGCAGTGTAAGCACCAATGCAAGAGAAGAAGGAGAGAAGGCACTACAGATGCTGGAGCAGAAGCTCCCCTGCAACCCCTTGAACAGCCCACACTGAAGCAGAGGGCTGAACGTGGGCTGGCAAGACCTCATGCCAGAGCAGGTTTTTTCCCTGTATGACTGCAGCTCGTGGAAGGACCCACACTAGAGGAGAGGAAAGGTGTCAAATGGAAGGAGAGACTGAGAGGATCTGCTGCAGACTGACTGTGCCCATCCCTATCCCTCACTGTACTGCTTCTGGGGTGGGTGGCAGGATCTGAGAGAAGTGAAGTTGAGCCTGGAAGAGGGAGAGAAAAGATGCTGTTTTGTTTTACTTCTTATCTTTGTTTCTCACTACCTGAATCTATTTTCATTGGCAATACATGAAATTCATTTTCCCCAAGTCAGGGCTGTTTTACTCACAACAGTAATTGGTATGCAGTTTCTCTAACTTTATCTCAACCCACCAGTTTCCTCATCCTATTTTCTTCTCCTGCCCCCTGAGGAGGAGTGGGTGTGCAGCTGGGTGGATGTTTGGCTCTTAGCAGTGGCTAACCCACTGCAGCTCCCCAGGAGAAACACAGATCCCTGAATTCAGAAACTGCATCTCCTGGCTTGTGCAGCTCATCTAGATGAAAATCAAGGTGTTTCATGAGAATTACTGCCTCATAAATATTCCTTTCCTAAACACAATGCCTGCTAGCAGCAGATGTAGATAAGGGACAAATGAGGCTGAAAATACTTTTTGCTTTAGTTATCTTCAAAGGATTCAGAGCTAAAATCCTCACTGTTATAATAGGAAGTCTTTACTCAGAGCAATATTTCCCTTAGTACTGGTTTATTTCAGACAACCTGTCCACAAACTGGCACAAACTGTGTCCTTTGCCCAAGTAATCCCATTCAAGCAAATGAAGCTAATACTGTGACCAAGGGTTTTAAACTCAAAGTTGTCTAAATTGAACTGTTCAGAGGAAATTTGGTTCAATGCATTCCAATACTTAACATGCTCAAAAAAATATTAAGGTCTCAAATAACTTATTCTGCTATTTTCTAAATTAAACTTCTGTTCTTTGGTTAGACAACACTTTTATTTTAGAAACTTACCATACGTTGAAAATGATAAAATAAGAAAAGATCACAATCAACATATCAAACCATTTAAATGACATATTTTGAATTGATCAGAGCTTTTTTTCTATATTGGTGCCCAATTTTTTTGCCCCTTCTTTTGACACTTTAACTCTGGATCCACAGGAAAAACAAAACAAACAAATAAACAAACAAAACGAACAAAACAAAAACAAAAAAACCACACCCAACTGAAATCTCAAAAATGCTTTTCATGATGATGGGAAAAGGCCATTATTAAAATTTAGCAGGATAATCAGCATTATTATCATCTTAAAAAGTAAATGCTATTTTTTCTAACATTTAGAACAAAATGATAAAAAACTACATAACTGGGAGCTTGCCACATGGCAGCTGACATAAGCTGGCCTTACTCTCCTAGAAGCCCTTCATGGGACTTGCAGCAAATTACAACAAGAGAAGAGCAAGTGGATTTTAAGCATGCTGTTCAACAAATGTCTACAAGCAACTCAGTACTACTGATGCATGAAAAAGTAAAACATTACTTTGGGAGTGTAGTAACAGAGATGCTCAAAAGAAAGCCAGCTTAGATTATTCAGTATTAAAACTGAATTATGCAGTATTAAAACTGAATTATTAGTGCACGTTGTCAAAAGAAGGATAAATATCTTTATGCTGATAAAGAGTAATGTCTCTTTTATACTAAGTATGTGTCAAATCACTGCTTGAATCCTTTCCTCCTCACAACAATGTCAGTAATTAGCCAATATGTTTAAATTTAAAAAAGCAACTTTTTCTATTCAAAGAAAATTGAGTTTAAGGTCACATGAAATCATTGCATAGCAAATGTGTAGCCATCTAAGAATCAAATTCAGACACTGCATCCCGCTCAGTTCAGAATCATAATGTGAAGTCAATGGATAAATACAGAGAAAAAATCTTTTTCACCAAGTGTATGAAGAAGTAGTAGCATTGCATTACCTAGGCTTTTGTTCTGTTAGTAGTGTCCTAAAGCAGAAACTCCCATAGCATAGTTAAATGTTCACAAAAGAAAGGATTATATCAAAACAAGGTGTCTCAATGGGACAGAAAAAAAAAAGAACCCTGAGAGATCTGTGGCATGAAGGAGCAACTCTGTCCATTCTAGACAGGCAAAGCTAAAGTGAGCTAATTTCAACAAACACAAATGCTGATGCAAAAATATGTATAAGGGAAACAAGCCCATTTGACTTCTGTAGAATCCTGCTCTTTCTTTCTAAAAAGGAGAGATTTAAGTCAAACAATTTTTACCAACAGTAAATTTGAGCTAGTGTTTTCAAGAGCTCTCTGTTAACATCTAAGAATGAGACTGACTTTTTAAGGCATAAAGTTTGCAACATTTCTGGAATACATCCTTTTGCAAAATGCTCTAGGTTGTAAAATGCTCAGGAAATTTTCTGACTCAACCCTAACCTCTGGCAAAGACAACCTCAAAACATATAAATCTGAAAATTGTCATTTCAGTCATTTGCCATTCTGTATGTGCTCAGATTTTTAATATCAGACTGAGAAAACAGATAAAAAAGGGGTACTTTTGAAATGTCATAAAAAATTATTCATATCACTTAACCTCATCAAGATATTTGCAACTAATGACAAAATTTGCTCCTGTGCTAGAGCTGGCTAATACTGTCCACACCCATAAGCTTTTTGCAGTGCCTTGTTTCAGTTTGTCTTTGATGCCAGAACCTTATCTATGAAACAAACCCATCAATTTCCAGACAAAAACTGGAAAGAGATTAGCTCGCTCCCTACTGAGATAAATCACTTCCCAGTGTACTCACTTGCAAACTTCAACATTTTTCATATGGTTTTCACTCTGAGTTGGCCTGTGAAGGAATGCTAGCTTCAAGAGAATTAATACTTCTGTGACACAAACATAGAACTGTAGGCTCAATTTTCAGAATTGATTGGTAGCATTATTCTTTAACTACATATAATGCAAACAGTTATTTACTTGTTTCATATGAATGATCATGCTGGCTTTTGAGCCAGGCAAGAAAGAAAGAAAAATATTCTTTTTGCATCTGTTCAGAATAAGTTGATAGTTAAACTTTAGACGATGACTTTAGAAATTCGTGTTGCACAGCTGCAAGTATATTTATGATTCTACATGTGAGCATCATAACACAAACACAGATCTTATAAGCTTCTGGGAATATTCCAGCTTTCTAGCACCCAAGATTCTAGCACAGACCCATTTCTCAAATGTTTTGAATGTTGTGCAAATTCTTGCTTTATAAAAGCAGTTATAGCCTATCGTTTCTCTAAAATAGATGCAAAATTAGGCTAAAGCATACAGTCAAATGCATTGACTTACACATACAGAATAAAGAATTCTGTTTGCTTTTACAAGAAAGAAAGCAAGTACCAGTTAGTCCTTTAATATCCAGACTAAATCACCTGTATACCAAAAATTCATTTATTTGTTACAAGTGCCTCTTAAGACACATAAACAAGCAGATATTGGTGTCCATTCAGATCAGCATAAACAGACCATTAAAACAGTTTGTAAGGGTTTTGGCTTGGAATCACAGAGCAGCTGATGTTGGAAAGTGCCTCTGGAGGTCACCTAATCCAACCCACAGCTCAGAGCAGGGTCAGCCACAGCAGGTTGCCTGGACCCATGTCTAGATGGCTTTGGAATATTTCCAAGGATAAGACACCACTGCCTCTGAGCAACCTGTGCCAGTAGAAATATTTCACCATCCTCACATTAAAATAGTTTTTTCTTATGTTTCAGTGGAATTTCTGGTATTTCAGTTTGTGCTGCTTTTTTTTTTTCTAGATACCACTGAAGAGGAGTTAGGCTTCATCTTCTTCACTCCCTGCCTATCAGCTATTTATACACATTAACAACTTCCCCCTGACTTTTCTCAAGGCTAAACAAACCCAGGTCTCCTCAGCCTCTCTTTGAATATTAGATGCTTCACCAATCCCTTAATCATCTTAGTGACCCTTTACTGGACTCATGCCAGAAGGTCCATGTCTTTCTTGTACTAAGAATTGTTTTTTCTTTTCCTTTTTCCTTCTATCTTTAGATCTGGAAACATATATTTCACATACTAAATATGTACTAACGCCAAGTAAACTTTGTTCCCAGGATTTTTATCCCTTTTAGCTATAGAAAGCCAACAAGTACAATTTCATTGCAAAAAGTAATGAAATTACTCCCACCTGGGAGGGGAAAAAATTAAGTAATCTCACCAGCACAGCAGAGCCTTCTACTTTAGGGCATTACTTGTTCATCCACGTCCAGACAACAGACTAGAGGCAAAATAATATTTTCACGTCTCCTTTTCTGTTGCAAATGTATCAGGTGAGAGTTGAGGTGTCAGGGCCATAACAGGGCCATAAGGTACCTTGCCAAAAAGCAAGATCTGTCTCTAGGAAAGGGAGGAGGAGAGATTCTCCCTCTCTATTGCTGCCAGAGTTACCTACGGACGTCTTTCCACAGGGTGACAGAGGATTGGAATGCAAAGACTTCTAAACAGACATTGGCATATAAGAGAAAGCAACTCGTCAGCTGGCTAGCCCTTGTCCAGAAATCCAAATAATCCTGTCTAAAATTTATTGTAATCCCTAATCACACAGCAAATAAACTAAGGTGCAAATGGCAGCAGCATTTGTTATGTGTTATTGCCTGGGGGCTTTAGCAGACAAAATCACGAATTAAGGACATTAGATATCTAACACATGCTCACTCACAGTTTTTAATCCTGCAAAAGATGAGGATAGGCTCTGTCATGGGATATAAGTTTGTATAACAGCTGTTGGAATTTAAGGAGCACAGAGCTCAGTCTGAAAACAGCACAAAAGCTGTGTCAGAATCTGAATAAATTAGTTAATTTGTTTTTCTCTACCCTTGTTGTTATTTTGAAGCCATCATTAAAAAATCTCCAGGCAACTCTCACAACACTTTGATTCTCATTTTTCACTGAGATAGCTGCAGTCCCAGCCTTTAAAGACTGATGTCTGAGCAGCTCACGCAACAAGGTTAATGAACATTCAAATCCTGGATCTGTTAGTTTTGGAAAGACTAATTGGAAAGCGAAGAATATGCATCATCTAAGCTGCTATGTGTCGTGCTGCTTAAAAAAAAATCATTTATATGAACACAAGTAAACCATCTGTCCTAGTGGGCACTCTCCCTTGTTATGAAATGGTCACAGCCTTATTTCTTTTCATTTTGTCATGGTAGAGATGCCGACAGTTTAGTGTCACAAGCTAAACCACAAAATATATTTTGATTTGGATTAAGTTCGCCTATAAGTTGATAAAATGCACTTCAAGCAAAATGTCTGCCTAAAAGTGTAGCTGGAAAAATGCTTTGAAATTCTCATTCATCAAGAGAAGGGTGTAATAAAGTAAATCTAATGTTTTGGGATTTCGACAGAAGTGCAACACTGACAATCATTTTAGGTGCAAAAAAATTACACAGAAAAAACATTTCGTTACGTTTCCACTTGGTAACTACAAAAACTGCAATTTTCTCTGCCTGAATAAGATAGTCAAGACTGATCCAAAGCCCTTAAGTTTCCAGTAGCCAAAATGTAATTTTTATGTGCATATTTGTCCATGGTATCAAAGGTATGAAACTGTACTTGTCAAGACAGTGTATGTATATTCCCCATTATTTTAATGAATACTTTGATTTTCCTGTGTCACATTTTTTCTTCTTCCCAAAAGCAGAAGTGTGCATGATACAGGCTCTTGGTATAATGACAGGTTTTAAATAAGGTTTTTGTTTTATACTCAACACTACAAATTGTCAGTAAATTTGCAACTGGAACAACAAACTGTCTTTTCTACTTAAACTTGTCCCCGGATGATGAAAAGTCAGAAAGGAAGTTGTTCTATTGACATGTTTGAGTTAAGTCTAAAAAAACGTTATTTCCACCACAATCCAAGTCTTTTTTTAAGAGAGCTCCTTTCTCCACATGAAAGACGTTATTGCTTTAATCTGTATTTAAGATGATCTGTGACCAGGCCATCAAGTGCCTTTTGGGTAACCTCAGTGAAAATTCTGTGGGAAACCAGCAGGAGGCAAGCTGGCATGTTCACAAGAAGTGGTGCTGCTGAGTAGACCTCAGCAGCAGGCCACTTTCCAAGCAGGGATGTCTAGGTTTATCACTTGCCTACAGACAGACCAACACTCATGGCACAGTCCAACAAGTCCCAAGAAATTTAGAATCAGCGTGGAATACAGAAGGAATTCTCAACCAGAAAGCTAAAGGGAAAGTTATGAATGTGCACCTTTCACATGAAGAAAATTGAATAATGGACAAGAGCTTTTTAGTATTTCCTGTTCACCAGTATCCTTTTTGCCCTGCTTCAGTTACCTGGGATTTTATTCACCAACTAATACTACTCAGTGTTCCAGGGCAACATGATAATAAATGTAGAGCTGAAAATGACCCAAACATGTGCCCAATACTGATGTAAGAACTGTGCCCAGTGTTGATGTAAGAGCCTCTACTATCTGAATAGTTCAGCCTCTATCATAATACCCTACAAATTGATCTGACAGTGGATTAAAGTACGTAGGTATCTGGTGAGTTTATGTTTATAGCCTGGCCTACCGGAAGTCAAAATTAAAGGGAGGAAAATTCCTAAGTGATTAACAAGATCAAAGCCTAAGGTTAAGTCAGGCAGATCATATGCAATGTTTAACTACTACCAAACTTAGCATGAGCTGTTTAGTGTAGCAGCTTTCAACAACATTCTTTGTCTCCTGCTCATTTTTTTTCTAGATGTTGCTCCATTAAAGCTTCCAATAAAACATGCCTTTATTTGTTTATCCATAGCAGGGTTTGAACATTTACTAATTGCAGAAAAATTTCAAAAGTAATTTTTTCAATAAATGAAGCTCTACACTACTTCTGCCCTAACTATTTTCATAAAACTGCCAAAACGGAAATTCATAATTCAAAACCAAGATAACCTAAATGGTGAGATAATGGTGAGAAATAATCAGAATTAATATTATGCAGAAACACAAAAATAATGAGAAATAGATACATTCCTGATCTGACTAATTATATATAACAAACTAATCAAGCAAGTTTCTTAAACTGGACAAATGTAGTTGTCAAGTAGGAGAAAATTACACAGTTGGTAGACAGTATATTATATTTACTAAAATAGCACACAGAGTGGTGCTCTAAAAGTACAATATCTTAAACAATGCAATAATTACAGAATGCTTTTATCTAAAATTTTACAACACACTAGAGAATCCTCTCTTTAGGGGATTCTGAGATGCTGATAAAACTGTTCTTTAGAAAATAATTGCAATTTAGGCTGATGACAATAAGAAAACACAATAAACTTTCAAAGCTTTTTAAATTATGGGGTTTGAGGTCTCAGCTCTTGCTTGGACCTTTTCTTCTCGTAAATTTTGAGATTTAAAAGAACTTGGTACCTGAATTAGGTACCTGATTCCACCAGTGAAGTATATTGTTAGAAAAGAGAACTCGGCACCTTCCTGCAGAGAACCAAGGTCAAAATATATTTGGAACAAAATGCAAATATAATGTTGAACACATAACACTGTCTCCCCTATTAGAACAAAACACAATTAGGGTCTGAATTTGTCAGAATGTACCATCTGAATCTGGGGACCTAGATCACTACATAACAATAGGACCTTTGCTGACTGAAGAGACTAACAAAAGATGCACAGTAGATACTTGCTTAGAAGGGGACCAAAGCACCCTCACATTGAGAAGAACACTGCTTTGTAACAGAGCTGTCAAAGGAACAAAAAGACATACTCAAAGCTGAATTATTTTTAAGATGAGGGGGCCTGCATATTCAAACGGTTGGAAAGAGTACAACATTTTTACTGCTTGGCAAATGTAAATCACTGGGGAAAAGATCTGTATCACAGACATGCTGTTGGAAACTGCAGGCAGTATATACGGAAGTTTTGGGATGTATTTCCTTGTGTTGCTGCAGTGTCTTGGTCTTCTCAGTTCGATTGGCTCCTATTAATTTTTTATTCCTGATGACTGTGTTCTTATTGAGGCACAGCAGAAATTCTTGATATCTTTATGACATTTAAAGAGCAAAGAACAAGTACTGGGCCACCTACCATCACTAAAGGAATATATCAGAACGAGCAATGCTGACACAAAACACAGCAGAGTGTGCTGTGGCTAAGGAGCAGAGAAGGTATGTGCAGAACAGAAATTGTGCGGAACGTGCTGCTTCAAAGGACTGTTATTCTGAAGGTTGCTGCTAATGTGTTATGTTTCAAAGAGTTCACCCTAACAATTTGTGGTAGAAGGTATCTCTTAGACAGCTCTACCCTGACATGTAGTCTTCAGAAATCCTTCAGCAGCAGACACATTGGGTATGTGGTAGAATAAAACAGTCCTGTTGGGTCATCGGTCAACAACAAAACCTGAGGGTGGAGGAAAGTGCGTTAGCTTTAAGACATTGTGGTAAAATGAGTTATTTGGACCTTCACAGCAACAATACCCAGTTTATGTGCTACTATCCTCCTGTGCCAGGATGGCAGAAGCAAGGGTTTTCATATTTGTGAAGAAAAAATTCTTTGAACTGAAGACCTTTGGGGCTAAGCTGGACCAAAAAGCAACTTAGCAAGAATCTCTGACCAGTGGAATCTTAGGATGAAAGGCCCTATAAATATAAATATATTTATATTATATAATTATAAATATATTTATACTTATATAAATAAGTATAATTATAAATATAGCATCTATCAGAAAGTATCTAGCAGATACTTTCTCTGGCCAATCTAACTTGCCAAATTCCAAATTAGGAGAGGCATCCTAAGAGGTTGCTTGGAGACTTTTGAGCATCCATGACAAGTATGACAAAGATTTTCACAATTTCAAGTTTTGTGGGAAAAAACCCAATCTTTTGACCTTTTCCTTTCAAATTCACTGCCTGAAAGCCACATTGACCTATTTGTGACAAACAGTAATTAATCCTCAGAATCATTCCTGTTTGGATTTATTTTAGTTTACTTTTCTTGCTCATTGCTTTTGGCTATTCCTTTTACTCAACTAAACCAGCACAGATTAAGCCATATTTAAGATCTGAACAGACCAGTTTCCAATACAGTGAGAAATGTATCACTGTCGTGGTTTAATCTCAGCCACCAACCAAGCACCAGCCAAGCCCCTTGCTCACTCTCCCACCAGTAAGATCAGGGAGAAATTAAATAGACCAGAAAAGAATTCCTGAAATATGCCACTGAATGGAGAGGCTTTCATGAAATATGGAGGGTTATGGCCAGCATAATCCATAACAACAGAGCAGGACAGACACAGAAAAGGAATTATGAGGATTAAAATATTTTTTAAAATTATGCTCTAATGTGTCTATGATAAAGGTGTAGTGCGTACTTTCAGTTTCTTGGGAAATAAATTCTCTTTTACTAAGTGGTTTTAAACCATCAGCAGGCACCTCTTTTTTGTGTCCTCAAGTTTTGCCTTGTTTTGCATCATCTGTTTGAACTGTCCACACAACACATGCATGTTAGACAGAAAATGAAACTTTACAATTATTTGTTCATTTGAAGTATTTCATAAGGAAAGCATAAGGAAAACAAGAAGAACAAAGCTCAGTCTTACAGTTCTTCTATCATCTATTTTCAGACATATTTCTATTGTTAAAACATAATCTGTTCCTTGCACAGCAGCTAATACATTTTCTGTGCTATCATTTGGGTCAAATCTCATGGGTAGCAACTTATATCACTGAATACTGTACAACTATGACTTGACAAGCCGTTCCTGAGTGATCTTTATCACATATCAGAACACAAAATGCAATCACACAAGCTCTATGGTGTTCCCCTCTTTAGTTTACAGTCTCCAAGGATGCTGTTTATTTTCCAGGTGGTGCTGACACAACTGATACCAAGGCAGTAGAACACATTCCAAGAAACTGAAAGCATGTGTTGCCATGGCACAAAGAGTAAATGCATTGAACATTCACTCCAGCAAGGAAGGTGCTCCTTAATGCATTTTTGAAGGGTTATAACTGGACAAACAAGCCCCTTCCTTTCTGATGTGTGAATAAAATTGTTTATATCATAGGAAAGAATAACATCTGAGAGTGTGTATTTTGCTACCATTAGGTTAGTTAACTTCAGCACTATCAACATGAATATGGCTATGTAATTCCCCTTAGTATGAACAGTCATCCCCAAGTACAATCAAAAGATGTAGAATATATTTTCCTTTTAAGCATATCAATAACACTTAAATCCACCTAGCCACTGTGTCTGTAGTCCCAAGACAGGGATCTAGGAACCTCACAGGAGAATTGTGTCTCAGGAATTGTTTGTCTAGAAAGGCAAAGACAAACTTGCTGTGTTTATATACTCAGCTTTAAGATGTATGCCAGCTCCAAATCTATTTCTGTGTCGCATAGCTGGAGCAAAACCAAAATAAAATTGTACTGCTGAATTAATTCTGCGAGAAGGCAGGTCCATACCATCCCAATCCCAGTAAAATGCATTTACTACTCCTTATTTTGGAGTGATTCATGGCTTTTCTTGTTCTTTCTTGTCCTACTTGGCACAAATATTTTCATGTTTTCTAAATGCAAAATTTGAATTTGACTTTCAAAAAAATTCAAGTCAAGTTGCTATCATTCTAAAGCAATAAAAAAGATAAGATCATTCATGCACTGGTTTCCATTTTAATTTACTGACTCCAAAAGTGAGATCAGTGATAGCATCATCCAAATATGCTTTTTCATCTTTGTTCTTTGGCAATGGGGATAAAAAAATACATCTCTCTACATCAAGATGCAAGTGCTAGTGTAAGGAAAGGCACCATTTTCCTAGCCTGGCACTTTGAAGGCTTGTATCCAAGAATTTTTTGCAACAATTTAATATTATTAAAATTGACACATTGATTTCTTTACACAGAGCAACTCCTTCAATCAAACATGTCTTTTATCTTCTGAAACCACTGTATGTGTTAGCCATAAATTGATACCTTATTGATTTTGAGTAAACTGGCTTCATGCACTACCAAACAAAAATAAAGTAGCTAACTGAGGGTTTAACCTAACCAATTAGATGATCTTTTTAGATCTTTAAAGTCTGCTTTACAATCTTAATCCTTACAGTTCTTCATGGTTCAATGTTTCTAAACCATGTCACATAGATGAAAAAATAAGATCTAGAGCGTAAGGCAGATAAAAAGCTTCTATCCCTTCACAACACTTTGCCTCTCCATATTTAGCCTGTGAGTACTGAGGCAGAAATCATGTTCAATAAGTTGTTCATGCAATGCCTAGCACAGTCAGCCCCTGATTTCACACTGCTAGGCTTTGCTCTACAACTGCAGTTGCATGTTACTGTTTATACTGTTCACAACATTATGGTTTTCCTGTGTAGATGAGAGTGGTCTACATCACCATGTGCTGTGTGAAAACTGTGAATGGTTGGTAAAACAAGAATTTTATAATTAAAATAATAATAAATTCCAATGGAAGGAATGTAAGTTTCTTCTCTTTTCAAAACAGAACACTTCAAGCAGATGGCTGGAAATTCATAGCGAAGCCCAGCTAATACAGCAAGCACATCATGATGTCTGATGTGCTTCTAAAGCAAATATCTGGCCTCTCAGGAGGTTTTCCAAAATTTTTTCTCCAATAATCACACAGAGCTTTTGTTTTGTTCTCCTATTCCTAAAGGAGGTACACAGCCATAGATGCAATTTCCCAGAGTAAGAGCTTGGGACACACAAAGATTTAGCACTTCGCTGCAAATCTTTCAGGCAGGTTTTGTTTTGTTTTACCTAGAGAGAAAGAAGAGGCTGTATTGTCTCTTTTTCTCTAATGCTGAAAACAATATTTTTAAGATGTATATGGCCACTCAGCAATGTCATTCTCATGGATTTTGGATGCAATACCCTTAATATATTTTGCCAGGCTGGAAAAATCCATGAACCTGAATTTATAATACTATATAACAGCACTGACAGATAGCTACCATTCCTTGGTAATGTAAATCCCATATTCAGCCAAGAGGCAATAACATAGTGACAGAAAAAGAAAAAAAGGGGACAAAATAGACAATTACTGTGCTAAGGATCACTGCTGGCACCCCTGAGTATAAGACACTATCTTTTTCATGAGCAAAGTAAAATGTGGGAGAAAATTTATCACCTAAGCTAGTAAACCAATGGTTTCAGTTTGTCTATATCCCAATATCTTTTATAGGAGCATTCAAAATTTTTAAGTCAATGTTTCTGCAAATTAAACTCTTTTAATTTCATTTGAGATGTTCAAGTGGTGAAACTGGTAATACCTCTGAAAAAAAATAATTTCCAACAAAGCAAAGTATTGCATCTTGACTAAAAATGTAGTTACAATAGGTAAAAATGCAGCTGACAGTTACAAAGCAAACTCTTCTTTCCCGTGCTCTAGCAGCACATGCTGACCTATAATTTTTAAGTGTCATCTCAGTCTGATCTATTTTGGAGGTGTATTCATAATCACTAACACACTAAAGTTTTTTTCAAATATAGGCACCTAAGTTTAAACATTTAAATAAAAATAGTCTCTTACTGAAAAGAAAAGAAGATGTGACTGAAGTCAAAGAAAGTTGCCAGGCCTTTGGTGGAATTAGAGTAGGAAAAGTATACATGAAGTAATGTGATTAACTTTCCCAGTCAAATTTAAAAGCGTTGGTATACATCTTTCCTAGGCTGACAGAGAAAATATCAGGTAGAACAATGTATGCATTAAAAAAAAAGTCAAAATGTTAAAAATAAATATTTTGGCACAATCTCTTACAAAAAAAAACCAAAAGCCAAACAACTACAAACATAATATGCTGCAGTGTAATCAGAATATAAATTCATCCTGATATATTATCATGCTATAGAACAATAATCAGGAAACAAGTGAAAGAAGTATTACCTGGTGCTCTGGAAAGCAAGCTGCTAACAAGCACAATCTTTGTAGTGTTATAGTAGGTGAGAGAAAAACCAAAGTCAGACAAACAGTGTTTAAGTGATGGATACTGCTTCTTTCTGCTCACACATATTCCAGCCACAGTGTGTTCCAAATGTTATTGCTCTACCTGAAAACAAAGGTTGATGTGAGCTCAGTATCATTTTCTATACCACCCAGAGCAACAGCAAACAGATACTGAATACTTAAGCAACAGCCTAATTATTCCCTTGTCGAAATTTCAGTTGGTAATCTTTGAGTGGTGTGCAAATGATATCCTGTAACCTGTGTCTTCTGTACTGTACACTTTGCCTTGTACAAATGTTTTCTTTCGCAATACAGTTCAACACTATAGAGAAAATGTTAAGCTTCTGAAAGCATTGTTTATTTAAGATCCTATTCTACACCTCCAGTAGTCACATAATAGCTTATGGGTATCATGCAAAACATTGCACAAACATTAGTTAATGAACCTCTATAACATTTTTACATGAAACTGTATTAGATGTATTAAATGTGGGGAAAGGTAAAGATTAAGGCACCAGAGAAACAAAGTATTGGAGGGTACAGTGACTGAGAGAAATGCCATATTCCTCTGACCACACTGGTACAGATTTATTTGCTAAAGTCAGATAACAGGTAAAGAGC
Organism: Phylloscopus whistleri; assembly: GCA_017589585.1. Lineage (NCBI taxonomy): Eukaryota > Metazoa > Chordata > Aves > Passeriformes > Phylloscopidae > Phylloscopus > Phylloscopus whistleri. The sequence continues at coordinate 3,061,916 of JADMLD010000094.1, forward strand.
TTTGCTGTTTCAAGAATACATGACAAGAATACAAGGCTCAGGATGTGTGGAAATCCAAAATCATATTTAGGAGAGCTTAGGAGCAGTTCTGAGTCCTACACTCAGACCTAACAATCTATGCAAATTATGAAATTATGTAAGGGCTATATTACTCATTTGGAATTACATGACAGGTATGATAATGTATTACTGAGAATATTACAGAAAAGCACTGTAGTTTAGAATATTGTTTCATTTAAATTGTTGCCGTTACATGAAAATGGAGGACCACACTGGTGAATCAGGGTAAAATGTAATGCTTAAAATACACCTCACAACCTATTCCTATTCCAGTGTGTAGATGAACAACTTCTTGTTTGAAATAGAAACTGGTTTTGAAGAACATGATACTAAAGCATATATCCTGGCCAAGTCCTGAGGTATTTTTTCTTCCCTTTTCAGTATTCTTTGCAGATTTTCTTTCCAGCACCAGAAGAAAAGGAAAAATTCAGAGAAGCATAAAGTAAATTAAATCTACGTGTATTTCTTAAGAGTTACAGAATTTACAGTGATCTACCATTAAAATAAATTAATACTCAGCTCATAAAATTTTATTTTTAAGTGGAGCAATAATTCCTCCTTCCCTCACTGTGTATTTGATCTTCTTCAGACCTCCTCCCACATCCTACCTCCACATTCCATCAACAGATCAGTAACTAACTGTTTCAAATGCAGGAATAAAGTAGACTCTCCCCAACTTAAGCAAATGATTGCAGAATCTAAGAAATACCATAGCTCTGCATCTGCTTTAAACTTTTCTCTCATTTAGAGAGAGGACTTGCTGTTGAGATGGGATTATGGAAGCCAAGGTGTAAAAGGTGACAATTTCTGTACAGTTTGTGTCTAGGCAACATAACCAGTGGTCTCAGTTGTCTCGTGGTTTTCATAGCCTGTGTTATCTTCCTTAAAATACCAGAAAAAGTGAGATTTTCAGCTTTCATTGAGAATAACTGCATCTCCACTTACTGTAGTCACATGGGCAGTTCTGGAGAGACTAACCCAGCAGTGCCCTGACAACTTGCAAGCCAGATACAAATAAAATGAAAACCAGGAATTCTTTTTATTATCATGATTTTTTTTTTTCAGATGCTGAATTATGACTTCTAAGAAGCTTAGGGATGGAACTTTGGGCTTTCCTTCATAGTAGAAGGGTATAATATTTGATGTATGTAAGAGCACATATCACAGTATCTGTCTGGAACAGGTAGATGATCAGAACGATATTTCCTGTTTTGATTCCCTCTTGATCATTTGTCAGCTTGATCATTTATAAGCATAACTTCATATAAACAGTACATGTAAAAACTGTGGTAAAATCTTTTTCAAGTAGCATACAGCAAAACAATCAGAATATTAATAATACGTGTTCAGAAAAACAGCAATCTGAAATTGTGGTATATGGAAAATGGGCACAAAGTGACAAAACCCTTGAGCTCCCTCTGTGTCTGTGGTTTGTGATCAGAAGCTTGCCTCGCCTACCAATTTATCTGTTGTGTATGATGATGCCAGCTACTGTAGTTGTGAAACGTGCCACAGACAGTTTCTACAGAGATCTTTAAAGCAAACAGAAGCGTTTTTAAGCAGTGCCACCCGGAGGTGAAAGAGAGTTGCTCATCCCCGATGACATCAGGGCTCATTTTTTACAACAGCTATAAAGATATCATGAATGCAAAAATCTCTTAATGGAGAGTCCTAAAATAGAAATGGTCTCACAGAGAGGTCACCAGTGGGTGAGGTGAGGAGTGCAATCTGCACTTAGACGAGTTCTACCCTAAATTTAAAGTGCAGTCTCACATACTTGAGTCCCACAGCTACACTAAGGCCAGAATCTCACAGTTCATTTTGTTGCCCGGGGAAATACGCCTCTTGCTCTGTCAGAGGGCACTTCAGTGTGTTTCTCCTGGGCTGTAGGAAAATCAGTATTGAGACCTTTGCTCCTTAAACACTCTGTCCCAATGAAGTCACATGAAACAGGCTCCCCAGCTGCCCCAGTGGCCCTTCATGAGCACACTCCAGTTTATTGTTGTCTCTTTTGTACTGGGGTCCTAAAAATGGACATTGTATCCTAGCTGCAAGCTAGACAAACTCTGCCAGGAGTGATCCTCCACCTGCAGTGAGGAAACTGCAGAACCCCTTAAGGTCCTGCTCCACCTGTTGCCGCAGGCTGAGGTACAGTGTAATATCCATGCCCCAAGGAAAGTGAAGTCTGGAAAGTTCTATCTCCTTGTCTTTTACCAGAGAGAAGTCTGTGTCCAGAACCTATAGCAAGGTCCTGTCACTGACCACCCCATCAAAGTCTGTTTTCAATAAAAACTCAAAGAAGCAGCAATCTTTGTAATGCCACCTGTGCCAAATAGCATAGTGTGGTGGCATGATTTGCTTCTAGAAATATCCCTTGTACCCTCCCTATACAGATTTATCATGTAGCAAGCAAATCTTAAAGTAATCCATACAAAAAGTCGTAAGAAAACAAAATAGAACATAAATAACTGAAAGGAAAAAAGGAAAGAAATGTTCTTTACTGTCAGAAAATGATTCCTTCCCATTATCTTCACTTGGTGCAAAGAGGTAAATGTCAACAGAATGTGAAGAAATAAAACAGGAATGAAAGTAAAATAAAGATAGAATGAAAATATAAAATTTGGTGTTAAGGCAAAAGAGGAGTTATTTGACAGTCTACTGATGCACCAAATCAACATACTCTGCCAAGAGACAACTCCTACTTAGCCACAGAAGAAACAAGAACTGTTCAGTGCAAATTTCACTTTAATTAGAGAGGGCACAGTGTGTTCAAACCCCAAGTACTCTGCTGGCATGAAGAACTGAGTTCAAAATCTGTAAACAGATTTTGCCAAGAATAAATATATATATGGACAAATGACACAAACACTTCTTTGCCAGACTTCCACTGAAATTCCATTATTGTAGAGAATGTTTCTGTTTCAATAAACCAAATTAACAAAAATATCCTTTAAGCTATCTTTCTGTGAATTTCTAATTATGCCTTGTAAAAGCTATTCTTGAAGTATTAATGCCTGCTGACTCAAATTAGAGTCAGCTGATATTAGAAAGTACACTGGATTTGTATTCATTAATTTCAACTGAAGAGAAGATTTTCAAGAACTGTTGCACCACTTTAACTGTCAAAAATTTGAGGATGTACACAAATTAAATTTCTCATCCCCCTGCTAGACTTTAGCCCCCAAGCACTTCCCACTTAGCAGTCAATGTAGAAAATATCTTGTTTATACCCTGCATTCTAGTAAATAGTGTATGAAGGACACCTGTTTGCAGGAGTGAACTATAAAATGGCAGAAGATAAAAAAATCAGTGACACTTTTAACACCTTTCAAATTATCTCTTGCAATTGGGATGCAAGTCTCATACAGCAGCTGTTTTCCTCCTGAAGAAACCTGTCCTTCTACCAAAAATGTAGTGAACTGCTCTGTGTTTTTCCATATTCCAAAACTGCCAGATGGTTTTGAATTCTTACCATGTCTTTTTAATAGGGTCTCTCCTGAAAACAATGACAGCATGAAACTCCAAAAATATCAAATACTGCCAAGCCATTCAATGCTGGAGCTTTGATGTCACTAAGAGGGTTCCCTGGCCCTGACCAGCTCCACCCAGGACCCACACCCTGCCTGGGTCTCAGGACCCCACGTCAGCTCCTGGGGCTGTCAGACCCTCTCCAGTCAGGCTGCAGCAGGGCTGGTCACCATCCCCAGGGAGGTGCCTGGTGCCTGGGGCTGCCCTGCTGCCCCACTCCTGGCCAGGGACTGCCTGGGGACACTGTGCAGCTCCAGAAGTCAGGGCCTCAGAAAGCCAAAGCCACCTGCCTGTGTCACGCCCTGACATTCATAAGTAACTAAACAGATAATCTCTTCAATTTACTGAGAAAGCTACAGCACTGTTTTGCTACATAAAATCAATGGATGGTATAATAGCCCCAGTTGTGCAATTCCTGTAAAAGCCAACACAGAAGTACACAAGCACAGTGACACTATTGCCTGTCAGACACTACACCTCAAAATCTTTGCCACTTCAAGTATTTCAAATGTGAGAAAGATGAAGGCAGAGGAACATGAGAAGAAAGGCTATTTGATTACAATTAAGGTTAATCTTAATATATATCCTGTTAAACTCTGCTGTTGTTTGTTGTTTATTTTATTTTATTTTATATTATATTATTTTATTTTATTTTATTGGTTTTCTGGCTCACTCACCATTGTAGGCTGCTATACAGGACAGACTGTTTCTACAATCCTGTAAAAGTACTCTACCAAAAATAAATGTGTTGATTATGCTCCAAAGGTTCTGCTACACCACAATGAAAGTATAAAGACAAAAATTAAGACAGGCCCATACGGTGCAGACTTCTAGAACAGGGAAGAAAATCTGTTTCTAAAAGAGAGTTACACCCAAACCAAAAATACTTAGATTCATGATTTCAAGTTACATAAAACCAGACATGTTTTATACATCTTTAAAAAAAAAAGCCTGTGGCACTAAAAAGTTACCTGCAGAATTATGAAGGCTTTAAAATGAATATTAGCATTGCCCCTATGATGTGCTGCATTTCTGTGTTCTAAGTAATAAAGATCCTACATATCACCTTCTTTTTTGAGTAAGTAGTGGGATCAGTAAGATGCCATACAAACTTCCAGTTACAGGCACATGCCCAGCATCAAAACAAGTGTAAGCAACACACATTGAAACAAGGAATCCCAAATGTTCCTCTTCTTTCTCCTTATTAAGGATATATTGATGATAGAAGCAGCAGAATGTTCTGGAGTAGATGAAGAACAACTAAGACAGAAGGCAGAATACTGAATTCATGTGAATCTGCTGTCAAACACTCTGCTGCTCCCTAAATTAGGGCTTTTGTATCCTCTCACATCGATTTTTAAGACAGGTCAAATAATCTGGAAGACACTAAACTCCATCAGGATACTTGACTTGGCGCCACAGTGAAACACTGTGCTTAAAACAACACAGGATTCCTCTACTGATGCCACTCTTCAATCTAACCAATGGCAGGAGCATAGGGCAAGCACAGAGAAAGCATCTGACTTAATTATTGAGGGGAAAAGAGGTTCCTGTATTACCAGTGTCTTAAGAGAGGTAAGCAACATCCCCATTGTCAAATAAGTGCTTCTGCTTCATAAATTATTCTTTGCTTCAGAGAAAATATGTAGCTGGACAAAAATGCTGATCTGAACGCTTTCTTCTTCCTCCTTTGCTGAAATCTGTATCACAGCTATCAATCACACATCCTTAAAGCTTTGTGCCAAAGCAAGCAAAGGAAAAAAATATGTTCTGACTTCAGGATCTTAATAAATGATTTCCATGAATCTGGCACAAGACTAGGTTTATTCATCTAAGAAAGGGCAGATCTGGGATCCCAGCTCATGACCACTGAAGAGAAACATTTTCTCTAAAACACAGATCATCTTTCATGGCTGTAGATAAGTCCACAGTATTTCCACAAACAAATACCAGAAAGGCTTTGGGGTTTGCCTGAACAGTGTTTCTCACCTCACAGATAAGTTCATCTGTGATAAGTTAAATGAAATGACTAAGAGTTTCACAATATCTTGTTATTAAAATAAAAGCATACCCATCACTTCACTAAAATTATCTGCAATTAGGTTGCATACTTCTCTCTGTATGCAAACGTTATAAATCATTTAACACACACTCGAATTGCTCCAATAAGATGTAGCAAGCAGAAAGTTTCATCCACTACTGCCTTTCATTAGGCCTTAAATTCTCATTCTTAGCAATAAAACAAGCAGAGGCACTATTCTAATCCCTCGTGAGCCATTCAGCCTTGTGAGCTCAGTCTCACAGCTGTGAGACCCAAGTAGCAGAGGGGCTGCCCAGACACAACACCTTGCTCAACAATAGGATAGCATCATATTGCAAACATAACAAAGAACAAGCTTTTCAAGTAAAATAGAGCTTAAAATACACAATAATTCACCTGAAGAAGGAATGTTATGTATCTATCACAGCACCTACATCATGAATTTTAATAAGTGTTAGGAGTATCTCTCTAGTAGTCTACTCCTAAACATGCTTCTTTTCCTATTACACACACAGTTTCAGCATTTTTGCAACCCCAGGACACGAAATTTTAAATGACCAAAATATTACGTTTTTAGTGAGCAAACAGTAGCATAAAAGTGATAATAGTTTTATATACAAAACTACTGAAGAATTAGATCACACTTTGTACAATTAGGAAAAAAAAAAAAAACATAAGAAAAAACCTACCTTGAAGCCATGACATTCCGTATAGGGTAACTCATTCATCTTCTGTCTGAATTTCCTTAGGAGTAAGGGCTGCATACCTTTGATAAAAACAGTCAGGCTTGGGAAACAAGTATATTTATTTCCTTGAGTCATGACCATCAAATCCTACCCTTTACCAGATTCTTACAATTTCAGCCAAACTCATCAGTCTAACAGAAACACATCATCTTTGTCTTCCCCTTTCTCTAAAAGGGCCTCCCAAAACACTCAACATGTCATTGTTAGCCCAAATCCTGTTCTTCTGTAGCATTTTGTGGTAGGGTGACTTTATGCTGCTTGTATCCCCAATCGTCTGTTCTGTTTGTGCTGTATATTGTGTTCTGTACCTTTAAAACTTGTTCTGGGAGTGAAGGGGGAGAAAGAACAGCGCGCAGTTTGTTTTGAGGAAACTGCCTGACTCCCACACCTTGCTCTCTCCGGCGTTCGTCTGAGGCACGGACAGCGGTGGGACAGAGATCTCCTGTGCTTTTAGTTAGTTTTAGCTAGCTAGCTAGGCAGAGAAGACTCCCTGGACTGGTTTTTTTTCCTTTTTCTTGGGACTGTTTAAATCTGCTCAGGACTGAAAAACCCAGAGGAGCAGCGAGGGCTGGCACCTGCGGCCCTCTGGGCCTGGATCTCCGGAGGGACTGGGACTGGTAAGAGACTGAACGAGCTGAGCTACACCCACAGCAAGGACTGTCTCTGTTTGCCATCTCTCTTCGGAGCGGGCAGAGGTTTTATTGTTTCATATTATTGATTCTTTGCATTTGTGGGCATTTTGTTTGTTAAATAAATAGTTTTTTCCACTTTTCTCCGAGGAAGTTCTTTTCCCGGACCGGCTGGGGGGAGCGGCCATTTGGGTTTGCTCTTCCAGAGGAACCTCTTCGGAGGTTTTCCCCCGAATTTGCCCTAAACCAGGACACATTTGTTCATCCACTCGAAATCAGCACAACCATCCTCATCTCCCAAATAACTGCATTCTGACAGATGAAAACAATGTTGCTGTCTAATTATTAATTCTAAGCCACTGAGTCATTGAAATACTGGAAATTACTGAGATCTGAAACCCAAGATCACAACTTTTAGCATATTCCAGGCACTTGAAAGTGTATCTATATTATTAGGTCTATATTATTAGGATGTTAAATCCATCAGTTCTTGGTTCTCATTCTCAGTTCTCTGCACAACACCGACCTTACCTTATCCATAGAACATACTTTTTCAATCTTTCCTTTTGTTCACACCAATCACATAAAGATGTTTTATAGCTTCATAGCCAAAAAAAATCACTACAAATCTTATTTCATCTCTTCATAAATTCCTTCACTTTAATATGTACAATGTATATCATATTTAAAGTAACCCTTAGCTACTTTATACAAATAAATTTCTTCACAGAGTTAATTACTTCCTAAAAGCAAGTTTAAACATCTCTTTCTGCCTGTATCAGATATCTCTAGTCACATTCTAGAGCATTTTTAAGAAGATCAACACAACAGGTTGGGTAATATTCACAGAAGCAACATCTTGTCTGCTCAATTGCACATCAGTCACAGTAAGTCCTGTGGCCTTCCCTATGTTCCCTGGACAGGGATATCTCCAGTGTTTGCAAATGTATTCTCCCAGATCAGAAAATATGATAAACATTAATGGTACTGTCCCACTGAACTTCAAGGAAGTCTTTCTAAATCTGCCAACTGCAAGTGCTTAGGGGAAGTGTATTCCATGAACTCAAGAAGGGTTACATTCTACAGCTGTGATGACACTACGAATATAGAACAAAACCCAGCGGGCCCTGCACAGCTATTTATAGTCCTGGGATTTACCCTAGTGGCATCTCCTGGATTCAGCTACTGAATTCAGGTTTTCAAATTTTGGTCCAGAGATTGCCTTTCTTTTAACTCTACCATTATATCTCCTTGATTAACAGAGTGATTAAAAAAACCCCAAACATATTAATTGAAAACTGTCTATTCAATAGCATCTCCTTGCCCCAATGGCTTAAAACTCCTGTATCCTTTTTTTAAATGTTTATATATAGCCTGGCGGCTGAGCTACACATACTGCAGCAAGTCTTCCACCTGCTGGACAAAAGGCAGCACTAAGCTTCCTTAACAGGAAACAGATGCAACAAATATCTGAGAGCACCACACAAACAGAAGGAAAAAAAAAAAAAAAAAAAAAAAACCCAAATGAAAGAAAAGAAAGAAAAAAAAGAAAAAAAAAAAAAGGCAGCATCAGGGTGCCCTTGTTCTTCTCTAAGTGCAGTAAGTAAATAAAGGTGAAAATGCAACCATCAGAATAAAGGGATACAGAGGTCAAGTATCTGTGGCCGAGGAGGAGCTGTTCTACTTTCCCAGTATTCCTCGTTTTACAAACTGTTCCTACAAGGTCTCTGTGCTTTTACAAAGGACCTGCACTACTTGAAATGGAAATAATACAGACCTTCTGCCTTTTGGGCTGGTTTGGGGTTGGTAGCTGCCCTAATCAAGCAAGCAGAGGAATTTCCCTCTTTGTGTTCTTTGCCTACCTCAGGTGGTTGGCTAAATCAGAACATGATGCATTCCGTGATCCTAAACCAGCTGGGCAATTGCCAGATTCCCATGCCCTCGAGCAGGTTCAGACGGGATGCCAGGCTAAGCGCTGAAGGCTTTTCACTCCCGGATCCAGGCGGGGACTGTTCCCTGCGCTCCGGGGAGAGGAGCGATGGTGCTGTGCCCGAGAGTGGGAAAGATGCTGCTTCCTGCACAGCCTGCATCTCAATCAGACATGGAAAAGGCTTTCAGCAGCTCCGTATCAAACTACAGGCTGTCATCTACTCATTCAAAAAAACTGGAACATGGTCTTAACTAAAGTTGACTCAGATCTTTCAAGGCTCAACTACATTTCTAGTATGTAGCTTGCCTTGAGACACCCCGGCAGCATTTTTCCCTGAGGTATTGCCTAAACCTTGAGCCAATCAAGGGTACAAAAGGAGAGGCTGCAGGTCTCCTTTGGTGTCATCCACTCTCCTCTGAAAGGTACAAGAGGTCTCTTTAGAGGATTCTTTAGAGGACTCTGGAAGGTACAAGAGTTTTGAAATTGCAACCAAAGCCAGGAAAAGATGGGTTACAAAGCACAGTGGGACCATTCAGAAATCTTAAATGGAAATAGCAGACATTACTAATAATGAAAGCTGAGCCAATAATATGAGCTTCATATGAGCTTCATTGATTCTAGATCTTGATAACAAGAGTTTTGCCTCTTTTTTTTTTTTTTTTTTGACATAGAAAATTATACGCATTACACTGCCCTTAATGGTCACAAGCATAAACAGGTCTCCGTGTTCCAAAATTTATCTTCAGAAATTAAAGACTGAACAAAAGGTGCAGAAGAAGCATGTTGGAGACCTCATAATTTGTGTTGCCAAAGACACCACAAAAGAGCCCTCCCTATATATCTGTACACACATGCACACAAAAGCCTATAGAGAATCATATTTGTGTCAGCTATCTTCAAGGGTCAGTGTCACAAAGCTAAACATGGTTTAGTGATAATAGTTGCAAGAAAATGTTTTAAAGCATAATATGTTAATGAGACACTTCCTCAAGAAGGTGTCATCCGAGAGAAAAATCATTTCAAAAGTAAATAAACTTACAGAGAATAAAACTAATTACAGTCATAAAAAAATCATAAAAACCATAAAAGAACCATAAAAGGAATGTGACGAGAAAAGATTGACAATTATTTTTAAGTAAACTAAGAATAAAGACAATGTAATGGTGTTATCATGAATTTTCTGTGATAATTTGGGCAGAGAAGAAATGTACAATGACTAGCTCACTAGCCTGTTTTATGCATGGTAAGTCAAATGCAGTCATACCATTAGGCTGATGAAATTCTGGGGTTTTTTCAGAAATACTTAAGGAGGCTTCTATATAAAGCCTTAAATTTGGATATTATTTGTTCAATCAGGTTGGGACCATGTGTTTGAAAAGCAAGTGGCAGAGGAATGCTTCACAATTTTCAGGTGAGAGGATGCCACAAAATACTCAGACTTAAAGCAAGTCAATCTGTGTCATTAAACAGCAAATATAACTGAGATATCTTCAGTGCTGTAGGACCTACCAACCTTTAAAAAAACCTGGATAAAATAAGCCAGTGCCAGCAGCAGTCCTAATTGAATAAGAAAGCTAAGAACAGTAATTACATGCTAATTTATGTGTGTTTACATTAGATCATGGGAACAGGTTTGGCAGATTTTTGATGTCATTACAAGGCCAGCTGATAGTAACCAATAGTGTCAGCTCAGCGTGTGCAGATCCCCAAATTAAAGCAGTTTCATACTTGCTCCACCCATGCTCTCATGACTCATACTGCAATGGCAGCCAAAGCCAGGCTGGCTGTGTAACTCCCATCCAAAAGCACTGGCATGTGCTTACAAGTAGGATATGCTCAGCTGGACTAACAAAACCACGAGTACAAGGACATAAACCATGTTTTTCATGGGAGTCTATAGGATCCCTTCTCATCACCCCCAACTTGACGCTTCTGGAAGAAATAAAATTCACTGGAGAAGACATGAAGAGTGGGAAAAGGCAAGTAACAGGAAGGGTAGAGTTCACTGATACAGAGCAATCAAGATCACCTGGTAGCATGGACACAAGAAACCCCAACTCCCTTGAAGATAAGCAAATGAAAGTCATGCATAGGAACAAAGACAATGACTTCTGCTCTGGTGATCAGAAGCACTGAAAAGAGTCATCAAATCAACATGGAGTTTTAGGGAATTCTGTGCCCAGAGGGGCTACTGTGATTCTGAGATGTTTAAAATGAAGACTACTAAGCAGGAGCAGAAAACAGGAGCACAGCAGTTCCTTTTACTCCATGTTTTTCTATTTTTTAAGCATAACCTGTTTTCAAGCTGGTATGTTAAAAAGAACGTTGATCAACTACAATTACATCAAAAATGTGTACAGGGATGATTTAGAGGTTTGATGGTGCAGGATTTAGAGACTCAATCTTTTCAGCTTAACAGAGAAAAGCTGAAGCAATGATTTAATCATTTTCTTTAAGAACCTGGATGGAGAACAGTGGCATTACAACATTTTTCAAGCTAGTAACCAAGATGTTGCAAGACCCAAAGGCTGAAAGTTGAAGCCAAATATTCAGAAGATAAATATCAACAATGACAGTACTTACTTGTTGGTTAAACCATTTTGTCACAATACTGAAGAGTAAAATATCTAAGACTCTAAGATTATGCTGAATATTGAAGTAATATGTATTTTTTTAATTGATGCACTTACATAATATATTGTATCATGTATTATTCAATTACATATTACTGTAATTTTCACTACAGGACACAGTTTTTAAATGACACAAAGTATCAGACTATTATTATGAATTACATCATAATTAAACAATCAGACCAATTATTAATTATATAAGGATGTCTTATTTTATTAAAATAGACAAATGGCATTAACATTGTAAAAATAAATATATTCAAGATGCAAATGCCTAGATAAGCTCTATGTCAAGGTACAGTTCAATTTTTGACCAAAGACTATTAACAATGTAAGACGATTGTTTTTGCATAGACTTCCAAAAAAACCATCCTCAACTATAGATAAGATCTAGAAAATAATAGTTCCAAGGGATAAATCTTAACAATGGAAGGGGAAAAAAATGTCCTTAGAATAAAATTCTTGGAAAATCTTAGACAAAGAGGTTTTGAAGTATGACTTAGGGGGAAAGAAAACATACTGGGAAGATAATGAGTAAATAAATGAGGAAGCAAATAAATATCCTGATTTGCACACCCCAGGTATGTAAAACTCTTCGCATTTCATTTGCAGAAAGAAAATTAAATATTTAAAATATTTTCATATATCTTCATGTATGAACATATGTGCATTGAATACACTAAAACATTATTTACTAGCAATGATTCGCATCATTTTGTAATTCTAAATTAAAGCCAAAACAAAAAAAAAATGTTTAAATTAAAATATCATTCCTGTCTACAAAGATCAATTGTTTGGCCTTTTTTAAACTTCCTGTTTTGCTCTATAGGAACTCTTCTTTATCACACTTGATTCACAGCACATGCTATTATTGTTTTGCTTTGCTTTACTCCCCATCAGCAAAAAAACTACTGCACCTGAACAAGTCTCTAAACTGCTTTTCCATGCACGTTTTCTCACAGAATTATCTGACACCAGTAGATTGTTTGCTTTTAACCCTGACATCCCCCCTCCAATCTATTTTTGAAACAAATTTTATTTTAGGATGTCCTGACTCTGATACTAAATTGGAAACCCTGGTGTGAATTTTATAGAACACTATTTCCTTTTATAGAGGATGTTCACAGCTAATCTGTCATCTAAAGGGCAGACAGAGGCCAGAAGGTTAGGAAACCAAGACAGGTGGCCCAGCAGCAGCCTGAAATCTAAACTTTTTTTTGGCATTTTGTGCTTAATTATATTGCAAGGAATCTGAATGTTCTCTCACTGTTCCATGTTTTATTAACAATGAAAAATCCTCAGTTCTGTAATGGAATAGGCAAACATTGAGCAGAAGAACTTTCTTGCAGAGCAGTTCTTCCACTGGGGTAAAGATGGACAGCAAATTCCCTGTTTCCCACAGATCTTTTCCCAAGAAGTTTTGCCAGGAAATGAAGAATCCGGGTTTGTTCAGGCTTCCCCTCAGCCCTGCAAACACACACTTGTGTTTCTATGTTTACAACATGCTTTTAAAAAAACATATTTACCATGTTAGCAAGTGATGCCAATCCCCCCTCATTCTATTATTATTAATAATGTAGCTGAATGAAATTTTTACTCTGTTCAATACCACTTTTCAATCACTAAAAATTACTGGGTTTGTACTTGCCATCTAACCCAGTGCAAACACACGGCATGGCCACTTTGTCACCAAAGCAGCCACAAACTGAAGGTCTTTGACTCCTCCCTTTCCATAGCACAGCAGCAGTCTCCAGGAGACCCAGATGTGTTTTTCCACTGTTCTTATGCTCTGGTAAGACCAAGATTCTGCAGACAAAGCATTGTTTGTCCTGGTGCAGACAAGACAGGTTGGAGAAACAGGACCTAATTCTGTAGAATCAATCTTGCATTGAGGACAGCAGCAGAGAGAAGTGGGTTTCCTTGGATCACATGGAGCTGCTGTGACAGGATTGCACTTGACTCCATGAGCTGATGCATTTAGGCAGTAATCAGGAAACACTGTGCCCCACGTGTGCAGTGTAGGTATCACCCAAACTAGGCAGTAAAAATATTCTCTTGTTCCCAAAAAGAGATGTGGGGCAGTAGCAAGTTCCACTTCGGACTTAAAATGCTACATGAACAATTCAGCCCAACACTTGCAAGTCTACATCAGCCACGAGATCAAACCAGCTCAAGAAGAAGGTAGGGTTTCCCCACAACCCATCAAACCAGTATGGAACACCCAAATATGCTCCAACAGCGCTTTTGCTTTCACATCAGCCCTCCATTATGTTGAGGCTTTTTATTTGGGCACACAATCTGACTTTGAAGCCCGTTCAACTTTGCAGGCCTCACTTAGCAAGTCTTCAGAAAAATTTCTCCTGAAGACCCCACTTTGCAGAAAAGCAGCAGGTTCAAACTTGCTTAGCAACTGTGCTGAACTCAAATGCAGAGATCCTGCTAAAGATACAACCCAGAGTAGGTAACTTACTGGAAAAGCTTCCCATTTTGAACACAAGTAACACTGTTTTATACCCTTATCATGTTAAAGGCAGACACCAATCTTGTATTTGGGGAAGGGGCTTGCAAAACATAGAAAGAAAATAGAAATGTCTGTGTTTATGTGTATGTCTGCAAATGGAATGGAAGTAACTGTTATAGTGAAAATAATTGCCATAACACAAAATAACTGTTCATCTGCATTACATTGTTTCCATTTATTATCTACCACATATAAACTATTTTACCAAAAAGGATACACACTGCAGACAAAGCACAGAAATGAAAGATAGGACGTACATTTTGTGAAAATTCCTGACTTTCTGTTCCTTACCATTTCTCTGTCTTCCCAGACATGTAAGATAAACATAGCTAGACTGACTTCAGCATTTTATGGTTTATAGCCCTCAGTCCCCAAATCTGCCAAAATCTGCATGCACAAAGATATCAAGAATGAGATAAAATAATGGTTTTCCCCTCTGGTTTTCCCCAGTTTTTATACACTATCCCACCTGTTAACAGTTCCTCACAGAAGTACATTTTATTTGTAGAATAATTCTTTCTAATTTGGACTTTGCAAGTAACACCAAATGAAATAATTTGTGCATCAACAAATGCTGCAGCTTTTGAAAATGTATCTCCTTAATAATTTTTCAATTTTTTCAATTTTTTTTCAATAATTTTAACTTGGGACGTCTTTGAATACAAGAATAGGATGTCAGAAAAATGGAAGACAAATATTATAAACTTGAGAACCCTGATACCTGATACATAAATGCCAAACTAATAGGCTTCTTGATTCTCTCTCCTCTCAGTGGCCCTATACTCATTTCTGCACAAAATTCACCATCTCTTTTTAAAGATAGAAGTAACAGTTCTACTAATTAAAAGGTTCTGCTAATTAAAAGGTTCTACAGTGATTATAGATTTTTCTATTTGCTGAATTCAGGAAGTGCCATTTTATGTTCTCTTGAAACATGTTTTTACACCAGTTAAATATGATTTGTCAGCAATTACCCTTATTTTGGTTTCACATGTCCTTTGTTAATTAGAGTAGTCTCTAATGCAATCTTACCAAGTATTTTAGCTCTGGAGTTTGCAAGACCCTAAGCTATCATCAGTTTCACAAGTTTCTTAATTTACACCTGCTGAGATAGGATCAGCAGACTTGGGTTTGTTTAAATGAAAATTTCTGTTTGGATTACAGACAGAGGCTGCCTATCCATGGGCATACACATTGGGATAAACAGCCACCATAGGTGGCCACTCTCCAAGTGAGAAACATTACAGAAAGTTGGCTGTACAGATAAAAGAAAATAAATGAAGGCATACTACAAGACAAGCATTTGCATTTACTGTATTTCAAACAATACAATTTTGTTTTGATTTTGTTAAATTCAGCCTTGCACTTTCATAAGCATTATAAAGGTGTTTAAAGGCAAGGTACTGCAGTGATGTGTATGAGAGAACAGTTACACACAGACCAAAGCTTTCAAAACTGACTAGCAGTTGTTAGCCTGTTTCTATCAATTTAATTACTTAACTTTCAAGAGTCCAAGCGTTCAGTTTTTGAGAAACACAAATCAAACAAAACCATTTCCAGGCATGTATGGCATAAATGCATGACACAGTATTTTAAAATTAATAGGAACTTTATTTTTAGATTGGTTATTAAAAATTTTACCCCGAAGGTTGGTTTTCAGTGAATCTTTTTAACAGGAAGAATCATGAACTGCTATTCATTAATTATGAAAAAAAAGTTTAAAAATGTATTTCTAGAAAATACTTTAATGCTGTTTCTAAAGAAAGAATAAAACAATAAAAAAATCAGAATATAGTTTCGTTTTGTAAATTTAAAAAGCAGTCAGGTATTATAAAGTTAAATTTACAACTAAAGAAATCTGCATTAAGTAAAACTTTACCTAATATTACCAGCTTTTCTGCAAATGCACTTATGATGAAAACAACTAATTTAGTCCAGTTTAAAGTGTTTAGATTAATCTAAAGAAAATGTATTCCTAATTTACATTGTCTGAAGACCTAAATACTTCATCATGACTGGCTATGTTAGATACTTACATTGTGGGGGGTTTTTCCTAATATGATTCAACTACCGTGTTTGATTTAGAGATTTGCTTCCTACTGCAATGTATTTAAATAAATTTGGCAACTAGGAGCATAACATGATAACCTGGCCCTGTAAAAGGTTAAAGTCAACAATTACAAAGCTTTTAGTTGTGAAAACAACCAGCAAATCTTGAGGCAAGCCAATAACATTTTTCTTCTATTTTCTCACCAATTAAGTGAGATCCTGTTTCCTAGCCTGAGGTGCACGTAGGTTATCAGGTGAGTGTGTGCCTTTAGGATTAGTCGTGTTCATGGCAATAAAATTAGCATAAGGAACTGGGAAGAGTTTACACAGTCCAAGTCCAGCTTTTCCATGCTCCATCTCTCACGTCACAAAATACTCCACAGTCATTTCATTTCCACTGATTGCTGCCTGGACATTCACTACAGGAATAATTATGAATCGTGTAGAGTGTATCAGACAAGGTCATTGTCTTTGGCTCTAATAGATACTAAATTATATTACTTACCATAAGTCATCTCTGTTTCTCAATCTCTTCAGAAGGCATGACTGTAGAAAATTCCACAGATACATAGAGATTGAGTCAAGAAAAATATCAACAATAAGCAGGCTTTAGCAGCAGTGGAGAACAGCTCTAGGGCTATGATATTTTCCCCTGCAATTCAGTTACTATTTTTCTTGAAAAAGAACAGCTACAGCAGTGATCTTGTACTCAGCACTGCTGTGGCCACACCTCAAATCCTGTGTTCAGTGTTGGGCCCCTCAGCACTACATTGAGGTGCTGGAACATATCCAGAGCAGGGTGACAGGGCTGGTGGGGGGCCTGGAGCATGAGTCCTACAGGAGCAGCTGCAGGAGCTGGGCTTGTATCTTCTGGAGAAAAGGAGGCTCAGGTGGGTCCTTATCACGCTACAACTACCTGAGAGGAGATTGTAGAGAGGTGAATGTTCTAGGGTGGCTTTATGATGCTTGTATCCCCAGTTGTCCTGTTTGTGCTGTATATTTAGTTCTGTGCCTTTAAAATGGTTCTGGGAGCAAAGGGGGAGAAAGAAGCAGCGCAGTTTGTTTTGAGAAAACTGCCTGACTCCCACATGGCCTGGCTCCGGCGTTCGTCTGAGGCACAGACAGAGATCTCCTGTGCTCTTAGTTAGTTTTAGCTGGCTGAGGCAGAGAAGTTCCCTTGACTGTTTTTTTCCTTTTCTTGGGACTGTTTAAATCTGCTCTGGACTGACAAACCCAGAGGAGCAGCGAGGGCTGGCACCTGCGGCCCACCGGGGCCTGGGCCTGCGGAGGGAGTGGGGCTGGTGAGAGACTGAGTGAGCTGAGCTGCACCCACGGCAGGGACTGGCTCAGTTTGCCATCTCTCTTCAGAGTGGCCAGAGGTTTTATTGTTTCATATTATTCATTCTTTGTGCTTGTGGGCATCTTGTTGGTTAAATAAATAGCTTTTTCCACTTTTCTCTGAGGAAGTTTCCTCCCAGACTGGCTGTGGGGAGGGACCGTTTGGGTTTGCTTTCCAGAGGAACCCCTTGGGAGGCTTCCTCCCAAATTTGCCCTAAACCAGGACATGGGGTTTATTCTCTTCTCCCAGGTAACAAGCAATAGAATGAGAGGAAATGGCCTCAAGTTGTGCCAGAGGAAGTTTGGATTGGACATTAAGAAAAATTTCTTCACAGAAGGCACTGCCAAGCATTGGAACAGGCTACTCAAGTAGTGGTGGGTTCACCACCCCTGGAGGCATTTAAAAGACATGCAGATGTGGCACTCAAGGACATGGTTTAGTGGTGGGCTTGGCAGTGCTGGGTTAGAAGTTGGACTTGATAAAAAGTCTTTTCCAACCTAAATGTTTCTATGATTCAAAGGCCACAGAATCTGCCCTTCTCTGTTCAACAGCTAGCACTTTGCTATTAAGGAACTCTCTACAGGAGACTGTCAACAAAGAGAGGTATCAAGTACTTTATTTAATAGGCACTAAATTGTGAAAAATACTTATCCATTCATTTTTCCAGGTAAACTGCAGTGGGGGAAAAATGAAAGGTAATAATTTTTATGTTTTTATGCACATATATACACATTTCTTTCCACTGTAATGCATGCAGAAAACTATATTCCTGTGATTCTTAGTCTTGCTCCCTATATGCTTCCAGAAATCATAACTTCTCTTAAACAAGAACAAACTGAATACTATTCTTCCTTTACTCAAATCTCTGACTTGCATTATGGCTGGTCTCTTAATTGCAATCTCTTTCTGAGTTGGGGGGCTTTTATATTGTACTAATTATACAATATCTAGTGTGAGGCTCTTTTCTGGTTGTCCTCTTCCACAGAAGAGATGATAATCTTAAAACAATGTTACATTATATGACTAAAAATATAAGATTCAAGCCAACTTTGTACTGACCATTTCCCACTTGCTCTATGAGGTAAAATATAAATTCAGAGTCTGATATTTGCTTTATTTCACTTTAAATTTGCAGAAACAGCCATGCTGTTTCTAAAGTAGATGACTTTAACTTTCTGACCACACATTACAGAGATCAGTGAGGTCAGGTACACTCTAAGAATAAGATGTGCCCCTGCATGCATGACTCTTCATGTTAATGAAAATATGAATATAAAAATATTCACGCAAATTTTAAAATGGAGTCATACAGAGTATATATTGAAGGAACTGAGATATTCAGCAGCATGTGGCACTCCCCCTGAAACACTATGTAAAATATTTAATAAACTAATTTTTGTAAAATTACATATCATCTCATAAACAACACAAACCTACCACTGCCAAGAGGAGTTACCTGCTCCTGTACAGGTGCTCTCAAGATGGGGAAGAGTGTGTGAGGTTACTGATGGTGAAATGGGGAACAGTCTGAGGGAGCTGAGTACCTGGGATTTATTTAGTGGAGCAAGTGGAGTCCTTTGCCGTGCAGCTGGGTGAGGGGGATGCTCTGAGGAGCCACCAGATAGGAATTGCCTGTGGTATTTAGTTGCACCTAGCTCAGTTATTTTGCCTATAGTCTGTTGCACACCATTCTGTCACTGCTGGGATCCAATTCAAGGCAAGAGAGCAGCCCTACTGTTGTACCCTGTTAACACATTTGAAGAACTTCCTGCAGTTTTTTTGATGAAACAAAACATCAAAATGCATGTCATGACAATCTCTGAAATACTAATTGATCACACCATGTTTTTACATTGTGAAAGCAAATTCTTAAATCTAGAACAACGACATTTGCATTGAAAACATTAATGGTATTTTATGTTAGGGAGGAAATAAGTTTAGACAATTTTGCGATGTGACAAAAGAGAACAAATGGTCACCATCTTTTGTAAGCAGAAATTGAGCCTTCAGTCTCTACTCACAAATGATGTTTTCAAAGCTCTGCCCCCATCCTTAGGTTATCTCTTTCTTCAAGTGTAGTGTGCAAACATGGATGCAGTGCTCACCTGAGGTCTCTTATAGTGAAATAATTAACTCCTGGGTGTCACACACGTTCTTCTTTATGCTTGCCAAGATGACCTCTGCTTTTTTTTTCCACAGCAGCTTTGTTGACTCAGATCACTAGGAATGTGATGGAAAAAGAAAGAGATTAAGGTAATGTATTTTATTTTACACTGCAGGGGACTGGGAATGTAATTGCAATCAGTTATGTCTCAGATGAGGTGCTGTAATTCCCCACCAAGAAACAGCAACTGCTCAAACTGTTCCATCTGAACTATTCATAACTCAGAGTATTCTGCTGAATGACTTAATTCACATCCAACTGTTGCCTTAAGAGTCTCCCCCTTGTCTTTTGTAAAAGCATTCACAAAGTCAGGTGGTTTTTTTTTGTATTTGTGCACTTTTTATTTGTGCTTTCCTTAACTGAAGTTTTTCTTGCTGATATCAGGCTATTTCTCCAAATTACCAGGATAATTTTAGCTTCTGATTTTCTCTTTTATAATGTTTTCAGCCCTACCCAAGCTGGCAAAATCCAGAAATTTTAAGTAGTCTATGTTCCTGACTCATTATTAAATGCAAAAAGTAAAGAAATGGAGCTGTATAATGATTCCATCTGAAAGAACTTGTATAGGTAAAGACACTGATAACAGTGATTATCTGTGATTTATTCTGGTCCATGTCTCCCCAGTTTAGGGGAAATAACATATAACATTAAAACTTCTACTATCATCAAGCTACTTATACTGCTTTTCCCTTAAACACTCAACCACTTTACTCTGCTAACACAGGAAATCATGCTGAATTGACAGAATTTGTTCTTGAAAAATATGTTTGTTTTTGTTTAGTTACTTTATCCTCTCACTACTTGTAACATTAATTGTTTGGTTTAATACCTTTCTGATTATCAGCATTAGGCCAAAGGATTTGCAAATGTCAGACTTTCCTTAAGAAAAATATTGTGTCCCTTTTTTACTTCAGGGAATCTTCTTCAGGGTTGTGAAACAGAATGCCATGACTATTCTCACTAAGTTACCTCACATTTTTAAATTTTCCACCATCAGTTTCCACCAGTGTTGATATCATTATTTCCAGAAAATTGGAGATGGCACAACTATCGTTTTTGAAAATTTTAACAGCTAGAAGTATAGAACTACTGATTTAAAGGCCTAATACAGACATCTACTTGCCTAGTTACCTTCCCACTTGGATCATTTTTCTTGTCCTTTCTTGACTACTGTTATACTTTCCATTAGCTTTTCCTTCCTCAGTGCTTTGCATTTAAGATGCTATAAATACAGACATCAGAGGATGGTCTCCTTGCTCCTGCTGTAAGAGGAGGAAAAACTTGTTTGACAAATGAGCCTTCCAAGCCAAGACACTCATAGTTTAAACTGACACTGTTTGCCTTCCTGCCGTCAAGGATAACAGAGGTAAACTTTGGGATTCGTTTCTCTTGCTTTAAAGTAAGTCATGAGAACTCATGGAGGTTACAGATACTGGAAAATATCTGTAATTCCTGGATATTACTGTAGTTCTAATTTAGGAAGTATGAAGAGTTGAGTTAATGTGGTTTGTTTATATGGGACGTCACAACACTGTTATTGTTATTCATCACTTGGCACAAAAGGGAACTTGGAGCATTTCCAGACAATCTACAAACTGGAGTAATTTCACAAAACACTTGAGACAGCTGAAGAGGGAACATCAGAAATGGAGTTTTATCTAGCTCAGACACCAGGATTCACTCCCAGGTTTTAACTTAGGGAGGCCTCAGATCTGTGATAAATTTAGCTCCAAAAGGAGCTACTTATCCTGCAGGAGCAATTGCATACTCCAGTCAGGATGCTTCTTCACAAGGATGCAGGTCTTTAACATGTCCTATGTGATGTCTGCCAGCCTTGTGTTATTGTCTTGAACACCCCTAGGACATCTCAGATTGTGTCAGGCCCTCAAGTTTAGAAAAGTACAGCATTACCTGGAAGGTATTTGAGTCAAAAAATCTACTGATTAAAAATATATTGTAAACATTGAGAGAGTACTTCTCAGGATGTAGATGAGAACATAGAATATCAGAACAATTAACAAACTTCTCCAAAACTCAGGAATATGCTGTGGCCTTATTGCTGATGTAAATTCAACAACAAAGTTAAAGACAAACTTACTGTCACCCAGCTATAAAATGTTTTAAAATTCTGCTCCTTACTTTGAAGTTTACAGTTATTTTATCCCTAGCAGAGGTAAGGATTCTCTAAACCATGAATAAAAATTAATAGAAAGTCTGAAAAAGTATCTGAAATATTATACCACAATACATATTTGCCTATGAAGACTGCTGGATAAGATTTTCTCTACAGGAACACAGTTTTACCTGAGATGGGAGGGAGATCATAGGAAAAAAGTCTGTTGGGTTTTCTTTCAGACCTCTAACCTCAATATAATACAAAAACATTCCTATTGAGAGAAAAAGATCCAGAATATGAAAAAGATTCCCTGATAACCTTGTGAAATGTATATATTATGGTTACAGGCCATGCACAAAGCATTTCAGATTCTAACCCACGGAGGAGTGTCAATAAAGGCAGCACCTCTGTTACAGTGGTAACCTTGTCATGGCTGCAAACCAAAATGAAAGGGGAGTTCCTTGTCACTACCAAGTGCAACTGGAACATGTTCTGGAGGTTCTAAATGGAAAACTGACTAATGCAGGAAACACAGCAGCAAAAAGAACAAATCTTTCCCTGAGGAAGAGGGGACTGCTTAGTTTCCAGGTTGCAGAAGTGGGGAACACTATAGATTGTTGCAGTCGATATGTTGTTGTTGGTATGGACATTGCACTCAAAGTGCTTCATTAAAAGCATCAGGAGGCTCCAAGCATCAGCACCTTGTTATTCAAGCCTTCCATACCTTTTCTCTGTACTCCCTCGTGCAGCTCCACACAGCTTTGGCTCTTTCCTCCTTTTCTCTTCTGAGTTCTGGCTCAGCTCCCTCCTATCCCTACCACGGCTGCCTAGCCCTGTCTGTCCTACATACAGCATCTTACCTTTTCTGCACCTTGCACAACCTTCTGTCCCCAGCTCTTCACAGCACACCCAGCAGACTCCAACTGACTCCCTAGCAGCTAACTCACTCTTTATCACACCCATGGCTGTGAGGGCAAGGCTGTTCCCACTCTTGGATAATTAACACAGCTGCAACATATCAAGGGCATGACTGCCATCAGCAGCATCTCCGTTTGTCTCTCCACAATAGGTTACACTGCAGAAGGAATCACAAATTTCTAGTATTTCACTTCAGGGAAAAATCTAGTGTGGTGTGCACTACCAGTCACACTTGCCATTAGCAGATCACAACTAAAGGAGAATACTAGCAGCCAATGTTTCTCCTATGTAAAATAAACTCTTAGCAGTGTGAAGTGAAAAGCTGTGGTATTACACAGATACAAACTAAAGTGCAAGAAACAACTGGACTGTGGATGGCGAAGGGCAGCTAACTATCCTGCTGAAGCTGAGGATTTGTGGAGTTATTTCTGCAATACTGCAGTCATGTGTGCACAGCAAATTACATGAAGGCCATTTGGGAACAGTGAAATGAAAAATCTTGCCCAAGGATGTGTGTTGTAGTTAGGGACTGTTAGACAAACAGAGGAAACAGCACAATTATGTCAAGGTTGTCAGGCAGCAGAACAAGCCTGAACATGCTTTGTTGCGTTACTGCTGTGGGTGGCTTCTCTACAGCAGTAAGTTCTTATTGACTGAATTATTCACAGATCACACATTTTGACAGCAATAAGTAGCCACTCTGAAGTTCTTCATGCATTCCAGGTCAATCTAGGTACCTCATCCTGACTGGCAGAAGTATTAAGTCTGCTAGGATTGCAAAAGTATTCATGTCCAACTTACCCCTAAAAGGTTTCCATCACATTTTTTTTTTTTTAAATTCTGCCGAAACTAAATAATTACCTATAAAATTCAAGCAAGCAATTGCCTCTCTGCTTCTAAACATAGACTACAAACAACACATTGCAACTTTTTCATAAAGAAATCTAATCATAAATCAAAGTCTTAATAATAAAATCTAATCTAAATCACTACCTTCTTTTATAAAAATTAAGATTGTGCTACTACAAATTGTTGTCAAGTGTTATTTACACTTTCTCAGCCATCTAGTGTTCTTCTTGCCCACTGAGACTTCCCCTGAAGGGAGGCAGCATGGCTGTTTCTTTGCATTAACCTAACTACATTCTCAGCAGGAAGCTTCCTGTGGGAAAGCAGCTATTCAGGCTTCATTGTGCATCTTTGATTTTTTTTTCTTTTTATGAAGAAATAGACTAGATAATTGTGAATTCTGCTCCACGGGTTTAAAAATGTGCAAAGTATGAAGCCAAATTTGCAACAGCAATTTTCACACTAGAAAAGTTGTAAGGTGCTGCCCTGTTGCTGTTCTGGTACTTTAACCAGAGGGTTCCAAGAACACTACTGTCAGAGCAAAACTGGAGCAAAGTCAAGAAAATAGCAGCTTAACTCAGATCAGTGTTACTTCTTTTGTCACCTTGGGATGGGGTGGAATAAAAACCTCAGGTTTGTCAGTCAAGGTAAAGGCCTTGAAAACAGGGTTTTCAAATCAACTGTTTTCTTCTTTTTGAAGTGGTGCTCCGAGTTTGATTTCATTGAAGAAAATTTTTATTTAGATCTTTTACTTGACATCTTGTCAAGGCTGTCAAATTTCTAAAGAAAGTGTTTCACTGAGTGACAGGCTGTCTTGGAAAATTGTCTGTCCTGAGACTAAATTCATCTGGATGTGTTTTTTTGCAGATTTTGAAAGACAAAGCCTGATTTTCTACCTCTCCCAACTAGAACAGCCTGTAAATGACTACAGAACAGACTCTACTAAAAAGAGAAGTGATTACCTAAGTTTACTTACATAAATACACTTACCTCTGAGTACAATAAACCCATTTGGATGAAGGTAGCTATCCCCCACATTAATGATACAGAGTATAAGAGATGCTACACTTGCTGGCAAGTCAGTAAAGGAGGTTTTAAGGGCTGTAATTGGAAATCAGACTCATGAATGAAACACACCTGTCTCCGTAAGATTCCTTGCAGGACACTAAGAACTGGTTGAAGGAGACGATCCCTTGCAGTCATTTTGATGTGCAGGAACAAAATAACAGCCTTGTTATTTTTTGCATCTCCTGTAGGATTTTCAGACTATATGAGTATAGCAAAGTAGATTTATTGGTTTTTTTCCTCAGGTTTGGCCTTCTCTAATATCCTACTCTGAAATAGTATTTGTAGGGAAATAACTTAGGTAATTCTGTCTGAGAAGAGAAGCAACAGCATTTGTAACTTGACAAATTCTAGCAAGTTTTCCATGCATTAAATAGCTCTCTACAGGTTTAACCTCTAACTCCAAATCAGTGGTGAATCCAGTCCATTCTTTTTAAAGCAAACCCAGGACATGGTGATTCAAGGTTCTTGCATCAGTACTAGCAAGTGTTTTTGCAGTATTACACTTTCAGTCATCATACCCAATTCAAAGGTATGAGAAATTTATACAGATGGCACTCTTCTAAAGGCAAACTTGCTTCACCTTGCTCAGGGAAACCAGTTTCCACTGTTGATTTTGCACAGGCAAAATTATCATAGCTTGGTATACAGAAAGACTAGGTGTGTAAATCACAGAAGCTTATAGGAGTGATAACTTTCATTAATATAATGAAAACATAAAATAAAAACATAAAGACTACATAACCTGAATCTACCTTAGCTATTCCCCAGTAATACTAATCTGTGCATTTGAAACCAGAATTTGTATGATATCAAACCATTCCACACCATGAATTCACAAATATTGGTTCACCTTTCCAGTTAATTTGAACACAACCTTTACCCAGAAAAACATTCTAATATTCTTTATCTTTGTTCAACAGGGGACAAATTTTTGTTTTAAACAGGATGTGTGCAGGATAAATTTTGTTTCTACATGGCAATAACAAGAAGCTTTAAAGTAAATCAGACACCATAAAGTAATTCCACAATGCCTTGGAAAGAACCCAAGACTTGCTGGTACCTAAATAGATTCTCTGTGGGTAAATGTAGAGGCCACCCTCGATGTGAACAATAACTATATTCCCCTGATAACTCTATGGAATACTCCATGAAATGAATTCTCTCTGATAAGGGAAAGGATAGAAATTTACTTTCGCTGAACTATTGCTTATTAAAATGCAGAAGATACTGGTATCCTTCTTTAAACAAGGTAAAAAATTATCTTGATGAAGAACATTGTTTCTAAAATCTTACTTCAGCATTTTTCAGTGTCAGGTACCTGGAATTATTTTTTATCACAATACAGCTATGATATAAAAATCAATTATTTAAAAAAGGAGTGAACAGAGCCATAATAAAAGAATAAAAAAAGTAGCTCAAACATTTTTACTTTGCTTGTTACTGCTCCACCATAGGTGAAAAATATTCCTAAAACAAGTGTTCTGAAAGAATCTGAAAACAGCTGGAAACAAATTTGCAATTTATTTAATTATGAAATTTCTGGAGAGTGCATCAAGTCTCAGATATTTACTGATATCTCAAAGGGCATTTCTAGATTTGCTTTGAAACATTCTGTATTTTTCTCCTTATGCTCTTTGTTTTGAGATTCTTTTTACTGAAGGACTCATGACATCATGAGTAGTGCTTCACTTTTGTCTGTGTCAAGTGACATATACCATGACATATGGGTGTTTCAGTTCCTTTACCTCAAAATTCAAAACTTATATCATTAATATATTTTAACAGCCATGGCAATTTCAATTTGTAGTGATACATATGCTATATTCATGCTTGAATTAAATCTGAGAGAGACACCTTAGAGCTACAAGTAATCTCAAACTATACAAAATACAACATACAACCTGAACATTAAAACACCTTGTGAGAAATCCCTCAACTCCACATGACCACGTATGTGCTCATTTAATTAAATACATTTTAAAATCACTGGGGTAAAACAAAATGCTTATTTGTCATTTACCTGACAAGAAGTGTAAATTAGACACTATACTGCCATGGTTAAGTTTTTTATGGTCCACAGACTATCCCAGTCTTCTCCATTTTATACTGCAATCTATAACACAAAATTTAAAATCTATATATCCATGTGTATTAATGTAGTAATCATCACATATGCAGCCATAAATGTAGTGGTTGCTAAAATACTTCATGTGTTCCTCTTTTACATCCATATTCATTTAAGAAAAACTAAGAATTTTAATGAACCAATCAATAGTTTTAATAAGATCTGCAAAGGGAACATTATTGCTTTCACCATATTGATTTGGAAAACTAATCAAAGCAATGTGGTGTCTGCAGAACAGCTCTAAGGAACTGAATAAAAAATATTTTTATATATCTTTAAAATACCTAAAAGTCTCCACACCCTGATTTCCAGCTTACCAGACCGGTGGCCTTGGCTATATGATGACCCTTGATTTATCATGACAGAAGAAAACAGTCCCTTTCAGAGTTCCAGAAAGTGCTCTGATAACCTGAGTGGATTGGGATAGCCAAGATCCACACGTACACCATTTATCAGCCCATAAACTCCTCATGCAGCAGCTGCAGGAAAACAACAGTGCCGGGTAGCAGCACTTCAGCCTGCACCGCCCACCCTCCCACCGCAGCGTCAAACCGGGCGCTGCACAGACCGCAGCCGCTCCAGGGAGCCAGGCAGCCACAGCCCAGCCTGGTGCCCACCCCACACAAGGGGAGCTGCCAACCACGCTCCACACAACTGAGAAACTGCTCAGTGTGGCCTTAGAATACAGAGCAAATTTGAACATCCCTGTGTAGGATTTTCTGAAAAAGTATTTGTTCTGCACTTGAACTGGAAAATGCTTGGTTTAGGCTTGAACTGACACATCAGTTAAACGACTTTCCCATCCCTAAATTAATGCTCAAATGCATTTGAGAACTATACTCCTGAGTTTGAAAGTGATGCAGTGATACTGCAACTACAGTCATCTCAGACTTTCCATTTAAAGAACAAGAAGCTTTGGCAACACGTTTGGACCACAAATTTTTCATCCTAGTCAGCTGACTCCAGCAGAGTAGAAGAGCTTCAGCTAAAGCTGGTCAGATATTCCTGGAAATAGGGGGAGACGAAATGTGGTTTTTCAATCGTATTAAATCAATTTTTGGACCCTTTTGCAGTAATTTTAATATTTAGCATTCCCTCACTATCAGAGGTGTGATTATCATTGTCCTCCACAGGAAGTGGCCCAAGGTCTACACCTTTCTTAGTCAAAACTAAGAAGCTAGAAGCTCTAAAAACCATGAGGAGAACTAAAAAAACCATGAAATGTGAAGTGGGAAGGCAGGAGAAACAGCTTATAGAGATGAAGTTACCTCATAGGAGGTTGTAAGGAGGTAGAAAAGAAGGCACAGTTGGGACTGAAACAACCAGGAGACACTGAAGAGCAGAGGTAAGGATAGAGAGTGGGCAACTAGGAACATGAAAAAAAATAGGGGTTAAAAAAAGAAAAAGGCAAGCCACCAAGGAAAGGGGGAGGATACAGGTAGATTTCAGACAAAGGGGAAAAACTTGGTATTTTGAGAATAGAAAGGACAAACCAGGTGGGAGTGGTTAGCCTGTTAGAGAAAAGGAAAAAGGTTTATGTCCGTAATAAAAGGAACAAACTACGCAGAGTACAAGAGAAGGAGATCACAGCAAGAGGGAAGGTACAGAAAATACAGAAGCAAAGTGACAGCTGTCATTCCCAGAATGAGAATCAAATCAATTATTCCATAGCCCCAGCATCATTTTGTTGCCCTACAATATTATCTCACAGGCAATATTTGTTCCTTCACGTTGCAGCAGATTAAAATACAGGCTCACATGGTGGAAGAGAATTAGATGCTGTTGTTTGGTGAGGGATTCCACATTTGCTGCTTCATTTCATGCACATAATGGACAAAGTTCTAGGTAGAAATCAGTATTAGATGGTCAACTGCAAGGCCAAAGGGCATTTGACTTGTGAATTAGACATTGGGAAGGGAAAAGTGTTTCAAGTGCCATAATTAGGAACCATTTTGGTTTCAAAATGCATGTATGACTTCTATTTAAGATAGGGATTAACTGCATTGGAGTCTTATAGAAAATGTGTGTATCATTTACAATCAATATTGATATTATAACGGTATTCACTTGAGGTTAATTAGAGTTCCACCGGTAACTTTAACCCTGGAATTTGTTTCACATTACTTGGGAGCTTCTTAAATTAAGCTTACTTCCTTAATTTTCTTTTACTGGAGGATTTTAAAAAAAAAGAAAATTTTATAACAGAATACAGCTAGGTACTGAGGCTACACTACTGTACTATTAAAAAAAAAGTGTCTTAGGATGTATGTAGTGAATCAATACACAAAAAAGCAATAAAACAGAATTAATATTATTTCAATACACCTAAACATCTATTCAAAGTCCCTAATTTGTCTTTGTCACTATTCTGAGGAGTTTTATTAGAACATTTCTGCAACAGTATGAGAAAGAGCCACTGCTACACTTTTAGCAGCCCATAACTGTAGGAGTATAATTACCATGATGGTGACCAGCAGGGCTGGTCATCTAGAAAACAACTGGAACAATCCAACTGTTCAACTAGAATTCTCACTATTGTTAAGATGTCTCCTAGTCTATAATTATAATATGTCAGATATTTCTATCTAGACAAAAACATGATATTGAAGTGACAATGCTTTTAAAACAGTGACATATATGCAATCTTATTTCCCACCCTGCACTGAACCCCCTTAATACCAGACACTGGCTTTTACACTTCTTTCATCGTCAAGTTGAGGGGGGGGGAAAATATGTTATGACACTGAAGGCAGCACAATTTCAAGTAATTTTTTCAGTATTTCATTGACATGCTGTTAAAAAAACATCACTGGAGGCAGTGGGCATAATCAGGATTTCTTGAGACCTAAATAAAATAACATTTTCTGAATTGACAAATAAAACATTATCTGATTCCATGCTTTGACTAGATTTGTTTGAAAATACAGCTAGCACTGTGTCCACAATGGGTTTAAAAATGGCCACTGTCATACAATTTTCCTAAAAATGTGTACAATTTATAAGCATAAATTGCACAAATGCAATTTTTGCAGGATTTCTCCACCCACAACTTAATAATCTAATAGACTATGTAGGATAAAATACATCTTACCCAAAAATATTTCTTATTGCCTACCACTTTTGAACTGTCATTCGCAAATTAAAATATCTGAAAATCTCCACTACAATTATTGAAAGTTGACTCCAGCCAGCATCTTGAAAATATCAGAAGAGTGATGATGCAGTTGTACCCTTGCAGTGGCAGAAATGTCAAACAGCACAGGTGAACATGCTAAAAAAAAAAAACCCAACCCATTTTAATGGTTAATTAATACTCAGTAGTATCCAAGATGAGCACTTGTGCTGCAGTTTTTTTCTCCTCACTGGTATAAACTGAGCATGAACCCCATGGCACTAAACGGCATGAACAGACTTGAAGGTAGGTGGCAGAAAGTAATATAATTTCTACATAGAGCTTCAATCCTGTCTCTGAATTACTCAGTTCACACGAAAGTCACTATGTACAGCAAAGTCGTCTTCTCAGCTACAATTTTCCAAACCCAATGTATTTCCAGGCACACTTAAAAATTAGTACCTCAAACTTACCTAGCTTTCTTTGGTGCAGACTGGAGGTTTGTTTGTTGTTTTGTTGGGGTTTTTTTTCCACAATGCATAAATGCAAATTCAGTTAGCACTCAAATCAGAAGGAAAAAAACCTATAAAAGGCGCACAAGTATAATCACGTGTTCTGTACTCCAAGAGACAGACCAGCAGCAGAGATCTGCAATCAAGCTATCTGATAAGAACACAGCCGCACCCGGGAAAAAACATCTTCGGTCCTGGAGGCCGTTTTAGAGCCACTGCCATGGTGAAAGAATCACGGAAAGCATCGCCTTAGGGCATGACAGATTTAACTTAAGATTACTCTCCCTCAAGGGCCACGTGGCCAAGAAGAATGACAGAAACAGATGTATACTCATTTATTTTCCGGCAATACAAAAAAACCCCAGATATAGTTAAAAACACAATTAGAAACACGCTCTGGGCAGACAAGTAAGACTGCTGATTTTGCAAAAATATCAATTATTACGCACATGAACGAAAGGAGAAAAAAAGATGTAAACATTCCGTTAACATCGGCCGAAAAGCAGTTCGAACAAGGCTTGTAGCCTCCAGGATAATCAGGATAGTAGATTATGTCCGCCCAGACAAAGTTCGTGGAACTGTCCCAAGGAGATTCAAATAAATTACATAAATAGGAGCGGGGCCGGGCGCCTCCCTGCCAGTGTCCGTGCCGGGCCCCGGCGAGCCCCTCACAAGTCGGGGTAGCCGCAGTAGTAGACGGCGCTGCTGGCGTCCGACACGGCCGCCGAGATGGGACCCGCGCCCTCGGGCGACGACAGCGCGGCCGCGTCGTGACCGCCGAAGGGCAGCCCCGGCTCGGGCTTGCAGGAGAAGCGCAGGTACTGTTCGAACTCCGTGCGGTCCACCTCGCCCAGCAGCTCCTCCGGCGGCAGCTGCTCCAGCTGCTCCCGGCACGGCGCCGTCTCGGGCGGCGGCGACGGCTGCCCCACGGCCCCG
Source organism: Phylloscopus whistleri (assembly GCA_017589585.1). Taxonomy (NCBI): domain Eukaryota; kingdom Metazoa; phylum Chordata; class Aves; order Passeriformes; family Phylloscopidae; genus Phylloscopus; species Phylloscopus whistleri. The sequence goes on from JADMLD010000094.1 coordinate 3,093,189, forward strand.
GGCGGCGGCAGCGGCGGCGGCGGGCCGCGCCCCGGGCCCGGCGGCTGGCACTGCCCGTAGTACGCCTGCAGCGGCGCCGGGCAGCCCAGCAGCGCCTGCAGCGACCCGCCCGCGCCCAGCGCCTCCCCGGGCGGCAGCGGCCGCCGCAGCGACGGGCCCGACGGGCTCTCGGACGCCGCCGCAGGGTACTGGGCGGCCGCCGGGTGCGGGCCGTAGCCGTAGGGCACCAGCGCGCACTCCTCCTGCAGCCCCGCCGCGAAGAAGGGCGCCTCGCTCTCCGCCGCGTCCAGCGGCGACGGGTCCGGCGTCGGCAGGCTGTAGCCGTCGAACGCGGCGCCCAGCGGCGGACAGTCCCGGTAGTGGCCCGCGCCCGCGTAGCCCTGCTCGCCGTACGGCAGTCCCAGGCTCTCCACGCACATCCTGCCGCCGCCGCCGCCGCCGCCGACCTCGCTGCCCAGCCCGGGCCCCGCCGCCGCCGCCTCGGCCAGGCCGTGCTGCAGGAAGCCGCTCTCCACCCGCTTCAGGCGCTTCACCTGCTTCCGCCGCCGCGGCCGGTACTTGTAGTTGGGGTGGTCCTGCATGTGCTGCACCCGCAGCCGCTCCGCCTCCTCCACGAACGGGCGCTTCTCCGCCAGCGACAGCGCCTTCCACGATTTACCTGCGCGCACCGACACCGTCAGACCGCCCGCTCACCGATCCGCGCCCGCGCCCGGCAGCGCCGACACCGCCCCCGCCCGCAGCCCGGACCCCCCGCCCCGCCCGATTCTCCATCGCCCTCGGACGCCACCGCCGCACCGGGACCCCGGCCCGACAGCCCACGGATCCCCCCGCTGGCCGCCCGCATCCCGGACCCTCAGCCTCCCCCGGGCTCCTCGCTCTCGTGGATCCGCCCCGCGGGACCCCGCGCCCGCCCGCGCTCACCCAGCATCTTGCTGAGCTCGGCGTTGTGCAGGTCCGGGTTCTGCTGCGCCAGCCGCTTGCGCTCGTCCTTCGCCCACACCATGAAGGCGTTCATGGGACGCCGGATCCGCGCCTCGCCCTTGCTCCGGCCGCCCGACGGCCCCGACGGCGCCGCGCCGCCCTTCGCCTTCGCCTCGCCCAGCGGGCTCAGCGACTCTGTCCAGGGGCACATGGCCGGCATCATGATGGGCAGCGAGCACCGCCCCTGCACCTGGTCGTCGCTGCTGGCGTAGCCCGCATCGGGGCTGCTCATCTCGGGACGGGACGCGCTGCCGACGGCCGCCCGAGCCGGCAGCTCCGGCCGGCCCCCGGGACACTCTCGGCGCTCGGGCCCCGCTCGCCGCTGCCGGAGCCTGGCCCGGCCCGGCCCTATTTGAGCCGCGGCGCGGCCAATGGGGCGGCGGGGGCGGGCGCGCAGCCGGACGGCGGCCGCGGCTCCCGCGGCGCTGCTGCCCTGCGGGGCGGCCCCCGCGGCTCCTCCCGGCGCGGCGGCGGGGCCCGGCACCTGAGCGCTCCGCGGGCAGCGCCGCCCCCGCCCCCGCGGGCCGAGGCTCGGGGCACCGGCAGCGCCTTCGTCAGCGGCACCGGCTTCAGCCCGGCCCTCCCGCCAGGGCAGCGCAGACCGGCCCAGCGAGGCCGTGCGCTGATGGACATCCCCGAGCGGGGCAGACGCGAAAGAGGGGAAAAGGGACAGAGAATTTACAGTTGTGCCGAGGCACCCTGTAACACTCTGAGAGGCACAGAGTGCTTCTCCTGCAGGCAGATGTGGGACGTAGCTTGGGAACAATAAGACGAGTCATCATCTGTGCCTCACACTTCAGCTTCTTACCTTGCAGTGCTACCTGAGCAGGTCCGAGCCGCCGCGGCTGCTCCTGCTCTGCCTTCTCCCCCTGTAACCAACTGCTCCGAAGAAGCCGCGCGGGAATGCCTCGGCGCATCCGCGCTTTCAGCTATGGTGAGGCAGTTCCGCCAACAGAGACAGATTTTTTTTCCCGTCTGTCACTGTCACTGTCACTGCCTCGCAGCATCCCCTTGCCTTCAGCTCTCTGTGCTTTGCCTCCTTGGCAAGCTGGTTTCATTAAATCACGTCGTATTCAAAATTAGGCCGACCCTCATTTTATCGGAATATATCGAAAAGTTGTAAAAACAATACTGTTTGCTTTTCCTAAAAACAGGTGATCGGTTCGAGGTGGTTTTAACTATTTTACAATTATCCTACTGCCGTCGTATTGAGAGCGGTCTTGAAAAATGAGACGTTCTCATAAACTGTAATAATTCTCCTCATTTCTGTTTTTTAATATTCGATCCTGTTTTCAATAGTACCAACAACCCTATTTTTCAACGCGTCCCTCGGAAGCTGTGTTATCAGTGCCATATTTTATACAGGACGAGTGCAGAGAAATTTTGCCCAACGAACAGTCACGCGACTCGCAAACCTTTGCACGACCTGGGATGAGTTTCTTGGCGCATTTCCTTGTCCTTCAGTACAACTGGACAAGCTGAAAGGGACATCTGTGCCTTGATGCATGAGATCACATCTTATATGAATAGAAAAGGCGTGAAGTTACAGGCGATTAAAAAAAAAAAACACAAACAATCAAAAAAAACCCCAACAACAACAAAAAAAACCACCACCACAACCGAATAAATCCCTCAATAAATAATGCCCTCATTGATTAAGTTTGGCGGTCATTAACGCCCTTTTCCCCCCTCCAATAAGGCGAGCTTTTCCATGACAGCCTAGGTGTGTGAGGCGGCCGGGCCGGGCTCCCTCCAGGCACTGCGGTAAATCCGGGGTGGGGAGCGGGAGCAGGAGCACCCTCGACGGATTCTTGCCCTCGGGGAACCCCTGTCTTCTCTCCAGCGACGGACACAGCAATTGTTTAAGACATCGTACAGTTTCTTTGCTGGTACCTCTGTGTTCATGTTTTGCTTGAAGTCGAGAGTATAAAGTTCTGTGTTAGTTCTTTACAAAGAACCACTCTAACACGGGTTAGTTACACACAGGTCTGGAACTCGGAGAAGCGAATGGAAATGCCTGCAGGCTGGGAAAGGTTCGGGGGACAGAATACCTACCTGGGAAACAATCCGTGGGTAATGGTAATGATGTCAGACCAAGTCCGAAATAATTTCCTTCGGACAGAAGTTAGCTGAATATGCTTATATTTAAACCCTTTAAACTGCAAGAAGTAATCACAGACTAGTTTGGGTTTGAAGGGACTTTAAAAACCATCTGATTCCCGCCCCCTCCCATGGGCGGGAACACCTTCCACTAGACCAGGTTGCTCAAAGCCCGTCCAACCTGGCCTTGAACACTTCCAACCATGGGGCGTCCACAACCTCTCTGGGCAATCTGTTCCAGTGTTTTACCACCCTCGTTGTAACCCTGCTTCCTTCTAGCGGATCTGAAAGGATCCTCTTTTAGTTTAAAGCTATTTTCCTGTGTCCTACCCCAACACAGAATAGCTTCTCTGCTCTGTTTTTTAACACGCACATACACACACAATATGAAAGAGGATCACTGGTATTCCTTGGACACGTACTTTAAATTTCTCTAGGATAAAAACTAAGCAATTAGTTAACTTGGAATCGTTCTTTTGAGAAAACATTGACATCCTCAAGGCGAGGGACCTCTCTCACAAGTCTGCACTGCTTTTAGCGGGCTGTCTTTCAGCCCGGAGCCGCCCTGCTGCCCTTCCCGGCCGCCTGCACGGTGGTGAGCCCCTCCGCTTGTTTCTCCCCTCCGTGCGCCCCCTGCACTGTCCGTTCTCGATGTTTGGCAGCGCTCCAGAGGGGTCACCGCGGACTTTCCAGCCCAGAGGCAGCCGGGCGGGGCTCAGGGCGGCGGGTTGGATGTTCCACCCACGGGCTGTGCCTCCCGTACCAGCCCGCTCGGCCTGGTGCCTGGTGCCCGCTGTCCCTGCCCAGAGCACGCTGCGGACATGAGTGCCGAATATTGGGGCAGGAGACACCCGGCCTCCCGAGTTTGCCGTAGGTTTGGTTTTTTTTAGCAGACACGAAGTGGGGCAATTGACAGCTGACCGGGTCAAAGCACCGGCCGGCGAGCAGAACCGCAGCAGCGACAAGGATTGCATCGCTCCATCCATTCTGTCGTACCACGTAACAACTCGACGGCAGGAGTCCGTCGGGCTTGCCCCTAAAGGAGGTCTACTGATCCATCACCATTTACTCAGCAGCTCTCCTGAGTACGAGTGACTTCCGAGCAGCAAAAACAGAGATTCAGCCGCACACATTAAGAAAAAGGACGAAAAGGAAAGAAGAGAAGAGAAGAGAAGAGAAGAGAAGAGAAGAGAAGAGAAGAGAAGAGAAGAGAAGAGAAGAGAAGAGAAGAGAAGAGAAGAGAAGAGAAGAGAAGAGAAGAGAAGAGAAGAGAAGAGAAGAGAAGAGAAGAAGGTTTTGAAACGAGTTCCAGAAATAAATACAAGCGTGTAATGCCCATCTTCAGCCTTGGGACACTACAAGCACCTATGGGACCTTGTAATCCAGAACAGGAACAAATTATAGGTTATTGTTGACATCAGCGATGTCCGGGTGGCTTTGCAACCCTCGAAGCAGGGAAGGGAAACAAATAACCTACCCCTTTCTCTGCAAATGCATTTATAACCATTTTAGAGTGTAGAAAGTGCAATAGTTTTCTTTTTTTTCTATTTTTTTTTTTAGAAGGTGTGGACTTTGAGGGTTTTTTTCCTAGCCCAACAGACAAAACCTAGGATAGGCTTTGCAACATCCAAAGCAGAGAGAAGTCGCTCAGATGTCATCAGGAACAAGGGGAATTATTTAGCATTTGATCTGCGGCAAGATTCATAATTTAGGTGAAGTCTATGTGACAGGCCTCCTGAGTAAATAATTCAGGGTAAAATCATGCACTTAAAATACTAAAATACAGCCGTCTGCGAGAAGCCTTGGATGAGCAGCGCACTCTCTTAGACGCACAGGAGCTGCCGTATTTAAGAGCCTCTGTCCAAACACGGAGAAGGTGAAAGAAATTCCTATTTTTGTAGACGGAAATCTGGAGAGCGCGACCCGGCAGGCACTCATTTGGTGATCACATTACTTGACTGTTTAACGCTAAGCAAATGTGGGTGTGTAATTACCGCGTTTCGCAGTCCCGTCAGTCCCGCTCGTCCCTCGGTGCGGCGGTAAGTGCCGCCAGCCACCTGATGCACACTCGTGTCGCTTGTCACGAGGCTGCGGGTGGCCTGTCCCTGCCGCCCACGCCAGCCGTGCCCCAGGCATTGGCTCCTGATCCCTTGGTGGCGTGCTAACACTTGTCAGGGGTTTCTGTCGTCCTTCTCAGCGGCCAGCGGGAGAGGATTTACTACAATACAAGAATAGGGTTGTCACATACAGACACTTAATTTGTGTACAAGGAGAAATTCGTCAGCAGTATTGCTGCTAATGTCCTGTAGCCATTGCCGTCTTTGTAGCTGGGAAAGCGCACAGCTACAGAAATGGCCAGCAATGTTAATGTGGTGGCTTTTTATTTATTAATTTTTTTTTTTTTCAGAGCACGAAACCACTGCTTCTTGACATTTCCAGCTCCTCTGCATTAGCAAGTGTGTTGTTATTTCGACCTCCTGGCTTTCCTGCCACCAGCTGACTTTAATTCGGTACCTTGGCCTGAAATCTCTTTTTTTCCACATTAGGCCCACTTGCTTTTCTATCCATGTACTTCGGCAATACAGAGCACATACACACAGACAGACCATCAAAACAAACAAACAACAACAGCAACAAAACAAACAAAAAAATCCCAGCCAATCAAAAAAAAACCAACCGAACCAAAAAAAAAAACCAGCCCAAAAAAACCAAAACCAAAACAAACACCATCAAACCGCCCCCCCCAAACAAACCAACCCCCTCAGAAAAAAAAAAAAAAAAACAAAAAAACAAACAAAAAAAAACCAACAACAACAACAACAACAAAAAAACCCCACCAAACTCTTCCAGCTGCAATGTGCAACGTAAGGGATTTGACTGGGTTAAGAAAAATCAAAACCTTACTAGGGATTTATTGCGAATTAATGAGAGAGGGACAGAAAAAAACCAAAGCCAAACAAAAGACAAATCTGAATACCTTTTGGGCTTGGGGGCATAAGTGATGTCCGCGAACTTCAGAGAGCACTCACCATTCCTGCAGGAAGGGGCTGGAAGGCGCTGCCCAGGTAATGCTGTTGTTCAACGAGAGGAAACGTTTGGGTAAGGTTAGCGAGGTTTTGCAGGTGCCACTCTGTATTCACGGTTTACTTTTTGGATAAAGCAGAGGCGCGGTTTCCAGGGAGAGTATTGCCCTGTGTGCAGTGCCGGGCTCGGGGTGGCAGTGGCGGTGGCGGTGGCGGTGGCAGTGGCAGACCCCGACTCTGCCTGAAGAGCCAGGAGGCACCTCGCTCGCTCGGTCTCTGGCACACACCTGAAGCCTGCTCCACAGCCCCCCGGGCACGTAGCAACTGCTTTCACCGCCTGACAGCGAAAACCTTGATGTGGAAAGCACTTGCGGGAAAAAAAAAATTAAAATTGATCACTTAATGTGGCTATTGTCATAGGTACTCATGGGGCAGGAGAAAGGCTTACGGCTTTCAAAAGGGCTACAGGACAGATTTGGGTGTCTGTCATTTAGAATCAGAAAGCCAAGATGCTTTGAGGAAAACAGGGCTTGGACGGAGATTCAGAATGTTTTGCTTCATGCATATCGGCAGTGCATAAATCTGCCAGGCTTCAGGCATTTTAAAGAAGTTTCAGACCGTTCTTCTCATAGGGAAGGGCTAAAGAAAAGAGCTGTACATCTGGCTACATACAGGAAAACAATGCTTCTTAGATTTGAGTCTGCAAAAGCTCTGTGAAAAGGCTTGCTGGGAGATCTGCCACATCCTCACCATACACACAGCTCGGCACATTCTTGTGGTGTGTTGGACTGTTGTGTGGGCCAACACTCTTACCAAAACCAGTGTGCTTATTTCAATTTAGTGTCATTTCCTTCCGATATTATTATTATTAAAGAAAAAAAAAAAAAGTAGAATGCTTTCAACCTTCACTATTAACCACTTACAGTTTCAAGTCTGCTTCAGGCTTCAGCTATCTGAAAAGCTGGGGTGAAGGACAGAAGAGGGGAGCAAAACCTGCATCTAAAGGAAAAAAATGAAAAGAAATAGTGACTGAAATGATGAAAAACTTATTGATGATTTATTTCCCAAACCAGCCAAAGTGATTTTCCCACAGAAAGCTGTGAACCTGTGCAAAAAGGACAAAATTATTTCAATCCTATAGGTTTAAATATCATAATAAAAGAAAAACTCAAGCAAAGAAAAAGCTATCTCTCAAGCACATTTGTTTCCTGGGTTTATGTATCTATGTTTTAAACATGTAATTTTTTTTCAAATTAAACTATCAAGAAAACATGTTATGTCCTTGGTCTTAAGTATCACCTTTTTCAGAATTATATCATTTTTCTTGCGTACAGTTGGGAGAGGAGTGAAGAGATTGACAGGATGGATATTTTAGGTATATTTCTTAGAACTGAAGTCTCTTTGAAAAGTAAAATGGAAGATTAAGAAACTAGAGGGTAGACTATTTTTCAAAATATTAAGAGCCTGAATGCTTTTTGATTCAAGACTCACTAACAGTACCCACCTACTAAGTCGATTTCTGCCAGCGAGGCTGCTCTCAAATCTCATTGATTGAGGCAGTTTGCATCTATTTTACCTTTCACGGGTACAAACATAAGTCTCTTTAATTGTAATTTGAAAACGGACCCAACTTAATTTCCCGTCCTTGTGGAAGACAGGTTAATCAGAGGGCAAGTCTGCCACTTCGGCCCCTGCTCCCTCCTCCCCGGTGTTCAGCTCCACGGCTTTATCTTAGGAAGCAAACGACCCAGATGACTGTTACCTCCTCCTCCGATTTAAGCAATAGACATAATTAATTTATCAGTCCCACCCCACAGCCGGGCTCAGTACTAGCATCTAAATGAAAGGATACTTCCCCCCACCCCAAGTTTGGTTGCAGGGTGCCCATTTCTCAAGCACGAAGATATTTCAGTCTCTAGACGTGATGACATCTGCCAAGGGATCACTTTAGGAGAGAAAAGGTAAGATTCTGGGAGGTAGGGATGAAAGTGCGGCCGTGGCAGGGTACCGAGTGGGCTGCTCCCGGCCGGCCGCCCCCTTTGGAGGCTCGTGTGGTAATTTTTCACCTACTTTGAAGCGTGATTTACAGCTCTTGTTCTCCGCAGCGGAGATCTGATACACCGACACCCCGCCCCGGCGCAGCAAAGCAGCTACGGGGACACGAAAGACATTCCCTCCCAGGAGGTGCTTCAACCAGCACCTATCCACCCATCCCAGCACCGGGACCATGCTCCCATTAAAAATGGACCAAACCCTCACGTACTGCAGCAGGCGCTTTCATAGAGACTTGATACACTCCAAACATAAAATCGTAGGTTTTTTTTAAATTCAGTCATATTAATCACTCTATAAGAAAGCACCAAGAAAGTGAAAAGAAAAAGGAAAAGCCTGGAGTAGCTTAAAATTTTTGTCTATAACTGGAGCAGGAGAGACATAGAAGACTATGTCTACAGAAAGTGTGAGAGGACCTCATGCTTAGTGCAAGGGACATTTGCAAGAGTAGTTTAAAAGTTTAATCAATTACAAAGGACGACAAGATCTCTTGGAAGAGTTATCAAAGACCAGTTTTATTATTTTCCCTTTATTGTAAAAGTGCAAAATTATTCTGTACAAGTCCACCATATAAAACCCAGCACTCTGTAAAACATAGAAAAGCATACGGATCTCTAACAAGATCTCAGAAATTATACTCTCCGTGTGCCACTAATATAATGATTCCACCGTAGGAACAGTTTTTCATGTCACTGTGGGACAGCGATGGTAACACCTGCACCCCCTGGACAGCGACATCACCTTTCAAACCTCGAGCAGGTCACGGATACCCTGTCAGTTCTCAAGATTCAAATAAATTACATAAATAGGAGCGGGGCCGGGCGCCCCCCTGCCAGTGTCCGTGCCGGGCCCCGGCGAGCCCCTCACAAGTCGGGGTAGCCGCAGTAGTAGACGGCGCTGCTGGCGTCCGACACGGCCGCCGAGATGGGACCCGCGCCCTCGGGCGGCGACAGCGCGGCCGCGTCGTGGCCGCCGAAGGGCAGCCCCGGCTCGGGCTTGCAGGCGAAGCGCAGGTACTGTTCGAACTCCGTGCGGTCCACCTCGCCCAGCAGCTCCTCCGGCGGCAGCTGCTCCAGCTGCTCCCGGCACGGCGCCGTCTCGGGCGGCGGCGACGGCTGCCCCACGGCCCCGGGCGGCGGCAGCGGCGGCGGCGGGCCGCGCCCCGGGCCCGGCGGCTGGCACTGCCCGTAGTACGCCTGCAGCGGCGCCGGGCAGCCCAGCAGCGCCTGCAGCGACCCGCCCGCGCCCAGCGCCTCCCCGGGCGGCAGCGGCCGCCGCAGCGACGGGCCCGACGGGCTCTCGGACGCCGCCGCAGGGTACTGGGCGGCCGCCGGGTGCGGGCCGTAGCCGTAGGGCACCAGCGCGCACTCCTCCTGCAGCCCCGCCGCGAAGAAGGGCGCCTCGCTCTCCGCCGCGTCCAGCGGCGACGGGTCCGGCGTCGGCAGGCTGTAGCCGTCGAACGCGGCGCCCAGCGGCGGACAGTCCCGGTAGTGGCCCGCGCCCGCGTAGCCCTGCTCGCCGTACGGCAGTCCCAGGCTCTCCACGCACATCCTGCCGCCGCCGCCGCCGACCTCGCTGCCCAGCCCGGGCCCCGCCGCCGCCGCCGCCGCCTCGGCCAGGCCGTGCTGCAGGAAGCCGCTCTCCACCCGCTTCAGGCGCTTCACCTGCTTCCGCCGCCGCGGCCGGTACTTGTAGTTGGGGTGGTCCTGCATGTGCTGCACCCGCAGCCGCTCCGCCTCCTCCACGAACGGGCGCTTCTCCGCCAGCGACAGCGCCTTCCACGATTTACCTGCGCGCACCGACACCGTCAGACCGCCCGCTCACCGATCCGCGCCCGCGCCCGGCAGCGCCGACACCGCCCCCGCCCGCAGCCCGGACCCCCCGCCGCGCCCGATTCTCCATCGCCCTCGGACGCCACCGCCGCACCGGGACCCCGGCCCGACAGCCCACGGATCCCCCCGCTGGCCGCCCGCATCCCGGACCCTCAGCCTCCCCCGGGCTCCTCGCTCTCGTGGATCCGCCCCGCGGGACCCCGCGCCCGCCCGCGCTCACCCAGCATCTTGCTGAGCTCGGCGTTGTGCAGGTCCGGGTTCTGCTGCGCCAGCCGCTTGCGCTCGTCCTTCGCCCACACCATGAAGGCGTTCATGGGACGCCGGATCCGCGCCTCGCCCTTGCTCCGGCCGCCCGACGGCCCCGACGGCGCCGCGCCGCCCTTCGCCTTCGCCTCGCCCAGCGGGCTCAGCGACTCTGCCCAGGGGCACATGGCCGGCATCATGATGGGCAGCGAGCACCGCCCCTGCACCTGGTCGTCGCTGCTGGCGTAGCCCGCATCGGGGCTGCTCATCTCGGGACGGGACGCGCTGCCGACGGCCGCCCGAGCCGGCAGCTCCGGCCGGCCCCCGGGACGCTCTCGGCGCTCGGGCCCCGCTCGCCGCTGCCGGAGCCCGGCCCGGCCCGGCCCTATTTGAGCCGCGGCGCGGCCAATGGGGCGGCGGGGGCGGGCGCGCAGCCGGACGGCGGCCGCGGCTCCCGCGGCGCTGCTGCCCTGCGGGGCGGCCCCCGCGGCTCCTCCCGGCGCGGCGGCGGGGCCCGGCACCTGAGCGCTCCGCGGGCAGCGCCGCCCCCTCCCCCGCGGGCCGAGGCTCGGGGCACCGGCAGCGCCTTCGTCAGCGGCGCCGGCTTCAGCCCGGCCCTCCCGCCAGGGCAGCGCAGACCGGCCCAGCGAGGCCGTGCGCTGATGGACATCCCCGAGCGGGGCAGACGCGAAAGAGGGGAAAGGGACGGAGTATTTACAGTTGTGCCGAAACACCCTGTAACACTCTGAGAGGCACAGGCGGCTTCTCCTGCAGGCAGATGTGGGACGTAGCTTAGTAATGGGAAGACAAGTCATCATCTGTGCCTCACACTTCAGGTTCTCACCCTGTTGTGCTGCATGACCGTATTTCCCCTCGTAAGTCCATGCAAGAGCTCAGCTCCCTGGACAGTAGGATGCTGAACCCATAGTAAAGCCTATGATACAAATCCTATCTCACTTTTTCATACTGCCTAGTAAAGCTCTTCAGTGTCTCTCAAAAGCACACGTATTCCTCGTATGTACTTGTTATTAGTAAGTTGCACTTTGCAGTACGTATTGCTTGTGGCATTGCGTTATCAGGATTTCTCTGATTTGCCCAAATAAATGAACTGTAGTTACAAACAGATGTTTGAAAAATGACCATCACTTCAGTGTAAACAGAATTCTATCTCAGCACCATTTATGTTCTACTTTGGCATACAAACTAATGTGGAACACGGCGTTTTCACGGACGCTTTGGTTAATATTTGCATTGTTTTGTGGTGCTATTAAATGCACCAATGCTTATTTGAGAAACCGCTCAGCTTTAAACTGAAGATCAAAGGGGTTTATTTTGTTAAGGACACCTTTGTTTGGGTAGCCACTTTGATCAAATAAACCAATATTGTAAGAATTCTCGCTGAAATTAAATGAATGAAGCCAGAATAACCATTAGCGTATTATCTAACATTGAGTTTCCTCTTTCGCACAACGAAAAGACTGCTCCTTTACACTTGACAGATATTTTAAAAAGAAGATCGCAGTAGTGGACAGGAGCTGCCAGGGACTAACACCGATGAAGACAATTTTCGAGTCATTTCTACATTTAGCTTTCTGCTCCCCACTGTTTTACAGAGCGTATTTATCCCTGTTGCAAGGAGTCGAAACCATTACCAAAAGACTAATACCTGCCTAAACCAAACAAAAAAGTTTTAATTTTCTTTTCCTTCGTTCAAACACTCGCGCTAGTCCAACACAGAGGCAGCGATTCAGACATCCCTGCTTTTTGTCCTTATATATTACATGCTGTAAAAAGCAGCGGAAGTGAAAACAGTGATCCTACACATACGTGTGCTTAAATTAATCTCGAACTAGTATATAATAACACCATTCTTGCAAAAGTATTATGCGCTTAGAATTGACTGTAAAATGAATTAACGTGGACACTGAGCTTGCAAAAGCCGACCCCCAGCCCAGAATTGGCGATAACCAACAACGCTCGTCGGGAATAAAGTGCTTTTCCCCTCCTTTTTAGTCCAGCGCCTTTGGGACACTACCTTAGGGCGTCCCTGGGTAAGGCTGCTGTACTGATGGCTTTAGTTTTATGGCTGAGGTTGTGACATTTCCCCACCCGACGTGCCGGGACTCAGAGCCCTCAGTCCCAGGCCAGCTGTGCCGACACAGGTCACGCACCGGCGCACGGCCGAGACCCAGAGAAAATCCTGAATTAAACAGAGTACGAATCGTGTTTAAAGAAAACTCGTGCGCGAGGAAAACGTGTGTATTTTTCCTTGCAGATAACGTAATACTCAGCTGAGGGAATAAGCAAGATGACTTCCAAGCAAAACAAAACCCAAGTGGGCAACAACGCGCTGCTCCAAGGGAGCCGGTCCGTTTCCATTGACTCCCAGAGTAGTTCCCAGGTCACGCCGCATTACTGACTCGGAAAAGACTAACCAGCTAGGAGTTTAAACCGTAGGAGAGAGCATTACCTTTTTTTAACCAGTTGATCTTGTCAAAACTCCAAAATTTCGCTTTCTCTCTAGTTAATAGAAACATTTTCGTGAGCCAAGGGAAAAAATCCCGCAGAGGATTTTTTTACTGAAAGAGTTCAGTGAGTAGAGGGACTGCTTGCAGAGAAAGCTTGCAGCAATTTTTAGGGCTGTCACTTTTAGCAGAAAAGAAAATGTTTTCTGTATAATGAACATGAGGTAATAAACTAAGCAACTACAGTTGATTTTGTTTGGGAGATTTGTTGAAACCGTTTCTACAGCTCATTGATCTGGGATCAAAGAAAGAAAGGTGTGTTTTGAGTCTAAGCCGAGAAAGTAAAAGCTCCCTGGTTTGTACAGAAAATGTTGGCAGTTTGTGACCCTTCAAGTGCCCCTGGCGTCATAGACAGATTATCTCCCTTATTTTTCAGCTTTTTGTTTTGACTGTTTGGGTATTTTCGATCGTAACTTTAAAACACACAGCACTGCGCTGCTTCTGAGTCCAGTCGCCCTCTGTGCTTAGACTTCACTTCCCCGCAGCGTTTAACAGGGAGCTTCTTCTGACACTCCTGAAACCTTCGTGGTCGCACGACTCCTGGGGTCTTTCGTTAACTTTCCCAACCTAACAATGCCACCGAGAGTTCATCCTTCTGATTTATTGACCTTTTAAACCCGCCGGTACACAGCGCGGGGGCGCGGAGTGGGGATCCTCCGGCGAGAGATGTGTTTCTATTTCAGGTCCATTACAGAATGCGGTGTTGGAAGTGGTGCTCCCAGCGTTATCAGAGCCGGCCACAAATGCCACATGAAAAGCAGCAAACATCCGGAGGGTTTCCTGCAAATCGAGCAGTTTCCCAAGACAAGAGCCTTTTTTTTTTTTTTTTTTTTTTTTTTTTTTAACGTGTATTTAAAGGCAACACACTTTGCGTCTTTAAAGCCATTCAAAACCACTTAATGAAAGCAGCCGAGCTCGACAGCGCTGCATAGTGCAAGAAATCTCCCAGAATGAAGACTTTTTGGGACTTTGCGTTAGGAAAGTGAGCGTATTGCAAAGGCCCTGGTCAGGAAGGAGCCACTATTGAATGGAAAAAAAATCAAACCCCCTAAATATGAAAAAATATCCCTTTCAGAAACTCTAACTATGGACACACCATTAATTACTTTACAGCAAAGTAATAGTCCCCAACATCTAGAAAGTTACTCCTTCGCCTGCCTCACTTTAACCTGCAAGTTGCTTTCCAGCAAATGCACACAGACCTGAGGAAAGCTTGAGGCTCGCAGCTGCCCTCAGCATCCGAAGCGGAGGCGCGTGGCTGGAATCACGTCCCGCCGCCGCGGGCCCGGGGACAGGCACTTGGCTGTGGGACAGCACAGCGAGCTCCCCGCATCTGTGCGCGGCTGCTTAGGGGGTGTTAAACAACGGTGTCCCCGCGTTTTAGGACTGAGTCCGGCGCGGGGAGCGGGACGTGCGCGGCTCCCATTCCCAGGTAAGAGCGCTTTCGCCTCCCGGCGGACACGAGCGAGGTGCCCGCCGCCAGGGGATGTGCCCCGGCCCGCAGGCGGGGGCCAGGCTTGGACCCCGCTGCTGCCCCGCTCGGCCCCTTCCCCCGGCGCTCCCGCTGGCTCCCCCGGGACGGCCCGCTCTCCCGCAGCCCCTGGATGCCCAGCTGAAGCGGGAAAGTCTGAAAGGAGCTAGGGAGAAATGATGTGCATTTATCTATACGCGGGCCCCGGGCTCGGCAGCCACCAACCCCCTCCCGGGGTAGTGCAGGGATTGCGGTGTTTCCCTTCGGGCAGGCTCAGCCCTGGGTCTGGCGAACGCGCAGGAGGACGGAGAGCCGTGGACTCCCTTCCTATTGCTCTCGTCCTTTTTTTCTCGGTGCTAGGAAATACATTCTTTATACATATCCATGTACATACATCTTGCCATCCATCGTTCTTTCAACTGCACAGTGCCGTGTAACCATGCCCGTGGCACTGCAGTAAAGGACGGTCAGAAAACTTCCTAGTCTGAAGGAAACGGCTTTCCAATGAAGTTATCGAACGTTAACGGTGAATTCTGATGGTAATTCTGATGGTACACGTCCCGGAGCACCTGCAGTGCAGGGGAGAGCCTGGAACACGTCTTCTCCTAGGAAGGGGTTAACTCGCCGACAGGGCTGCTTGGGCTTGGCTCGACCGCGCCTGCAACGCCCTCCCTGCCCCCGTCTGAAGGCAGAAACCAGTACGGGAACCAGTGGGAAGGGACGTGTGTAACTGGCACGAGTGCTGGGTACTTTTGTAATACCTCTTCCAAACAGACAACAGGTGGACCCAAAGAAAGTTTGAATGACACCGAAATAACATTATTTTCATGAGGAAAGCACAGAAGGGACCCTTTCCTCAAACGGCCAACAGCATAATCTCAGTCTCATCACCCTTTGTACTAATAAATTTACATACTCCTTTAATATAAAGATAAATTGATGAGACTAATATCACAGACCTGTTGCATTTTCCACTGTAAAATAAAATGTCAACAGATTGATTACATGAGTTTCCAACTTCATTCTGGTTTCGGTACTCTTTGGTTTGAGAATGAGTGGTGTAGACCATGAAGTAGTACAGTAGCTGAGACCAGTTAGAAACCCCCTACGGTTGAATTTCCAAGAACAGAAGTCCTGTTACTTTTAATGTTTAAGTATATACAAGTCATTAAATAAAAGGAAAAAAAAAAAAAAGGAAGGGGGAGGGGGGGAGGAATGCCTTATACAATGCTGGACTCACTCCAAAAGTTCAGGGAGCTGATCTGACCTAGTCAAATTGGCCCAACCTCTGTATTAATGCTGGTTTTATGTCAGTGGATCTACTGCTAATTTGTTCTACTGTAAGATTTATTCTGACATGCTAGATACCAAAGTGATGGACTAGTCAAGGACAAGTTATATAACTGTAGAATTAAAAAGCTGACCCCAGTTACACTGAAATGAAAAAAAAGTTGCTTCACTGGCATCACTCAACTCCTAGAATACCCTTAACAAGGCCAGAAGTCTGAATAACATAGATAATCTCTAGAAAGTGGGTTTTACACTGTATATAATACGATTGCAGTCCTGTAATACATATATTTTTTTTGTATTGTAGTACATATATTTGTACACATTGCTTTATTTAGTAGGCAGCAGTATTTTACAGTAATTGCAAAGAGTAAAGTTCTTTGTCATTAGCCAGAAAAAAAGTGTTTTATTATACAAATGAGAAAGTAGCTGGGCTTGGAACTGGGCAGTTACTTCCAACATGCCAATTACCTATGGTCACAGAAGGGATGATCAGTGATTTTAGCACAAGGAAATAATCCTATGCTAACTGTATAGCAGAAATGAGTTAGAAATACTAATGAAAATACTAAATGAAGGCTAAATCCAAATGTCAACATCTTCCCATCTGCAGTTCTGATGAATCAGCTGTGATGAACAGGTAACATCAGACAGAAATTAAGAGTGGATTTAGATCCTCAAGATCTAAAGATGAATAAAACCTTTTTCCAAAGTGGACAATATGATACATTTATTTTAAAATAAATTCAGAATCCCTGAAATTAGAAGCAATGTTAAAAATACCTGTCCTGTTACCTGACCAAAATTCTCTTCAAGCAAAACATAAGAATACAAAATTTGATATTGTTTAGCAAATTTAAAAAACAAATTGTCTAAGGTTTTAATTTTTAAATGTGCCCAGTGAAAATGTTCTGGATTTTCATCATCTCTTTGCAATTACTTTCAGTGACTAAGTGTGCAACAGATGATGCTTGACATTTATTTAGTTAAATAAACTACAAAAGTAAAAAGACCTCATCAGAGAGTTGGAAGGTTTGAGAAAATAGTTTAGTTTCATTTTTTGATAGCTGCAGCTGTTTTGTTTTATGATATTTGTTTTCTTTGAGTACTTTTAATGGAAAAAGTGAATTTTAATTTTCATATTCATTATTTTCTTGTTTGTTTATTAATATTATTTAAATCCCAATTAAGTTCCATTTTAATATAATTTAAACTTGCAGGTCATAACAAAAAGACATCTGTACATCTTCCAAATCCAAAGCAGTCAATCTGATCATGTTTCTAACACTATTACACTCATAGTACTTTCACTGACACACATCTGCTTTCTCTACTGGGCACAATGAAGTCTACAATTTCTCTGCCTAGAACAATTAATATTCAGTATTCTGAACACCTTTGACTGCCACTGAGCTGTGAGAGAAGGAAACAGCCCCTCACAGGATCATGCCTGGCACAAGAAGCAACAAAAAAAAGACAGCTAAGCTTCACAAACCTCCAAGCTGAGATGAACAATGCAGGTGGGTAGTGTTTTGGGTTTTTTTTTTAATCCAGTCATTATTTCCTGGGCTTGAGGTGTGTTCAGAATTACCTAGCTGCAGTTCAGCAGTCACACCCATTTCACTTGCCTGGCCTATTTCTGTTTGAATAAAACCCAAGGCTGAAAGTGCCCTTTCCTCCTGCTTTGTCCCCTTAACATCACCTTTTTATCTTCACAACACCCTTTGAAGGGTATTTACTGAAAGGATGAGAGAGCGGTTATCACACAGAACTGAAAACTTAAAAAAAGAAGACCAGGAATTTCAATAAACTTTCTCTGTAGCTAGATCAAGGACCAGAGATCCTCACTCCTACTGCAAACAACCTGCAAGATCTAAGGCAATTTCTACCCAGCTATCTCCAGTTTACCTGTTCCATTAAGATAGGATGCCTGTTTAACTGAGTTCTGGATGTATGTTGTGTGAACATTCAATTTAGAAACCTTGCTTCAACGACAAATTTATTGGCCTTTTCAGTTTTTAAAAAGTGAGTCAAATCTTGTTTAGGAGACCGTTTATGTAGGATGAGATGTACAGCGTTGACAGACCTCTACCATTACAGCCTGGAGACGTTTGAAGAAGCAAGGTGGATTTCTAGACAACTTTAATCTCTGGGTGTATAAATACACTTGCCACAAAAGGGCTTCATATTCATGCTTCTTGCATCCTGCAAAAAGTAAAGGTGGCAAGTAAAGCTGGCAAACTCAGCACAGGACAAAAGGAAAAACACCTAAGAAATATTAACCAACTACAAAGGCCAGAGTTCAACGGAAGCACACCAAAATTATCTGACACAATTGTAATACCTAACTTTCTACAGGCATCTCTTTGCAGCAGCCTTCTAGCCTTCCCTCCCAGCTGGTGAAAAGTTGCAAGATTTATATTGCAAGCCCTCTGCTGCTCCAGGAAATACAGGTGATGAGTGTTGACAGTTGCTAGGAACACATGATGTGTCAGTGCATGCAAGTGCTCAAGCACCGTGAGAGTACCACTGATTGAAAACACAATCTGGACTAAGAGAACCCAAAACACAAAAGCAGTTCAGTTGACAACCACTCAACAACTCACCAGAGGGAGCCCATTTTCCCCAAAAGCCAACGTTTGTAGAACAGCCAACCTGCTGAGGCCTCAGAACTAAAAACTCTACAGCTGCTGGGAGGAGTAGTTGCAGACTAAGGGAGCCACATGGACAGACCGTGAGCAGGAAAGGACAGAATGTAAAGGATTTTTGTAGCTGCTTGATTAGTACTTTCTACAGCACAAAATGTTCTTTATTGAAGAAGTTGCTATGTTAGTGTCTCAAACTGAATGTGTCTGAGAGAAACCAGTCCTGTATCTACAGCATGTCACTGACAGAGGCAAACATTTCATACTGTCCTAGGTAGGCTTCTTGTTTCTGTTTGCTATACTGTATTTGTTGCCATTGAATATTTTAAGCCAGGTTCTTGCAAGAAAAGTATTGCTTTTTCAATAGAAAAATAAAATTTTTCAAAGAAAGACCCTTCTCACTCTACCTTTCCTCAAGGGGAGAACCAGGCTCCTAATATATTACTGTATCTCATACATTCTTTAAATTGAAAAACTTTAATAATATAATTTGCATTTCAACTAAGCACCTAATTAAGTCTGAGCTCATAGCTAACACAGGAACATGTCCTGCTCAGGAAGGACCTGCAGCTCCTTCCAGGGCCAGACTGTGTGTGCACACAATGTTTGGAACAGGGCATGATACAGAGCTCCCTTGGCAGCTTTCAGAACCTGGCAGAGCTCTAAAAGTGGGGGGTTTTATGCTGCTGGGTGGTTTGGGTTTTTGATTTGGGTTTTTGTTTGGCTTTTTTTTTTTTTAATCTTTGGCCAGGTAAACACAAGATCTATTTAGCAGCAAAACTCCCCTGCTGCCTATCTAAACAGGAAAATCTTGCTAGTGAAGACAGAGTTACACCAGCAAGCATGTGCTTCTGATACTAAAAGATTATCTACAGTTTCATATCTTCTCATATCTGTCTTTTTTTTTTCTTTCACTATCATGAAATATTATTAAGTTACTACTTTTGCTTTTGTAGTCTTCTGTGTTCATGTTTGTTTCCTAACTACTGATTAATACATTTCCTCAGCACTTTTCACAGATACTGTGAGGCAGCAGTCAGTAGATGCCACACCACAGACCTGAACTACTGATAAGTAAAATCAAGCCCCATTGATTATTTGCCTTCCATAGAAGGCATATTTGTTGGTGCAGTCACCTTAAAAATTTCCCTTTGAGGTTTGCAATAGTGCAGCCACACATTTTTTGCCATTTGTCAGACTAATTCAACAGCAAAATCCAAGCAACAAAAAGTTGATCTGGGTAAGTAATTATACAATGTAAGTTGATAATTAATAGCTGTACATTTTTTTAAACTGATTCTCAGAATTTCCTTTGCAATCTATAGCTTCAGAAACATCCTGAAATACAGTCAGCTGATTTTTATTTAAAGGTGTGATTTAAATAAAGGAACTCAGGCTGGGTCTATCACCTATTTTTGGGAAGGTTCCACATTAGTTGGGACTCACTGGTCCATCATAGATACTGAATCTCAACACAGCACTGGCAAGACACCAGCCTACCAGAACTTCGCTCTACAGCAGCACCAAGTTAATCTGAAATTGAAACAAGAAGACAAAATAAAGATATTCACATACTCAGTTACAGACAGGAATGAGTATGGAATCTGGGAAATCCCTTTATCAGGTGCATACAGCTTTTTTGGCTCAGAAGAGCTCTTAGTGTTAGGCACACACAAAATGGTAAAATATTCAACAGGCATTCTTTACAATAAAGAATTAAGTTACAGATCTTTTGGTGGTATGATTACTGATTTTATGCATGTCTTTATAAACCACAGCCTTTTGCATCACTGGCTTAACATGAATTTTCAGATTTCCTGTTTCAAAATTTCCTTAAACAAAAGCAACAATTTCTTCTCATAGTTACCTGTGATTAGTTAGCATGAATTATTTTTCAAAGAGAAAAATTACTCAAAATCATTTTTCCTTTGCTCATGATTTTCACTAAAATAGAAATTCAAGAAATCTGTATTTGAAAACTTGTGGATTGTGATATATTTTCAGATGTTGTCTGAAACAGAAGATTACCTGCACAGCCTTTGCAGAAATACTCTCCCAGCTTACTACTTTCACATGTTGAATTAATTTGATTAAAATCATAGTGACCAGAAGAGGTGTAGGACATGTATTTTTTCTTATAGTACTAGAGTAAAAAGCTAACAGGGTTTTTAACAGTGCTATAAGCAGTGAATGTTTAGATAGCTGCAACAACACAATTCACAAAAACCCCAAATGTAATACTGAAGTATACAGATGTCCAAGATATATATTTAATTAGGATTAAAACAAACTTTTTGTTGTAAAGACAAGGACACAGACTGCTGATTATTAGCTGCTTTCATAAATAAGATTTTTGCTCATCTTTACCCACACAAGAAGTTATAGGTTCACATATATTTAATGTGATTTCATGCACAGAATAGCCACATACTAAAGTCATTATTTATATATAGTGGTAGGTCAGAATCTATCCAACAATACTGAAATAAGAGGTGAGTAGAAAGACATATTTGTATGGCAAAATTTGATAGAGATGAACGAAAAAATTCTCTATGAAAAAAAATTTCCATCTCTGCAAGTACCAGTGATATAACTTAGTAAATAATTAATTTAACATATTTTAACTGAAAAAAATTAAATAATAATGTGGATTAAATACTTCTTGGCACCAGAAGTAATTTGGACATACCACTGGGAAGATCACAAAGTGTTCAAGGTTGCATTTTAAATTTCCAGCCAGAATCAATAGATGTATCCTAGTTGTTTTACAAGTGTAATACATTCACTAGGGAAAATTTTCTTTCAAGAACTAATTATTATCCACTGCTCTGGCAAAAGTAATTCAAAAAAATGGATAACAAGCTTGAATCTTACAAGAAGGGTTGGATGTGAGGTTAACAGTTTTAAGACGATTCTCCAGAAAGTAACAAATCAAAATCAATTCTATAAATCTCCCAACAACAAACTATTAAAACCCCAAAGTTCTTCATTTCAAGTGTTTAAGTGCTTTTTCTGGTAAACCTAAGAGGAGCTCTGGCCACACCTCAGTTCCACGGGATAACTGCAAGAATAACTGAAAAATTATCCAGGAATGAAGAAGCTGATCTCTACCATTTCAGAAGATTTTCACGGGTCTACAACTGAGCAGACCAAGATCACAGAAGCAGCTGCAGCTTCAACCCTTTGTCACAAGTTAAATGGCCATTATATTAAGAATTAAAGCAAGACTCTAAGGAGATACAACACTCCTTGAGAATTCCTATGTGACTGAAACACTAGATGATCGACTAAAAGTGATGTTTATCAGGCCTCTGCTTCCTGCTCTTGCCTTGTAACTAAGGACACTCTGAAAAAAGGGATTCGTGCCCGTTATCTCTAATCAGGCTTTTTTTAATACATCATCTCACTCCAAACGACATTTAAATACTATTTTCCACCCAATAAATGCTTTACAAAGATATGTCAGCATTACTAACACTGTTCTAGATCTTTGGGAATTCAGAACAAACAAATGTTCTAGCTAATTTGTCCAGAGTCACAACAGAGCAGAAGGCAGCCTGGACCATGTGCCTTTCCCTTTCTCTTCTCCAATTTTAATCATAGTTCCATGCTGAATTTAAAGGGACTGGCTTTAGATTCCCTTTCTCCCACATTCCTGTTAAAACTCTGACAGAATCAGAGAATCATTAGGAGCCTTTAGCAGATTTGTCTTTGGTAGGGTGCCTAGTCAGGGATTAGCAATAGCAGGTTGATTACAGTCAATTGGGAAAAGGGTAAATCAACAGTCCAAAAGAACCTGAGCCATGAGGAACCCAACCCTTCACTTCTACTGAACTGCATCCTGTGAGCTGTTCTGGAACTGCAGCTTAACTCTCCTTCCTTTGAAGCTTAATTCCCTTTTTCCACACTGAGGTTAGAAAACTTCAAAGTTGCAAATAGTGCACATGGAACAAAGATGGCATTATATTTTATCTATATTTTATATATACACTATAGGATATAAATCACTATTTACTCTATACTACATTTGACTACATAACCAGTCCTAGTGTACCTATTTTTTCCATTATTTTCACTACAAAAAGCACAATGGCAAGCTGAAGACTGATTTTAAAACTGTACCAACATCTCTACAAGGAAAGCAAACTAGCAAATAATGAATAGTCAGCCAACTTTTTATAGTTACTCTACTGGTGACTATGTATGGGTAAAATTCCAATTTAGATAATTTTTTTTTTCTCTTTATAGTTTTGTTTACACAGTGACTTCATACTGCCTCATTTCAGACTCTTAACTAAGGGATTTGAAATAATTTGTTAAAGATAAGTAAGAAGACCCCCCAAGGAAAAAAAAAAGTGTCTTTTTTTTTATATATATTGCATTTTTAAGCTCTGGATAATTCCAGTTATGAATTACTAAACTACAGCTATACCCCCCCTCCAAGCAACAACTACATACAACTACATGTAAAGGTTCCTTTATATGTAATTTGCATAGAAATTTTGAATCCTTCCTTTATAAATATGTGTATTATACACATGATGTTGCACTAAGTTCCACAGATATCTTTTTTCCTCTGTAGCAAAACTTACACAGAGAAGAATTTCAACAGTAAATTTTTTATATTTATTGCAAAACAAAAATCAGAGATTTTTTATCAGGGGTTCACTATCAAAATGGAAGGATTTCTAGACTAAAGTTTCATATGGATCAACCAGTTGTAAAAATAAACTTTTCCCCAAGCTGATTGAAGAGGGTATGTATTTATTAAACTTACAAACTTCCAGAAAGTGAGGAGGGGTGTAAAGAAATTTCAAGAACATGACTGATCAAAATTATCATGAAATTTACACAAGTGACCTAGATATAGTAATATAAAACTCAACAGCAACAAATTCAAGGTATTTTAGTAAGGCTGGAATAATCTGTATTAAAGACGAGGAATATAAAAGTAAGAAACAATTAAAAACAAAGTCTTGAGGGATAATTTTAAATGACAGTCAAGAATATCATGCTGCTGAAAGGAAAAGAAGAGAAAAACCCCACCACACTGGGCTATGTAGCTAGGCATGTTCTCTCCAGCCTGCGAAGCAACCTTCAAAAAGACAAGATGAGAGTTTTTTTCTTCCCTAGACAGTTGATTCAGTTTAGATTAATATCCACCAAGGATAGGACAGAAAGTCATTACATAGCTAACCTGCATTAAGAAAAATTTAGCTGTAATGATAAGAAAAATGCTCTGAAGACAGGAAGTGTTTGAATATACTGCCTATGGGTGAAGCATTCCAGTTTTTATAAACAGAGATGAAATATGTTTTAAAATCAGGTTGGCAAATATCTGTTAGAAATGGCACACCTGCAACTGATTTTGCTTCAGGGTACAGAGTCACAGAATGGCTGAGGCTGGATGGGGCCTCTGGAGGTCATCTGGTCCAACCCTCCTGCTGAGGGCTGAGCAGAGCCACCTAGAGCCAGTTGTTCAGGATGGAAACTCCACAGCCTGTCTGGGCAACCTGTGAGGGAGAGGACTGAGTCAGCCCCTGAAGTTCCTCCCAGCCTTAAGTTCTCTGAATGAAATGAAAAATGAAAAATTATGCTAATATTTGTCTTTGACTTTAGAACTTGCTAATTTGTCTTCATTTATATTTAAATCCTTATTTCACCATTTCAATATCATAATACAGCCTTGTTCATTTAGGGATTGGAAAAGGAACATTTCTAAAATATAATAGAATAAATAGATTTTATACCCAGGAATTATGCAAGCAATCTCTTGGCAGTATTCCCCTTGAGAAAACACTGTAACTGTCCAGTTCTGATTTTGCATTGCACACTCAGATCATGCTACTTCTTCCTAGTTTAATTTTCAGCCTCATGCATAATGTACATT
The DNA here is from genome assembly GCA_017589585.1 of Phylloscopus whistleri. Taxonomy (NCBI): domain Eukaryota; kingdom Metazoa; phylum Chordata; class Aves; order Passeriformes; family Phylloscopidae; genus Phylloscopus; species Phylloscopus whistleri. Next base: position 3,117,241 of record JADMLD010000094.1, read on the forward strand.
AGTCCCATTGGTCAGCCTTGTGATGAAAATAATGCAGATGTTCCAGCCAGCTTTGATATCAAATACCTCATGAGGTATTTAGTATTTCCAATGAACAGAACAGAATAAATCTTTTGCACACACATATTATTAATTGCTCCCACAAAGCTGTGAAAACCCAATATTTATAATTACAAGAGATACACAAAGTAAGTATATCCTGAAAACTTTATTTTTCAAATGAGTTTCAAGGATTTTTTTTTTTTCTAACTCAAATGTTGAAGTTTAAAAAATTAAAATCAATACTCAAATTTGAAAACCATCCCGAAGAGAAAATGACAGAAATATCTTCCAAGGAAACAACACACAGTTTCTTCCTCCCATTTAATAATCCAAATTCATACAGATTTAGTATTGACCTTGCAATCTATATGTAAGTACATGACAAATCACAGGTAAGTAACATCTGAGCAAGCATCTCTATCCTACCATAGTTATGTTTTAAGATACACTGCTACATCCTAGAATACCTTTCCTAAATAAACTCCAGAAGGTAAATACTTAAGACAATAGCAAATGAGGAGTGAATGAATGTAAGAACATCAAAGGTTCTTTAAAGGGAGCTGGACCACAAGAGAAGCTTTGAACCCGGGTTAAAATGTCACAGGGTGCTACCTGAGCACTGCATTTATCAATTTAATTCCTTCAGAATCAACAAATAAACTTTGTGACAGAGATAAAGAAAATTTAAACCCATGTTTCTTAAAGTTGTCTTTGAAGTTACCTTATACCTTAATGTATAACTACAATTTTAGAACAACTAAAAAAAATTCTCAGCAAAGTAATGTAAAGATTCAGTCATATTGAGTCGAAGACACAACACCTCCCAAAAAGCCTGATTATCATCAAATGATAAAATAACAGTAAAACTAATTTTGATGTTATTAAGAATTTTGGGAAATAGGTACCATTTTTCTACTCAAGTAGTGCATCCCTCTTTCCAAGAGGAATAGCCACAGACAATAAATACAGAACATTATCTAACAAAGTAAACAACACTACAGAAATACAATTAATGAGAAACTCACAGCACTAAAAAATGTGTCTAGATCTCTCAGCCAACCTTTAAAAATAGGACTCTAAAAATGTGCTTATGAATCTGAGTATTAGTAGCCAAAGCCTCGTTTGCAATAGTATCTGTACTTAAACCAAAAATATTTCTTTTATTGGTACCAGTTCTAAGTACAGTAATGCATAACTGAGAAGCACTTCTAAAAGTCTCTCCCACAAAATCACTCCATTTACTGGGGTATCAACACAATATTTTTTGCATTTGTTAAGTCTTGATGAAATCCTATCCCATGAAAAGTACTGCCTCAGACCCTCCCTGTTCACACACTGGAAGGATGGGCAGACAGCCCTAGTTATTGTTTTTCTTTTTCTCTTTTTTCTTTTTTTTTTTTTTTTTTTTGATCCCCTCCACTTTGACATTGTCTGAACTGCAGCAGACAAAAATACCAGCTTCTGATGTACAATGAAGAGGGTGAGGAAAGGGAAGGTCAGCTTTCTCATGCTTCCCATAATTAGAGGAATCAAAGAAAAGAAAGTGGCCTGTGATGATTTAACTGTAAATTGGAAAAAGTCATATTTTTCAGAAGATGTATATACAGGAAAAAGTATGATGGAAGATTGTACTGGCATTCAGGATGTTGTTGACTATTTAGAAAGGATACCAACTTGATTTACTGTACAGAAATTTCCAGGGAGAATTTTTATTTCTCTTAAAAATAAAATGGAGTTTTTTTGGGGTTTTTTTGTGTGTTTGTTTTTGGCTGTTTTGGTTTGGTATGATTTGTTGTTGTTGTTGTTCATTTTGTTTGTTTGGGTTTTTTTGTTGTTTTGTTTTCTTGTTTTGTTTTCTTTTTTTTTGTTTTCTTTTTTTACCCAGAGTGCACCAAGAATGCATCCAAAAATTTGTGAGTACAGCAATTAAAAAAAAAGTTCTGGTAATAGTCTCAGTTTTAACAACTCACTGCTATACTTAGGCAGGTACATTCACAGCATCAGTCATTACTTTTTCCATTGCTGAAGAGACCAATGCCACAATCCATATAAAAACATGGCTTTGGCCAAATCCTATGACTTCATGTTCAAATATTATTTCAGCCTACTACCCTCAGATATTTGGAATCAATCAGTGATGAGTTTAACTGCAAAGAATATCTCAAACACACCATAGCTATTGTTGAAACAGATGAAACTGACATTGAAACAGCACATTTAGGGAATTTTGTTTATTTTACACCAGTAGGGGAATAAGAAAACACACACTGCATCTTTGAAGGAGTGAAGGGAGATCAGTGTCCCAGATGATGGAATGTAGAAGATTAATTCCCAGTAACAGTTCTTAAAAGACATGGCTAATTTCTCTCAAGCTGTAGGAGTACCATGGTGGCCCAGAGAAGGGTACAGATAGTTTCATTTTATAGGCTGTTTTCCTCAAACAGCCCTTCCCTGAAGAATCTGTTTCTGACCAAGCACAACATGAAATATTTGGTAGCAGATTTATAAAAAACAGTGTGAAAATGGAACAGTACAAACCCCACAGGATTTATTTTTATTATAGATATTAATACAGGAGAAGCTTACAGAAGATTCTGTTCAAGGAGTAGAAATTACAGAGTTATACAAACAGAAAATATTTTCTGCAGGTATCATGGAACCTGACAGGTCAAGACTCTCTGCAGAAGTCTTTCAGCTCTGCTTCAATAAATGTTATACCCTAACACACACACTGCTATGAAAAACAGCTTTTAAATTGGACTCCCATGATCAAATGCTGCCTTCTTGAACTCTGACAAGCTTTATCGTTTGGTATGATAAAGAACTTGTTCTAAGGCTGTCTAGGTGAGAGATTATTGAATTTTAATCCCAAGAGTTTATGAACAATGTATGTACATTCCTGCTTCAGAAATACCTGGCAACAATGTTGTATAGCAATTCCAACCAGAATATCTGCATAAAAGATAAGCAGATTTCGCCAAATACGCTTTTATCCAGGATTGCAATGCATACACAGAATCATGAAAAACCTCCAACTGCAGGAATTTGCTGTTTATTTTGGAGCACCTATATCAATAACATCAAAACATACCACAAAGGTACTAACTGCTCTTCTGCCTGACAAAACTGAAAAGGAATGTTTTGCTTTTAAATCCGAGAAGGAATAAAATAAAAGGAAACGAAAATGAACTATCCACAGGATAAGTTAACAAGAAGAATCTAACAGTTAATTTACAGGGCCTTTAATTTTTGCCATGACAACAATTCTAGGATGTTTTCATGTCTGGAAAATTGAACTGCTTCTGCATTCTGAAGGGACAATTCTGTCAATACTATTCCATGTCTTCCAATATATCCTAGCCCTCTTATCTGAAAATCTTAATTTGAGTTCAAGGTGCTGTTAACACCTTTATGCACTAAATAAAACAAGGTTGTTTTTAAAATGTAGTCACATCTACTAAGCAAGGAAAAAAAAAAAGGATTCAAAAATGTACAGGTGCTTGGCTGACAGTTACACAGCTGGGAACGTGCTGACACCTTCCCCAGCACAGAGCTGAAAATTGCACCCCAGAGAGCAGAGGTGGGAGCTAGATACCAAATTTATTTATACAATTATTTTCCTTCCAAGTAAGAGACAGTCTTCTACTAAATCTCTCTTTGAGAGTCTGCTCCACTATCTATTAATCACCCTTTACCTGCTGCTTTTCTATGACATCTTAGCCACATCTACGTGGATTATTTAGCATTTTTTCCTCAATTGTGTCCTTCTTGTGTGTTAGAAATAGGATGATACATTTCTTACTTTGTTTAAATATATGCTCATTGTAGTCAAAGGGGATATATTTAATCACATGACCATTCTAACCACTCATTTTGCTTTTGTTTCATTCCTCATTATACCAACGGGCTTTTGTTAAATTAATAACCACGTTTCTTTCCCATCAGCCTGGTTTGTTTCCCTTTTTTTTTTGTTGTTGTTGTTATTCTTCACCTCAGATTGCCTGGGTTTGCAGAAGCTGACTGACTTGTGATGATGTGAATGAAAGCTTGAAAAGAGAAATCCAAAGATATGCAACATTTAGGATTGATGTCCCCTCTTACATTCAATATTCTTTAATAAAACAAGATGCTGAAAGCAGAGCTCTCCAAAGGCCATACACAAAAGAGACACACTCTCTATGAAACTATTATGTGTAATACTGCTTTCTGCTAACAGGCAAAAACCAGCAGTATTACCTCCAATAGTTTTAGTTTTGCCTGCTAACAGGCAAAAAGAGGATGTAACTGGGATGCTTAAATGGAAATAGCTTGATTGCTATACCTCATATAATAAAAATGGGGTGTTTCAGAAATGTAACTGTAATGAAAAGTTAATAGTTTACAAAGAGTAGGAAACAAAGGATACCTGCCATTGGAACCAGCCAAATGCCACCAATATACTAAATAAAACTTGGAAATCTTTTATTGACTAGCAAGCTCAGCATGTTGGAATAATAAGGAAGCTTGGAATTTCCTCTCTCATTTCAAGTGTCTTTGCAGAAATATCAGCTGCTAACTACATCAGACTGTGCTATGTATAGCTTTGTTGATTTACTGAGGTCTTTAGAAAGCACACGCCCAATGTTTTTCTTCACATGAACAACCCTTATAGAAAACTGCCCAACATACTCAAAGTTTGGAGAACGAGAGAGAATATTAGTTTTTAAACTTTAGTTCACAAAAAAGAATACTTGTTTAATTTCAGCATTATAAAATTGAGGTAATCTAACAAAATTAATTTCTAGTTATGCAAGCTGTCTTCAGACTTCCGAAGGACAGCTTCTTGCAACACTAAGAATAGATATGAAGGAAAGTTGGAATGCATTACTTCATTCTAATCTCTTCAATTAATGTAATTTATCTGCTTTTATTTTTCATTCTAATCCCTTCAATTAATGTAATTTATCTGCTTTTATTTTTTCAAAATATATTTTGAGTTTTTAAATAATGCTAATTAATTTTTGAACCATTACTTTTGATAATGCTAAAAGAAAGAAGCCAGTACTAAGAAAGCAAATGGAAACATTAAATAAACAATTAAGTGTTGCTCCTCAAATATTCCAAATTATTTTAATGTTTCAATCGTTTTCATTAAAGCAGTACTTTCAGAGACAAGGGATAATGAATTTGTTTTCCAAAACACATCCAGCAAAACAAAACAACCCACTGAGTGTTATTACTCCTTTTAAAATGATAAAGAGTAGAGTTAGAGGTTGTATGATTCATTTCATGTCATATTGGAAAATCTGTGGCAGAGTTCCAATTAAAACTTGGTCAAGTGAAGAGAGAAATGCAGCAGCCAAGTGATATTCACACAAGCAACCTTGTTAAAATAGAAGTTGCTCTGCATCAGAGTAAATCATCTCCCCTGCCCAGCTCCTTCCTTTACAGGCATGAGTTCTGCCCAGCTGTAAATGGGAGAGGGAGAGAAAAGGAGGAGAAAAAAATGGCACATTGAGTTCTGAGTAGTACTGATAAATTAGCATTTCTAATGGCACAGAATTCATGTAGGAATTCAAGTCTACTTTCTTCAGAAAATTTCTAAAAGTGTTGAATGCAAAACTGCAGTTTGGGCTGGATACTGCACAATGCCTACCAGCCACGGAGAAATGTTCAGCATCCCTATTCCTTCACAGCATTTCTGCAAATCTGGTGATTTTTTTTTTGAAGTTGCAGCAAACTTCAAGGAAAGAAGTCACAGATCTACAGATAAGAGAGTGATTTCTAAAAGCCATTAGCATAAGTACTCATCTAGCAAGAAATGCTGTGTGTATGATGAAGGGTTTACTTTCCCAGAAGTGCTTTTGGGACTTAAGATTGCACAAAAGGGCTGTGAAATGTGTTTCCCTCAGTTCTGGCTCTTCGGTTCCTGGAGCCTCAGGTCACATTCAACTCATAGTTCCTATCAAGCTTTTCCCAAAGGACCTTTGGGCTCCTGCAGTAGCCAAACTTCCCTGGAACAGGAAACTGTATTTACACTGATGTCTTAAAGCCTGGTGCTCATCCATAAAAGGGAAAAATAGTGCTTTTAAGAACAGCATTTTTCTTAACCTTTAACAGACCAAAAGGTAGTCTAAAATGCTTTGCTGTAAAAGAGAGTTTTTCATAAAATCAAGCAAAAACTATTTCTGAAAACATAAAAACCCCTCATACCCCCAAAGTGCCTGCAATATTCTGACAGTGTGCAATGTTTTGACTGGAATGTCATAGAGGAAAGCTTTCAGCAACTCATGTGAAAGAAAGGCTATCTATAAACATTAAAATAATAAAATGTTAGTGTCTTTTATCCACATCATTGCTGATGCAGATAATTTTTGGGGAAGCATTGCACAGTGAGTGGGAAAAGTTCTGTTCTAACTATCCATCCATAGGGGAAAACTAAAGCTACCCCTGTGAGAGAGTTTTGAAAATTATTAAAAATAACCTTCATGATGTCATTATGACTAGTGAGCAGAAAGGTCCTGTAAAATCTGCTTCTTATGGGACAAATTACAGCAGGCTACTGGGAAGGTAAAGTAGAAATATCTTCTTTTCCCTTTTTACATTACATATTTCTGTTTGTCACTCCCCTTTGCAGTCTGTTATTTCACAAAGAACACACCAACTTCCCTCTGTCAAACAGCTTCTTGATTTCTTTAACTGCCATTTTTCATACAGGACAGTAATCAATTAATAGGTTAAGGTGTGGATTTTTACTTTAAAAAACCCCTAAAGACACAATGTTACTTCACCTAAAGACACTTTCTAATTTAAAAATAAATTTATCTTCATGCACATATGAGCTTTGATTTGTAATTTTTTATTACTTCAGTGCCAAGGTCAAGCGTTCCTGCATTACTACATCTTATAATCACATCCTCTGACTTTCCTTCCCCTTAACATCTTTTGTTTACTGCTTTCTTTTCTGCCACATCTAAAGTGAACAAGGCTGCCAGCTCTGTAAGTTTCTGCAAAATGATTAGCACTTTACAAACCAATAAAATAGAAAGAAAATAAGAGCATCTGCTCTATGCAGGATACATGTGCTGAAGACTGCTTTGAGGTACTGAGCAAAATCCTTCTGAAAGGCAGTTGTTTGCATGAATGATATAAAAAATAAATGGTAGTTCAGTGCTGCAGACATCTAAGTTTTCACATAAAAAGCCTAAATTTTATATTCAGATTGAGATTCTTTTTTTGAGAACATACTGATATTTTCAGTAGATGTTCTTTAATCAACACTACTCTTCTTCCAAAATGATTTTTTCAAGCTGTATATCTATTCAATAAAGTAAGATATTTTGCTTATGGATTCTTACAGAATATTTTTTACAGATTTTTTTACATGTTTTTACAGAAATCTACTTTCCAAATATAAACTAACAGATTTCAACCCCTTTGTCAAATTCTTTAGCTCCAGACATGAAATTGAGGTGCAGATGATGTAATCTGTTTATAAGGGAATTTGCCCTTTTAAATCTAGCTGTAAAAAACTACACTAAAGATATTGTTACAATAGCATATTTTTGGTGATGAGATTATTTTGCTCAAGGTCGGCTATTAAAATTTCTGGTTTAAAGGTGAAAGTTGAAACATGCAATCACCTTTCTTGCTAAGAATAGCAAACAGTATCTGCATGGCCTTTTCCAAATCATATTTTCATGCAAGGGCTTTAGTACATTTACTGTGACTCTTGGATGGACAAACCTATTTAATTTGATTTCAAATGATGGACATTTCTTGACCTCAGACTACAAGTCTGGAGACATGACAGTTATTTTCTAGGAGATTAAAAAAAGCAAAAGGACACAGGGGTTTTCCATAACTTTCCTTCACTAGTCACAAGGATTTGACAATGTAACATCTCTAATCTGTCATCTAGGAAATGAGTAAGGTCCTAAAAATAATTGGGAGTATCCCAAGGTGAATAAGTGTAGATCTATGAAAAAAGTGATATATTATCTCTGTATAATGTTACTGGTTTATCTTGGCATTTGTCCATCTCTGTCTTGATCTTGTGCTGAATTTTCTTATCTGTCTAGCACTCACCATCACCTCAATTCTACAAGCTCTTCAAAGTAGCTGGTTGGATTTTTCATTACTTCCTGTTACTACATTCTTATTTAAAGCTGAAATGTGAGAGAAACTTACTATTAATAGCAAAAGTTTTATTAAAATACTATTCTCCCTCCAGGTTTTAAGTATCCATAACATTGTGCATGAAATAAGAGACATTTCCCATTACTATGTAAATCTTATTTTTCCATCTAGAGCTTTAAAAAAATATTAATGGGTCTAACTCTACCAGATTTTTCTGGTTTGCACTTGTTCTTTTGCACATGTGACTAATTTATTGATTTTGAAAAATAAAGTCTAGGATAAAAATTACATCACAAGTGTTATCCAAACATAGGCTTTTGGGTTTCAGATACAAACATACCCAATGAACCCGAAAATGTATCTGTGGCATTACTGATCTAAAGTTGCAGTTGAATATGTTTGTAAATATTTGTTAATTTAAAACTCTTAAGGCAACTAACAGATTCAATTTTAGTGTAAGCATTGGTAGTTTACTTACAGTAGTACTACAGAAGACAAGTACTTATTGACACTGATTAAAAAAGGCTACCTTATACAAAACTCCGCTAAAGTTGAACAAGATCTGACACAATATGCAAAGGTGGAAAGTAGTAATTTTTAAAGAATAAAATGTCCCTGTGATCTGACACTTATCCCTCATTTTAGATGCTTTCCCACAGAAATAAAATATTTTAAATGCACTGAGGCCTAAAAGCCTGTTGTATTTAAATACAACAGAGGCCTAAAAGCCTGAAGTCCCTTTCCTCATCTGCTCTCCATTTCAGGTTCTGAAAATATCTGGGAGACTGGAGACATAATCACAGAAGGTTAAGGGGTTGGAAGGGACCTTAAAGATCACCAAGTCCCAAAGCCCCTGCCATGGGCAGGGATACCTCCCACCAGACCAGGTTTCTCAGGGCTTTATCCAACCTGGCCTGGAATGTTCCCGGGCATGGGGCATCCACCACCCTCCTGGGCAACCTGTTCCAGTGTCTCATCACCTCACAGCAAATATTTCTTCTGTACATCTAACCTAAATTTCCCCTCTTTCAGGCTGTACCCCTCACTCCTGGTCCTGTCACTAGAGCTCCTGATGAAGAGCCCCTCTCTGGCCCCTCAGGACTGGGAGGCTGCTGTGAGGCCTTCACACAGCCTTCTTCTCCAGGGCCAACAGCCCCAACTTTGTGCAGTGTAATTGGATTATTGAGACTTACCTCTGTATTAATTTGGACCAAATCTCGACATCCACCATCCAACTAAAGCACAGATTTGCAATGTGAGTCATGTAGTGCTTCTCCACATTTGACTGATGTATTAATCCTTGTACAGCACTGTCGCAGTCGCTGGCATGTGTGCCAGTCGACATTGACACGGCACTCGAGGTGCTTCACCAAAATCATCAGAAGGCTTTGCATATCCGTATCTTGTTATTCACCTTAACCAGTTGTTATATAACCAGTCTCTCACATCTTTCTTCTTTATATCTTCTACAAGCAGCTCCACACAGCTCTGGCATTGTCTCTCTTCTGTTCCGAGTCCAGCTCCATCCTGCCCCTAGCACGGCTGCCTAACCCTGTCTATGCTAAGTACAATATCTTACAGTATCTTACCTTCTCTGGCCCTTGCCACGACCTCCTGTCCCTGGGTCTTCACAGCACGAGGAGCAGACTCCAACTGACTTCAACTCAGTTAACTCACTACTTATCATTCCCAAGGCTGTGAGGGCAAGGTGTTTCTATTCTGAGATAATTAACACAGCTGTAACCTGTTGGATGGGAGACTGCCTTCTGCAGCATCTCTTTCTGTATTACCACACAGCACGATCCCAAATACATCATTTTCTATCCAACTATGCAGTTATGAGTTGCCTTTTTACTTCCTGCAATTGTTTGTTACATGAAAACAGTCACAAAACAAAGAGTATCTAAACCTTTTAAAATGGCAATTGATAAAATACATTGAAAACTGTATCAACTGGCAGTCCGAACAGCTAGTAGCTTGAGCTTCTACAGGTTTGCAGACCTAGACAGGAAAAGATTGCTTTAGTAATTCAAAATCTGTGCTCAACAACTACAGTTGGCAGGTCATTTTTAAAATGATGGAATATACTCGGACAAAGCAAAAGAGATCAATTTTCATTTAGTATCTGGCTAAATAACATGCTTGTCATACTTCTACTCCAGCTTGGAATCATATTTAGGAATAATAGAATGGTTTAGGTTGGAAGGGACCTTAAAGCTCATCTAATTCCCACCTTCCTGCCACAGGCAGGGACACCTTTTATTAGACCAGATTGCTCAAAAACTCTGCAACTTATACTGGAACACTTCCAGGGGATGTGGCATCCACAACTACTCCCAGATCTTTAAATACCCTAAATTATACAATCATAAATTATTATATAACCTTAGCATGAATAACTCTAAGCATGTTGTATTTCAGTGATATAACCACAGGCATAAACCCCAGCTACCCTTGCTTTAATGTTAGCTGCAATTTTTGAATCATTACTTATATCTGTATAGCACTCACTGCACTAGGCAGATAAGGAAGTTCTCTGTTCCTTCATTAAAGAATCTCAGTTCTGTCCTTTGCCTGGGCACAGGGTAGTTGTACCCAAATGTATTGCGTTTAACTGAATCTCTCAAATGCCTCACATTTCAAGATTTCCACCAAAAACCCCAAATCCTTTCAAAGCAGTCCTTTTTGAAGGTTTTCGTGTAGCTGTAAAAGAGTTTTTTTCCATCCTCTCAAAAAATTTCAGTAAATTACAATTTCAATTCAGTGCTTCATAAAGCAGTGGTTGAAAATGAAACTTCTGCCGCCCAAAACTTCTAATCTAAGTATCCAGCTAAGAATAATTTTGCAACAAACATAGTATTTACATTTGCAGTCCAAGAAGAGAAGCAAAAAATAAACATACGTTTACAGAAAAGTTGATCGGAAATGACTAAGCATTATAGTCCAAGTGCTATGTTGGTTTATTTTTAATCTTACCATGTGCTGTGTTTAGATGATCAATTACTAAACTGACAAACAAATCTCTTCATGGTAACTGAACATTATGAGCCTTTTGCAAGTGGTGTATTTTAAGGAGGGACATTTAAGAGGAAAGGGTGGAGGTATGAAATGGATTTGTTTAAAACTGGTGGCCAAATTCACATATAACGGGACACTACCAAGTTCAGATTTTCACTAGAGATAAGTTTGGAGTAGGGATTTGAAAGCAGTTTCAAGAATTCCATCGTCATATGTTGAGAATTGTTTTATTGGAGCATTTTCAGAAATATGAGTTCAGTCATTTCCCCTTCCCTTTATTCCCTCATTCTTTCTCATCTTAATTTATAGTGATGTGTTTATAATAATAACTTAGTCAGATGCTGGTTAAGTGCGGGAATCATCTCAAAGTGACTTCCACAGTCATATGAAGACTGCTTTTCACACTTGGCCTTGACCTGGATATGGGAAGTAGCATGAAAACAGGAGGCCTCACAAACATCAAAAAATTTCTAAAATTGACGACCTAAATTGTTTGTAATCATGGGTTCTCACAAGAACTGCATAACTATTTTTTGTTGTTTTATTATTTTCCTGAAAAAAAAATTGAATATTACCCAAACCCCCCAAAATAAAATTCCTGAATTCCTGCCATTTCTCACTAAAATCTCTCAACTCCCAAGTGACTGAAAATAGTAATGTCTGGTCACTTCCCTTCCTGACCTGACTTTAAAAGTGAGTAATTCTCAGGTCTGTTCTCAAAGGTTTTGACAAACACACACATTCAGTAGTTCAAGGGAAGGTCTCAAACTTAAGCAGTGTTACACAAGCTCCTCCTTTTAAACCAGAAGTTATGATTCTAATGACCAATGATTTCAACACATCTGTGGAAATCTTTGTGAAAATTTACAGCACCATGCTGTGTGCAGTTGTACCAAGGACAACATGCAGGTGGGATATATAAAGTCTGTCCACTTTTATAACAGCTGTTGAAGTGTGTGCTGCACAGATATAAGTAAGAATTCACCTTTTCCTCACAGTAGGAATCTATTCTATTACATCTTCCCAGCAGCCCAGGAGGTCAGGGTCAATAGAAGACTGTATGGAAAAGTCATGCAGTGGTTAAAAAGGTAAAGGTCATGTGTTTCAGCAGAATGAGAGAAGTGTATCTGTCTGTATTCTGCCCTAATCTTCAACAGCCCCCTGAAACCCACTTTCTCAGGCATCACTTTATTCTCATTCAGTGAAACATGAGCTGATCCCTTACCCTTCCCATCTGAAATTATGGTTTTTCCCTGTCCAGAATTTCAGTCTTCATTGATGCCTCCATATTCTTTTCTTCCCCTTCCTTTCCCCATGTCCATTTATGCAGTTCTGCAAAAACTAAGCTTGCATAAACCTCAGATCAGCTCTAGCATATCATATGGAGCTGTCAGTTCTAACGGAACTGATTGCCCTTTATTCCTAGCTAAATATTTAAACCAAATGAATTAGAAAATAATGTATGTAAATATTATACAGGGATAAAGGCAGTCACAATGTGTATCTGCATGATAATAAAAATGTAACTCCTGCTTGTGTTGACAGACAAGAATCAGTTTAAAACAGCATAAGAGAGGGAAAAATACAGTCTAATAACACAAATTACAAAATCAGCTGCTAAGACTAAGCTTCCAGGTTAGCAGTGACTGAATCCTGTGTTATCAGTTCCCAAACTGGCAACATGAAAATTTGCTTCAGTACATTTAAATGAGCAAACATGCCATCTTCAGAAAGAACTAAAGGCTATAGATAGAATAAAGAGATGTAGTCATAAATACAATTCATAAATGGAAATGGACTCTGCAAATAGAATGAAAGAAAATCAGTTGTCCTTAATTAAAATTCATGTTTCTGTAATTTGATCAATGTATGTTAATTATTCAGATAAGTACTGCTTCCCCTTTTTGTCACACAAGTATTTTTCTATAGATCTTGTAAATATGGTTTTGATGTCAGTCCTGTATGTATTTATTCTTACAGAGTGTCATTCATATAGTAGGGCAGTGAGACAAATATCTATGCAACTGCAGTAGGGGTTTATGCATTTATAAGACAGGTACACTGACAGAAATTCAAGAGGAAACAATTTCATAGACCAGTGAATAAGTCCTCTTTAAGTCTTCATTTAAGAAAAGAAGTATTCTAAGTCTTCATACTGAAAAAAAAATGAAACCCAAAATGATGCCAAACATGAACAAGGCAAAGAATCATACATCTGCTCTGTGTTATCTGGTGAGCAAGAGGCAGACACAGATGTGACTTCAGGTACTGTTTTCCAGTTGACTTTCGGATTATATTTTAGACACTTTTTAGGAAACAAATAAAAATACGTGGAATTTTGGTCTGGATGAATTCTTTACGGAAAAATGTTCACTTATATCCAATATTCTGGTAGTTATAAACACTTTCAATTTTTGTACTGAAATCTGCAGAAAAATTAACATTCAAATTGGCATTTCAGAATGGGGGTCTAGGTGGTCTGATGGAGATATAACAGAGCAGAAGCCACTCTTCCACCAGTAACAGTGTGTGAGAGAAGTTCCTGACAAAATTTTTGTGTGAAAGTGGTGTTGTTTTGTTTTTTCCTTTTATTAAGAAAATTAACTTAAATCAAGCTGGAGGGACTGATCCTATTGCCACGAGTATGATTCTGAAAGTACAATTGCCTTTGAACAGATGGGAGGGTTACATGTGTAGATCCTAATGCAAGAATGACTTCTCAGTAAACCAGCAACACATATGAAGACTCTTGATTAATTTAAGGTCTTCATTTCTATATGAAGGCAATTGCATAACTAAAATGTATCCACTGAAGAAACTACTTTTTCTGTATTTTACTCATTCTAAGCAATTCAGCCAACAGGACTGTGGAAAACTAAAGTCAAATTATCTTTCTTAAATCTTAAAAAAACCCTCATATTGGTCTTACTACAGGTCCAGTAGAAAAATTAGTAAAAAAACCCCATCCATAAAAGTGATGAGCAAGGTTACATTGAAATAACCGATGAAACATCACAGGACCTTCACTGTGACCTTCATAGAACAATCAGTACCTCAACGTGTTTTTAGTTTAACTGTTACATGCACATTTTATTGTATATCTATTAAGTTGATTTTAATAATCTGAATCCTATATTTTTAGCTATGAGAATCAGTACAAGGAGGGACTGTCATATTCCCAGACCACAGAAAAACCACTGCATCCTTCATTTCTAGAGAAATGAAGAGAGTTAGGGATTTAGAGAGTTAGGGATTTAGCCAATGATCAAATGATAACTGTATGGCAAACACTAAACATTTTCCTGATATCAGGATACCTTCTACACTTGAAATTCTATTAAAAGTTCCCTGAGATAGAAGAAAGTCAGTAATTCACTCATTTTAAGATAAAAAATGTGAAGTACAGAATAATTAAATACAAAACCTAATGAGTATTGAGCAGTGTATAAACATGACAAATTTCTTTCTGTTACTTTGGTGCGTCAAACTGAGATCCCTGGTGTCATCTGGTAAACTTTCCTGTGTTAACACAAAACTGCCCTCCTCCAAATAAAGCCCTCTGAGTCGAACTATGTAGACAAAGCCATGTCATCTTACGATGAGTGCACCACCCTGACTGGTAAGAATGATGGGTATGATGGCCTCTTTTTCGGCAAAAAAGGGAACATTTTAAAACTTGTGGCTTATATAGCTTTATCATCTCACAGTAGCACAACACCAGTGATGACTTTATAGGCCTTACCTAAACTACAACTACTGTCTTATTGAAAGTCCTGTACTTCATAAGACATGCATTAGCCTTTGTCTATAGTCCACTTAACATAATGGACATTCCCTTGCTTATGTAAGGAAATATTTAAGACTCAGCACTGGTAAGCATGAAAGATATTTCCGTCTTTCCTCAGTGAGATTCAGCTATTGTACAGAGACCAAAGTAAGAAGTCAAGCTTTTTAACTACTTTTGATAGTGCCTGTTCCCTCATTACACCAGGAAGACACTTTGCCAGACACTTATCTAATTTCAGTGAGCTGGTGCCTCTGGCCCATCATATCACAGTGCAAACACACACACACATATATTATTAAATATAATAAATTATATTTTCTGAAACAACTTTGTTTTTAAAATATAAATTTCAATTTAAAAAAATATAAATACTAAACAGATACAAATTTTCTACATTAAAATGAATGGGAATGTTTATTAATTATTCATAGCTCAGTTAATAACATTTTATAGACATCTTATAGAAATTGGGAACATGTTCTTTCTCACCACCAGTGGGCACATAATATATCTATCTCAAGAGCATGAGACAAAACCAAGATAGAAACATGCATGAAAGACAGTATTGGACTTGTTCTCAAGGGTTTTTTTAAAAGGTGGTGTGCAAAATAAGAGGTCTGTTTTAGTAGGTTTTCTGTCTTTCCAACCTATAAGACAGTTCAGTTTAAATGATTCTTACAAATTCTCAAGTCCTTGCCATAATAAAAATTAAGCTAAACAAGCGAAGAATTGATTTGAAATATTCTGCTCCCTATAGACATAACCAAAATCGACGTTTTTCGCGAAGAAATGTTAGATTATTAAAGAATTTATATTCTTTAAGTCATAAGTTATATTTAAGAATTATTAAGTTATATTTAAGAATTTATATTCTTTAAGTCATATTCTTTAAGTTCTGATGTTTTAGACCCTGAAATAGACTAGTTTATTCTCTTTTCCCTGCGTGACTCATGATCTTGCCGACCATGACAGAAGCGACTAAAAATACGGCGGTAGCTGCCCGCGGGGTCTGTCAATCCCAGGAAGGAGGCGGCTGCAGCCCCGGGCACGGCGGGGCCGGTGCCGAGCGCTGCCCGGTGTGTCAGGCGGCGGCCGCCGAGCGGACACTCTGTGCCGCTGCTCCGGGACAGGAAGCGTGGAGAGTTTCTGCGGCGGTGCTTGGCCCGAGATAATCCCATTGTATGGGGCGGCCGGGCGGCCTCTCCCAGCGCTGGGAGCCCGGGGCTGGCGTCTGGCTGCCTGGCCCCCGGCCAGCCCGGGGCTGGCTCTGCGGGGAGGGCGGCCGCTCCTCCGGCAGCTCCGCGCACAGCCCGGCCACACCTCACCTTCCAAAGGAAATCTGGCCAGAGCTCCAGACTTTATGACTTCTTCTTTACGAGTCCCCTCTCTCTCTCTCTCTTTTTTTTTTTTTTTTTTTTTTTTTTTTTTTTTTTTTTTTTTTTTCGCTCTGCTGTGGTGTTGGCGCTGCGCTCTCAGGGCAGCGAGTCACAATAGCCTTGTGGCTATTTAAAGGCACAAGCAATAAATGAGCTGATGACAGGGTTATTGCGAAAAGTCGTACTTTGATACCCCAAAACGCACATCGCATTCCTCTCGCTTTTCAAACAGTGGCGAATTACTCTCACCGCCACCCGTCGTACAGAAGAAAAGGTTCATTTCAACAGGCAAGTTCTGCAATCTTAAATTTTATCCCCTTTGGTTCTACCAGTTTTATTTAAGATACATGTTCTGTTTAAAATAGACATTGTTCTTAACACACAAAGGAGTTCAAGGATGTGGCATCAGTGTGTTCCCACCCACCATTTGCTCTGATGGTGTTAGATTCTCTGAAAGAAACCCCAAAACCATTCAAGTCCCAGAGCAAGTATTGTGTTGGGTACATTTTTAAATTATGCGTTTCAGCGGTGGCAAATCAAAGATATTAAAAGTTTAATAAAATGTTTCCCTGTACAAAACTATGTGAAGAAAATCTCACCAATCAGAAAATGTAACACAGCACAACCAACATCTGCTACCTTTGCTCCAGAGAAGCCTCATTTTGTAGCCCAGGAAACTTTCCCAAGCACACACACCTCTTATACCTAAGGTACTTTTTAGGCATATACATAAATGTGCATCATACTGAATTTAAGTATGCCCTTAAGTGTTCTTTTCAAAGGGTAGAAAATAGAACAACAATAGGTACAGTTCAATAGTAAAAAATGCCAATATTTGCATTTTCAAAAATATGAGACATTTATTAAAATCAGTGGAAATTAGTGAAAGACTAGGAGCAGATTTCTATATCAGCATTAGATATATATATATTCTTGCTTTTATATTAGCAATAAATAATTTCTCAAACACCATGCAATACTTCTTCATAGCTTCTTTTTATGATAAAATAGTATTTCACAGATAAATTACCTTCCCATATTTATTTTATATAAGCATTTTACAAAAGCCTATTATTAAATAATAAAAAATTAGTTGGTGTAGCAATAATATTTGATAGAACAATAATCCTGAGTAGCAATATAACTTGAGTTTCTTTTATTTTTGTAACTTTATTTTTATGCCCTTAGTAAGTAAAATCACTATAGAAGCTTCTAAGCACTAAGGCTTCAGTTCCTAAGGAGCATGTGCAGAGGTGGTTTTATATTTAAGGCTCTACACTTAAACTGAACCCACAGAAAACCTGTGTTGAGTATGATCTTGTCCACAAGAGGTGTAATTCATATATTGTGAAATATCAAAACCCCCAAAATTCGAATTGTTATGCCTGAGTTTAATTCCTATTGTGAGAGAGATCTCAAAAATAGACAATGTCACTAACTTTAAATTTAATGTCTAAAAAATAGGGGGTTTATTTTTCTTTAATTTTGAACTTCTAGGATCAGTATTTTCAAGTTCCTCTTTAATCAAGAAAGTGTGAAGTATACTTTTGTGTCACTCCATATTTTTTAAGTCACATGGCATTCAGAAGGGAAAGGCTTCAAAGAAAATCAAAATAACAACTTATTTAAGACTTGGTTTGATTAAAACAGTTTAGATTTATTCTAAAGAATATAATATCAATTTAATTATCTCAAATTTCTCAGCCAAGCCAATACAGTCATCAAAAAGTGACCAATTTAAAAAGAGGTAAAAATCATAAATAAATTATTTTATTGCATGTGTCCGGATATTAAAGTACTCCGAATGATATTTGAAAAAATATTTGAAAAAGAGAGTAATTCTGGATGACAGCTTCAGGATTCTTTAATGTAATAGTTTGGAGCTGATTGCACAATTAATACAAAAAAGCCATTGCTCATTTTGAACAATTGAGAAACAGAAACTAGCACACAGGTTTCTGCTGGTTCCTACACAAGTTGTAGTAGAGATGAAATCCCAAAGGGTTAACCTCTTCCTTGTGGCACCTATTGTTTCTATGCAGTGACAATGTCTAAAAGCTGGTAGCAGCCTAGACGTGACCCCACAGTAACCCGTCTGCCTGCCCTTCTCTCGCCTCCCTTGCGCTGATCCAGCTGCTTGTCCAAAGCTCCAGTAAATATTTGCGTGCACAGCGTAAGGCGGTGGCACTTTCCGCGCCGAGCTGGTAACAAGAGACAACATCTCAGCTCTGAGTCAACAGCGGAAAGCAAACAGTGGCTGCTAGCGGGGAGCATCAGCTCTCCTGCCACTCTCAGCTCGCAGGTACTCATGACCGTGACCTACACGCCTTATCAGGCTTTGATCAGCATTGTGAAAGCAGACACTACAGCCCTGCCCGCCCCGGTGCTGCTCCTAAAGGAATCTCGCCCGTCTCCTCCTCTCTGCGTTCCTGCCTTTAAGCAGGCACGATAGAAAGGACGTGCTGGACCACGTCTGTGTATGTGCACCTATCTCAAAAGCAGCTGCTGACTCTAAAATTCAGCCTGCGGTACAAGGGAAACCTTGACAGCTGCACACATGCAGCATACCCACTCGAGGTGGAAGTCCGAGGGATTCGGCAGCAAGGGGCACTGTGAGCTTAGGCACTGAACAGATCAAAATGCAGTCAATTTTTATGAGTCACCTGAATTCAGCATTGTACCACATGAATGTATTTTTTCTGCCCAGCAACACTAGTGGCTGTGCTTTCCCTTACAACTCAGGCTCCTGCTCTGCCTTATAGCTCTACCATCCATTCTAAACAAATGCAAAATTGTGTGTGTTTCAGCAAATTATATGTGACTCAAACAGTAAGAAGTACTTTGCCAAAGGGAGGTAGATCTGCAAAAGAACTTAAGTAAGATATGGGCTTTGTAGAGTCAAGATACTTTCTAATAAATCTGAAACCAGGAAGAATTAAAGCCAGGTCTTGTAATTATCTTAGTAACAAATTAATGACTATTATCCTTGTTAGCTTTTCTGCAGCCTTCTGCAGAAAGAACTTTGGGCTGTGGTTTCATATTGATCTATTCTTATACTACTTTTCACTGAGGATCTGCTTTGTTAAATATCTTAATATCAAGGTTATAAAACTGTTAGTTTCTATTTGAAATAAAGGTTAAAGGAAAATGAAGAGGGAGATAATCAAATAATATCCTTTTCCTTGATAATTTCATTGACATGAAATAATTTTCGTATTTTGACAGAAATCAGAACTTAACCCAGGCTAACTGCAAGCACATTTTGGAAAATTTTTGATCTTTTCTGAAGCAACTCCAAAAAGCCATTTTATCACAATGCATTGTATGGTACCAATGATGATGCAGACTATATTTGTATACAAATTAAAATATGGACAGATTCTGTTCTATTGACTTCTATAGAATTTACTAAGAGCATCCTTCCAAAACTTGCAGAAAGAAAATGAAAAATTCTTAACAAAATTGGTAGTTCTCCAACAGATGAAGGCTGGAATTGTGAAAGAAGAAAGGTTTTTTGACAAAAAGGAGTCATGATCAAGTAACAGAAGAGGTATAAAAATACATGTTTGTCATGAGCTCAAGAAAGATTAGAACAGTAAGTTAGTTGGAATTCTTTCATCTCTGCCCTTTCACCCAGAGAAGCCAAAGTCAGAGCATCACAGGGTTCAGGTGTGATAGCTTAAGTGATAATTTTAGACCAAAGTGGTTGGCAAGGAATTTTGTGATCAATGTCTTGCTGTGGTTGGTGGATTCAAGACTGTCATGAAGTAACACCCTACAGAGCAGAAATCAATATTCAGACCTGCAGGTAACAAAGATCACATGGCACTTCATCAGGAACAAAAAGCCCCACAAAGCATGTGGCAGAATGGGATCAGAACAAAGCTGGGAGCTGAAGCTCCAACATGTTTTGTGATTACAAACAAGAGGCAGTTTAGCAAATGAATTTTGAAAATATTTCTCAAACTGTTCTTAGCTGGATGCCAACAACCCAACTGTATCTTCCTTTGCATGTTCTCAGGGTTTTAATGGGTTTCCTCCTCTTGTCAGCATTCTTCTGCTCCTCCATCAGCCCAGTCTCTCTGCTGTATTCTCACCCATCCCCACACACTTCAGTGGTGATCTGTGCCACATATTTTCCTGTAGTGCCACTGCCTCTTCCACATCTGCCCAGCAGCAGGTTCAGCAACACCAGGAGAAAGGCCAAGCTGCTAAGCCCTCTTGTGGACTGATATGATGGGAACAAGGAGAGCAAGATAAATGGAAAAATTAACTTTCCATGTGTGGGTAAAATGAGGAAATTTGACAACATTGTCAAATTGACAGCTTTATTTCCAGTTCTGGAAAGCAACTTCTAGACTTTTCTGATTGCTCTATAGACTTTTCACTTAGCATACAATTCCCACCTACATATTTGCTTTCTAATTCTAAATAATTTAATGCAATTTTTATTCTCTTAACATTTTTATAACTCTCCTGTGTCCCTCCAATAACATTATGACCTCCCTCATCATATTCCATCTCTTTTTTTCCCCCAACTCTTTGCATTTTAAGGTGCATTCCTTTCTTTGTGATGCCAGAAAGAGGAGAAGAAAAACATGAGGACTGTCTCTGCCCAACTTATGTAGCTCAGGACTAGTGGCAGAAAGGGACTTCCATAACCTCTGCTACTGCATTTTGTGGCACACTTGGTAGTGGCAGAGGCTCTTGATTACATTATAGCCTAGAATCTGGTCAAATTATATGCTTCTGAAATTCCTTATTTTCTACTTATGAAAAGTATAAGAAACACAGAGCCATGGAATTCTCTGCATCCTTCCAAACAAATGAAATTTCAAGCCCCTCAGCCAAATAACATAGCTGCTATATTATCACAATTTAGAATTAATTAAATACTAAAACTCTACAACATGACTCAGAAGAATGTTGCAGTTGTTGATGAGATTTGGAAAAGCCTCAGCTTCAGAAAACACCCAACATGACCCAGAAACTCAGAGGAATTTTTTCATTCCTTAATGTGGGCAGTTTGGGCACCTGGGCTGAGGCCTGAGAAAGTGCAAAGTGTGTTCAGTTTCAGTGTGATCACTGTTATGTGGTGTAAGAAGGAAATTCCAGCAGAATAATAAAATTTCAGGTTCTCTGCCATTCAAAGATGTGATCTGCAGGGCATTTTTTTTCTTTTAAGGCTGCAGTCCACATTGAATATGCAGATATTTTTTAACATTTTGTTTCAAAATTCAGTACCTTATTTGTCAGAAATAAGCATAAAGTCACAGCAACCTCAACAGCTCCCTGAGATCAAAGATACTTAAGAGAAGGCTGGTCTTTAGGTGACCGAACAGCAGCAAAATCCATCCTGGAGTCCTGGACCATGACACTGCCTTTCCTCTGCTTTTCAACCTCACATAAGAGAGGACATGAAGGGAAGAACCTGGAAAAATGTTGCTTTGTAGCACAACGGTAGAGGGGAAAAGCATTTGCACTTGCATTGCACTTGGCCACCTTTGTATCCCTGTGGCAGATACCTGGAACTGAGCAGTTCTAGGTACAGGGAAATTCTGAGTGCCAATGCATGGAGTGGGGCTTGCAGGTTGACTGTGCTCCCCAGAAAGTCTGTACCTGGGAAAATGAACCCATAGCACAATGAAAGAGGCAGTCATGTTGATTCACTAAAACAGAGGACATGCTAAATATATAGAACAGAAATGATATATAAATATATAAACAGAAATTAATCCCTATCGCTTTTGGGAAGGATGATATTTTTTAGCAAAAAGTTGTTCTATGTGATAAAAATCAAAACAATAGCACAAAAACTTAACAAGGTAGTGAAACAAGGGAAATAAAAAATTCTTTTCCAATTAAGCAGGGTGGCAAGAATGCAGATCTAAGTGCTGAAAGAATATTTGGATGTCTAAAGGTGAAAGGAACCACTTAGAGGATACATATTTCCTGCTTCCTATGATTCTAGGGTATACAGACCATATCTTTGCTTAATGTAAACTGAAATAAGCAGTGTTAAAGTTGTAACAGATGATTTCATTCCATGTGCACTCTACACTTTTATATCTGCTGTGTGTCTAGCTCTATAGGAGCCCTACCACAGGCACAATCTGCTGCACAGCTACCAACTTCCAAGTGCCTTGTCTGCACAAAGGAATCGGGTGAGGGGGAGGCTGACTCACATTTTTGCTGATGGACATTGAACCATTACAATGTAAGGAAACAAAGTAATGCAGGCTTGATTGAAGTAGTTTCAGAGGCTCTGCTCAAGTTTTCTATTACTCCAAACAGCATCTATAACATGGCAGTGACAATTTATTCTTCTTGCACACTAA
The DNA here is from genome assembly GCA_017589585.1 of Phylloscopus whistleri. Classification (NCBI taxonomy): domain Eukaryota; kingdom Metazoa; phylum Chordata; class Aves; order Passeriformes; family Phylloscopidae; genus Phylloscopus; species Phylloscopus whistleri. Next base: position 3,139,920 of record JADMLD010000094.1, read on the forward strand.
ATGTACAAGAAGCCATGGGTAAATATTTATTTTTTAAACACATTCCTTTTTTTTTCATATTTAGCATTATATGCATTAATTAACTTGCCATATATAAACCGAATACCACCATTTAAAATTGTTTTCAATTGCACTGGGGGTAGCTCTTTAGGCAACAACAACAAAAGAAGAATAGATTGCAGATATATATGAATTAACACTCATCTTGCAGTCTATGAACAGGTCACAGTTTAATGTAGTACATGCCTAGAAATTTTTTTACTTGATATTTTTTATTTAATTGATAAAATTGCCCCATGGAGACCACTTGCAGCATATTTAATGTTTTGGTTATGGATAACATTTTGTTTGATTTTATGAAACAAGTTATAGCAGTCAGTTTTTGATATTTAGATATTTTTCACTCTTTAGAAGATTGGCTTGTGCAGGATGGACCCTATAGGTGACACAGCAATTTTCTGAAATGTTTGAAATTCTGTTCATAGCAAGTATTTAATTAGGAGTAAAAGCTGCATATTTGAATAAATAGAGCCATCTTAGGACTTTGGAAAATTTTAAAATGCATCCACAAAGCCAATATTTTATCCTGCTTGTATCTTCATAGTTTCCAAATGTGCTACATCATAGCATTAGGGTTCCTGATTAAAGGTAATCTGTCATGCAGTAACACTATTATTAATTTAATTTAAATTTCTTAAACCACAGAAGCAGTGAAGGTAGGCCACCAGCAAGAAATCTGCTTTAAGAAAGTTTTGCTAAGATTTGATTCCACCAAGCTTAGAAAGCAAGTTATTAAATCATCACTTTTCTGTACTGTTACTCTGTTACCACCCTCTGTATGCTGCACCAAGGAAGGTTCAAGGCTGATGTATTTCAGCTGGACCAGAGAGGTGAAGCTGTAAGAGAATGGCTACTGTAATGAGGCATTAAACCAAACTTTTTTTTTTCTTCATCAAGTTAAAATAGAAATTAAAAGCCTTTTCAGAAAGACCTAAATAAAACCTCCATTCTCCACTAGAGCACTTGTCCTCCACGCTGGGAGAGTAGGACAGAGGAAAGATAAGCTCAAACAATTTGGCCAATGTAATCAGCAAGAAAGACTTTTGCACTGGTCTTGTAAAGAAAAAGTTTTGTACTAGAGGTAAACAAAGATTTTATGACTTTTACATTTCCCAAAATTTGGGATCTTATGGATACTCTCTTAATAGTTTCATGTCTTTTATAACTGAGCATCAGCACAACCAGCTCCCTGGCATAGCTGCTGTGGACCCTTTCCTTCTGTATTTAAGACCTAGCATTGTAAGTTCTTTAAAGTACTTCTAGAAATATTTCATTGATTTCACTAACCTCCTGGAGTTTATTTTCAACTTTCATCTGTCTGTCTGTATTTTTTTCAGGACATGCTCTGAGATCTGGTGAATTTTGAAAGTATTTTACTACCCAGTATCATCTCTACTACAGATTCAATCTTCTAATAGAACACTTATGATTTATTTTTTGTCTATGTTATCTCCAGTTAATTTCTAGTTAAAAGGCACAAACCTCTAACCAATTTCTTAGTTTCAACTACACAATCTTCCATCCCAATTTGTGCTAAATAAGGACATAAGCTTGTTTAGAGAAAATGTCCATTTTGGAGAAATAGGCACATGGTCCTTTATTCACTCAGTATTTTCATATTCACTCTCTAGAGGAGGTGCTGCTCTGTCTAGGCAAGGAAATTTATGGTAGCATTACCCCTACCTGTTTGCACAGTCCTCCACCAGTAGCAAGGTGTGCTAGCTTTTTGCACAGGTATATACAGAAATTTTGGCACGTGTTTAACTTAAGCAGGCCTGGTGTTGCATTCTCAGCACAGGCAAGTCTCCAACAAATCAGTGAACTGGCAATTTGCTCAGCTCAAAAAAATGCACGGTTCGTTACATTCTTCCTTTTGCACACACAAAAAGGAAAAGAGAAAATCCTCACTTAAAGTTTAGTTCTTACAATCCAGCTGATAGAGCTGTATCACACAGCTTGATGTGTCATACAATTTTAAGAAATGTCACCACAGGTCCAAAGTCACAAGGCTACAAAAACGTATTTTCAGTTTTACAAACGGACCTGTACGAGGGACACTGAAAGCAACATTTCCTGGACTTCACAAATTTATATCAAGCACAACTGCAGAATGAAGACAGCAGATCAGCAACCACCACCTCAAAAAAAAAAAAAAATCTCTTCAGTCTAATCATACCAAAGTGAGCATGCTGACATTTTCGTGTGGTTGACTAACTTTTCTTTATGGCCACCATAAATTCAACTTGTTATAATTACTGTCAATAAAATTAATGAAATTACAGGCTGCTCAACAAAAGGAATATCAATCTGTAGCATTTTATTAGGTCAGTAAGACCTTCATTTATCACTGGTACATTTTGGGTAAGGCAGGGATTTGGCTTTTGATTTGTAGCTCTTGTAATTTCTTAAAGTCACATTCCAGGATCTTATAAACTTCTCATATATTGATTCTGCTTGCTTGATCAAGAAAGAAGTTTTAAAAATAAACAGAACTTCTAAAACACTTTCTAAAGACTTAGAGTAACTTCAGTCCTGAGCCAAATGCAGAATGTATTGCAGTTTAAAAAACAAAATGCAGCAAATTTTCAGTAACTGGCAATTTGGAGAAGTATGTTAAATGCAACCCCCCCTAAAAGGGGTTGCAAAGTTCTCCACTTTGGAGTAGCAGGCATGAAAAGTCCATACCTCTCTAGTTTCCTTTTTGCTATAAAACAATAAGGAGAATGCTACACTTTTTTTCATTTGTCATAAAATATTTCTTTTTTGTAATTAAACTGAAGTCACATAAAGACATTTCCAGTATTAAAAACAAACAAACAAACAAACAAACAACAAATCCAAACAAAAAAACCAACACATTGAAAACACAGAGGAACTCAACTGCTCTGTGTTTTATCATCTCGTGTTACGTGAATAAAAATGTTCTCAGTGATTTCACGTTCAACTAATAACTGAATTGCTTTACAGGACTTTGACTGGATGGCACTCTGGTGTCAGAGTTTAATTCTTGGGTCCCAGACAACAAAGACTATAGGAAACAAACTGGAATTTGTCTTTTGAAGTGTTTTGTCATATTACTTTCAAAGCTACCTAAGTTATTGCACAACCTGACTTTGATTTTCAGCCATGCCCTGTGCAGTGAGGAATTCAAACTTCACTGAAAGTCATTGTGAAGCAAAGCTCATGCAATGTGAAACTACAACCATTACTCTAAAAAAAGCAAACCAAAACCAAATAAACCTCAACAAAATGAAATAGCAAACAAATAGCTAGATGGGCTTTACTTTTTTAGTCAGATTTAACAAAAGTTATTTTTTAGCATCTTCTCACCTTGTTTTATTAAAATACCAATTTTTGGCAGGTTATGTCTAACGACTACAACTTCCTGTCAACATTCTGGGCTCTCAGTGAGACCATCAGTTGCTGTTCATTGGAACAATAAAGGTGTAATCCTATCTGAAGTTTTTTTAAAAACGCTCCAGCTTGTAACCATCAGGGGAGTCATAGTGTTTAAAAGCATTTTTCTGTACCAAGCTGAAGTCCAACAATATGTAACATCAGAAATCTATGCTAAAAATCCAGATACATAAGCTATTAAGTCGTCTGGGCACTGAAAAAGTGAGACATAAATTCTGCTTTGGATGGGCTTGAAGAGAAGAGATTGGGCTAGAACATTCACTCGGATGAGATCTTATATGTGCAGATACAAACATTCCACTACATATCCTGTTCTCCAGGGACTGGGAGTAAAAATCTATCCTTTATGGCTAGAAAACCGAGCCCTACCATTTCTGTGACATTAACCCACACCAAGAATTTGTGTCTACTTTCTGTTGTGCCTATTTAGCTAAGGATGAGCCTGATCTTTCCCAGAGTTAGAAAACAAATATCTTTCTTCACTTAGCTACACTGGACACCACCTTCAAGTACTAATTCAGTTATTAATAGTCATTTTTCAGACAAACACAATGAAGATTAAGAAGGCAAAGTAGATAAGATAGAGACTTAATTTCACACTGAATTTTGTGGTGTTGACATTGCAAGCATCTCTTTTAGTAATCAATTGGAATGAGGTGCTTATTTCTGTAGTGTTCTCATGTTTCCCAGGTTAACTTACAGAAGTCACACAACTGAAAACATTAAAGAAACCCCTAACTTAGCTGTATGCAAAATTACTTGCTTTAAGACAGTTACCCTATCCAATGCAAATGAGGAAAGTTTGCAATACATCAAGGTTCTTCGAGTTCCATTAGATCTGTTTCCATGTAGGAAATATGCCCATATTGACCAATTTCTTTCTTTTCAGTGTTTTTTGGGGTTTTTTTGGTTTTTTTTCCCCCTGCTTAGCATTCTCAGGTCAAATCTCAATACAGAGCAACTTGAACTGGTACCATAGGAATTAACTTCAAGCAAAGGTATGAGACAGTATAAGAGAAAGCAAATCTGATTTTAAAAAAATAAAAAAATCTCTCCAAGCTCTACTGAACTGATTCAGGACCGCCAGTGTCCTGCCTAACCATAAGAGCAGTAGTGACCACAGCTGTCACAGCAATCAGTGTTCCATAAAAGAAATATTTCAAAGCTGATTTAGACATACAGGGACAATACTTTTTCAGGCAGTAAAAATAGAAAGATTAATGTATGGGAGTAAAAGATATGATTTTATACCTTGGAAAACACTTATCTGAACAAATAATCAGAAATACTCCCAATGTGAGGACAGGAGGACACATAAAAAAGAAAAGTAAGCCATCACTTCTCTCATGATTATTTGTCTCTCAGATAGAGAAATCAAGACCCTCCTTCACTTCTAGGTTTGGAATATCCTCAGCATTGTCTCACTGAGAAAATACTAGAATTAGTCTTTTATGATTTTTTTTTTAATATGTTCCTCAATGCTTATTCCAGGCGAAACACAAGGTACTAAGAATAAACATCTTGGGAGAGTTTATGAGGCAAGGCCACATTACAGAGTGCTAGGTTATGTCCTCAGATAATTATTTAATTTAGAACAATAAGGCTGTGTTTGGAAATTATACCTGTCACTTTAAAATATGCCTCCTCCTGATTTAACACTGAATGAAACAGTGAAACATTACCTGTTTCAGTGTAATGGCAAAATGAAAACAGTGCTTTTTAAATGACAGGTCAACTGAACCTGAGTGATTTTAGTGAAATGTGGTTATTTCTACTTATCAATTTTTTGGGGTTTAAGTATCTATAGTTAAAGAGAAGACAAAGCTCTTGTAAGGTGTTTTCTTCTTCTTTGATGAAGGAAGAATATTCGATGTGAAAATCATTTTCCAGCACAGTAGAAAAAAAATTCTGAAAAATTCTGAAAAATGTGGGATTTCATTGTAAAATTATCTCTAACTATAAGAAAGCAGCACTTAGTAGACCTGATGAGAGACCAAATGAGAGAACTAACAGAGATACAAACCAGAGAAATTTTATTCCAAAAAATTTACACTCTAGTAGGTCATAATTTCTTTATAGAAAGACAATTTTAATTCATCTTTTGTTTTTATCCAGGACTCTTTTGTGACCCCATGATGCAGCTGTTTTGCTCATCACTTCTAAAGATTTGAAGTTTCACAAATATTTTGACTTTTGCTGCAAAATACAGTTTTGCAGTTGTCCTGCAAATAGTATTGAAGAATATTGGGGACAGATGAAGTGTACCTTGAACATTTAATCTCTCTCTTTTCACCACTTACAGAAAATACAGCTGTTACCAAAGTTCAGGTTTTTCTGTGCCACAAGAACATTTGTTATCTAACACAGATGTGGGTGGTATGCCATTTCCTAAGAAGCCTTGTTCTGTAGAATTGTGCTCTGAGTTGCTAAAGTTGGTTCAGCAAAGGATCAGACTGAGGAGGGAATGAGGTCTGAGCTGAGCAGAGGAAGATTCCTAACCTTCATTTTTACCTTAATTATGCTGTAAACGTTAGGCCTATAAAAGGACAAATTATTCACAATTGTTACACCTGAAATAGGTATCCCTCACTTATTTTGTTACTTTAGCAGTGCCATTTCAGGGGATAGGTCTGTGCTACCACAGCACTTCATTAACAGACTCAAAATGTTAAGCAGCCTCAAGTAGGGAAGAGACAAGGATTATATTCCTGTGGGACTAAAATGTCACCTTTCTATAAATCACCTGATAAGCAATGGATGCTCCAACCAAAATGAAATACTTCCAAGCTATTATTATCTTCTAGTAGCTAGTAAGATGTTAAGCATTTTCAATATTCTATACATTACAGACTTTGGATCTGATGGACTTTATAAACAGAAATTTCAATTGAACAAAGCTTTTACTCTTGGAAGACATAATGCCAAATGAGACCACATTGGTTTTATTGTAGAAAATCCATAACTGAAACCAGGAGTTCTATAGCATTGGATTGGTGTAAAAGCATAAATAGCTTCTTTTACTGTGTTATCTTCTTTTACTAGCAGAAACCTGCTGTGGGAAAAAATAATATTCCTCAACCCAACTGTTTAAATCAGGACAAGGGTGGATAAAATAGGCTGTGCTGAGATGTCACATCTACTGTACATCCCCTGGCAAGCAGGCTCCAATATTCTAGACAACACATAAACAAGTGTCTTTTCACAGAGGGACAGAATGGCTCCAGTCCCAAATCACAGCTTCCAACAACAAAGCAGGGAAGTGAAAACTCCAGTTTATTTACAAAACCTACGTGCCACAAATGACAGAGATAAAAGTCCTTCCGAGAAGAAATTCAAGGAGCGTCTTAGCTTGCAGCCTTACAGTGCTGCCTTTGAAACACATGAGAAGTGGAGATCTATGTGTGTCACAAACCAGCTGTGAAACTGGGGCACAAGGTGATTTGGAACCTTATAAAAAAGTAAATGGTATTAAAAGAAAAATTAGAGACTGCCTATATCTGTCTTGAGAAAAGTGAAAGCTGTTACAGGGACTAAAATTTCAGCTTTGGAAAGAAAGCAATACAAAGGCTTTTCTCAGCTCTATGTTTTATGGGTCAACTGGAAAGACAACACAGAAGTCCAGAGGAAGAAGGAGCTTGCAACAGAAGGGAAAATGTAACAGAGGAGAGTGAAAGGAAAAAAGTATATGGTCCTGCATATTTTCCGTATGTTCTAAAAATTTTAGTGCAATTTTGCCATCCTGTTAATTCCTTTTCATCCCTTGTTAGCACATCATTGGCACAGACTAAATTTTTCATGGGTATTTTTGTCTAGAAGTGCATCATACTTAAATCAGAAAAGTGTGGTTTAAATGGAAAAATGGAAAAACGTGGTTTAAATTAGAAAAACGTGGAAAACCTGTGTTTTACAGGTGTTCAAACCCAATTACCCAACTTTCCAGCCTTATGGTGCGTGCAAAAATTGAGGCTACAAAAATTTTTGTTGTGCAATCTGTTCTTCAGGTTTTCCTGACAGAAGAAGCAGAACATGCATGAAGTCACCAGAAGTTCTGGAGTCTTCCAGAGCATTCACCTGCACCATGAGAGTCTGATCTCATACCAATTGATACCAACAAAGAGCTGGGACTTGAAGGAGCTTCTCAGTGACCCTGAGAGGCTGCTGGAGGGTGCTGAGGGTGGAAGGAGGGACCAGCCATGCCAGAGAACTGCTGGGCATCAACATGCAAGCTAGGTGCACAAAAATTTGGCACCCAGCACCCTTTTTTGAGTCATAAATATTTAAGTGTAGGAAAAAGAAAACCAAACTGGCAATAAAAACTCCTGAGATTTTTTCTGCAATTAAAACAAAAAAAAAAAAGACAAAGTTTATTGAATTTCACACTTGTCTTTCAGTTAACAAAGGCACAGCTTAGCATAAATCCTTTTGGATATTATGTGCAATGTATTACCTTATTTTTGGACAACTGCACAATGGCTGCAGCTGTTTTATAGGAAACTATGTTTGAAAAAGCTAATTATATTTCAAGTATTCCAAGGGAAGTGGCCAGAAGAGAGGATAAATGGCAAGGATATTCATCAGGCACTGGCAGGAGCACAAGCATGTTGTGATTGAGGTTTTAACACATTTCAGAAGCCTGCTGCCTGAGATAGTTTTGTGATTACGTACTCACTCATCTATTTCCCTTTGGTGTTTATGTTGGAAAGATGGCACGTTATTTTGAAAGAAATGAAGAAAAAAAGGAGCTTGCAGAGGAAACTGTAGCAACTAGTCCTGATATGGAGTAGTTTAACACTGAAACGTACAAGCAACACACACAAGTCAAATGTTAAAAAAAAAAAAAAGAATTTACAATACTAATAGTTTAATGCTTTCAAAGTAGATTGTGTATTATTATTGTCCTGAAGTTAGTGTGAGTCTTCCCCTTGGCTCTAATAGACCCTGAATTGTACCACATGTGTACATCTTCCTGGCTGTTTTGGGAGGATGAAATTTGCCTTGCTTTGTAAGGAGGACAGATTATTCCTTTCAGACCAGGGGCCAGGTCTGCTCACCACTGTAGGCACAGATGTGGGCATTACCTCTACTGGCATTTCCTTCCTCTTTCCAGTTGTCTTGTGGCTCCCTGTATTTCTTCTGATTCAGACAATTTGGTCATCACTCATCTGGAACAGTAAAAAGAGCATTGGAATTTTTGTCATACTGCATGGCACTCAGGACAAGGCAGGGTCTGTTTCCAAATAGTGACAAATACACAACAAGGTATTTTTCTTCAGACAAGAATCTGTTGCTACTTTTGTCATCCCAAAGTCCTGGAAGAAGTATAATAAAAAAAAACCAAACCAAACCAAACAAACAAAAACTACCAGCAAAACAAAAAACAAGCAAACAAAATCTAGGTGGCCGTGAGTTTTTTCAATAAACAGAATCACACTAAAACCACTACCCATGTTTCATACATTATGGAACTGAGAAAACAAATAAAATCACAATTCCTTTTTTTCCTACAGTCATAGTAAAATTTAACTAAAAGGAAGATGAAAAGATTTGTATCTGCGGAAACTGCTGTCATTTTAAAAGAAAAGCAAAGAACTCTGTCTTATATCCTCTTTCTGGATCAACTAAATTTCCACAACCTGACAGGATTTCCATACTGACTATCAAAATCTTTGGTCACACCTTTTTTCAAACAGTGTAGTAGTAAAGTTGCTAATAAACAGGTTGACTTCTAATGTACATGATTAAAAAAAAAAAAAGGAACAAAACAAAACACTGATGCTTTTGATTAATGATGATGAATCGGGGCAAATTGTTTCAATTCTCATAGGCTGTGCACAGAGACACAGAGTAGATGAAGTCATACTCATATAAGGGAGATTTACAGTGAACATAAAGTCTCTGAAAGCATCTGAAATATTGTTTGTGTTGGTGCAGTTCACGTTGGATACTCTCCCCACTCCTATCTAGGCCAACAGTCATGATACAACACTAACAACAGCTTGACCAGAAGCAGGGGTGTAACCCCAAATATTACAAGCCTGAGGCATCCACCTCTGTTACCTACTGTTAAGACCACAGCCTTACAGATAAATACCCTCTTTAGGTAAAAGACACACTTAAGAAAGACATTTATCTTTTGTACTAGCTAGTAATACCTTGGAAATATGGTAACATATGTCTTTTTGTGTTAGGTTCAAAATACTTGTCACCACTACATGTAAAAGAGTTGAAAAGAAGGCAGAGGACAAAGGCTGTCCAATTCTCATAGGATCCAAGGGAGACCACAGGTTCACTTGGATTACAGCTGTAGTGATTTTCTCAGAAAATGCTGCGCTTCAGCTGAAAGTAAAAAAGGGAAGTGACACAGATTCATGAACTCCTGCAGTAAAAGACAGGGAAAAGTCCCTGAACTGGAAGATACTCCAGTATAATAAATAGTTCCTGGAAGAAACCAAGGTCAGCAAGCTAAATGCTTTTCAGCTACTCACAACTCTATTCTATAAATTTAAGCTTGAGAGGTCCAAAGGAGATCTCATGGCCAGTACTGCTTCTTCACTGACTCAGAGCTAGCAGCTTTCTTAAACTGGTACATGTGAGTCAAAAATCAGATTTGAAAGCAATTGTCCTTGCCCAAAGCTGAAAATAAGTTTGACTGTAAAACAAATGTAATTATGTCTCTGCAGGAAGGAACACATCCAGAACGATCGTGAAGTTGGTTGTAATCAATGACCTTTTCCGAAATACCTTGAACTCTTTCTTTTGTTGATGGGACTTTCTAAAAGTGAAGCTGGGAGCCATAGGTTTCTGGCTTGCACCCATTTTAAACATGGCTTATCGCACAGTGCTACAATTTGCTATCAGATGACCCTGTGCTCATACACAAACACAGCCACTATCAGGCACAGACAGGCTATAAGCTGGCAATAACTTTAGAAAACAGAAACAAACACAATGTGTAGGGAATATTAATAAACCCATGGAATCCTGGCACAGCATTATTAGGCTACTACGAAGTAACTGGAGGGAAGTACAGTAAGACATGATAAAAATCCACATTCATTTCAGTCCTATTCCCTATGACATAAACTGTCCTAAATAGCTACTGTCACATGAAGTGCTCTCTTTAGAACAGTTCAAAATCTTTTAGTCTTATCTAGCTTTTGCAAATGTGAAGATTACCTTGTTTTATAAGTTTCTATTGTGTCCAATGAGTTAATACACAGACATTTGTACAAAACCACTCTTTTAAGTATAACCACTATTCTAGCTTTGGGAGAAAGACTCTTCTTTTAGCAGATACCATACTAGTATATACTACAGAATAAAATTATTGAATTTCAGTACTTGTAAGAGTACAGATTTTTTAAAAGCACTCTCACATGTAAGGTAGTCTAATTTTAACAACTGCCAGCAACTACCATGGTTCATAATGTGGTTTAGGTTGACAATCCCTTACAATATTTCCTCCTCAAATATGACTCTTTACTGTACTAACCCTCAACAGAAAATCAGCGAATCACTGTCTGCTTACTCTAAAATGGGGATTACTTCCCTGTGTCATGAGAATTTAATGAAAATAGAATCCAGGAAAGACTATGCAGCCATCACATACTTTAGTGATGGGTACTACATAATTAGCTGAATAGATGAGGATAGAGAATCTAATTGCATATTTATTTTGTCAGATTAACTTTTTGCAGACTATAGTGGCTTCTTGTTAATCAAAACAAAAACAAAAACAAAAACAAAAACATAAACAAAAACAAAAACAAAAACAAAAACACAAAAACAAAAACAAGAACAAGAACAAAAACAAACCTGTATCAAAAAGACACATTTATGCTATTTATTGAAAGCTACACATGACTTTTTGAGGGCCCATGACAACAAAATAAAAGGCAATAAGGTTAAAATTTAAAATTTAGATAAAATGGAGTTTTGTTTGCTTTCAATGATTTTTTTGGTGGAGAAAAATATATTTGTCCAGATGCAAATTCATCTTCCTTTCCCAGCGCACGCATAGTCTTAAATTTCTCGTTTTACATCCCTTTCCATCAATTAATCTGGGACAAACCAGGAGGAAGACCAACCACACAGTCTCTCTTCTTTTTCTGTACCCAACCTTGGGATCCAGAGCTCAGAATACAACCTCAACCTAAAATTCACAGCTGGAATGTAGAGCAAGGTACAGGGACAGATGTGCTCAATACCAAGCCTCAGCAGAAAGTTCAAATATTTTCTCTTTATATTAATCTCTAGATTGTTTAAAAAGGTTATCTTATCTCTTTTTGGATCAAACCTTGCAACACATTCGTGTTGTATTACCAAAACCAAAACCCAGAAACTTTGGTCAGCAAGTGTGTGTGACATTAATAAGGATCACTGAGGAATTAAGCTTACCAAGTGTAGAAATAAATGGGATTCCATTTAAATGGTGCTTGTTCTGTCTAACCTTATCCCTCAAGCTGATGCAAGAGTTCCTGGAAAACTTCAAGCTTTGACATTTTACAGATAGGCTTAGTTAAGAGAGCATGGAAGATTTTAAGCCACTCAATACCATTTTTCTTAGATATGTGAGGCACATTCCTTTTTTTTTAAGATTTCAGTAGCTTATTTGCAAAATTAGTCAAAAAGAAACAACATTATTCAGTCAGAAGTTTAATTTTAGAAAATCCAATCTCTGGATTGACCATTTTTCTGGGTACTTTAAGGCAGGTACTCTTCTCTCATCATTACCATGATGTCATTAATGACAATATTCCAACTGACTAATCAGGAAGGAGGTCGTCCCTAAACTGGATGAGGTTATGACTCTAAAGTATTGTTATCTTCTTCTGCTGAGGAAAGATTGGTCAGGGAACTCCCACTCAGGAATCCTTTCTTTTGTGCACTGAAGGGAGGTTGAGATGCCAGTTCAATTTGTTTAATCACATTGCATAAATATTGGGGGATTGTACCCAACTGCTTAGGCTGTGAAATAAATCCACTCATTGTGGATTATTACCAGAAAATATTTGTATTTCAAAAGTGTTCCCAAGTCTCACGGCACATTTATAAATGTGAGAAAATATGGTTTTCCCTAAAAACATTTATTAATATTATCAAAATGTGATATGGAAAAAGAAAACAGAAAGGGATATAATGACATTTACATACATGTGTATATATGTATGTGTGTGTTATGTGATAGGAGGATTTCTATGTAGAATAATTTACTGAAATATCTTAATTAACCCATATTATTTAGCTGAATATTACATTTATTATGTAATAATACTGTGTTATAAACAATTATAAACATATAACATAAAATAGATATTTTTATCCAGTAAAATTATACCTCAAGGAAAATGTTATCAAATATCAGATAAGATTTATTTTCCAAATAATCAAATTATTTAATGAAAAGTTAATTTAAAGAATTAGTCTAAGTTTAAAATAATTTTTAATCACCCATGTGCCTATCCTTCAAGTCTTTTCTGATTCTTTTTTAAGTGATGTCAAGAAAATAAAAAATTAAATCTAATAAATTTTGAATTCAAAATATGTTGATATATTCTAATATGCCCCTAAAATTTAAATAGATGATTGTAGATAATTTGAAATTGAATGTTATTGAAGAAATTTTTCTTTCATTTTGCCTAGCATGTTTGTATTCTGCCACATTTGACTTCAGTGGAGTCAATCCCCTTATTTCCCAACAGAGATAAACATAGACATTAGTTCTTTGACATTGAAAATCCTAGATTAAATTAACAAAATGACACCAAAGATCTAAAATTTATTCAATATTAATTCCCCACTTGGGATTTTATAATTGAGCCTGCTTTGTTTGAAATATAGGCTTGCAAGGCAACATGGACATCTACAAATAACAGGGAGTATTAAGTAAGAATAAAATGGTAATATCACCTCATGTATTTGGCATTAAGGAAATAACTGTTCAAATGTTATGTCTGGTTCTGATGTTAGCACTTCAGAAAAATATGTGAAAGGTTTGGACATAATTTTGAAAGCAAGGGAGTAACTTGGAAAATAGATCTTAAACAAAGGGGCTAAAAAAAGAATATACTGAGCTTTTCAAAGAGACTGTGAAATATTTGGACTACAAATATGTACAAGTGTGAAGTATATGGACTACAAAAGGAACACACTTTTGATAGTAGACGGTGCTTTAGTGTACCAGGAAAACCATAAAATGTTGAGATGACTGGAAACTCATGGAATTTGACATAACTGGAATGCTTCCCCAATTTACCCATAGGAGCATCTGACATGGTGTTATTCTGAGGTTTTTATGATGGCAATCAAATTGAAAGTTGATGATGTTTAGGAGTTTGGATTAGTGATTGTTAATAGTCTTCTCTGACCCTAAAATATGATAACAAAATGGTCTCCATACACATGAGAAGTTCTGTAAAATATATTTTTTCCTTAAAAGTATGTGAACCATAGATTATTCCTACATTTAGATGTTGCTAACTTGTTACTCATGGCCTTGAGACTAATTGGCCAGAGAGGGACTACACTCTTCTCTTTAGTAAATTCAGTGTTTTAATTTAAAATAGTTATTCAAGTCTGCACAGTTGGGTCTAGTCAACTAAAGTCAGTAGAATCATTCTTTTGACATCCTTACAGTCCTAAGAGGTACTGCTGCTGGCATTGCACTAGGTATTTTAGTGTCTATCAGGGCAAAACCAGAATTGTCAGCAGAGGATTCCACTTTTGCACTGGGGGTGCAATTGCATTAGATTTTGAGGCACCATCTTAATTTCTTTTACATACTGAACTTCTGCAATATTCTCCCTTAAAAGGGAGATTTGTTCCTCAACTGATCTAAACTGATGCATGGCTGTTAAATTGCAATGTTGATTTCATCACCCTGAGAGATGGATTCTCAGATTGCAGAAAAGTGACCCTAAAAGAAAGAGGAGAACTTTCCTTTACCCTTTTCCTTTTTGTGTTTATTTTTCCTCCTTCTTTTCTCCATTTCAACACATATCTAAAAAAAAAAATAAAAATAAGAGTATGGGTAGGAAACTGCAGAGTGATCTGCAGAAGACACTTGTTTGTAAAAGTGAGGGTATTTCCATTTGCCGAATTTAAACGCATTCCAAGTGGCACAGGCAGTACAGTGTCAAGTTTTTCGCTGCGATAAGGCTGGAGGCAGGAAGCCATGAGAGGCCAGGAAGGAAGCACTATCAGGCCTGAGAGGGGACCAAACAGCAAAGGGAGCAGCAGAGCCTCTCTCATTTAGGCTGTGCAGCAACTGCACCCTTTTCCAATGATCAGCTGCAAGTGTAAAATCCCATCTACTGTCCCTTTAAACTTACCAGGGGAAAAAACCCTCCTTGTTTGCTGTGTTTGTATTTTGCTTCTAGCAGCTTTGTAAGGGGAAGAGGGAAGTAGGGGAAGGCAACAGGGAAAGTACAATTTCACATAAACATTTCTTCTGGGATGCAGACTGGTTTGTTTATAGCAATTTAGTTTGACCCCGGGCACACCAAAGGAAATGGCTTTAATGCTGGTCTTGCTTCACCATACCAGAGCTGGATCCAAGGCATTTAGTTTGCACTGGTGTGTTTCCAAACATCACCAACATCACCTGCTTCCTGATATACTGCCCAATGGGAAATAGGTCAGGGAGAAACTTAAGGAGAAAGGGAAAGCTCTAACAAAATTTGGCTTGTAAAGAGCCACCTACAATGGCAAATCCAGTGCTGTTGCTCTGTATTACACCACCAAAGGCTTTCAAAGTAGGTTAGGGAGTCTATCTAAGCTGGGCTGACAAAGGCATTTTCCCATCCCATAAAATGAGGGAATTTATATTTTCTTCCTGTTCTATGCTGTGATGAAATAAAGACATTTTACATTTTTCCTTTGACAATGAGGGCAGCAGGAGAGTGTAATTGAGTGTTCATTCATTTCCTATTTCATCATTCATTTCGTTCCTTCATGATGTTGAAGATCTTGCTCTGGTGTTCACTTTTATTGGGGAGGGGAGGGTATTGGAGGAAACCTGGCAATCCGACTTCTGGTAGTTTAGAGATGTTATCTCAAAAAAATCCTGATGCTGGAAGAGATGGTCTTAGAATAGCTGATATCTGGTAGGACAGCCATGAAGGAGAGGACAGATTCCAGAGCCAGGAATCATGATGATGAATGAGACTGCTCAATATTTGCCTTAGATCTCATTTATTCTTCTTAATTTCTTGTTCAGGGAGCATCAAGTAGCCTAGAGAGTGTTAGTGTCTTTCTTGGCTCCACTGAGAATTTTATAGGATTTTGCCTCTTCCTCTGACACTAAAAATCATTATTTTCAGAATAAAAAGAAATCAAACAAAAGAGTATTCTGTCCAAATATTCCTCACTAGCTCTCAAAGTCAGTTAATGTAAAAATATATGGCCACATCCCTGTGGTTCTCTGACCTTCAGGCACAGAGGGACTTCAATTTTGTTGCTACTGTTTTATGCTTATACGGTTAAATGGAAGCCAAACAATTTACTATTGTACGAGGCCATCCAAAACATAAAGGGTGCAAGCCAGTGCCCACTGCATTTAATGAAAGCAAGATATCAAAACCAGCAGCAGCTCCAAAAACCTGTCTAAAATTGCAATTACTCACGGTAGTAAGCTTGTGCACATGCTTTGGGATCCGTGCCCAGCTCTGTGCACAGGAACTCATTCCAAATTAACTTGGTGGGATTGGTCAACTGCACTCTCTTGAATTATGGAAGAATAACCAAAGATCTTGTCCAACCTACAGCAAAAGAGACCAGTTCAACAGGAACATAAAGAAACAATCAATACTCAAGGGAACTGAAAATACATCTCAAACACTGGAGTATTTCATACCTTTGAAGAGTCAAAGCGTATTCCTGCTGGAGAAAGGTAAAAAAAAGTCCACTTTTGTGAAAATATATTACCTACCTGTGCTGCCAAGGTCAGTGAGACCTGTTCTGCTTTGAATAAGTACTGCTGGGGCAGAAAAAGCAGACTGGGAGGCAGCTTTAACTTATGAACTACTGTTCAGCTGGTAAACTCCCTACAGAAGTGAAAATGTAGAGCTAAATTCTACAAGGTTTGTAATCGCCTGATTCCATCACCTTAACCATTTTCGTATGAAAGTAAGAGAGAAGAATTTGTTCATGGCATGACACTTGTCTAAAAGTAATTATTTTTTGCTGCCATTAACAGCAAACTTGTGCAACAGTTTTGTGTGGCACTCCCATAATGAGAAAGTTAGTGGAGCCTGACAAAATCTGGCCCAGTTTTAGATCAGGTTTTGAGCAGAACTAGGACAGTTTCTGGCATGATCTAGAGACTTTTATTAAATTGGAACAGAGGCAAAATTGGGCTGGTTCCCCTAAAGCTCAAAATGAATTTTTACACTTACTTGAACATCAAAGTACAGTTTAAGAGCAAGCCAAAATAAATGAACTGAAAGTATATCCACAAATCCTGCAAGTCAGAGTTAACAGGGCCTTTAAAAAGCTTTGCCAGCTACCATTTGCTATGCATACAACTCCCTATGTATGCAGCAGCTATAAAAGTTAATGCTAATACATCATGAAAAGAATAATATTTTGTTTACAGTAAGTGGTATGTTCAAAGGCATGATCAAGTTCAGCCTAATTTTTCTTCCCATAAATTAAACCTGACTGCTTTATTTGCCTTCTACAGGTACCTTTCTCCATGTACAGGTAGCAGAGTCCTGGGGAGGAGACAGAGACATGCTGTCCAAACCCAATATATGTCTACTTTGCCAAGTATACAGTTCTTCTCAGCATTGTGCCTAACAAACACATTTCTTTTCCTTTCCAAGTAGACAGCTAAAAGATCTTTTTCATTAGATCACACCCTGTAACACTAACTCTGTACATTGGTTGCAATACCTGATTGAAAATGGTACAGTAAACTGAAAGATGACCAGATGATGTGAGCTTGTAAAAAAGTAACAGCATAATGCTGTCTGGAGGATGCTTTAGAAATACCTTTAAAAATATATTTATGTAAATGGAAAGAGGCTTCATTTTGTGACTTCTTTAGTCCAATAATTAAGTTTTATGGGCTCTCCCTGATCATCTTATTCCTATTTGCTGTCTTCTTAACAGTCAAGTAGAAGTTGATTTTTTGCTTTGAATCATGGATATTGAATTTCTTCTATAAAAAAATGTTTTCAGACCATATAAAGCTATTTACCTATTCCCTCTTGCTGTTATAGACACGGATTGAAAAATATGCCTTATTTAATGTACAGAACCAGAAGAAATCTCAACTAAAAATGCCATTTTAAAAATCAGAACAGATAATTAAATGAAACCCCTTTTCCTTCTGCTTGAAGGCTGAAGTTGGCTTAATAAGGGGTATAAAACTGTAAGGTGAAAGATTTAGTGGGCATGTTGTTTGCCATTAGAATTTGGTTTGTAATTCTAAGGAGCTTTCAGGAGACTTACCAGATAATGATCTGAAGCCACAAAATTCCTCCAGGCACTTCTCCATCCCACTTTGTGTAACACCATCTTCTGTGGCTGCTGGCTACTTCTAAGCCAGGGCTCCCTAATCTGTTCTTATATGCTTTCATCACCAGATTGCTTTGTGTTTTTAAGCAAAGTGAAATTCAGTGCTTGAGAAAAGTGCAAGGATGTTGATATACTGGATACTAACTCCAGCAAAATAAATAATAACATTCACAAACTTTCCATGAGGAAGTGAAAATGAAGTATTTAGGTATCATTTCAGTATCAGACATGTTACACACCCTCTCCACTCACTTAATAATCTAAAATCTTAATTTTATCTTCCTACACATCTGGTGCAGATCACATATAACCACAAACATTTGGAAAAACAGGTCACAATATTCTGCATGAGATTAATGATCCAAGGAGACTTAATTTTAGGCAAATGTAGAAAACATCCTACACACACACCCACACACACCTGTGTTTGATGGTCCCATGTCTATCAGCAGGTATGATGATTCACTGTCATCACTAACAGGCCACCACTTGGGCAGACAGGTAATAGAAAAAGAGATTATTTTTTTTTGTTTTGTTTTGGGGGGTTTAGGTGGGTGTTTGTTTGTTTGGTGTTTTTGTTTTGGTTTGGGGGGTTTTGGTTTTGTTTGTTTGGTTGGTTTTTTTTGAGTTTTTTTTCTTTTGTTTTTGCAGGTTTTTTTGCAAAGCCTGAAATGACCTGAATGATATTGTGATAAGCACTAACAAATGTCAAATAAGCAGAGAACTTAGAAAATTTCCTCAGTTCCTTCTGGGGAAGTCACAGATACTTTTTTTGTCATTCATATCCTAGTTTCACCCCTACAGAAGTAATCTGCCTTCCTATGCTCTTAAAAGCAAAACCATAGATTTGGGTGCCATAGGCAGTACTGAGTGTAGAAGACTGATGAATGTGGCAGCTGAAATCTCTTGGCAGAAAAGCAACTGTCAGTCACAGCTTCCTGGGGTGTTTAAACAAGTAGGGAAGTATTTAAGTATCCCAGACAGGCATGAGAGTATCATCTCTCATTCCAACAAGCAATAATAGATGTGTGGACCATATCTCATGATCCTGAGTACAGCAGAACAACTAATCTTCTTAATGTATGACCACCTTGAGAGAAATCCTACTCCACAGAAGTCACCTTATTTTTGTTATTTTCTTAGTACATAAATATGAGTCAATCTTAAATATTCTCCATTCATACTGAGATTTTCACATGGGAACCCAAGATACCATCACTTTTTTGTTGTTGTTTTGGTACTAAGTTATATACTGGGATGTACTCCTGAGAACTTTAACAGGAAAGAACAGTAGCTGACATCTGGCAGAAATATAGACAGTTATGTAGATTATAAACAGAATGATCTATCACTTTTAGCAAATATATACCAGAACAAAAGACATTAAGTAGAAGCCTAAATGGCAAAACATCGATGGCAGGAAGAGATCAAAGAAATCCTGCTCTTTGCTATATGAATAGAATAGGTGAAATTACTATACAAGGAAGAGTCTTATATAAAATTAGCATTGATATGTTTATCCTTGTTTTGAATACAGCTTTGTTTGAACCGAGAAAAAAAAATAATAAAGCAGCCAACAGTGCCTGAGCATGGGTATCCTTTATTGCTGTATTATGTTTTCAGGAAAGATTGATTTCCACCCTCTCCTTTTCCTACCCCCTGCCATTAAACATAAAGGTTTACTCCACTAATACATTTTTATTCATTTGAAGAAATTGAATAGAAACATTATATAGGAGTTTTAGCTAAAATACATGGAGAAAAACATTTCCTTAAGAAGTACATTAGACAAGCACCTCTTAATAGAGCACTATATGATCTAGTAAAAAAAAAGATATTACAGGAGTGCCCTATTTCTCTCTCTTAACAGTGCTCCCAGAAACAATTTCTTCACCCACTTTTTTATAGGTATTATCAGTGTAAACTCAGTTGTTAAAACAATATAAAAGACTCAAACCAGAAGCTGCAATCAAGGTCACTAAATGGTATGATTTTCATTAGAATAACTTTGTTACAGGAGCAGTTATAATCAAGGGGAATGCCAAAACTTGATACCTGAAGGCTGCATTTTGAGCACCAGCAATCAGTTCTGCTGCTCCAATACTAATGCATTGGCACTTAATAAAAGCTGCTGTTGATGCAAGGTATTATTGGTGTTTGCCCATGCCAGAGTGGTGCATTAGGATCAGGGAAGCAGAATATTTGTGAATGCCCCAGATGTTTCAGTAGAGAATCCAGACTAAACTGTTGGCATATAAGGCTTTAAACAGAATGGCTGATTTTGTTCTGATCTTGTGGTACACATAAATGCACATTGTCCTGGTTTAGGGCAAATTTGGGGAAAACCTCCAAAGGGGTTCCTCTGGAAGAGTAAACCCAAACAGCTCTTCCCCCCAGCCGGTCTGGGAAAAGAACTTCCTCGGAGAAAAGTGGAAAAAACTATTTATTTAACAAACAAAATGCCCACAAATGCAAAGAATTAATAATATGAAACAATAAAACCTCTGCCCGCTCCGAAGAGAGATGGCAAACAGAGACAGTCTTTGCCGTGGGTGTAGCTCAGCTCACTCAGTCTCTCCGAAGGTCCAGGCCCGGCGGGGCCGCAGGTGCCAGCTCTCGCTGCTCCTCTGGGTTTTTCAGTTTTGAGCAGATTTAAACAGTCCTAAGAAAAAAAGGAAAAAAAAAAAAAAACAAAAAAACAGGGAGTTTTCTCTGCTTAGCTAACTAGCTAAAAGCACAGGAGATCTCTGTCCCACCGCTGTCCGTGCCTCGGACGAACACCGGAGAGCAGCAATGTGGGGGAGTCAGGCAGTTTCCTCAAAACAAACTGCGCGCTGTTCTTTCTCCCCCTTCACTCCCAGAACAAGGTTTAAAGGTACAGAACACAATATACAGCACAAACAGAACAGACGATTGGGGATACAAGCAGCATAAAGTCACCCTACCACATTCCACCCCTGTATCTCCATATCGTCAACTTACTACCAAAACTAAAATTCTAACTCTACACACACATACCTTATACATGCATATATATACAGTATACAGCTATATACAGAAAATGGTAGTAACATTCAGTAAATGATATTTACTCATAGTTTTCACCCAACAATCAGATCTCCTTGAGGTACACATCGTGTTGTTCTATCTTTCTGCATTATCCACCATGTGCATCTTGGTCTCTGAGCAAAAACAATCCCACGGATGGGTTTGTCTGTACTTGAGGCAGATTTAATCTAAACTGTTTTCCCTAATAAACTTCTCACATGTACCACTGGAACTTTATTTCTATCTACTGTAGATAGGAGCTCAGACTGGGCAGGGCCTGCTCTGTTGGTGGAACCTCGGGTGTTAACTAACTAGGTGGCCTTTGCTAAGTGTTGCTCTCAATTTTTGAAAGATCTTCTACTTAATGCTTTCAAGGTGGTCTTTAACAGTCCGTTGCATCTCTCCACTTTGCTTGCAGCTGGTGCATGGTAGGGGATATGGTAGACTCACTCAATGCTATGTTCTTTAGCTCAGGTGTTGATAAGGCTATTCTTAAAATGAGTCCCATTGTTTGACTCAATCTTTTCAGGGGTACTATGCTTCTAAAGAACTTGCTTTTCCAGGCCCAGGATGGTATTCCGGGCGGTGGCATGAGGCACAGGATAGGTCTCCAGCCACCCAGTGGTGGCTTTTACCATGGTTAGCACATAGCGCTTGCCTTGGCGGGTTTGGGGCAGGGTGATGTAGTCAATCTGCCAGGCCTCCCCATACTTATATTTGGACCACCGTCCACTGTACTAGAGGGGCTTCACTCGCTTGGCCTGCTTGATGGCAGCACACGTCTCACAGTCATGGATAACTTGAGAAATACTGTCTATGGTTAAATCTACCTTTCGGTCTCGTGCCCACTTATAGGTGGCATCTCTGCCCTGATGACCTGAGGCATCATGGGCTTACCGAGCTAGGAACAACTCTCCCTTGTGTTGCCAATCTAAGTTTATCTTTGATACTTCTATTTTTGCAGCCTGATTTACTCGCTCGTTGTTTCGGTGTTTTTCATTAGCCCGACTCTTGGGAACATGAGCGTCTACATGACGAACTTTTACAGATAGTTTTTCTACTCTGGTGGCAATGTCTTTTTACTCATCAGCAGCTCAGATTGGTTTTCCCCTACGCTGCCAGTTGGCTTTTTTCTACTTTTCTAGCTAGCCCTACAGAGCATTAGCTACCATCCACGAATCAGTGTAGAGGTAGAGCTTTGGCCACTTCTCTCTTTCAGCGATGGCAAGGGCCAATTGAACAGCTTTGAGTTCGGCAAGCTGGCTTGACCCACCTTTTCTTTCAGTGGCTTGTGCAACCTGTCTTGTGGGGCTCCATACGGCTGCTTTCTACTTTCGTTTTATCTCTACGATGCGGCAGGAACTATCGGTGAAAAGAGCGTAGCGTGCTTCTTCTGCTGGCAGTTGGTTATATGGTGGAGCTTTTTCAGCTCGGGTTACTTGCTCTTGTTCTTCTTCATCAATGAGACTAAAGTGTTTACCTTCAGGCCAGTTTGTAATTATCTCTAAAATCCCAGGACGATTTAGTTTTTTAATACGGGCGCGTTGTGTGATAAGAGCAATTCACTTACTCTATGTGGCATTGGTGGCATGGTGGGTAGCAGGAACCTCTGCTTTGAACATCCACCCCAGCACCGGTAGTCGGGGTGCTAAGAGGAGTTGCGCTTCAGTACTAATTACTTCTGAGGCAGCTTGAATTCTTTCATAGGCTGCTAAAATTTTCTTTTCTGTTGGAGTGTAATTGGCTTTAGACCCTCGGTAGCTTCGGCTCTAGAATCCCAGTGGTCGGCCACGCGTCTCACCCGGCACCTTCTGCCAAAGGCTCTAGGACAGACCATGGCTCCTAGCTGCAGAGTAGAGCACATTCTTCACATCTGGTTCTGTCCTGACTGGGCCGAGGGCTACTGCATGAGCGATTTCCTGCTTGATTTGGGCAAAGGCGTGTTGCTGTTCTGGGCTCCAGTGGAAATTGTTCTTCTTCTGAGTAACCAGGTAGAGAGGGCTCACAATCTGGCTGTACTCAGGGATGTGCATCCTCCAAAAGCCTATGGCGCTTAGGAAAGCTTGTGTCTCCTTCTTGTTGGTCGGTGGAGACATTGCTGTGATCTTGTTAATGACATCGGTGGGAATCTGGCGCTGCCCATCTTTTCACTTTATTCCCAAGAACTGGATTTCTTGAGCAGGTTTCTTAACTTTGCTCTTTTTTATAGCAAGCCCGGCTTTTAGGAGAATCTGGATGATCTTTTCTCCTTTCTCAAACACTTCAGCTGCAGTGTTTCCCCATACAATGATGTTATCAATGTACTGCAGATGTTCTGGAGCTTCACCTTTTTTTAGTGCAGTCTGAATGAGTCTATGGCAGATGGTGGGACTGTGCTTCCACCCCTGGGGCAATCGGTTCTAGGTGTACTGCACCCCTCTCCATGTGAAGGCAAACTGTGCCCTGCATTCTGCAGCTAGAGGGATGGAGAAAAACGCATTGGCAATGTCAATAGTGGCATACTACCTCGCTGCCTTGGACTCCAGCTCGTACTGGAGTTCCAGCATGTCCGGAACGGCAGCGCTCAGTGGTGGTGTCACTTCATTCAATGCACGATAGTCCACAGTCAATCTCTAATCTCCGTCAGACTTGCGCACAGGCCAAATGGGGCTGTTGAAGGGTGAGTGGGTTTTGCTGACCACTCCTTGGCTCTCTAGCTCACGGATCAACTTGTGGATGGGAATCACGGCATCTCGAGTCGTTCTATACTGCTGGCGGTGCACTACCGAAGTGGCAATGGGTACCTGTTGATCTTCTCCCTTCAGAAGTCCTACTGCAGATGGGTTCTCTGATAACCCAGGCAAAGTGTTCAACTGCTTAACACCTTCTGTCTCTACAGCTGCTATCCCGAATGCCTACCTGAGTCCCTTTGGGTCTTTGAAATACCCATTTCGGAGGAAGTCTATGCCCAAAATGCATGGGGCCTCTGGGCCTGTCACAATAGGGTGTTTCTTCTACTCGTTTCTAGTCAGGCTCACATCAGCTTCCACTAAAGTAAAATCCTGTGATCTCCCTGTCACACCAGCAATAGAGACAGATTTTTCCCTCACATGTCTTGATGGGATTATTGTGCACTGCGCACCAGTGTCAACCAAGGCCTCATATTCTTGTGGTTCAGATGTGCCAGGCCAACGAATCCACACAGTTCAAAAAACACGGTTTTCTTTAGCCTCTACCTGGCTAGAGGCAGGGCTCCTCTAAGCCTGGTTATCCGTTTTTCTCTGGGTAACTGGAGCTACTTCTCTCTTGGTGGAACTTCCTCTCTGAGTCTTACTTTTTAACAATTCACGCAGCTGCTGTGCTAAATCGTTAGTAGATTTTCCATCCCATTTCCTCATGTCTTCCCCAGAATCACGCAGAAAGGACCACAGCTTAGCTCGTGAGATACCACTTCTTTCCCTACCTGGGGAACGTCTGCGTTTGGTACCAGAACCTCTGACCTGTACTGCGGAGATTTGGAGAAAGTCTTCTCTGAGTTGTTTGTGGTTCTCCTCCATCTCGTTTTCTAATGTCTGCATACGTGTTTCCAGAGCTGCAATTCTGGCATGTGTTGGACCGTGCACAGCATCTGCATATGCTCGGAGCTTTTTCGCCATATCCAGCACGGTCTCTCCCGTGTCGTCTCGTTTCATTATTGCTAAAGCAGATGAGTATTCTTGTGGCCTAAGTCGTACAAGTTTTTGCCACATCACGGATGTACATGGTACTAGGTCTGGGTTCTTAGTGTTTAGGTCATCTGAGAAGACGATCTCTGCCACTGCCATTTCTCTTAAGCGTTGAATCCCTTGTTCTATGGTCTTCCACTGGGTTTGCTGCATATAGAGATCGTCTGCACACAGATATCTTTGTTCCACGCTTTCCAGGACCCGTTCCCAGAGACTGCGTGGATTAGCCTCTCTCATCATTCCTTGGTCAATAACTGGATCTTGTGACAGGGATCTCAGATGCCTTGCTTCGGTGCCGTCCAGAATTGTGGCCTCGCCTGCAGCATTCCAAAGACGGACTAACCAACTAATTATAGATTCATCAGGTCGTCGAGTGTAGTCCTTTCTTAGGCCTCGAAGGTCCTTCAGGGAAAAGGACTCAGTAGTAGCTTCTGGTCTTCTGCCAGTTGGTTGGGCTTGTGATCTGCTGCCAGTTGGTTGGGCTTCTGATTTTATGTTAGTTGGTTTGGCTTCTGATTTTGTGTCCGTCTGTTCGGTTTCTGATTGTGTATCAGTTGGTTCAGCGTCTGATTGGGTGTCACTTGGTTGGGTGTTGGGAGGCACTGAGGGTCCTTCACCTGGATTATCATCTACTGGTCGATCAGTTTTGTGTGTGCGCTTCTTTGCTGGGGCGACTGCCAGTGTCTTAGGCTCACTTTTTGGTTTAGCTGCTGTTTGAGTAGCTACTGTATTGGTTTCAGCCCGAGTGACTGGGGTAGCTGCTGATTTATCTCCCTGCCCCCCTGCCTCTACCTGCTGCCCTACAGTATCTAGCAGCGTACGATAAGCATATGCCAGGGCCCAGCTTATTGCAATAAGCTTTTTCTTCTTAGAATCATCATGGCAGTTCTCCTCCAGATATTTCCCCACCTCATCTGGGTTCTGAATTTGTTCATGTGAAAATTCCCAAGCTGGGGGATCAGAAAATTCCTTCAAGGTTTGGCCCATTCTCTCCCATTTTCCACACCATTCAGGATTTTTCACACCTGGGTCTACTTCTAGGTCAGCAATCTCATCAGCCCCTCTGGAGAACTCAGACTTCATTTTAGACAAGCTGTAGAACATATAGAGGAAGCCTACCAGAAAAATGGTTTCTTTAACAGTCAGGGGACATTGAACATTCTCTAAAAGTGATGTAACCGATTCAAAAGAGAAGGAATAAAGGAAAGACTGAAAAGCTTCATCCCCTCTAACAAACTGGGTGCAATTATTAATAAATCCCCAAAACATGCTACTGGAACTAGGATGCAGGGTAGGATGAAGAAGCCATAAACCAAACATACCAGGCACAAACTCCAGTACCTGTATAAACTTCTTATAAATCATGAACATTAAGCCCAGGACAATAACAATCCTAATTCGTGCACCTCTAGTGTAAAAGCTATGTGTTAGAGACAACATCGGAGCTATCTCTGAATAAGAAAACAAACCTAAGGACCAGAGAGGTATTAAAACTTCAAAAAAGCCTAGGGAACAGAAACACAGAAAGGACTCCATCCCAAGAGACATTAGGAATTCAATCAGCAACATGGCTACTGAGTACTCTATTCCCACACAAAGTACAACCAAAAATGCAATCAATGTAAGTTTTTTCCACTCTCTCAGGCCCCGCAGTTGGGCGCCAAAATAAATATATGTCCTGGTTTAGGGCAAATTTGGGGAAAACCTCCAAAGGGGTTCCTCTGGAAGAGTAAACCCAAACAGCTCCTCCCCCCAGCCGGTCTGGGAAAAGAACTTCCTCGGAGAAAAGTGGAAAAAACTATTTATTTAACAAACAAAATGCCCACAAATGCAAAGAATTAATAATATGAAACAATAAAACCTCTGCCCGCTCCGAAGAGAGATGGCAAACAGAGACAGTCTTTGCCGTGGGTGTAGCTCAGCTCACTCAGTCTCTCCGAAGGTCCAGGCCCGGCGGGGCCGCAGGTGCCAGCCCTCGCTGCTCCTCTGGGTTTTTCAGTCTTGAGCAGATTTAAACAGTCCTAAGAAAAAAAGGAAAAAAAAAAAAAACAAAAAAACAGGGAGTTTTCTCTGCTTAGCTAACTAGCTAAAAGCACAGGAGATCTCTGTCCCACCGCTGTCCGTGCCTCGGACGAACACCGGAGAGCAGCAATGTGGGGGAGTCAGGCAGTTTCCTCAAAACAAACTGCGCGCTGTTCTTTCTCCCCCTTCACTCCCAGAACAAGGTTTAAAGGTACAGAACACAATATACAGCACAAACAGAACAGACGATTGGGGATACAAGCAGCATAAAGTCACCCTACCACACACATATATGCACATATCATTCAGCACTGGGGTTGTAACCTGACAGAGAGTCAGAATGGGCAATGTAGGACCATGAACTCTGCAGATAATTCACTGGGATGACTATGGCAATGTCTTAGCTGGACAAGCTTTGGTTCTGACTTAGTTTTTCTGCATGAAGTCGTTTCAACAGAAGATTTGTGAACCTCCAGAATGAGAGTCCAGCCACGCTATTCTCTCAGGATTTTATTTCTGTATTCTGAAGAGTTTTATTTTACAGCTTCTTAAAACTCACATATGTGGGGTTTTGCTCTGCAAATGAAATGGCCTTGCTAAAAATACAAAGATGTAAAATGGATGATACCATTCCCAAACACTACATGAACAGTTGATGAATAAGTTGTACTTCAGTGGTTCTAAAATCTGCTACAAGGGGATTTCATTAATGAAAGTGAAACAATTAGCTCCTCCATATCTTTCTAACATGCAAAGTATAAAAAAAGCAAGTCAGATAATGCATCATATAATGCATTTTTAAATTTGCAATAGGGACAAACTGAAGCAAATCAACAGTGTACCTACACTAGTGTGGCAGTATTCATAAAAGGCAGGTATCATGGTCTGGGAAGAGAGCTTAAGAAATCCTGAAAGATTCATTTACAGAATAATAAACACAAGTGAAAGACCCTTCTTAACTACTTTCAGCATAAAGTTGCCCTCTCTTTAGAGGCAGCAGAGTTCAGAAATCTTTCAAGCCCCTGGGATTTTGTGTGTATTTAATTATCACACTATCTGCTTTATTTAAATTATCTATAAAGAGGGACTGACACTGTTTAAAGAGTTACGTTTTCTTTTGTGGCTCAGTAAAAATTATATGTGCCACCAACTTATATCAACAACTGTTTAGAAATTTTCTGTCACTTCTCACAGAATATATAGTTTTGAGGATATTAAAGAATTTCACATGAATAACAGTACTGTATTTTTAAAATTGAAGCATTTTGATCTCATGAGGACTTTATGACCTTCTGTTCAGATTCATCAAGTAGCTTTATATTTTATTTTAACAATAATATACAATACAAATAAAAATAAGGACTTGAGTAACACTGTTTTGTTTTTACAAGTGTACTAAGAAATTTCCCGATTTCTTCTCTTGCACATAATCAGAATATTTGCTCCAGGCTAGATATTTTTTTGCTATTATATGTTTTAGAGTCAGACCTACAGGCCAGCCCAAATTTACATCTATATATGTATGTATGTAACCTACTTCAGGTCTTGAATTAGGTTTTTGATGACAGCCTCTCTACCTTCCATATATAATAGATTCCTTCTGAGAGTCAGTCAGAGCAGGTGCTTGAAAGAAGACTTTGTTAATATCTCCTAAATAAACTGGTTCTGGACTCCACCCCAAAGAAAGCCCTACAATATAATTGAAGGAAATTCTGGACAGTATATCCTGTAGAAATAGTAAAATCTTAGCATATTATAAGGCCTTTGGAAGGTTTCTTCTTTCTTCTCTCTAGCTACGTAAATTTGTTCACACTTTTTTTTTTTTTTCTGCAGAGCTCTTTTAGTCCTTGGCTGCCAGCCATGGTAAAGCAGCTGAACATCTTGATTATCAACAACTTCAGCTGTATTTCCATCCTAGAAATAATTTCTTTCCTGACTCAGGTGACAATTCAGCCACAGAATAACAGGAAAATGAACTTATGTTTCCAAAAGGGTATAAAATTGACAATCACGCTTCAGCAAGAAACCTGACCTGAAGTGGGAAGTTCTGCACTTCAGAGCTTCAGAAGTTTTAAAACCAAAATGTTCAGAAGGTGCCCAATCAAGTTCACTCTGTATAAAATTCTATCTTTAACCTCCTGAGGCTTTCTTCCTGTGTTAACAATTATAGCAATAGGGGGAAGTGTACTGGTTCCTTTCAGCAAAAATGAATGTGATTATCAGAATAAATCAGAAATTATTAATGAAATTTAAGTCTTTTGAGGGAAAATGTTCCATTTCCCAATCTGAGAGCAACATATTAGTTTGAATTCAAGACTGACTGGAGATTTTGTATTAGATTCACCTGCTGTGGATGACAAGATCACCACCAGCTGTTTCTATCTTTTGAAGTTTGGCACTAATAATACATGTCCCAGATCAGCAGGTCTGTCCTACAAAAGTGTTATCCTTCAGCATTTCTGAACTCAAATCTTTAGTGCACTTAGGGAACAACTAAGGGAGAAGTGTCATCAAAAACTCTCCCATGAATTTAAAATGGAATATAATTTTTAGTAGTATATCCATGAAGTTGGTTATTTTTTCAAACCCTGGAGTTTGAAATTCTGCTTAAAACACCTACAACAGACACTGCTTCTGTTTAAAAAGATGTACAAATATTACCTCTGAAGAGAAAGTGTTAACTTCTAAAAGAAGATGTAATTGCCAAACTTCATAGTTTTAATTCAAATATCATGGCCTTTATAAATTAAGCATAAAGGCTGGGCCCTGCTGTGTAGATGTGTCATTTCATTAGTTAATCAGAGATTAATTAAGAGTAGAATTTAAATAAGAATTAGAAATCACCATGCTGTTTTGAGCAAGATTCATTGTGATCTATTCCATGCTGCTGTTTTCTCAAAAAGCATTGCTAGTACATGCAGATATTTCTCATTATTTGTGTTAAAACAGAATGTTGGTATATGACTACCCCTAAAGGACACCTTCTTAACAGCAATGAGTTCATTTGTCCTTTTGCTATGAACACTGATCACAAAACTATATTCAAATACGCTCAAAACTCTAGACAGTTTCGTCAAGTAGTCCAACTTCTGTCAAATAAGCAATTTTATCTAAAGAAAAAGAATTTGCTTTCCTACTAGAGGAATTTTCAACACTTACCATAAAACTTCAAACTTCAGGCTGGTTTGCCTTATTCTGTTTGATCTCGCTAGGAATTTAATTTCCCAAGCTCAAGAAGTGGCCCATGGGAATTTCATGAGGCTTAACAAGCCAAAGTGCAAGTTGCTGCACCTGGCTCAGAACAACACCAGTACCAACAGAGACTGGGGATGAAGAGGTGGAGAACAGTCCTGCTGAGAAGGATTTGGGAGTGCTGGTGGAGGAGAGACTGGAGGTGGCCTGGCAATGCATGATCACAGCCAAAAAAGCCAGTTGTGTCTTGAGCTGCATCCAAAGCAGCCTGGCCAGCAGGGACAGGGAGGGGATTCTGCCCCTCTGCCCCACTCTGGTGAGACCACAGCTGCAGTGCTGCATCCAGCTCTGGGGTCCTCAGCACAGGAAGGACATGGACCTGTTGGAGTGAGCCCAGAGGAGGCATACCACGTTGATCAGAGGAGGGGAGTACCTGTCCTATGAGGAAAGGCTGAGAGAATTGGGATTGTTCAGCTTGAAGAGGGAAAAGCTTCAGGGTGACATAATTGTGGCCTTTCAGTGTCTGAAAGGATCTTAGAGGAAAGATGGACAGAGACTACTTACAAGAGCATGTAGTGATGGGACAAGAGGGAATGGCTTCAAACTGAAAGAGAATAGGTTTAGATTAGATATCAGTGAGAATTTTTTTACTGTGAGGTTGGGGAGGCACCAGAACAGGTTGCACAGAGAAGCTGTGGGTGCCCCAACTCTGAGTGTTTAAGACCAGGTTGGATGCAGCTCTGAGCAAATGATCTAGTGGAAGGTGTCCTTGCCCATGGCAGAGGGGTTAGAAACAGATGATCTTTAAAATCTCTTCCAAACCAGGCTATTCTACGGTTTTGTGATTCTTTTTTTTTTTAGTAAGAACAGAGAAACACAAGACCACTACAGACCCCCAGCATCACTAAGGCTAGGTGCCTGCACTTAAAGAGCAGGAGCCATCTCAACAAAGTTCAGTCATCTAAGGGTAGTTATCTCCTCCAAGGGTCCTGGATGCAGATGGAGATTCCCCCGATTTAGTCTCAACCTGAGACACAAATCTCTGGCTTTAGAAGGACTATTAAACTTCAGAAGTTTCTTAGGAAGCAGATTTCCTTTTTTCCTTGCAGCACACTCTTGGGGCCTTTCTTAGTGTCCAGCCCACAAGACAGGCTGGGCATTAGGGACGTGTTTTGGTTCACTGTACTGGAAAGAATGAGCTTAACTAACCAGAGCACAGTAATTAGAAAACAGAAAGGGGAGACAGAAAAGAGCTGGAGAAACTGAAACAGTATCATACAATTCTGTGTAGGAAAATAATGTCCATGTTAAAACTAAGCTGATAAATAGATCAATCAGTACAGTCAGAAAGCAAAAAAGATACCAGGCTTAAATGGGATTTCTCTTGAAAGTTTCATGTGTCTGAAAGATTGACTGTTTTTTTCAATTTCTTTAGTTGTCCTTATATAAAATATTCCCTCTCTAATGTTTTCCTCTGACATCCTTAATCTGAGAATGCTGTAGAGATGAAAACAGATGAAAACAGATGCCTCTGTATGGTTTCAGGGTTTGGTTTTTTTACTTTTCTCTCTGCTTTTTTATGTAATAGCTTTAAATACAACAGTTTTCAAAGGAAGATTTTGATCTCTTGAGGTCTCCAGAAATTTCATTTTATGTTTTAGAAGCACAGTAATATTAATCTTGGCATACTCTTATTTAGACCTGTCTGGAGTTTTCTGCTTATCTAAAATTGCCTCTCCTTTTAGGTTGGAAAATACATAGTCCATTTTAGTCAAGCCATTGTGTCTTGTTGTCATGTGTGGAAGTGTTTACACCAAGCACTGTGAAGTCCTTCAGCTGCTCTCCATAAATTCCCTTTGCAGAAGTAGAGTGGCTGCTCCAAAGGACAATTTAGAGCACGGCATTTCATTTCTAATTTACATAATTCTGTATCAGAACCTCTCTTCCTGAATAAAATGAGAGTCTAAGCAGATTAGGTAGTAAGTAAGAAACCTTAATTGCATACCTAAAACTGGAGAGTGTGACTGTTCTTCCTGCTATGAAATAGATAGTATGAACAGCTTTAAATATAATTAGGAAAGACATTTCAGTATATAGTCTTCTTTGTAGAGGCATTATGACAGTAGGGCTATGAGACAGACAAGCTTTACACAGGAATTTAATAACTTTATATTATTAAGCCATAACTGGGGGAAAAGCACACTAATTTTTGAGTCAACAAACTCTTTAAATGTGTTAGAATTGAAATGGCATGGAAGCCATTTACACCAGTTCAAGGGGAACCTGAGAAAGCCAGAGGAAGGGAAATTCATAAAGGGTTACTACCTACATAGAAACCATATCTAGTTCAGGAAATCCCAGAGCTTCAAATGTTTGAAGGCTGGGAGAGCATTCAGGAAAACAAGATATACGTTTGCCCTGTTCTTATAGTTTCCCTTAGGCATTTGCTTCTGGTCACTGCCAGAAATTGGACACTGTGTTAAGCAGACCTTGGTCTGACCTAGAACAGATGCTGTTATGGACATATTTATGTTTCTTAAGAAATAAACTATAGACACGATTTACAGTTCCTTTTAATTTTTTTTTTATTTTTCAAAAAAGGCACAATTTCACAGTTCAAAGACATCTTCCAGGTGACATTTCAGAGGACTCATTTGTCTTTGCATGCATACAACATTTATAATTCTTCATTCTTTTAAATGTTACTTTTTTGCTCAATAAATGTCTTGTCAATAAAAAGCAATAGATTTAGAAAGGCATGATATTTTTTTTAGGGAGGCACTGATACATTCTGTTTACTAACAAAGTACTTCAAAGCCTTTAGAATGCATCCTCACCCTAATTTAGCTTGCTGCTCCTCTAAAAAGTTTAGGAGATGAAAGCGGAGCTAATCCGCAATGCACTCGCCATCCTGGCCATCCAGGCAGCACCCATACAATGCCTGCTTGATTAGAAGTGAATCAGGTGCAGAGTGCAAGGAGAAGACATCCATAGAAAAGATGCAGATTTCCATTGTTTCAGTCGGGGATGGACATCCTCCCAAGCCTAATCTATGCAGTGCTATCAGGTGCTAAAATATTCTCTGGGAGAGAGCAGCAGCAAACAAACAGGGTCCTCATTGTACTGCCCCGAAGTATCTGGTGTGCACTTGTGATCACACGCTGTTACCAGAGGAATGTGAAACAATAACATGACAGCCCTGCTGAACACATTCACAAGATTTACCTGTCAGGAGGACAGCGGACGTGCTGCACTGAAAGGCAGGGATGATAGCTCATTTCCTTGTTTTGTCTTGTTTGGAGAAAACAGGAGCACTTGAGGGGCCTGCAGCTGATGAGAGAGGGAGAGAGAGTAGTCTCTCTTTATTAAGCTGTGACTTGATAATGCTAAGAGAATGTTCAAGCATGTTCTGTTTGATCTGCCGTTCAGGCCAGCTGAGAGCATAAGCTGTTTAATGATTGCCTTATAGCTCCATGCAAGCACAGTGCTACCTGAAAAATGTATTGAAAGCCTTCAATTACTGTAAACTGGGGAAACTATGACAAAAGCTATGCTCAATGACATAAAACATGGGCCTGGCGTGAAACCTTATCAAATTCTTCTTTTGAACTATCTACTTCCTTAACTAGAATTTCGAGGCCATTTTTTAAAAAAATGTAAAGCCATGCTTGAAACACAAAATGAGATGTTTTAGCACTGACTCTGCTCTATCTGCAAAAAGCAGTAAAGGATATTGAAAGAATAATTCTTCTTTAGGGACTGGTAGCTACTATGAGCCCTACCAGAAATCAATTACTCAGAGAGTCCACCAGTGTCCCAAGAGCAGCTTTGTAAGAAAAGAGGCTGAAGGCTTGGGATGCAAACAGGCACTTAAGAAATGTTTCCATTGCCATAATAATTACTAATATCCACTAGCCATATTGTTATGAAATTCACCTTTAGACTAGACTGAATAGCTTCTGATGTAGTACAAGTAGGTTAAATAAAAAGTGGATTGATCTACAAGGAGAGATTGAAGAAAATATTGTTTTTCCTCAGGCTGGAGAGGAAAAGTCTGAGGGGAATGTGGCCAAAGGTCATCACAAAGACAGAGAGTAAGGTGCATGTGACAAAGATGGAATGGTCAATCACCAGTTCTGCAGCAGCAGAATGAGAGGAAATTTATTGAACCTACTAGAAATGGGTTTGAAAGAGGTAAAACACTTCTTTGCATGGCAGGCAGTAAACTTTGTGAGTTTGCTGCCATGTGAGGCAGTTGAGGCAGTCAATGGCAGCAGGTTCAAAAGGGGTTAGTCAGATTCATTTGGAACAGCTCCATAGACAAGTTCTGAAGGGAATAGGCAGAGGCATCATCCTAGACATCCTTCATGCAACAACTGTGGCTGTTGGGAGGTGTAATGGGAAAACACCACAGGATGTGGTTGGGCTTGCAGACCTTTCCCCAGGCACCATCTCCTCTTGTCTGGAGTTAGACTGTGGACACAGGCCATACTCAGACCCTGCAGGGTATTTCTCATGTTATGTCATCAGGACTGAATGGGAGCTCCTTCAGTCAGTGAATCTTCCTTCTTCTCAATTTAAACCACAAGCCTGAGGAAAAGGTCAATGTAGGAAAAGGTCAATGTCCATCAGCTGGCTTTCCTTCATATGCTACCCTCAAAAGAGCATGCACTTATGCTTGATTTTAAACACCTTAAGGAATTGTGTTGATTTTAGTCTTGAAGTTTAGCACATGTATACCTGAAGTACCTGGCATTCAATTCTTCTGTGAAACAAAGAGAACCGAAGAGTTCGCATCTGAAAGATAACAGATAAATCCACAATGAATGAACTATCCAAAACATCATTAATTGCTTCCTATTGCAAGTAGTCCATGACTTTCCTTAATTGAAGTGTCTCTCCTCTTCCGTCTTTGGCCTTCACTTACTAGTAAAGTAAAAGCTTGCCCTCATGCTTCTGTCCTCTCTCTTCTTTCTGACTTTTTATTCATCCTTTCCCTACTCATTCTAGCACAGGACTAAGGAATGGGGATCTTAACTAAAACACATAGTGTTTTGGAGAATTTCCATGGGATCTTTGGATCTCCATCAACAAAGAAAGCACACAGCATTTCTTCTAAAGGCTCTCATTGCAGTGTTTGCAGTATGCTTTTGAGGAGCTTGCAAGGAAATGCTGTGTGAACTCCACATACTGTTACTAAAGTCCAGAACACACAGAGGATAAAAATGGACTGCCAAACTCAGCAGCAACATGGTGTGTATTTGTTTTCACATTTTGCTTGCTCTTCCTAGGTTTTAAGGTTAAACTGATACTTAATTCAGATTTTTGGGGCTGAGCTTTCTCTCAAACATGCCACATAGGTCATGGATCCACACAGAACCCTGCCCCTGAAAGGGAGTGAGCACCAAATGCTTTAAATAATAATGAAAGGAGTCCCATCGGCTTACAGTGCATATACAGGGACCAGTGTCCACCTAGGCCTCTAAATTAGAGGTAGCATATGGCAAGGTTTGCATTCCTTGTAGAAAAATACAATTTTTTTTTTTTGTATAAATGTCCGATTCCTTTTTTGACATGTAGGAACAAAAAGATGAGAGAAAATAATGATTCCTCACATTGTCTAGCTAAGATCTGCTGACTGATAAGCAGAAAGGTGAAAGGAAAAGACATGCATGCCTGCTGTTGAAGAAAAGCCTATTTGCACATAATGCTCTGGAGAAATTATTGAACATTTCATCCACATAAAATACAAGCCCTGTCACCCTGCCAGGGTCAGTGAGACCTGGGCCAATCTATTGAGTCAGTTCTAGTTATGCAAGTTAAACGGTTTAGTGGTTGCTTTAATTAGGAACCACATTTTGTTTACAAACTCACAAAAAATGGTAGCAAAGAATGTTCCATGCCCATGCTTACCAGCCCCAGCACTTGTCCTAATCCTCATCCCTCAAAAAGGGTTTCTTTGCCTTCTTCCACCCATGCCTGGCAAGGTGCCAGAAACACATTCCAGAGTGTAACAAACATAGGTATTGCAGCATGAAAGTGAGACGGAGCACAAAGCATCTCTTCTGTGAGAATCCCATGCAGGACAAGGACAAGGAAGGCTAAGACATTACTGGCACTGTAAGGAAAACAACAGGAATTTAAATTAAAGAACAATAAAAAAAAATATTCACATCTTCCTACATCTGTTAACAACATCACTGCAAATGTTTTCATTGTGACATCAATCTTTCCTTCACATAATGCTTTTTTCTCATTCTTATCTCACAAACATATCCGCACCTTCTTCCATGCTGCTCTTTCTTGCAGATAGGAATGACCTTTCATAATCTATTTGTCCAGTTTCACCTTCACCTGACACAGAAACACCTTTACCCTGGCCAAAGGAACCTTTTTAGAATGTTGCTTCATTAAATTTCTCAAAACTTTAAACTCATCAAACATCTCAAACACTAAGGATTTGAAGAGGTGCAGTGGAAGTGACTTTGTGACCTCAGTGCTCTGCCAAGTTGAGGCACTTAGCATTACTCCAGGTGACGTGATGAAGGGACCAGTTCTGACCAACTAATACCATGGTCAGTCATGTAATTTTGTCATTTGCAAACGTGCCTAATGAATCAGGAGAATGACCCTCCAAGATGTACTGAAATCCAAAGAAAAATACAACAAAATTTGGGCTGCAGCAGGACCAGACATCCTGTTCAGAGAAGTTGTTCTTCTGTGCAGCTTCCTTTCCCCACTTCCTCTTGGCTTCTAGTCCTGTCCTCAGGTCATTAGACCACATCACTTCCCTGCTGTTAGCAGGTTATAAATACTGAGACAGATACCTACTGACATGATACTGATAGCAGTTTGATAGCAACAGATCTACATTATCAGCTGTAGCACATGCCTAAAAGCTAACAGAGATTTGCCAAATCCCCCTTGCTACTAAATACAGCTGCAAATTTGCAACTCCTTCTCTTTAAGCCTTCAAAGTCTTTACCATGTTAATATTCACTCAGCCTTGTGATTTTTCCTACACGGCTGACACAGAGCACATGAAGATCTGTCAACCCACAA
Source organism: Phylloscopus whistleri (assembly GCA_017589585.1). Lineage (NCBI taxonomy): Eukaryota > Metazoa > Chordata > Aves > Passeriformes > Phylloscopidae > Phylloscopus > Phylloscopus whistleri. The sequence goes on from JADMLD010000094.1 coordinate 3,176,945, forward strand.
AAAGTACCTTTTTTTAAGTACATTTTAAAAACCCAGCAGTTAAAAAACCAAGCAATGCAGCACATTTATCCCCGGTTAATACAAGGATTCTTAAACCAAAGCACTGCTGATCAATAGTGAAGTACCTAACTCTTAGCTTTATTGATTATGTCTGCACAGTCTTAATTCACAGATTAACTGTCCTGGTTCCCCAGATCTCTTCTTTGCTGAACTTTGACACAGCTTGCACAGAGTGTAGAGTATCTCCCTATCACATTCTTGATCTTTAAGCCAATCAATATATTCTAAATCTGTGTTGGCAAGTGCTAGAAAATTTGGTGCTGGTTTAGCCGGAGAGAAAAAGGTTGCTCAGCTTTCAGCACACACCATAAAGAAACATGCTCTTGTTTCTGTTACTAAAAAATGGACCAATGAACTGATGTTGTCTGATGTTCTTGTAAAAAGTCATCAGAATTTTTTAGATTTTCCCTAAAAGCAGAAGTGATTATTTTTTAAATTGAAGACAATAATAACATCAACAAGGCTTCCATCAATAAACCATGAATTTCAGGAAAATCTCAGTGCATGATAAAGAGAAAAATGCCAATGCTGTAACAGATTTCAGAGGACAGCGTTTGAACATAGTGTCTGTATTTGCAGGAGTCCAGAGTCCAATCAGAAAGATGTTACCCAGCTGACAGAAGAATTGAAGCTGCGATCTGTGCATTAAAATCAGGTTCTTGGCAAACTTTCAAGTTCTTCTCTAAGTACATGATCTGTAATAGGCAGTAAGGATGTTGGCATTGGTTTCAGGTATGGGAGATTTCTGCTGTGCAGTAAGTCTGTAGGAGTGAAGGATTTGGGTGAGAGAAGGAAAAGGGTGGGAATAGCCATACAACAGTACATCAGTGTATCTTTTCACAGCTGTGCCAACCAAAGAAAGGAGGGGAGAATGCATAAAAATTTTTCCCAGGTCTTAGCCTGCATTCATAAGGGACATTTGGGGTGAAGCTTCTTCTCTTGGTGTACAGCTTTCTGGAACAGCTTTGCTGGAAAATAATTTGAGAAGGGAAAGAGAATTTGGAGTCTTACAGACTGTACTCACTACTTAGATGTGTTGACTGTGTTGGCTTTACTGCCCCTGTCACATTTTTGAGACCATGGGTATGACAGTTTCTGCCACATGCAAGTTTACCCCTGCACCTACATTTTCACATTTTGTAAGAAGAATTCAGCACCACATTGTAATGAGTTAAGAACCATAGCAAAGAATAGAGCAGTTAACCAACACTAACTATAAATTTGAGTGTGACCATAAAACCAAAGGTATTGAAAGTCTTGAAAATCTCACAGGCTGGCTGTGTTAAGGGACATCAGCTACCTGAGGCAATAGCACAAAGTCAGTTTGTAGGCCTGACATGTACATCACAGACTCTCTTTTTGCATATCTTGTGATTGCTTTGCAAACCTTGGTTCAGGATTTCTCCAGTGCTGTCTGGGAGACAAGAGTCCTGTCTGGTGACCCTCCATGGATCACATTCTGTCATATCTCCCACCTAAGCAAATTCTTAATTTCTGTATCCAATATCGTATTTGAGGTTGGCATATTGAGCTGTTGTATCGAACACAGTTCATGCCTTACAGGCGATGACCTAAAGGGTTTTTAAGATATCAGGTAAATTACAGATGTCATTTCAGAAACTGCCCAAGTTTAAAAATAGATGTTGAAAACCATCTGCAGAACCATGAGCCTTGTAGTTACTCTCACAAACTCTACAGGTTAAATTACTTATCTATTTCCTGGAGGTGGAACAAGACATCTATTCCCAAAAGGCATTTCCCTCCCAAGGCTAAGTGATTTCTTCAGATGTTCCATTTAATGGGTGGAAGAAACTGGACGGAAAGCTGCACCCGCCAGGGACTGGCAGTCCTGTGAAGAATGGGGAGAGCTCATTGTGTGAAGTAATAGCTGTGACTCCCCAAGGAGAGCGAAAGATGGAAGGGAAAAGAAGGGAGGGCAAGTGAAGCCCATGGCAGATTAAGATCTTTTTCCCTCTTTCTTCTTGTTGGCTGCAGCTGGGTCTCACCCACTCTCCATCTTGAGGCTGTCAGAAAGCCAATGCCTGGCACAACGGCCAAGTAATTACTGGTGACATGTGAGCAGTATTTTTCCAGATTGGCTTTCCTGCCTTCCTGCAAGAAAAATAAACCAAAAGCTGTACCCCAACAAGCATGACAGGAAAAATAACAGTACTTGTATGGGACTGGTACTGGAAACATGCTGCTCCTCCAGCTGCAGACTGGAGAGAACTACTACCACCTTCACCCTTCATCATCTCAGCAAGGAAGGAAAAGATTGAAGGCAGAATGGGAGATGGGTTCTTTCCAAAGCTCAGCACATCTCTTTTAGTCCAACTCAGTGCCACACAAGAACAGCAATACAGAAATCCCTGGGTAAGGCAGTAACTGTGACAGACATGGAACTGCTTGTATTGGCTTTCCTGGAAAATAAAAGAACAATACCGCTCAGTTGCTTCCCCTCCATTCAGTCTGAGCTATATGACTCAGTCTGCCATTTTTTAGAGACCAGAAACCTCATGTCTGACCTGTCATGCAAGTGAGTCCTCCCAAATGATGATTTCTACAAGTCTTCTCAACCATCAATCTTTTCATGTTACAATGGGAAAATCAAATATAAAATTCCACTCTATATAAACTAGCCCCAATGATTTGTACAGATCTAGCCTGAAAATGTTACCTGCTGGCCAATGTAATGCTGGTCTCTTAAAATCAGGACCAGAGATCTCATTATTTGAAGACAAATCTATGCACTCAAACAAGATCTCATTTCTACCCAGAAGAGTCCCTCTTTTATTTTTAAAAGATCCTTTATTCTATGATTCTCAGCAGGAGCCACAGAGAATAGATTTCTAACATTCATCTTCTGCAGCCTGTGAGATGTTTGTAATCTCTCTTTTTGTGGACAAAACAGACAGTAGTAGGATGGATGGATGGATGGATAGATGGATGTGGTTTGTTTGGTGGTCTCATGTCTGTTTTCACACTTTAAGGACACTGTTTCTCTTCCTTTCATACCTACAAATGCTAGATTCAGTAGAGCAGCCCTGGAAAAGACTGTTTTGGTTATATACTTTGTCCTCCTGGAAAATATGAGGCCATTAGAATGCCATTTATGAGTCATGATTAGAAGACAGAAAATCCAAAGTCGCTGTACAGTTCAATGGATGAGCAAAGGAATTGGGATGTGATTTGCCACAGGCAAAATAGCTAGGTAATGTGAGATAAAGAAGAAAAAAATTTGAAACTACAAAATCTCAGAATGGCAAAAAATAATTCATGCCACAAACGATAGCAGTTATTGCTACAGTTAGTGATAATTCTGCAATACTCTATTCAAAATCCTTGTTTTCGTATGCTTCTCAGTAGAAAACATTTTCAGTATAGTTTTGCATTCTATTCACAAGTGAATTTCTTCATTGACGTTTTTGTTAACTTATTATGCAATCAATTATGTTAGAGTCACACAAGAAAAAAAAAATCCCATTCAAAGAAAAAAATCCATCTAGCTGTCTGGGCCTGTGAGGTTAATTCAAAATACCCTGCATTTGAAAGCCTCAAATTTGGGGTGTAGTCCTCCAAATGAGATCACCCAGCCAAAGTACCTATGATAATCAGTGAGATATGTCATCTCAAAAGAGCCCTGGACAAACTTTATAAAAATGTAGATTTCCTTGAAAAAATGATGTGTAAGCTGGGCTTGCTCCTACAGAAGCAAGTTATCAAAATAGCATGCTTTAAGATGATTTAAACCAACCCATTGTCCTTAACACCACAATAGAGCAGAACACACACAGCTACTGTTCCTCAGCTGAAGGATAATAACTTCCTGCTGAGGAATGGTGACTCCTCTGGATGTGTTAACTCATTCATTTTCAATCACATACCCATGTCTGTGAGAAACTCACCAGAAGGTGCCACCTGAGAAGCAACTGCTGCTTACCCGGCTCTGCTCCCCTGAAATCTCACCCCAGTCTTTCTCCTGGCTCATGCTCCTGGTGGATGAGACTACTCTCTGTCTACTGGGGCAATTGTCTCTGACCAAACTGCTCAGCTCCCTTCAAGGTAGTTTCTGAACCACTACAGTTTGTCCATAAATTTTTTAGTGATGAAATATAGATCAGTACTCAGTCTGTGATTAGTGATAGACCTAATGTACATGGTATTGTAGCAGGACGGGGTTAAAGGTTACAGGGTTACAGCTAAAAAGGACATGTCTGTGAGACAACAACTGCAGCGTCAAAATGAGAAGGTAACCAAACGCTGTACTCATGAAAATACTGAGCCTTCCTTTTTTTTTTTTTTTTTTTTTTAATATATTCCACATGTAACTTCCCACAGCATTATGAAAACATGAGCAGAAATGTAAGAAAAGAAATTGCAGAAGCAAGCCTCTATGTAAGACATATCTGTGTTGCTCATGAGCAAGTCTGGACCTTCTTCCTCTGGCACTTGTTTCTGAGTGCTTTGACACACATAAACCTGCCTATGCAAGAAAGAAATGCTTGTGGTAAAGTTATTAAAAAATGAAATTGCTCTTCAGAATATTTGGCTGGATCCTAAATAGAGAGTGCATTTATAACATGCTAACAGCAGAGGAATCACGATCTGCCGCACAGCAAATCCCTGAATTTTACCTGCTTCCATTATCCTCTCTTCTGCTCAATGTGTATATTTCTTGAGAGGTAGTCCAACAAGTCCAGTTCCTTCCACAGGAAAAGAAGATACTTCTGCACTTTGCAAAAATCCTGGTCCTGTAGATGTGCTGATGTGCACAGCACCAAGGACACACACTTGTTACAGGGTATATGTCATCTACCTTTAGTTCAGGTTAGAGAGCTCCTACTTCAAATATCCAGTGTAATCCCTAGCGTGTCATCCAGACCAGCAGTAATCATCATCTTATTAAGTACATATGTTCTGGCAGGTGGATGCCAGTATCCAGGCTGTGAGGGTTCCTTTTCACACTTCTGCCCTAACAATGTCTGGAAACTGTTCCACTGGCCCACATGATACTAAGTATGCAGAGTTCGGCTTTTGATTCTCCAACTCTGCAAATTCTTTTCTAAATGGATGATTTCTTTTTTGGCATGCTTCTTGTTTCTCACTGCCACTTCTTGCAAGAAAGAAAATGTGAATAGAGAGAGAGACATATACAGAGAGAGACATATACAGGAATTCACCCTTAATAGAATAAATCCCAGTCTTTCTGCTCCAGCCACTGTGTGCTTTTTACATAGTCCTATTAAGGACAGAGGTACTGGGATGAAGGAGCTGTATTTCCAATATAATAGGCAGATGTAGGTGACTTCTGTATGGTAACATGAAAGAATCAAAGGGGAATAAACAAATTAATAAATATACTGTGTATGGCAGGCTCTACATTCCCAAAGTTATGTTTGTATCATCCTCTTTTATTTTACTTATGCCTGAAGACTCCAAAAGTTTTACCCTGCAAGTATCACATCCTCTTGCATGAGTCCTATTCACCTGAGCTGTAGCAAACTCTAAGTCGTAAGATTGTATGAAATCTGGGCTTACACAAGACACAGAAACCTCACTTGGAATTTTATCATGGTTAAAAGAGTCAAATATTGTAGGGGGAGGGTTTCTCTCTCTCTCCCCACTCTTCCAATCCTTCTTTTCCCCTATTTTATAGCACTCACAAGTTGGATTTCAGGGTGTTAATAGAGCCCTGAGCAGAATTTTGGAAGGTGTCCAGCTCTACACCCCACCCAGATGAATACGTGGAAGCACACTGTTAACATGGCTATCCTGCCAGACTGAAATCAAGTGCAGAACAAAGGTTGAAAGGATGCCCTCCGAAGCAGGTAACCACAGGACTGACACAGCAATACTCTGTTTACAGTTTTATACCTCTCTGGTAAATAATTTCATTTCATTCTACAAATCCTTTTGTGGTAGGAACAGACACATTGCAAACAAGTCTTAATGTTGTGTGTTTTTAATGTGCTTTATCTTGTTATTTTCTAAACCAATCTGATATTTTGGCTAAACATAGGAATTGATCAAGTTTAGGATGTAGGATTTTGCAGGACTATCTAGTATCAGCTGTGCTGCCCAGTATCAGGCTAAAGAATATACAGCATTTTCTTTGTGTGTCAGTGCCAGAAGGGGCTGGGGATTTTGTAGAGCATAAAATGCTTTCTAAAATGTATTGCTACTTCAAAAAGCTTTCACTAAGCCCAAGGCAGGCACCCAGTGGAACTCTCCAGCCACTTCTACACGCTAATTTAGAACCAGGGATGCTGGTGCTCTCTTGGGTCCTTGGCTCTAGATCTAATATGTTGCAGCAGAAGACTCTCTACTTGTGATGTCTAAGGTTTGAGTACAGCATCTCCAACAGTACAGCTCCTCATTTATGTCAGAGGAACCTCTAAAATCCCTGGCTCCAAAACCACTGTTCAAGACTTTCTGGTCCTGTACAATGGAGTGAAGAGGCTGAGATTACAGGTTCCCCATCAACCACCATTGGCCTTATGGATCTGCAGTCAGGCCAATTGTTTCTGGGTGCCCACCTTCCTTAAAGCCACCCCCTTGCCCTGGCATCCCACAGGAGAACTGTGTGATAGTCAGTGTCACTGCTGAGTGGCAGGAGAGGGGTGGCAGGAATTAAAGGAGAGTTTTCATGCCAAGCTCTTATCCCAGTCAACACACTGTGGTGTGAAGTTGTTTGAAACATGATTTGGATGGGAACCACAGCAAAGAAGACTCACAAACCAGCAGACAAAATCAGTCAGTGCTAATTCAACAGCTTCCTTTCCAATGCAATCTGTCCCTCACCTGGACCCCTTTGCCCAAGGAGGACCTGCTGTAACTTCTGTGCTGTGATACAGCAATGTCAGGGTAATGATGGACCCTGCTCCCAGAGCCAAAAGCCTTACCTTCCTCACTCCTCTTCACCCAAGAGAGGCCAGAGGGTGAGAAAGGCCATCCCTCACCTCATTGCCTTCCTCTGAGCCTCATTGTTTTCTGAGCCAAAGGACAAAGCCCTTCTCCATCAGGGTGGTAGGGTTGGCTGATTTGTTCTCTGTGACAGACAGGATTATATCTCTGGAGACAAGGTTCCTCCCAGGTCTTCCTCTGTGACAGCTGGCTCCACAGAGGCCCTGCATCAGCCCTCATGTGTCTGGAACTGAGTCTGACTGTATTGATTTAGTAGTCCATTGTCCTGTGGGAAAAGTGCTTAGTGGTAAATACCAGAACATGATCAATAGCACAACATCCAGAGTCTGTGTTAGAGCTTCAATGCCAGGCCTTGGGCTCCAGAAATACCACAAGCAACACCACTGTGAACTGGGCATTGCCTGGTGAATTGAGTGGATCAAAGTAAGAAGCATCAGAAAGAGGACAAGGACACACACTGTGCCTGTTCCAGGTGCCTGCTGAAATTTCATAAGCCATCTGATTGTAACACATAAAGGCTCTTTGACAACCTGAGAGTTCAAAGGCGAGAATCTGAATGCTAAAAGCACATGATATTAGCATTCTGAGGAGACACTGGTTTCAGTGCAATTGATCCTGATTTTAAGAAGTGGAAGGTTGTGGCGGCATGGATAGGAATGGGATAGGACTGCTGGGGAAACTGTTCTCTACCTTTAATGAAGTATCAGTCTCATCACAGAGGTAGAGACAATTGAGCAAAAGCAACAGCTCACAGCACACCAGCATCAGCCGCCAATTTCTTTGTGACAAAGCATCTTAAAAACTTTTCAGCCAATAGTATATTGTAAAAGTTTACAGACAGTTGTTTTAACCAATCAATTATAGCACATGTACACCTGTTTAAAACAATACCCATTTGTATGCTTTTCCATTAACAATACACAATACCGTTATTAAGCTTAACACCTTCTAATATCTTATATTTTCTGCAGTGTTAAGATTTTTTCAAACATAGAAACTCAGCCTTTGTTTCCCATGTCCTTGTTTGCTATACTACTGTATATTACTGTATCTTTTCTAGTTCCAAACTTTTTTCAGTTGTAGCAGATTCTGAGTTCTCAGCTTTTTCTGTTTGAGGCCTCCTTCTTCAGCTCCTAAAAATCCTTTTTACTTTTAGTGTTTCCCACATAAGGCTTTTAATTTTTAAAATGCCAACATTGTGCTGTCACCAGCTCCAAGCCTGGAAACGCTGGCAGTTCATGACAGATGTGTCACATCCTCCTTCCCCTTTCTGGACCCCATTCCCTGCTACCCTCTAATCCTCCTACTACGGCACAAGTAAGTCAGGAGCAGTGTGACATATTCTTGTAAAACAAAATAGATGAGGTTTGAAGAACACAAACAGCAACGTACTAACCCAGTTCATCGTACGATCCCAGGCTCCAAACAAAAGGGCAAGGGTGGGGCCCACAGACCAGTCCAAGTGTCGGGTGGGTCCATGTTTTACGAAAGATAAGAACATATTCTATTAAAAAAAAAGTCTTTTGTACAGTTGCTCTTTGCGACCCTGAAGGGGGAAAAAATTATCTCTGTGCACAGACCGCAGCGGTGTGAGGCGGTGCACGCACAGGCGCTGCCCTGGCGGTGGCGTTGCCAGGCACTGGGGATGTGTGCGTTGTTCACAGGTCAGCACTGCCAGGGGAATGCTGATGGATATGTCTCCATCACGCAACAGCATGGCAGCAGATTTGCCCTATGGCACATTTTTGTCTTCTTGTGGTGGGTTTTTTTTGTTTTGTTTTGTTTTGTTTTGTTTTTGTTTTGTTTTGTTTTTGTTTTGTTTCGGTGGGGTGTTTTTGTTCGTGTTTTTTTTTGTTTTGGTTTGGTTTTGTTTGGTTTTGGTTTTGGTTTTGGTTTTTTTGTTGGTTTTTTGTTGTTGTTTGGTTTTTTGTTTTTGTTTGGTTTTTTGTTTGTTTTGTTTTGTTTTGTTTGTTTGTTTGTTCGACTTCTGTCTTAGGTGTTATTTTAATTGGCGGTTCTAGGATGCTTCCTTTTCCTATTACCAGGATTTACAAGGACTGGACATCCATGTGAATGAGGACATCCTCCACAAGGATTCTGCCATCAAGACAATGTGAAAGTCTCCTTGCTTTAGGACACTGCTCTTGAAGTGAGCTAATCATGGTCCTGAGCCACAGTGAGAGCATTTTATGTGGGACTTGTGAGTGTTTTATGTGTCCCACACCACTCCAAGCCAGCCCCTAGTCCCTTTGGAAGCAGCAGCATGGCCCACCAACCCCGCTGAGCTGGGCTAGAATGCACCCAATGCCCAGTGCCCTAGTGAGACTGTATGGGAAACCAAGCAGGGATGCAATCAGAAGCATGGCTTAAATACTGAGGCCAAGCAATCCAAGCAAATCTTGCCCTGGGGCAGGTACTCCCTGAATTGCCTAGGGCAGAATTTTTATCAGTTTCAGAGGCAGAAAACAGAGAATTGATTGAACCACAAGTGTAAGCACAAGTATAAACACAAGCACCTTGGAAGTATTATATTTCTTTACTGGTATGTTGTACTCACTGCAGATGAAACGTCTCGAAAATAAATTGGATTTGTCCGAAGGAGCCAGATTAAAAATACTGATCTACACCTGGGTTCAGATTCCTCAAATGTTTTTGACTGCTCAGATGTAAGAACCTGGGGTCAGCCCATCTTAGGAATCATCACGAAACAAGTAGTGTTACTGAAAAAAAAAGGAAAATTAATATCCTCTTCTGAAATCAATATAACAAATAAGTTAATTTTTTTTCCTGTTTCTCAATCAGGGAGAATGAAAATTTTATGTGGTTGACTTTCTGTAATACATATGTAACTTAGCAATTTGGCCAAGGATTTTATTCCAACCAGATGTTTATTCTTTTCAGGAGGGGTTAATTATGCCAAAACAAAATGTATGTTCCTTAGGAAGTAACTTTAAGTATTTAGGAAGGCAGGTTTGCCTGTTTATGCTAAAGAAAATCAGTCCATCAAATTTAATGACAAGCAATATTGTCCCTAAGAGAAGCTTTGTAATTACCCATCCATCCCTTTCTATTCTTTGTAATTATTCTCTTGCAATTATCTCCATCCTGCCTGATGTTTTTCTAAATCCTGCACAAATATAAAGCAAAGCAGCAGTCAGATAAATCACGATAGCTCTTTAAATTTCTGCAAGGGTTTCTGCAGTCAGAGAGAGGATGGTGTGGAAGGGGTTACACTTTGTGCTCAAGTTCCTCTTTTTGTCCCAAAGGAGAGGAAAGAGGCAGAATACCTCCAGAGGCTAATGAAACATGGAAACAATTTGTGTACAAGCGAAAAACCAAGGCTTGTAGTCTCTCACTGCCAATAATAATACTTTATTTCCTATTTGTACTGTATAATGTTCAGGATGAAAAACAAGTGATATTACTAGGTAATTCCCAAAGATGTCATTTTTTAGGTAGTGTGCCATCTCTCTTAGCTCACAGTGTGTAGAAATAACTCTGCTTCCACACAAACAAGAGTCAGGAGCTACCTATTTTGTTTTAATTTGAGCACATTGAAATATCCTTGATGCAAAGTTCAGGAAATTTGGCTTCTTTGAAGAATAAGACTTAGAAATTAAACTATTAACAATTTAGAGCTCTCCATCTGCAAAGGAAACCCAGTTAAACCTCCTTTACTGTTGGTATTTAAAACCTTATTTTTGTCCAAAACTAGAAAAGGTGGAGCAAAGCACAGGGTAGGTAGCCTGTGAGGTTGATTACAGATCAGCATTCATTATCACTGATAGTTTCCTCCAGAAAGAATTGGTGTGAAAACCAGCCCAAGCTTAACCAGGATGCAGCCTCATAGCATTAATGGAAAATTCCCCCTATTTTCACTAGATCTGGATGTGTCCAGGGAAGCAGCCGAAACTGCCCTCTAGAACAATGCACAAGGATGCTGAATTTAGACCCCCTGCAAATGACCACTGGGATAATTATAGCAGGTGTCAAAATCCCTAAGAATAACTGAGAAACAGGACCTCCCAGCCCACCTGTGGTGTCAGATCAACAGAGATAAAACAACAAACGAGGTCCCAGTGGGTCTCCCCAGGCACGGCAGGCAGGGAGCTGAGCTTGCCCGCAGGGCTCAGCCTCTCTCTGGGAGTTTGTTTGCTGCTCCCTTTGGAGGAAACCTCCCTGCTAGTGGTGTACATCCCCTCAGCAGGGACAGCAGCTCTACTGTCCAGGAATGCAAGCTAAGGCCAACAGCATTCCCATAATGTGCTTCCAGAGGCCTGAGCAGCTGACACTTGCTCCAGTGTATGCAGTGACTGCACATTTAGTGATTGTCTTGGCCCATCTGCACTTAAAGTTCTCATGAAAACCACAGCGGGCTTGCCTTTGATAAAGTATAAAAATAGCAGTACTGTATAGCCCTACATGCACAGAGGCACTTCCAAGGGTCTGCTGCTCTGTTATAGCCTGTTTCAAACCTACAGAAAACTAGAAAACTGATACAAGCCAGTATCTCCTGGCTTGGCTGATCAGCACTGAGAACAACCTGTACTGTGTCCTGGTTTAGTGCAAGGTGTCCCTGCCCATGGCAGGTGGGTTGGAACTTGGAGGTTGCTTCCTCAAACCATTCTATTATTCTATAATCCCTGGTGCTGTCTGCTGTGTGCCTCATCTGCAGCAGGTTAAATTCTCAGATGACATGCTAGTAGTGCTTGTATTGTTTCAGAATGGTAATGATGGGGAACCAACTAGTTATTACTAGAAATACTGTCTCAAACTGCCAGGTTTTTAAAAAGTAGCTTCAGCCTCATGCCATGTAATAATTGCAATCAGACAAAAAAAAGGAGATGCAGCCTCAGCCCTGTCACAGCCTTTTGCATGCAGGTGCCTCACCATCAGACATGCACTGGTGACACATGGCAAGTGAAAACACAGTGTTTTAAAGAATTTCCTAACCCTCAGACAGTCCAGGACTTAAATGATACAGGAGTGACAATGCTTAGTCATATCTTTCTAAAGTCAAGAAGGGGAAACTCTGTCTGCATCTCTCTTTCCCAGTCACTATGGAAATACTGCTTTAGGATTTTTAAGTAAATACAGGCTTTGGAGATAGAGTTTGGGAAGCCAACTCAGTAACAAAGGATGCTTCAGACAAGAGCTCCCTATTGCCAACTCCTTGCTGCTAAAACCAGGATATAACCATTAAACAAAATGCCTAGAATATCACAGAAGGCACTCTAATGTTGGAAGTTTCTCCTTTTTATTCACAGAATCATAGAACAGTTTGGGTTACAAGGGACCTTTGGAGGTCAGCTTCTCAAATCTCCTTGCCATGGGCAGGGACACCTTCAACTAGATCAGGGCCCAAGCAGCCTTATAATTCAAATTTAACAGCCACCAGCAGCAAATTCTAAATTCTAATTCTAAAGCAATATCAAGTGAACCTTTCACACAAAAGCCCCCTAATGTATATGTCTTGCCCTCATTAAACTCTGGTGCTCTTCTGGTTGTATCCACAGAAGTTTTCTGGGATGAGAGAAAGCTCCAAGGGCAAACCCAGCCTTTGCAGCCCCAAACAGGACTAGATACTATGGAAATGAATTGCTAACACTGTTGACCAGCTCCATTGTTTAAAGCAGCGCCCTCTCAGACTTCAGCAATAATTCAACAGTGAAATAAACAGCTCTGATCAGATAACCAGGGAAATTAGATAAAGAGCACAATAGCTGTGAAGATAGGAATATTTCATGAAGAGTCATATATCAGTTTATTCCTTATTTAAGTCCCTTTTGATTACTCTTTGTTTATACCTCACATCTGTATGGCAAGTCAGAAAGAAAGGCAAAGATCTTTTCTGACAGAATCTGTTTTCCCCCAAGGTGACATGTGCATGTTACCTTCATGACTTAGCACTCAGCCATCTCCTTGTGACTCTTTCATGTTACTTGCTTTGAAATCATGGCTGCGTTTCAGGACATAGCAATTTCCTCAGAGCTCGTTTTTATACTTTAGTGTGCTCCGGGGATACCAAACCATTCAAAAGTGCTCTTTTCCTCTGCGTCTGTTCCCACACAAGTCCAAGGCAACTCCTTTGAATCTCAGGACAGTATCTTTGAAATTCCACCCCTGCCATCACTTTGAACACAAGCAGGTTAAAACCCAAGCTTAGCACTTATTTTATACCCTAACATACTCATTTCTTTCAAAGTAAGTCATGTAACTACAAAAAAAGCTCCAAACAATAAAAAATCCAAGATGCCTGGATGTAATGGAATTAATGGAATCACTACACTCTTTTAAGAACTAAAAATGTTGCTGAGGGGGCTGAGTGTGGTTGCTGTGGAGGAAAGAAGCTACAGGCAGCAGGAGTAAGTGTTCAGTGCTGGGAAAGAAGAAATCTCCATCCTTGTCAAATGGGGCTACTGTGGAATTCAGGATGCTCCGTACACACAGCTGGCTATAAAACTCTTCAGATCATCCAGCTCTGCTTCTCCCCTAGAGCAAACAATTCTCTTTGCATTTCTTATTGCTCTTATCAAAGGTAAATAGGGTGGGCATTTTTTAGTACTCAAGGGTTTTCTGAGGATATTCTTAAAACACCTGGTCAAGCCAGAGGACCCCATCTAAGGGAGGAGAGGCCATTCTCTTTATAGGTTTGGGGGGCTACTTTTCAAGCTGACACATTGTGAAATACATCTTTTCTTCAGACAGTCTTGAGAGGTAGGTTGATACCTAGCTAAAACATAACTTTATCTAGGTTTTATAACCATTGTAAATAATTTGGGTATCTGATTTGTTATCATGAATTCAATATTGAATACTTTCAAATTACTAAATTTAGCAAAAGAGGCCAAAGCTACTGGTTTTCCTTTGCCTTTTTATGGACATGCCATGCAGCTAATGGCCATGCATTCCCACCCAGTGTCCTACTTTCAGTTTGTCACTCTATGTCTTAGGAAACTATACTTTAAATAGCACAGATAATACTTATAAATAATAAAAGGCCAAACACTTTAAAAGTCTTACTTTAAAAGTAACCACAGAAATCTAAAAATCTTTCAAAGATATCTCCTCCACCTCCAGCTTGTGAATGAGGATCTTGCTACATCAGCTTCAAGGATGTGGTATCCTTTTTCAGTTTATCTTACTCTGAGTTCCCTGGATTTGAGGACTTACTACCCTCAGCAATACTATGTCTTAATCACCATTAATTATTCTCAATACTAATCTACCTTTGGAAAAGTATTTTAAGGAAATTACCTTAGCTTTTTCCCCAAAGCAGTTCTACGGGAAGAACAATTCAGTTGCAGTTAGGAGAACCTCCCTATGGAAGGAGAAGGTTTTCTGAGGTGATGAGCAAATCTTAAGCACTGCGTAAAAGTCCCCAAAATTCCTTCATACTTAGTCAGCCTCCTTTCTCTCCAGGTCTCCAAAAATAGATCCTCTTCCTCCTGCAGTTCCAATGCTGCAAACTGGAGCAAGTTGCAAAGAGTGAGAAACTATGCAGAATTAGCAAATATCAAACTGGTGAGAGATTAGAGTTTCCAATCATAATGATAAATAAGTTGCTAACAACCTCTCAAATTTACTCCATTACAAATATAGAGCCAATTCTCTAACTGTAGTAAAGTTATTTTGGAAATACCTCACTGTAAATGAGGCAAAGTTTTGACTCTATTTCTTGATGACATAACACTGAAAATCCCACAGTACTCTGCTCAGGTATAATAAATGCAAATTATTTTTAAAAAGATGTAAAATATTTGAGAACTAAGGTGAAAGTCACAGGCTTTACTTCTCATTTAAGCAGGAGCAGCAAAAATCAGACTCTGGGTTGTTGTGCTTATTAGCAAGGGGAGAAGCAGAGGCACTCACTTTAGTAGCAACTGCAAGTACAGCTTCTCTGAATTGCATGGCCAGGTTCTGAAGATGAAAATAAGACCTGAGGATGATTTTAAGTGGCAAGTGTGAACATTTAACAGTGACAATTATTTTTAATTTTTCACAAATTGTTATAACTAGACATAAGAAAATTGTGCATATGTTTTGCAAACACTCCACTACGGCCAAATCCTTCAATCTTACTTAGGTAAGGTCTGGGCTAGTAGGATTTATTTCACAAATTCATGCATTTAGGATTTGTAACACAAAAGTCTTCCCAATGCTGTTTATTCTTTTAAAAATCCTCAACATATCAACAGGAACGCAGAGCATATCTTGGGTTGCATCATTACCTTCAGTTTCAGGAATTACTAAAATCCCCTAAGCTACAATTTGTCATGATTCTCATTCTTGGGAAATCCTTTAAAGGAACTGTTAAAGTAATTAAGCTAGTGTCCTCGATTTAATCTTTAAGGCTGCCTAGCCAACATTGAGTCACCAAAGTCTTCTAGGTCAGACAGGAAAGGAATTGACGTCATTGCAAAACGCCACTGCGTAAGTGCCTCTGAAAAAAATGGCAGCCAAGTGCACACAGTTGGATAATCAGATGCTGTGAATAACAGGCAGCTCAACAGGTGAGCTTAGGGAATTAGGCACTTCAGAGCTGAAACAAGAGTGTCCTTATGCAGATGAGAAAATATCTGCGATGCACTTTCTCTGACATAACATATTTAGCAAACTTATCAAGATGTTTCCTCAGCCCAGAAAGTCAACCAGCCTATTAGGAGTGATAATTTGGCACAGAATATGCTCGAGGGACAAATACGATAAGGGATGTTTCATACAAAGGGGCTTCCACTGCTAGCCACTTATGTCAATCTGCAGCTAAAAACAGAGCAGCACAAAAATAAACTTTAACTCTTCACCCTGAGCAATTAAGCTGTTTTCTAACAAAAAAAGCACAGCTTAAACAGGCACCAGGAAAGACAGATCCAGCTCTGCTGTAACACTTACTCTTTAAAAGTCAAAACCAAGCATTTAAGCAGGGCATTCTAGATATTTCCCCATTCCATATTTAACATTTCCAAATTCCAGATGAACAGGAGTGGAACCACATAGTTCAAAGAGAGACCCCAGTTTCCTCAGAAACTGAAGACCCTTCAAGCCTTAAGGTTCCCGCTCAGACTCATTTTTAGAAAAGTCACAAACAGGAAGCACATATGCTGTTGTCCACAGGCAAATGAAGGAGGAATAAAGCTGCGTTTAGGCGTACACTAACCTTGAACCTTATCCCAGTGACTTATACCTGCCGCAGAAGACTTTTCTCATGACTAGCAAAAGCCCACATCCTTGCAGTGATTTGAAGGATTCAGAAATGTATCTAGTTCTGGCTGTCCAAAATCCTTATCCTTATCCCCAGTACAGCCTCCTTGCATCTCAGAAATCCTTTCCACAACAGAAATAGGAACAGCACATATTTGTTCTTTAAATATGTTAATGGTTCTGGTCTTCAATTTATCTCTAAGAGCTTTATCTATCCAGCTATAAAGCTGACACTGTTAGAGTCATACTAAACCTAAGCCCTGACCAAACCTAAAGCCCATGTGACTCATGGCTGTTACAAAATTCTTCAATTTGTTGTCCACTCCAATTCTTCCTACAAGAACAGTGACACAGCATCCAGTAACAATCTCAATTCTTCAGCCTTCTTTTACAGGCAATATAAAGTAACCATAATTTAATGATGGCCCTACAGCATCTATCCACAACAAGAAAACTTCCCCTGTCAGTACCAAGAGGAGCTATGACTCTAACAAGACTTGCACAAATACACATCTTCCACATCGTGAGAAACTTTACCAAGCCCTATCTTGAACCCAAGATTTTAAAATTTTGTATTTTAAAACATGCCTTAAGTTATTTTTACTTGTCAGACTGAACTTTCCTCCTAGCACTGCAGGGCTTGTGGGATCCAGCAGGGAACGGTCTTCACCTTTGTGGCACATGATTAAGGCATAATCATAGCAGAGTGCCTCTGTATAGCTTGCAGCATAAACAATGATACAAAATGCATACTTCAAAGCACATTCATAGCTCTGCTGACTCTGCCATCATCCTCATAAACATAATCAGGCTACAGTTTCACCTTGAGGTTAGAGCTTCTGCCCAGGACAGACCTGTTTTTATTACTGGACATGCAGAGTTACAGTAGGATGAAGACCAAGCCAAAAAAAAAGGTGAAAGAGTGCTGAGTTCTGGCAGAAACAAGTTTGCTGTGCTGTACCTTATCATACAGTTAGAGTTGGGCACAACAAGAGATGAAGAGATTGCTTTATCACTGAATTTTACAATACCTGGAGGTCGATGATGAGGGCAGGTACCCAGAGAGATGCCTGAAATGGATAAGATGCAGACTGGTGTTGAAACAACCAGCACTGACAGGGTTGGGCTTAATGAGCTATAAAAGTGGGGCTAGAACTGGCTGAAGCAGAAGGTGGTATGCAAAGCCCAGCAAAGGCTGAAAGCAGTAGCAAAAGGCTCCAAATTTCTTAATGTGGATGGTGTCAATAATGTCATAGGCCTAAGTTAAGCCTAGCATTGAAGAGGGAACTCTAAATTCAGGATAGTAGGAATTAAAAATATAAAGAGGTTGCAGGATCCTACCGAGACAGGCTACTATCACCTTAGATACAAATATAAAGCTACCCAGAATATATGTCCTGTTAGGACAGAGAGAGCAGATTGCTTATTGACCCACACACATTTCCACAATTTACTGTCTAAATTTGTAATTAGAAACTCTGCAGCTTTTATAAGATCCAGAAAACAAGCAAACAAACAAAACCAAAACAAACAAACAAAAACCCCCAAACCAGAACCAAACAATTAGTAAAAGGCTTATTATTAGCCACAGCATCCTGGACCCTACCCCTCACTCTAATACTTTAGTTTTAGTTGAGCCATAGAGATTTCTAGCAGTAACAGACCAAGTATGGAGTAATTAATGATGGTCTCTCTAGGTCTTTTCTTAGCTTTGCATGTTTTGCAAGATCCAACAACAAAGCCAGCTCTTCTTTGTCTCCTACTCTGAAGGAAAACTCTTTCCCCAAATAAAATGCTGGCCTTGCCCATACAACAGTGACTCACTAAGAAGAACCCAGTTGCCTCTGTCTGCCCTTATCCTCATGGTGCCAGTCTTGCTCTTCATTCCCCAACTCAGAAATAGTTCTCAAAATGGGATAGGGTTTTTATGAGGACTGAATAAGACCACAGATCGCAGCAGTGGAACATTTCCACCTTGATTTTGCCTCTGCCCTAGTTTCCATTCTTAGTTTCCTGTTTCTCTTTCCCTCCACTCTGGCCCACCAGTGCTCTCCTCTCTCCAGCTCTCCAGCATCCCCATCACACAATATTGATGCAGTGTGCACAGTGGGGTAGCTGGATGAGTTAGGCTACAGGATGCTTCACCACATGGGTTTGGCAGCAGCTGATTTGCTCCTCCCTTCACTTATTTCTCTCTTTCTTCACTTCTCCTTTCTAAGTGTTGGGAAACCACAGAGCAGCAGCTGTCCCAGCCAAATGGGACCAGCAATTTGCTCAGGGGATGTTCAGGCTGGTCAGGACAGTCAGAACATCAAAACACACCCTCAGAGTCACACTTCTGTGGGAAGGATGACTCCTTGTAAATTTTTTGGCATAAAAAATCAGTGACCAGAGGAGCTTGAAGCCAACTCGGGCAGCCCTGGTGCTGCAGTGACTGGGTACTCTAAGCTAATCTGGTCCCCAGGAAAACACAGAACTGATTATCTAAGTCTGCATGTCCCCACCATACTGCACTGAGGATCTTTGGGAAGAGGGTGCAAAGTTGCTGAAGGCACAAGGATTTTTTGGCAGTGGAAGGCAGTGCTGGGTACAAGAGAGGCTGGAAGTGCAGGAGCAGGATCCACAAGCAATCATACACAAATATGCAGGGATGACAGTTGGATAAGGTGGGAGGTGTGTCAGAACAGAAGTGAGGATTTAGTTTGGAAAGTTTGTATTTCCCTGTTAGGAACTTGATTAGAGGGATAATCAAGAACATAAGTGACTGACACTGGGGTTTCTGATCCAGACATCTTGAGCAACCATGGACAGGTTTCCCTATGCCACACAGCAGCAACTTAAGTAATACAGGAGAACAACCTTGATTTTCTAATGAGTGGTGAGATGGTTAGCAGAAGACTGTGAGGTACTCAGAACTGCAGGGGATGCTGTAGCCACAAATCAGCTGGTCTTATTTACCTCAGTGCATGAGAAAATTATTTAACTATCCCTAAAAAATAATATACACCCACATCAGAATTTTCAGCTAAAAAATTCCTCAAAGCTTTTTCAGTTTTAGTGAAGAAATAATTCAAAATACTTAAGGTTTTGTTTCAAATATGACAGCTGAAAAACAATGAGTCATAAAGCACATGAAATATGTCTCTCTAGTGGTATTTCTCAGTACTACCAAATGATTCTTTTACAATACAGATATCTGATAAGTTGTTGTTTATGTAGACTTGTGCTCTGATAATCCAAACAGACTTTTTTCCAGTTGCCTTGAATATCCAGTGCAGGGTGAAAGCATTGTAAAATCCAGGCACAGTGAGTTCTGGCTCCCTCTTTTCCAGTTTGCACCAGGAAACTGGAAGGCAAAGATGGGTGAAGTGATAATAAAGGCATCTTTGTGAGTAGGTGCCACAGAGCTGGTAAAGCCCAGCACAGAGAGCAGCTGAGATTTATGCTCAAAGCCTCAGTAACTCTCCTCCTTAACCTTTAGAAATCCAGGTCTGAAAACACTGTGTAAACAAAGCAAACAAAAGACAAATTCTAATGCAGCTAACCTAGTCTCTAAAAATAAACAGACATTAGCACTTATCCTCATCCTTAATTAGATGAAATAGTATTCTTCCTGCAAATAGGTAAGAATGACATTTAAGATACATGAGTATTTGGCAGAAAAGATGTCATAATTTTCCAGAATAATCTCCTAGTTTTGGACAAAGAAGTGGCCAGAGTCCAAAGAGAAATAAACCCTTTGTAATGAAGTTTATCATAAGTCTGGAGAAAAATGTCCAGTGGGGAGAGCCTGAGGGAGCTGGGGTTGTTTAGCCTGGAGAAAAGGAGGCTGGGGGAGTGTTGGAGGGGGGGAACAGACCATGACCTTATTGCTCTCTACAGCTACCTGAAAGGGGGTTGTAGAGAAGAGGCCTAAGTTTCTTTTCCCAAGCAGCAGAGGAAATGTCCTCAGGCTGCATCAGGGGAGGTTTAGATTGGGTATTAGGAAACATTTCTTCACAGAAGGGCTTGTCAAACATTGGAACAGGCTGCCCAGGGAAGCGGTTGAGGCACCATCCCTAGACGTGCTTAAGAAATGCATAAATGTGGCACTTGGGGACGTGGTTTAGTGGTGGACTTGCCTGTGAGGCCTACAAGGGGCCTTACACGATCCTGTAACTCTATGATTCGTTGATTTTGAGCCTTCCAAGCAAAGCTGACAAGCCAGGGTGTCTGACGCTGGCTCCCCCTTGGTGGCTGTGCATGGCAATCCACAGCCCCTTCGTCTGCCACCTCGCCAAGCACCTTATTTACATGCCAATGATTTTCACCCTCTTCAATCACAGATAATAAGGCTGCCTGGTGACAGAAAGTGATGGCCATTTAAACGGCAGGCCTATATTTTTCACTATTAACACCATAAATATCCAACATCATTTTAAAGCACTGCAGAAGGGGAGGGACAAGTGGGAATTATGAAAGGACTAGTAATAGCCTGTAAATAGCTGTAAAATTTGGGCTAGACTGTCTCTCTACTACAGCACCTAAATTAGCAGTGGATGTGAGGAATGAGTGGGCTGCCAAGCACCGTGAGTGAAATCTCTTCTACTCAAATTTTGAGGTAAGATTCTCATTTCTGCACATCTTCAAGGTAATAAATTTGCTTCCAGGAGATTCCAGAGCTTCTGCTTTTAATTAACTGTTAAGGGACATAGGCAAATACATTACTTCCTCCTTTTCCTTGTACTTGATCAAAATCACAATCACCCTGAAGAGGTTTTCAGATCATTCTGATGGTCACTTGGACAATCACACCAGCAATTACTTCTACTTCATAAGTTCCCCTCCTTGAAAGGTTAGCTTGGCATTCCTGCTTCCACTGCTATGCAAACTCTCTTCTTAGGGAAACCAGAACAGGCTTGTCCAAAGGACAAGAATGACTTTGTATGTTTAGCAGTCCTTCCTTTCTTCTCCTCCTTCTTTCCCCCATTAACACAGCAGTTTACAGTGGCAGACAGAAATCTGAATTGTGAACTGCTTAGCTCCTGGGAAGGGTTTGTATCAGATGAGCTAAGTAGTGTTTACCTCTAATTAAAACCTTAATTATTACAAGGGACTGTCTGGCCACACTAAGGATTTGTTCTTTGGAACTGCAGCGTGTCAGCACTTCCTCCAGAAAATAGTTTTCCAGTTGAAAGTCTTCAGAAACTGCCATAAAAGTACACATTTTATACAAACATCACCACTATTTTCAATTTTTTCTTTAGAGCTTGGAAACAGTTAACAACTCCTCTAAAATCAGCTGAACAAATGCACAAACATATTTTTATAGGTTCTGAAGCCCTGAAATTTCCTTTTTCCAATTTATGACATTTTAAACATTTACATATTTTCAGATGGTCAGTTTTGTTTGGGTGTTTGTAGGAGCCACTTGAAAAATTTGAAAGAGTAGACAAGCTTATAAAAGCAACAGTTTACAACTCAGGTCCTGGTTAAGAAACTTTAGTGGAACAGAGTGTTTCTGGGGAAAAGCTTTAGCATTTTTTTGTCCTTGTCATTTACTGTCATAATAGAGGAATGCCTCTCACTATGGAAAGGCTCTGGTTGGCTGGCAGAGTACATTATGTACAGCCAGGATACTGCATCCTGGATTGTCATACCTTTCCCAGACCTGCCAGCTTGGCTGCCAGCCTGAGGTAATAGGAGGTGCTCAACTGATTGCTAACAACAAGCAGTACTTTTGGGTCTTTACTGGCTGGTAGATGAAGTACAGTGTGTGCTGGAAATTACATTTCTTTTTCAAAAGAAGAAACTGTCCAAGCAGGGAATATCAAGTAAGCACAGAAGGCAATTGGGCAGAATCAGGTTTCACACACAGACCTCCAGGTTTCTAACTTTACTTCAATGTTATTTCAGTGTCACCTGAAGCATCTGACAGTGACAATTTCAAAAGGCACTAACTAGCAATAACATTGATTCAGGAACCTATAAGAATCCCAGTTTTACAGCAGAGAGTAGGTAAGCCTGTCAAAGGTCTAAATAAAGTAGATGAATGAATGCAACCGTCTGTCACATGTGCATTGTGTGGTACAAAGGTAAATTTAAGTTGAGCTAAGGATGTTTTAAGAGCAAGTGTGCAAAGCTGAGCTTCTGAATAGGTATTATGTCCTATCAAGGACTCATTGTTTAGCAGATCCTATATCTAACAATGCTCATTGTGAAGGCTCCAAAGATCAGTGCATTAAATACCAGTTTTTCAGACCCCTTCACATTTTCAGTGTCTTCCAGTGCTGCAACCACTTGGATATTCCTGCTACACTCACACCTGTATGTGGTCTGTTGGCTGTCTCTGTGCTGTTCTGGGAACGGGAGAAATAGCTTAGATCAATGGGTTCAGCTCTTCAAGAATTTTATCCTGCCCCCTTTGAGAGAAATCTTCTTGGAATACTGGAAATCTACCACACACACGAAAAACGAAATCTGGATTTCAAGAATGGTTCCACCTGGATGGCTGTTTCCAACAGAGCCCAGGAGTAAGAGCACTGTGTAAGCTATGGGTTAGCATGCACTTAGAGGTTCTGACTCTGTGTGTACAGCTGGAGGGAGGATATGGCCTTCTGCAGGAGGAGAAATTCCGGTTCATTATGCTGCGTGTAGGAAGTGGCTTTATGCAATGCTGTCACGAGCACAGGGAGACAAGAAATGCTTCCCTACTGACAACCTAAGCATGTGAAAATGCTGTGATCTGATCACCAAAAAAGAGTGGAAGGCTGATGGCAGAATCAGCATCAGAGTGGCATCGTGGTGCAGGAGTGCTGGCTGAGAGATCTGCACACCCCTACGGAGGAGAAGGTGAGACCTAGCCCTGGGTTTGTAAAACCAGTGCCATGAATTGCAGCCAACATTTAATTGTCATTAATTCCCACAGGAGTCGTGCTCATGGGGCAGATCACAAGTGGCAATGCTGGGGTATGGGTAGCTCTCCCAGCCATTATGGGTGATTAAAATAAGGATCTGTATTTTCTTTCTGGCACAGCCTCCAGCAAGGAACCCATTGGGGTCAGGCTGGAGGAGGAGGAGAAAGGCAAAGTGAAGGGGGGGGTAAAGGATGTGTGTAAGGGGAGGAGATCTTTGAAACCACTGCTTACAGTTGTCAGGGGGGTGCCTTTGTGGCTCTGGCAGCTCTCTAGACCTCTGCACAGGAACAGAGAATTTGCTGGGTTTCAAAGACAACTGAAACTACTCCTTCTTTTGCTGGCAAAGGTGAAAGATTACTGTAGATGTCCCTCGCTTACTCTTGAAAAGTAATAGTTAATAAATGCCATAAAGAAAGATTTCTCTGGAAATGTTTTCAGGTTTGAATCCCAGATTTTACAAATATGAATCCGTGCTCCATCTTTGTGTCCCATCATACTGATGCAGGGCATGCAATTAGCCACCAGCACCACAGCAAGAGGAAACAATGCAATCAGTTTTGTCACTGGATAGCAAACCAGCTTGCTGGCAGTTTGAGCTTACTCAGCTCAGCTGGGTTTCTGAGCAGTGCATGCTGCATTCAGCATACCTTTCACAATAAAATTATCCCTTCAATCAAAACCTAGACATTTTACACACACCTGGCAGTCCTCTATAGTAGCTGAAAACTAGTGAATTAAATATCACAAAATCTTGCATGTGCTAGGCTTGTTGTTTTCAAGCATCTTCAGAGACTAAAGGCAGCCAGGGTCTGGTCTACAAAAGGATAGGATGAAGTTCAAAAGCAGCATCTGTAAAGCACTAAAAGTCAGTGCAGAATGTGGCCACATAGTTGTAAAATCAGCCATGTTAAAGCACATTAAGGTTAAGGATGTTTTCTTCACCTTTGTGTTCTACTGCTCTTGTCACTGTGTTTGGTTAATTAATTTACAATGCTCCTCCCACTTAGAAAAATTTCCCATTCCAGAAAATCATTGTAGCAGAGTTACCCCCTATCCCCACTTCCATCAGCCTTACATTAATGTGAAGAAGGAAAAAAAAGACAAAAGTTTGATCCTGTCTGTGTTCAAACATAGCAATCCCTAGCATTCAAATGTTTCCAAACCGATTTTACTTTCAGATTATAACTGGTGAGAGATTTGACTCTTATATTGACCCCAGGGTGAAGTAACATTAAAGCTCAGCACCAGTTTTGAATTGCAATTCAAAATTAAATGGCAGTCCTTCAGAGCTGCTCAGCTCTGCAAGTCAGCCATGGGTTTTCCAGCTTGAGCCAGCTTAGAAAGGTTCTGACTGTGATTTAAATTTTGTCAGCACAGAAATGCTCTCTACTATGTCTTCCCACAGCATTCAGTGGCCCTGAATTTCTGGTACTCTCATTCTTTTCCTCAAAACTGTAGAGTTTTTATCTGATTAGCTCTAAGTGATCTCAATAACTACTCAGATCTAGTTATTTCTTGAATCCATTCCTTGGAGATCAAATATTACATCACAAGAACTCTATCCTGTTCCAAATGAAACCAAGGACAAAACTTCCACTGATTTCAGTGTGTTCAGGATAAGGCCATAAATCTTTGAAAATGGAGTGTCCAATTTTCAAATTAAAACATAATGAGCTTAATAGTCATGGATTTAAAGACTGTTGCATTTTGCATCTTGCATGAGATTCTGCAGCTGGGTTACAAATACTACAAAAACTTTGATGGTCTGAGGGAGAGTCATTTTCTGGGAGCTCCCATCATTATCTATCAGGCCAGTACACAAAACACACAATGGAAGTGATACTGCCCTGATGGCAAACAATGTCTTTGGAAAGCTTCAAACAATTTCTTTGTAAACAACTGATCAGGGTAATTACATTTTCTAATCTGAAACTGTGCTGTGACATTGTTTCAGGTAACACATGAATCATGCTAAAGGGTTTTCCTCTGCTAGCACCGGCTACCTTATCTAAGCAAGCTGCAGTCTAAGGATGGAGACCTAAGCCTGATGAAGTATTGTACTGGCACTGCAGGTAGTGGCTCCACCACCTGCCCCCAGGTCTCCTCCAATCCACTGCTACTGTTGGGCAGACAGCTCGCCAGGCAATTAGAAAACCCAAGGAAACAGCAGAGCTCTGCCTAATGCCTCATGATCCCAACTCATTTTCTTTAAAAGATGAGGTGTTAGATGGGACAACCTTGCTGCATATCTGAATGATGCTGAGTCCAGGTGAGAGAGCTGCAGCTCCACTTAGCAGAAGGCAAACATGGCTTTGATGACTTTGCACTTGCTAATGAACACAAATGACCTAAAACACAATGAGTTCGTCTCCCACAACTTCTCAGCAAATTTTCAATGTAATAACATGGCTGTCAAACCCTCATCACTTCATGGGACTGTGTTAATAAACTAGTCCAAGTACAGTACACAAATCACACGTAATCTTGCAGAAGAAGCAGCCCTAGCTTTCTGGCTTGTTTGGTTTTGTTTTCAACAGCAGTTTCAAAAGGAAAACTGCAGTATGGCCTGCCTCTGATTTTATTCTTCAATCTCTTGTCATAGATGCAATCTGCACACTGCTTAATTTTTGTTATCATTTCCTTGGATATCTACCAGCTATGATTGTCATGATTAAATCAGTATTGACTTAATTACAAAGGGCTTTACTCAAGATAAACAGCAAAGAAGTGATCCAGAACGGTGAGAACTGCACTGCTGAGTGAGAGTGCCTGGCAAAGGCCTTTCAGACACTGCAAGCCATCTTTTGCTCCTCACATAACTTTTTGTTTTGTTTTGTTTTTAAACCAGATGTGTTGTTTTTTGTCAAATCCCAGAAATTAGATCAGTCTGGCACCTCTGAGTCTGACCCCTGAACCTTGTCAATGCCTTTGGCCATCTTTGCTGCTGTCAGAAGCTGCATTTTCAATTTCACTCCAAAGTCGATGCCGTGGTGGTCTCCATGAGTCAAGCACTGAGGCTTTCTTGACTTTCCTCCTCACAGTGTCATGAACAAAGGACATCTGGATTTCCTGCCCTTCCCATGTTTATCTCCTGCTCCAAGGTATTTCTATTCTGCAGGATGAACACATAGTCAATCAAATAATTATGATAGAGGGAACTATTGCATCTTTGCTTGCCTCTCTTATTTGACCATGCAAAAATTTAGGTATAATTTAGACACTGAATCTGTCTTGGGTGAATCCTACAGCAGAGCTCTTACAAATATTAGTATGATTATCAGTCCTTTTCTAATTAGGATAGTAATCATGTATTACTGACACAAGAGATGACAATCTAGCTTTTTTTAAAGTCTTCAAAAAATCTCAAATATTTTTTGAGAATACCATACGGAAAATATACATAATCACATGTGAAGAGGCAGCAAGGGACCAACTTGGGATTTCAAGTGAAAAACTAAGAGTTTAACACAAATTATACAAGATTTGCTTAAAAGTTTAGGACCTAAATTAAGTTTTTAAGAGATTGTGGACTATATATTCAGCTGTTTGATACACAGTCTGTGGCTAACTATTATCTGTTGGCCAGGGAAAAGCCTGGCAGAATTTCCACCAGGTGTGCAAATATCCTGGTTTTCCTCAAAGTCCTGCCTTCTCAATAGACCCCTTTAGCATTCTCCTGAATACTATCACCAGAATAGGAGACATGGAATTCAATATAAAATTCAGTCTTCTGAGGTTCTTTTTCTGCCACCTGTGATAAAAAGAGCATACTCCCAGATAATGACTTAATATCCTTAATTTCTCATGCATGTCTGTGCAGAAATTTCTCTTATTTTCCAGTAGGAAAAAAGCTGCTATTACACTCTTTCTCACTTTCAAGAGCTGAAATAGGGCCCTGCTTATGATGCATTTCATAGCAACACAGAATCATAGAATGGTTTGGATTGAAAGGCACCTTCAATATCTTTTAGTTCCAACTCCCCCTGCCATGAGCAGGGATACCCTCCCCTCAACCAGGTTACCCAAAGCCCCATCCAACCTGGCCTTGAACACTTTCAGGGATGAGGCACTGATCCCATTTCCAGAGAAGAAAGGTCAAGGTGAACTAACTGATACCTTCTGGTGGCAATGTCTCATATCCTAATTTCCTGTATGCCAATTCTTATATGATATTCCTCAGGTTTTGGTTGGGTTTTTGGTTGGTTTTTTTTGTTTTTTTTTTTGGGTTTTTTTTTTTGTGGTTTGGTTTTGTTTTGTTTTGTTTTGTTTTTTTTATTTTATTTCTTTTGTAAATTTTCCCTAACTATTGAACAATTTCTCCAGATGCTTGCAAATAGCTTAATTAAGTTTGTGTCCTCTCTGTTCATTGGCTTTTTTTTGTTCATTTTGGCCAGTCATACAATTGCTTACAGTCCTCTCTCCTGCTTTTTGGCTTGACACAGGGTAGTATGCTTATCTGCAGGAGTTAGATTTACCCTCATCTGTGGGGGACCTGATAAATCCTCTCTGAGACTATATACAGGCAGTAAAAAGTGTTATAAAGCACAGAGATTCTGTGGTGCAGAGCCAGATCTAAGGGGTGCAAGCTAGTTACTTGTCCATGGGCTTCTGACAAAAGTCAGAAAGCTAAAACTCAAAGACAGACAGGAAAGGTCTTCTTGTGAAGAAAGGATGATGGATTTGCTGATATACACCCTATATCCTTTCTGGCCGACAGAAACTTCATAAGGTCCATCAGAACAGATGCAAGGTCCTTCACATGGGACAGAAGAAGCCCCTGCAGCAGTGCAAACTGGAGATTGCCTGGGAGGGCAGCAGCTCTGCAGAGCAGGACCCGAGGTGGAGAGCTTGCTGAAGATGAGCCAGCAGTGCGCCCTTGAGGCAATGAAAGCTAAAACATGCCAGGCTGCCTCAGCAGAGAGCAGCCACCAGCTGCTGCCCACCAGGGAGGCCTTTGGAGCCCTCTGTCCTGTCCACTCTTGGGCTTCTCAGCAAAAGGCCAAGTGTTAGACCAGGTGCAGTGGAGGAGCACCGAGGCTGTGGGGCATGATGTGCAAGGAGGGCTGAGGAAACCGAGAGAGTGTGGAGAAGGAAAGGCTGGGGGTGGAGAGGAATATGACTCCGATCTTCAGCTGCTTAAAGGACAAGAGGGAGTCAGACTTGTCTCAGAGATGTGCAGCCAAAGGGCAGTAGGCAATGCCCACGACTTGCATCCAGGAAAATTTTCAGCATGGATAAGAAGAAAGAAAATTGTGGTAAGAGTGGTTAAATCCAGCTAGAGAGGTGGGCAAATCTCCACCCTCAGATACTTTCAAAACCTGATGAGGCAAGGCCATGAATAACCTCATCTGGCTTTTAAATCAGCCTTGTCAGGAGCAAAGGGTGGGACTGGATGACCTTCAGGGGTCCTTTCCAATCTAAATTATTCCGTGAATCTATAAATAAAGTAGCAGTTGCAAGAAAAAGGAGCTAAATCAGATTGAGGAGGGGCATGAGTCTTTCCTGTGCTGAGATGAGAGAACAAGCCTGCAGGCTGTTGCTACTGCTGACCTCTTTAAGAGCTGGGTGATTGAAAATCACTCCTGGATGCAGTGGAGCGTGTGTTCCTGGCACAGCACTTGCATTGAGACATTCCCAAGTTTCTCTAAGCAGGGGCCTTATCTGGGTGGGGTGCTGTCAGTCAGGCATTTTTCCCTTCAATTTTGCCTCACCCCTTGCCATCACAGTGTGTTAAGCAGAGCCTGTTAAAAGGACTCATGAAACTTCCACACTCCAGGAAAAGGAATGTGATTTTTGCAATAATTTTAATATTTAATATAATTTCTTGGGAAACAATTTCTGCCTTTGAGGAAAGAAGTGTTGCTCTAGTAAAATGACCAATGACATACAAATCCCACTTCTCAATTAGAACACTGGTCAGCAAGAAGAAACAAATGGACTTGCGCTAAAAGTATTTTCCTCTCTTTCTATTAGCTAAAAATGATTTTAATTATTCAGATGACTTCAGAAAGTCAAAGGCTGTAGTAACAGCATTTTATGTGTTGGCTAATTAAACTAGTGGAATGCATGCTCTAATTTCTAACCAAAAAATGTTCTCACACGTGCCTTAGAGATGAATTCCTTCATCAGCCACTCACCCCACACATACAACTCCACTTAAGTTTATTGACTCAAAAAGTTTTACACTAATTTAAAAAAAAACAAGTTTGATTTTCAGACTAGTCAGTTGGAGACAGAAATAATTTTCTTTTGATAATACCCACCCAAAACACTAATCAAGTTGCCAAAAAAGTGTTGGAGTTTGGATTTTCCTGCTGTAAGCAAGGATGTGTAAGCCAGTCAGCAACCTTGCACATGCAAGCAACTCTAATAATCTGATTTCTCTTGTGTTTGAGTTGTTCCCTGCTGACATTTCATAGGTTCAGGGCCTATGAGAAGAGTTACAATATATGGTAACAGTAATCAGAATAAGTCATTATGCATAAATTCAATGGACTTTTTAGGATCCTACATATTTCACGAGCGGTGTCTAGGTCCATTCTTTCAAGACCCCAAGTTTTCACATTTCAAAGAAGCTCCTAATTTTTATCTCTCTATCCTTTTGTTTTAGTGTCACATTTCATTATATTCAGAATTTGATGCTGACATGTCACAGTTAGTAATTTTCACTTCTAGGCAAAAGGACAAAAGAAACATCTATGCTATGAAGTTACCATCAGGCCTGAGAACAGGGAAACTCCATTCTCCTGGTCCTCATTCAGAATTCCACACCATTGCCTTTTTGCCCAGGTTGAGCTCAAATTCCAAAGCCCCATATTGTGCTTATGATGAGCCAGACTCAAGAAATCTCCCAGGGTCTGTAATGTCATTCCTGATCTGTCCAGCCTGTGGGAAAGGAAGCTCAGATCACATCACAGTGTAAGTGTGATCCACCTGTCCCTTAGCACACCACATCTGGAGCCAAGCCTAGTGTGACCGTGGGTGTGTGTTGCACAGATGACTGACAAGCTCAGTCTCAGTCAGGCTCATGGAAAGAGCCTGGCAGTGAAAGTAGCCTCAAGATGGTCCAAATCTCACACATGATTGTGAAATGTGCCCTCTGTTTAGCAGATGACCATTTTATGACCTTCATTAAAATATTTTATACTCAATCAGTTTTGTTTTCAGCTTGATTTTGAGTCATGTGCCTAACTAGTCCTTACATATAATGAAGTGCCAACTCTTTAAAATACATTAAGGTGGACACTTTCAGTTAGAAAATTGTCTTCTTCATTTTCAAGGGGACACAACTTCTGGCATTTTTTTTAGCTATTACACCAGGGATCTCAAAAAGCATGCAGAAGTTACCTGAGATAAGTTGTGGAAAGAAAAAACTGATGATGGTAGCTCACATATCCCTAGCTCTTGTCCAAGCAGTGCAACAAAACACAAAGATTTTAGTACATGCTGCCACATCCCAGACCTTTTACAATGCATGGCAAAACTCCCAGTGATTTCAATAGGAGTAGGTTTTAACGCAAAGTTTGAGAGCTTGGAAAAAAATAAAGCAAAAGTATTTTTAAATCTTCATTTTAGAACAAAAAAATAGGCATCTTAG
Source organism: Phylloscopus whistleri (assembly GCA_017589585.1). Classification (NCBI taxonomy): domain Eukaryota; kingdom Metazoa; phylum Chordata; class Aves; order Passeriformes; family Phylloscopidae; genus Phylloscopus; species Phylloscopus whistleri. The sequence continues at coordinate 3,207,623 of JADMLD010000094.1, forward strand.
AGGGTCTATATCAAAAGTGAAAACTGAGGCTGGAACTTAACTCCAGCTTCATGCGTAGTCCTAACCTTTATGCCAGTATACTGACCAGTTTCTTTAAATACAATAGAAACTCTGTCACTTTGAAGATAAGCCCTCACAGTTAGCTTAAAACAATAATTCTGTACTTTCTTTCCTGTTTCTAGATTTATTTTAAGTATTAGTATAAAATGTCAGAGTCTGATAGCAGCCAGATCAGTTTGTATAAAAAATCGACTGCCTGTTTGTAGTATATTACAGGCTATATTTGACACAGGAAAGCACTTAATCATGAATGCTATCAGCACACCACACCCATCTTTGTAAGTGCCTTATAAGCCAGATTTATCACCGTGAACTCGGACTGGATAGAGACAAGTAATAATGAATAATGCAACCCCGTTCTGCAGAGTTAGGGTTAAAGGTGTATTATCCACACTACGACATCAGACTACAGTTTGGAAGCCATGCTAGAATCTATCAATGTCACAGAGGCATCAGGAGAAATTTTGGAATGATGTCCAGAGCAGTATTTCCACTGGAGTCATCAGGTTCAGATAAGCAGATAAAAGTGAGACGGAATCTGCCTCAAATACATGATCACACAGATTTTGCACATTTAGGTATTTTAAATCTCTCAGCTCATTGCATTTGCACAGCAGAAATGACAATCCCTAAAAAAAAAAAATTGAATTAAAAGCAGAAACATCTTTGCCATGTGTTAAATTTGATTTTATTTCACTTGCCTAAATTTGTGTCTCTGTTGTAGCTTTTGAGGTAAAATATGCCACTTCTTGGATGTGTGGACTGCAGAAACATACTGAAAAATGTAGGTGTTATGGAGGAGACAGGACCTTTCTCCTTTCCTCTGTTGGCTCATACAGAGAATACTGCTCCCTTCCAGAGAGGCTGCCCCTGTAGCTGGTCACTGTGGTTCTGTGCCTACCACTGTGCAAAGCTTTTCCAAGCTCACAGATGGAGTCACCAGTGGAAAGGGAGCCAAGCCAGGGAGGCCAAACAAACTTCAGCCATTCCTCCAGCTCACTTCTGCCCTTCGTGTCTCCCCAGCTCCTAATAGCAGCACTTTCCAGAGAAGGGAAAGATCTGGTGGCTGTAGGACTGCCTCTCCCTGTGACCCCCTGCCCAGCTCTTCCCTGCAATCACTATGCCCCACACCAGCTAGCCCATAGGGAGAGGAAGACAGAGGACTGCAGCAGGAGGTCCATGGGGCTGGGGCTAGACCAGAAATGTCCTTCTCTCCTTGACAGAACACATCAAGAAACCAAAATCTTTGCTAGCAAAACAAGCAAAAAGCGCTTCCTAAAACCTCCAGCATTTGCAAAAGCTAACTGGAGAGTAAGATGTGACAGTCACTGGGGGGATATGTTGTGGCCATTAACATTTTTAACACACACTCATTACTAAATATAGCCAAAAAGAAGCTCCTTTGCCTGTGAATGCCATTTGTTCACAGCAGCCCAGTTAGGAGTCACATTTTAAAATCAGAGTCCTTGATATTGTCTTGATTAACAAGAGGAATTTTGGCTGGAGTTTACTAGCATATTAGTTCAACCTAGCTCAATCACTTTTTGTTATACAGGAAAGATTTTTGCCTTCTATATACTCCCAATTTAAACAATACCTACTGGAATAGTGCTAAACCCTCAAATGTGTTACAAGTTAATGCATCCATGGAACTGTTATTAACTTATGAATCTCCTGAACACAGAAGGTACTGATGTTACTGGTGTGCATTCTGGTCCATATTTCTGCAATTCAAGAGAAACATTCATAAAAATATTACTTAGGTAGAACACTGTCTGTATAACAACCTGGAGAAAACACCCTGAAGTTTCCAAGGGTTGGTTTCATACCTCATCTGACAAATCCCACCTCCTTCCACAGATGGTGCCCAGGTGCAGTGGTGAAGGATTTTTCCATGGAGACTCAGAGGGCAGCATGCCAACTGCTGTGCTGAATCACCAACACTTCCCAAAGTACCCACGAGATCCCAGGTGGCCCAGCCTTGCCAGCTTGGGATGAGGTAATATGGCTGCAAACTAAACAAAGACAAAAACCATTAAGTTGAATTTAAAGAGATATGGCAAAGTGACATATTTTGGTTTTCAATAGATAAAGATAATTTTCATGCAGAACAGACATCCATCCATTGAATAACTTCTTTTTGGATGCTGTTAATAAATATTTTTTATTATTATTTAATTAGTAGTCCTATAAGATATGTATTCAACTACATAATGCTGTACCTGAAAGAAATAATTTGGTACACCTGTTGAAAACTTTAAGCACTGAAAAACAAGATGACACTAGGAAGTGCATCCTTTACTTCATCACTCTAGCTCTAGCTTTTGAGTTGAATCTGCCAGCCAGCAATCTGGACTTTCAATTTATTCATTACAGATTGTGACCCACAGTTACCAGATCTAAAACAATGTACAAGAAAGAAAAAAAAATCTATTAATGAGATATCATTGGTATTCAGAGCCTTAAATTACATGAGGCTTTAAATTAACAGAGGAAAAATCAGGATAAGGAAGATGTATAGAGCAGTCAAAATCCCAAATCAGCTCATTCCAGGTAAGTGAGACTAACAAATAGATTCAGAAAGAGCTAGTGAATTTCTGCATTCTAAATTCTGAAAAGTATCACAGTTAAAACTGAAATAATCTCACAGAAAACTCAAACAGAGGTTAAATACAAGGATTATGAAATCACAGAACCACAGAATGATTTGGGTTGGAAGGCACCCTAAAGATCCCCTCTTTCCAGCGCCTCTGTCAGGGGCAGGGACACCTTCCACTGACCAGACCTCTCAGAGCTCCATCCAGCCTGGCCTTGAACACTTCCAGGAATAGGGCACTCACAACTTCTCTGGGCAACCTCTTCCAGTGCCTCACCACACTCAGAGTAAAGAATTTCTTTCTGATATAATTTAAACCTACATCTTTTCAGTTTGAAAACATTGCCCCTTGTCCTGTCACTACATGCTCTTGTAAAAAACCTTTCTATTTATATCTTTCTTGTAGGTTTCCTTTAGGTGCTGGAAGCTTGCAAGCTGGAGGATTCCATAATAGACCTCACCTTCCAGTAATCTGTGAGTTTCCTCAAAATACTGCTTAAGAAAATAATTCATATAGGATGCATTATACTTAAAAAGTAGATTTAAAAAATAGGCAGAAAAATAACAATATAAAGGCAGTACTTGGGCATGGAAAAGCTTAAATTTGCTACTAAACAAATGGCAAATGAATGGATATCAAATCAAATAGCAAAGACCTATATGTTTCATACAGGTAGCATTAGAAAGAAGTATTAATCAATTTTAGCTCATTAAATTGCTGACCCAGCCTAGCCACTGTTCACCCATGGATTCCTACACCTGCCATCCTGCCTGTGAGCTGCTTTTCAGGATTCCCAGACAGATTTATCCTTACGAGTACTGCTGTGACCTACAATCAATGACACAGGTACAGAAACAGAAAAGAAATTATTATGTCTAATAACCACTTCTAAAGCTCCATAAATTGATTAGCCTGCTTGGGTTTTGTCTTTTTTTTTTTTTTACTTGAAGCGAGCTTGCATCACCTATTTGTTTGTTCTCTTTTGGTGTATAAAGTGGATCAAATGGAAAAAAAAAAGCCTCTGTTTTCATTATGGCTTCAAAGTTCCCCTGGAGAAACATCTGAAAAGGGGTTTTACAACACCAATACCAGGGAAACCAGGGACCTGAAGTGAAGGCCTAAGAAGTTCTGAATATATGTCTGTATGTTGCTGTTCTTATCTTCCATGTCCTTGCCAGGCAATACTGCAAAGATCCCTGCCCTGAGTACTCAGTGTATAATTCAAGAGGTGAAGCAATCTTGAAGGCCCTAAAGGTCACTAGAATTCTAGCTTTAGAAGTGATTATTAGCCATAATAATTTCTTTTCTGTTTCTGTACCTGTCAGAAGACATCCCCCTGGCACAGGCACTGGCTCCAAAACCCACATATGTGCCAAATCCATGTCCCTACCTCAGTGCTGATGCTCTGTTGCCCTGCTGGGTGCTACAGACTCTGGTGCTCACTCCAGAGTGTGACACACCTGTATCAGCTGCCCCAGGGTCTACCCAAGGAATCTGTTCTTTGTGTGAGGGTGTCCTGCACTCGCAACAGGGGTTCTGTTGCTTCTGTTGCTCTGGCACACACACTTTTCCCAGCTAACATTTTAAAGCTCTCCCAGCAGGAGCAATGCACTGACCTGCAGGAGAAACCCATGATCACTCATCTGATGGCTCTCAGCCCACAGCTGCAAGAAAGAAAATGCTGGAAGAGTTTCCTTCTCAAAGTCACTTCTAGGCTTTCTTCTTCCCCCTGGAAACCTGGAGATGGTGGCTGCTGCTCATCAGATCACACATACCTTCCACACCTCCTTCTCATGGAAACAGCCTGGGTTCTAGGGAACAGACATACCCATCAGCATCTCCTCAGAGAGCCAACAAGGAGAGTGTGTGGCTGGATGCACTCTGTAGCTGTGACCTGTCTGGGCTGGGGGCAGCTGTTATGGAGTGTGGGTGCTCAGCTCCTTTCAGCCTTTCCCCTATGCTGGGCCCATTCACACCACCCTGTGCTCAGCACTGCAGGTGTTAGCAGGGACACTACAGGTGCCAACACTCCTGGCTTCTGTTTCTCTGATAAGGACCTGTAGCTGGACATTGTGCCAGGGGCCATGCCTTTTCTGGAGCTGGATAAATGCAGAGCAAATGGGAGACGGTGGCTAACCCCATAAAGCAGTGATGTGCCTCACAGAAGCTCTGAGCATTCTGGTGGCAGCCTCCGTGCAGAAGAAATACTCTGCATGTAGTGGTCTCTGTGGTGTCCTGAAATGTGACCCAGCACTCCCAGCTCAGGGCAAGCAGCAGAGAGGGAAAAATCAAGTACACCTGACTATGAGAATTTTAAAGGTGGAAGTAGATCCTTATATAAACACACAAAGAGCTCACCTCTCTTGGCCAGCATTAGAATGCTTGAATAAAAAATGGGTTATAGATCCATTATAGGTGACCTAACATTGTCATTATTCAGAACTGGCCACCCTAGCACCCTACAGGTATATGGCCAAGAAATTTAGTATTCCAATTGTCAGTGCAATGTTAGCAAAGACAGAGGTGGCTCATAATGTGCTGTGCCTTGTGAGGGTTGCTGACTCTGCCCCAGTTTCAGAATTCATACAATCATTTATGTTGGAAGGCCCTAAAGATTGAGTGAAATCACTTAGGTAACACTACCACATCTACCACTAAACCTCTTCCATTTGATTTCTCAGCATTCACTGCAGTATTATTATTAGTTCAGCTTAGTCACAGAGTCTTCCAGGGACAAACAAACCCAAATTCCTGATGTTAAAAAACAAACAAACACAAGAAACACAAGCAGAGAGGGGAAAAATCAGGAGGAAAATGTGTCCTTTGTGCACTGCAGCACAGTCAAAACAAAACACACCCATGCTCCCCCCCACTTTGCAGCTCACTTTTAATTTGTGCTGAAAGCTGTCTCGCTGCTGGACTGGACAGAGGGATGTGCCAGAGATTCCCTCTTGCTCCCATGGGTGGGATGTGAAGAATTCCTCTCTTCATAGCTGACATTCCTGCTGCACTGAGACAATAACGTACAATCCTTGTCCAAACAATCCTAGATAGACACTGTGATTTTTTTCTAATTATATAAATATGAGAGTGTCCATTGGATATGGAGCTTCCTGGCCAAAACCTGTATTAAAAACAGAATATCCCATGCTTACCACCTACAGTTAAGTGACATACTTGGGGTGTTCTTATCCTGCCTTCCCAAGATTAATTATTTGAGACTGGCAAGGGGATTCAAATTAACACATAGCTATTCAAATAAATTTTACCCCTGGGAGATGCAGGAGTCAGTAATATGGTCAACTGCCCATTTCCCCTAATAGCAACTGGCACAAGCACTGAAGTCTGGTGTGTATTGTACCTAAGCATAAGCCAGGAGGTGCTTCATCATAAAGCCATAACACTTTACCAGCAGCTTCAGAATAAAGTGTCATTTTGTCTGACATGTTTGTGCTGCACGGATGGGGTGGAAACAGAAGGGTTTGTGGTTGTTTGGGGGCTTTTTTAGGTTATTAGTTGGAAATGTAAGCATGAGTCAAAACTGAATATGGGTCACAAACTGCCAAAGTGCTGTTTCTGATCTGAAGACATTACTATAGCCAGTAGAAAGCAAATTTCACTGTTATCACTATCATCACTCTTAGGTGAGGTTCTGGTGGAACCCAGTGCAGAAAAGTAGAGGAAGGAGATGGCTCTGATCTTCAGTTCAGGTTCTGTGTGTTAGCAACCCACAAAAATGGAGATGTTTATGTTTGTGGTTCCAGAGCAAACCAAAATGAAAGAGAAGCCTTAACTGCAAAATTAGGGTTTGGGGGTTGGACAAATTTCCCACTGCCTTGCCAGGCTGAGGTTGTCAATATCAGTGATTAATGTCCATCTGGGTTCTGAGACTGTTTTTAATCAGGGACAGCATCAGAGCTCTGCATGCACCAAAGAAACACAGGGTTGTCAGACCTGTTTTATTGTGTGAGGTTGTCACCCCTGATTAGATTATGCTTTATTACACTCCAGAGATCTCAGAAAGATTCTCCTTGTACCTCTGCTCACATGAAGCTTGCTCCTTTCTGTGCAGATTGCCCCAATAGAAAACTCTTCCTTCTCTCAAGATTAATTAAAAGTATCAACTTTTCATTATGTGGGGTTTATTATATTCAGTTTTTTAAAGCTTGATTGTTTTTCTTTGCCCTGGAATCTGATGGAGGAAATTTGGAATGACAGCATAGCAGATCCAATGTAGCTTGTACTCTGTCCAGAGAAAGGTTATCAGCCATTCAAAAGTAGACCTACGGAAAACAACAGGGTTAATTGCTTGAAAAAGTAAAACTTTTAAGAAGTAATTTAGTGATACTGTAGCCCGTTAGTGAGAGGTTCTGGCTTCTCTACAGAGCTAGTCCTTTATGGAGCAGACAGAACTCTGTTGATCTTGACACACTCTTGAAATATTCCTTGAATTCACGGACTCGTATCTCAGGGCTACTTTGTGTTTATTCAGTCTTTCTGAACTAGGAATAACTTGAAACTACAGAAAAGTTTCGTGCCAGTCAGACCACTAAATTTTTCATTCAGTTTATCCAATTACTGTAGAAGAGACAAGACCCTCCAAAAATTGACTCTGCCTACAACCACTTGTCCACAAAGTAATCTGGATTCTAGATGACTGGAAATACATCAACAGATGTTATGCAGAGATAAGAGTTCTGTCTCCTGCAAGGAACTATAGGCAGAGGATCCATGGGATAAGCTCTGGGAGATATTTTACTATAAAAATATAGATTTATAAGTGCACACTTACAGACACTAGAACATGTAAAAGTGTATTGATGCACAGTACAAGCTAACTTTCACAGAGCAGACATCATTTATGTTCAGCATCTCTCTAGGCAAATCACTGGCTTTCAGCCAAGTAATTTTTCAACACAAGAAAAAATGAAATCACTTACTGGAATGAACATACTGATTCATTTTTGCTCACTTTCACCACTCAGTCCAATGTCCAGGCAACAAATGACTCCTTTTCCTGAGCTGGTCAGGACTATGAGATGCCAGACAAAGCCAGATTCTGCAGAGCTGTGCAGGAAGGGGAAGGCTTCAACCTACAGTCTGTAGGTGAGGAGCTCACTGGGAAGTGGGGCTGGACCCTGCCAAATGAGAGGCTCTTTATTTTTCTAATATCTCATCAAAATACAAAGCTTTGGATACAATGCACAGACACACACCAAAGATAAACTAATTTTTAAGTAACATTTACTTACCTAATATAAAAAAACTCAAACAACTTTGTTCATTTTTTGCCTTTTTTCCTTTTGTTTTAGGAAAACAAAATCAAAGGCTAGAGTGCAATGTAAGGAGTAGTGGTATACAATACTATGTAGTAAGTACACATATTTTACAGAAAAATTGGATGTGGCTTTTAAAAGTACAGCAATTACAGCTTTACACCTCACAGAAGGCACAGCTACCATACCATGACTGGGTTTGGACTGTTTGGTTTTTCCAGTCACAATTTCAAGAGGCAATGTATAAAATCTCTACCATGTCTCACTGTGTAATGAAGGAAGGACTTCTCTGGTATTTTTGCTGTTCTTCACCCTCCTTCCTAGTAAATTTCCTAGTAATGTTACCCCAAAGATGGATTTGATGTGGTAATCAAACCTCTATAAACAAAAATTTTGTATTGTTCACTTTATTTGGATTCAGGATTAGGCAGACAATCTTATTCGGCCACTAAAATTACATTATACTGATAGCAACTGCCCCTCCACATGGAAATGTAAAAAAAAAAAAAAAAAAAGCCAACTCAATTTTTTCATAAACGCAGAAGTAACGCACATTAAGTTCCTCTAGTGACCACATGTAATAGGGAAAAGGGATTCATGGCTACACACCTCTTAAATTTCTTGCAGTTTCTCCTTTATGTCTCTGTATGTTCACATTTGATTTTAAGGCCCTAGTTAACATTGTTTTGACTAAAAATCTTCTAGTGTTTTCTATCTAGATACAAACCCCTTTACATTAAGACATGGTGCATTTAATAAAGACTGTAAGATCTTGTCTCTCACTTTTTATTTAAAGTGTTTTGCTTTTATTCCTGTTCAAAAACACAGAATACATTCTTGCTGCAAATATCTCAAGACTATTTGGGTTTTTTTTTGTAGAGTGTAGTTGGTTTTGTTTTAGGTTGTAGGTTTGCAGATTTTGTGAGCTCCTTCATCACTAACTTGTTCATGAGCCTGCAAGCAGAAGCAGGTCAGGCAAGGTTCCAGGTGCTTCATCCACAACACTGTCTAATGGAAATGTGGAGCCATGCATCAGCAAGAGCACTGAAGAAAACTTAAATTTCTTTGTTCAGGCTCTGATGCACTCACTTAGAGTTGACAGCAGCTTTAATGCTGCATGTTTCTCCAAATACCTTCCATCAGTTGACCAGAACAGTGGTCCCATGAATGATCTGTCTTAAACAGATGGTGGTGGGTCTATGGTGGGTCTGTGGGAGTGAGCAGCTCCTACACACCCTTTCTCTCCACAGTCAAAAGACTGGGGAACAAGGAATAGCCATGATGTTTCCAACCACAGCACTGGCTGCTTGCTGTCATTACAACCATTATATGACTCAGTGCTGATTCCAGGTTGCTCTGTAGATGGGATCACAGAAGCATCAGGGGGTGTTTCACTGGGGAGGCACCAATTGCACTGTTGATAATGAAGGTCTGACCACTACTTCCAACACGATAGGGAAAAACAGATAAACCCTGCTCTGAAATGGAAATCAAATTCTTGTGATCACCTGAACATTTATCCAGAATCCACCTTCTCCTTTTGCAAGACGATTTTTTTCACATATCCCCTTTACATGAGCATTTTGCAGACAGCTTTACCTGCATTTTGTTTTAGAACCATGTCATGCTTGCTGCTCCCCCTTTTCTGGTGCATGTGTGTGTGCTTTTGTTACTTGTATTGTATAAGGTGCCTTGGGATACTCGCATCCTGTGCATTGTGTGGCATTGTGTTGAATAGGAGGTACAGAAATTAAAAGCAGGTCTCCTCCTACCCACATATGCCTTTTCTTTGCAGGTTTTCCTGGAAGTTTTGTGTGGGGAGGGAAGGGAAGAGGTAAAATATGACTTGGCTGAGGCTGCCGGATGCTGAATCAGCTGCGATTGCCTCACGTTTTCCTTTATTTTAAAATAAGGGGCACAGTTTTCAAAAATGCCCATCTAACTTCTCTACAGGCCCTACCCAGCCCATCACTTCTCAGTAAGTCAGTTTTTAAAAATGGTGCATGTGCCTCTAAATCACATGGGACTCTGGATAACATCTATAATGCCTTTCTCCTGGTCTGGAAATATGATGCTCTGGGATTACAAGGACCTGGTGCAGCTGCTGCAGGTTACCACAGTGCTCATTATCAGCCACACATAGTTTTTGCCTCCCAGAAGTGCTCTTTGTAAAAAAAAAAAACCAGATGAGGGAGCCATACTAATTAACTCAAAAAATGCACCACCACCTAAATCCAAACCCACATAACATCATAAGGCATAATTTTGTTTTGCTGCACTGCTCTGGTTAAAGGAGCTGGTGCCTGAAGTGCTGGCTCCTTGCTGCTTGCACCTGCACACACTGGCACAGATTGCCCTGATGAGGCTGGTCAGCCATGGTGTGGTGATGCAAAAGTCAATGAACAGGGAAGAACTTCAGAAGAACCAAATGAGGAGCGTGGCATCAAAATCCTAAAAGCTCAAGAGATGGCCCTTTTCAGAGGGCTTACACATCCTGAGGTTGCAGGCAGATGAAATGAGGCACTGATTAGAGGTTAATAGCAGCTCTCTGGAGGTGTGTCATCCATTTTTAGCAGGGGTCGCTATTTTGCTTTCACAGTATCCATATCTTCATAAAGAAAGGAGGAGTTTGATGTCTTTTACTTACAGAACAAACAGCCCCACAGCATGCAGCCACATACATGGTGTTCATCTTTTCCAAGGCTGCTTCCCTGCTGTGCATTATCTCACACAGATAAAGGTTCATCCAGTCTTGCTTGCTACTGTGACTGAATGCTTCAAACCCTGGCAAAAGAGCAGAGGAAAGTGGAGTGTTAATGAGGGTTGTGCCCTCCAAGCTGTGCAAGAAAGAGGACTGGCACCTGCCAAGCAATGCCTTTGTATTCAAAGGTGATGAAAGTAATTGTCAATTGCTTTTTTTTTTTTTTTTCTTCCTTTGTAGAAATGTGTATATATTTACCTGATAGGTCTTGAGAGCTGGTTTTATACGCTTTCCTAAAGGTTATTAATTCTTCCTACACTGTTCCCAGTTAGATGGAGTACCTTATAATATAACTTCCTCATTAACATCAAGAGCTGTGATTATACAGTTGTGTTACCAAGGGCTTCAAAGACATGAAGCCTAAATATAATCTTACAGTACCTTGTTACAATACAAAGCACATCCTCTAATACATTTTTTTTGTTTGCATAAAATGCAGCACAATAATGGTTCACTTGACCTTTGCCCCTTTGTATAGTTCATTTTAACATTGTTTGAGGAGCACAGAGTTTGCATTTTGCAGGGCACAGGTGCTCTGCCCCACGCTGGAGGCTGAGGCTCAGCCGGGCAGTGTGGTGCACCACTGCTCCCCGCCAGCAGCTGGACTCAGGGGATTGCTTTTGTGGTCCACCAGGAATTTCCTGTGATAGAATATCAGAAACCTACTGGTGACTAGTAGGAGGTGACTTCACAGGGCAAAAGTTCTCTCCCTACAATAAACATTCTCAGCACCGCTGTGGAGATTTCCTACGCAGACCTGACAGCCGCCAGCGGCTTGTCATCCCGACAGAGAGTGGCTCAGGGAAGGGATCGGCCTGTTTGCAAGCATTTGCCACTGCAAAAGGGGAGCTGCACCCCCTCAGCTGTTTTATTAATGCCTCCTGAGAAAAGGGAGAAATCAAACTGCCCACGCTAATTTTAAAAATCCCCGGAATATTGAATGAAAAGACTTCTACAAATATACAAATCCACAGTCAAAGACAGCATCCACTGGTATCTATATAAATGTGCAGTTCATAAATACCATGTATCTCGGTGTCTATAGGTACCATGATGCACAAACTGTCCATATATACCATATATCCTGGCACCTGTAGGTACCATGGCACACGTGGTCAGAAAAATAACACAGCAATTAGGAAAACATTGTACTCCCTCCATACAGGGTTGCTGGGGAAAAAAAAAATCACAGGGATATTCGTCCACCAGATCTCTTGCAGGGCACTGTCATTTGGAGGATCCAAGTAGTAAATCTGAGCCTGACACAATTCCCTTGGCTAGCACTACTAAAAGGACTGTCAGGGGCACTAGATTTGTTTGGCTGGCTGAAATATCGTGCAACTGGGCAGACTGCAGTGGAGTTTAGAGACTGAAATAGCTTTGGGGAAACAATACAATAATTTCCTGTGGAAAATACAACTATTAAAATGGAGACTAGCCTTGGTTGAGTCCAACATGGTAAAAAAGTGTTCTGTAAAGCCTGAAGAAAATACATCTCAGTGTTGGCTTGGAAATAAGAAAGCACTGAAGAGTAATATTATCCTCAGAATCAGGACTGTGCAAGGGTCCGCCTTGGTAGAGGGGTGAGATAGAGCAAAGATTTTCAGAAGGTATTGTTAAGCTGTCTCACCAACTTCTCTACATGCTCGAGCACTTAGGAGCAAAGCCTGTGGCCATGGTCTTTGTTATGCACATTCTGAGGCTTCCAGTCCACTGGGCAAAATTTGACTCATAGCAATGCTGATTTATTTTGCTTCTGAAATATCATCATCAGCTGGTGGCCGTTTTCACAGGTGAGTCTTCATAAGGACTGGACAGAATTTACGCATCTCACATCTCACTTGGCTCTGCAACTTTTGCTCCAGGAAGAAGGAAGAAGAAAAAGGCAGTAAGAAATCTCTAGGAATGCTCAGCAACACTGGAGATGTTTGATGCTGCCCTCCTTGTGTGCTGTTCCTGAAGTACTTCTATGTTCATTGGCATTTGCACAGAAATCACTGCTCAGCCTGGTCAGAGCAGTCTGTGCCTGTAGGCAGAGGTGTGAGCACTCCGGGGTCAGCACTTCAACACTTTAAAGCATTTGCAGTGGGAGGGGATTTTAAGAGTTGTTTCTTCCATATGATCAGATAAACTTTTCTCCCAGCCATGTACAAACTATAAACCAGAATGATTCCCATGAGAGCTCTGACCATTCCTTCATGGAAAGATTAATTTGAAGAAATAACATCCACCCTACCCCACAGTCTGTCAGTAATGCACTGGGAGACAAGACCAGTGAATTCACCAAACTTTTTGTGGCAAATAGATGTTTGTGCTGAAGGAAGACTAAATCCATCTGTCAGGTGCTTTATTTTTTTTTTTTTTTTTGGTGATCAAGGCTGATATTTTTAGTCTCAATGATTGGATTTCCAGTCAGTCACTATGTACTCAGGAGGAAGAAACCAGTTTGGTTAGCTTTTTTTTCTGTTTCTCAGCAAGTAGAACACTGTATTCCATTTCTGTGGACCGTGACATCCCAAGGCACATTAAAAGCCTTATTCAAACCACAAGACAGCCATATTTTACACTCAGCAGGAGACTGTAGGAAGAAGTATGAGGCCAGGGTTATTCTGACTCTGGACAATTTGTCAAGCTGGGAATTAGGAAGAAAGTTTAGGACATTCTCTACCAGTTCATGTGATCCTGAAATAAATAAGTAGAAGATTGCCTCAGTAGGGAATTTCTTTATATTACAAGAGAGTCTGCATAGAGGAAGATTTATATTCAGAAGGAGCTGAATCTGCCCTTGTGCTTCTGTTCTAAGTCTCCATCCATTGTGAAAGTATCACAAAACCCGTGGAAACACCAAGGGCAGTTCTGAAATAGGCAGGATTTTATTTTCTGGTCTACACCTGAACAAAGCAGTTGAACAGTAGATCTCAGTTCATAAACCAGGTTCATGATATCTGGGAACTCATCTTTTAACCTGGGCCATATTTCATGTGCTGATCCATAATTTTATCTCAAAATCATAAGAAATTAATCGGATAGTTGGAAAGCTTGAGAAGTCTTCTATTAGCCCACTCAGCAATTTATTCTGATTGATCTTTTCAAAGAGATGATGACAGGAATTTCAGGAATCATTTCCGCCTTCTGAAACAATAATCTGCATTTACTGAACTCTACAGCAAAACTCTCAGGCATCATTCATCATATATATATGCAGAGTACATCGTGTTTCCTATGGCTACCCAATCTATTAGTCTGGAGAGGGGTCTGATATATCAGACTTATATAGAAATACAGAAATTCACTGCTCCTACTTTTTGTCATCCTCCAATTGGCCACTTTGTGCTTGGGTCCACAGAATACCTGATTTTAGGGTGAAAAGTATCCTTTTCTGTAGGATATTTAGAGTATCATGTTATAAACAGGGATCGCACATCGCAAAATAAGTTCTCCACATTTTGGTTATGGAAATGAACATGAAAATGCTGTATATTTGTATTGTATCTGATTTTCCAAGGCCACTTGTTCCCATATTTGACTGCTTGGTGCTGTTTTCCTGCCCAGAAGATATGTTTCAGCATATCTTCAATTCTTCAATTTGCAAGCAAGAGGAATAAATGTACTCCCACCAAACAGTAACTTCACAAGCAGGTCAGTGGGACTGTTTGAAGAGTAATGTAGCTTGATGTAATTCTAAGCCTCTTGAAATCTGGACCAAACACATCATGCTTAATTAATACTTTCTGTTACCTTTTAAATCTATTAAGACAAAGAAAAGGTGTCTTTACAAGAGACCTTTGCTTTTTTGTATTGTAATACTCCCTTTCCTGGCCATCTTAAAGAGCTAATCACCACTTCATTATTTCAGTGTAATAACACTATTCATCTTACCCTTGCTGACTTACAGATATCCTCAAGGATTGCAGCTTTTAACACCAGGAAATGCAAAGGTAATTATAATGGCAGCTTTCCCATTTACTAAGCACTATCTATCAAAACTCTCCTTGCCCCCAAAGTTGTTGCTTCATTAATCTCCACGCGTGACTGAAAGCCTTAAAAGCTTTCACGCGTAATTCGCTACCAAAAAAAAAAAAAAAAAAAAAAAAAAAAAAAAAAAGACTTCTGGGGACATTTCTCACCGTTTTAAAGAGCTCGCTCAAAACACATTTTGAAGTATTCCTGCTCCGGAGCCCCCCCGAGACGTCCCTCCCCAGATGAGCAGCTTTCACCGCCGGCTGTGCCGGCGCTCGGAGCCCGGGCTGCCCGGGGGAACATCCCCCCCCAGCGGCCGCTGCGCCGCTCCTCCTCCCGAGGGCTTGCACCTTCACTACGGGAAGGAGAAAAACCCAAACAAAACCGCTTCAGCCTTAATTATAGTTTCTTGTAAGGCAGTGGAGGCGATGGGTGTACCTGCCACTGTACAGCTCTGCGCGCATCTCCCTGCCGGAGAGATAGCCACCGGTACTGCTGTACTCACAAATCCCTGCAGATCACCAGGGACTGACAAAGCTATTCCAAGTGAATTAAACTCAGTCCCGCGAGTTGAATCTTTTCGTGCTGCTTTGTATCTGTCCCCGCTCTGCACACTTTTTCACTCGCCATTTCCAAACAAGAGCAACAGATTTCGTTCATCAGTGACAGAAAGAAACACACTTGACCACCTTATCCACCAATGGCACAAGCCCTACAGTGAAGAACAACACGTCTGCAAACTGGAGACTGCTGCTGCCGCCTTCCTCACTCCTGGCCCTTGCGGCTGTGGGGGACATCCAGCTCAGCCCCAGCCCTCACAGAGCAGCTGGCTGCTCTACATCATTGGTGCTAGTGTTTTAGCAATAAACATATTTTGGTGGCTAGATGCCCTTGGCAGGTGCCAGGAATTACCAGCCGGTCTCTTTCTCAAGCAGTGAAACATGTTGACCCTGCTAAGTCCCCATGATCAGCTCAGCTCTCTCCTTGCTTCGCACAAAGTCACCCAGGCAGGTGCATTCTTCCAGTTCCAGCCAGAGGGAAAAAAAAGCTGGTTCCTCTCACAAAGCAGACTAATAGCATCAAAAGAAAGATAATTTTTAGGCAATCTGAAATCCATCTACATCTGCAACATCAGTGTAAGCAAAAGATTATTCTTTATTACTGTCTGAATGATCATAAAAGTAACCACCAAGTCTTGCACGGCATAAGTTAAGAAGAAGAATAAATGTTCCTTTCACAGAAATTCAGGAAATTATCTTAAGGAGAACCTTCTAGGCTGATAGCAGCTACCAATTAGAACTTTTATTCTCTGTATTGATTTGTGCTTTATGTCTATCTGTTCTGACACTGACCAACAAAATGTCTCCCTTATTTAGAAGTGGCAAGTAAAAAACCAGCATAGCAGCAGGTAAGTGGAGGCAAAACTACAACAAGGCAGCACGTAAAAATTCAATTTACAGATTTTGTCTTAAATACACTTGTAAAATTTTCAGAAGTTTTAGGACTGTTGATACAAAGGCAGAAGGTTACAGTTCTAAATTTTCCAACATTAAAGGATGTTAAGTTTGTATAAATCACAGCACAGCTGGAAGAAGTTCTTAGTACTGTTCCAAGCAGTATTATGACTTCTGCAACCGTGAAATACTTGGGGGGGAAATGTTTCTATTCTACTTTTGACAGGATATTTTGTGGATCTGATTTTGTCCTTCCCCTTTCCAGTCAGGACCTTTGTGTGTGTATCTTTCCAACAGCACCAAGGGCAGCAGATGTACCCTCACCTGTGGCTTAGGAGCAGCACCCCTGCTAAAGCCTGTGTTCTCCAGCTGAAGTCTGGGAGCCTGTGTTTGCTGTCTGGTGAGGGGGAAAGAACTCACTTTTAAGCCCCAATCTATGAGGGACCTGTGAGCCTCCACTCCCAGTGTTCCACTTGTCTTCATGGGGCTTGTGGGACCTTTCCCTCTTTAATGCTTCCTCTCCTCCATACAGCTGAACTGAAACAGTTCAAAAGGTTTCAAAAGAAAGGTCAAGGGAGCTAAATGCATGCACAGACAGGCAAGTGTGTGCTACTGCACATTATTCCTTAAGAAATCAGATTAAAACATGGGAAAACTTGACTGTATCATTCCCTGAACCCAATTAAGGGAATCTGATTCTGACTCTAAGTGGATATTATAAGAAGCTGTCATATTCTAGGAATGACAGCTGTCAGTATTGTAAACTTCCAAAGCACATTTCCCCTCCTTCCCAGGCAGGCCTGCAGCTGAGAGCTCTGTTATCTAGTGAAGTAGTGGCAAAGCCAACATGGCCAGCTCTTGCTCTGTCTGTGCCTTCCAAACTTTGTGAGCAGTAGAGTACTAGTTATCAACCTCCCAGAAATTCTATAGACTGCCAGGCATCCAGGTCAAAGTTTTACTTGAAAACTCTTTAAGATTATATACAAGGATGATGAATGTTCAGCTGTCAGGCTGCAGTTTGATGAAATCAGTGGTTTATGTACACTATGATTTCTACCAGAACAAAGTAGTAGCCAGGGAGTAGCTTGCTGATTGGATTTTGATTATCAGTCGAGGGGCAACAAACTACAGTATTTTCATAGTAAATAGGGGACACATTTGTTTTCAGACTGGATGTGAAAAAACCTCAAAGATATGTAATCTAATTTATCTGAACAAATTAGTACAGATAGGTTAATCAGAATAGAGACGTGCCATGAGTCAGGATGACCTATGTCCTGTGGGACTCAGTCATTTCTCTCATTTCTCTCCATGTCATAACAACTTTTTCTTTCATAATAGTGACCAATTTTTTTAGTGAGCATTTTCTGTTCATGTTAATAATTTGAGTAAGTTGATGAGACATACAAAAAGAAATTCATTCATTTTCTAATGACCATAAAAGTTCCATCATTATTTAAGTAACACTGTATGGTATAGCTTAATGCATGTGCTTCACCATGATGTCTTTATTTAGTTGGTAAACTTTTATAGGAAAGTGGAATTAGTTTTTAAAAATTCCTTTTTCGAAAAGGAGTCAATAACACTTGAGGCAGAAATTATCACAAACATTTGACTTCTTCTGATAAAGAGTATTAGTGGACAGAGACACAAAACAGTTTTTCGGTGTAGAATTATGTATTTCCTGGTGGTTTAAAAACAAAACAAAACAAAACAAAACCACATCTCAACACCATAGAAGAATTTAAGGTTTCATCAATTGGCATTCTTAGAACACAGCTGTGTAAAATAAAGGGAATGTGCAGTGGGGCCACATCCTGAGTCACAAGAAGAAAAACTAAGATCAAACAGGTACACTGAGCTTTAATTTAACTGCAACTTGGGCCATGAATGAAATTAGGAAATGCCACTGTATTTCATATTTGCAAGTGTATGATGAGTTCAATAGCATTATCAATAAAATACAGGCAAAATCCAAGTGAAGTGGTGGTAAAGCTTATTATATAAAAAGGAAATAGAAGTGGCCTGACTCCTTGGATAGTCAGAAGTAGCACTAAAGCTCTGGCAATTTTGGATACAATACCATCAGAAGAGTCACAGAGCTACCTGCCTTATTTGTTGGTTCCTACATGATTGCATGCAGGGTTCTGACAAAGGCCTGTGAGTCTGAAAGATCATTCTCTGCTTTAGCATGATGGCAGTTGGCAGTATGAGCATGCAGAACTAGGCCAGTGCCTGTCCTGACTGGGTTTGAGACTGCACAAAGAAAGGAAAGTCAGTTCTTCCCCTATTGCCATGTGGCAGCTGAAAGTGGGGTTTTGCAGGTGAGTTCTGTCAGAGAAAAGCTCTTCCAAAACCCTGTGTTAGGCCAGGAGGCAGGTCAACCCCTCAGCTCCCAATGCTGCCACAAAGCATTTCAACCCAGAGACCCAGGCCAGGAAGGACACGGGCTCCTCCCCATCCAGGTCACAGCAGTGGAGAGAGCATGGGAGCACCTGCCTGGGTCACAGGGCTCTCTGTGTGCCACCATCTCATGCTGGTACAATGCTGGAGGACTGTAGTCACCACATGAAATAGGTTTCAGGGGGAGTTTTGAGCACAGGAGTTTGCTCTGAGTGATTTCCCTCGTGTCATGGTTTAACCTCAGCCAGCAGCCAAGCCCCACGCAGCCACTCACTCACTGCCCCAACCAGTGGGATTGGGGAAAGATTTGGGAAGGTAAAAAAGAACTCATGGGTTGAGGTAAAGACATTAATAGGGAAAGCAAAAGCCATACACAGAAGCAAAATAAAACAAGGAATTGATTCAGTGCTTCCCATGGGCAGGCAGGTGTTCAGCCATCCCCAGGAGAGGAGGGGCCCATCACATGTAACAGTGACTTGGGAAGACAAATGCCATCATTTCAAATGCCTCCCTGCTTCCTCCTTCTTCCTCCCTCTTTATATACTGAACATGATGTTGTATGATCTGGAATGTTCCTTTCATCAGCTGGGGTCACCTGTCCTGGCTGTGTCTCCTCCCACCCTCCCATGCATTCCCAGTCTCCTCACCAGCACGGCAGCACAAAAAGCAGAAAAGAGGGTAACAAAAACATCTCTGTATTATCATCACTGTGTTCAGCACAAATCCAAAACAGAGCCTCATACCAGCCACTGTAAAGAGAATTAACTCTATCCCAACCAAAACCAGCACACCTTGGCTCTGCCTGCACATGTTCCCATATCTGCACTGCTGAAGATCCACACCAAATGTTATTTTGGAGCAGACATATGGACTTGGATCTACCCTTGGGCACCTGTGACTTTGGTACTACTGCTACCAGTGCAAGAGCAGAGGACTGACAAAGACTGAGGCTCTGAGTAGGTTTTCCATAGGTGATGTCTACCACACATAGAGATGGAGCTCTAACAAATGCCCTGCTCTTTTTGTGCCTACTTATTTGATACTAGAGATTTTTAATTTTCCCCTTTGCTCTGAACAAAGGCAGGGATTCTGCACTTGGGGTCTGAAATAATGAAAACAATTGGCTTAGTCTGACCAATTAACAGAACTTCCATTACGAAAGAAAAGAAAAAAGAAAAGAAAAGGAAAGGAAAGGAAAGGAAAGGAAAGGAAAGGAAAGGAAAGGAAAGGAAAGGAAAGGAAAGGAAAGGAAAGGAAAGGAAAGGAAAGGAAAGGAAAGGAAAGGAAAGGAAAGGAAAGGAAAGGAAAGGAAAGGAAAGGAAAGGAAAGGAAAGGAAAGGAAAGGAAAGGAAAGGAAAGGAAAGGAAAGGAAAGGAAAAGAAAAGAAAGGAAAAGAAAGGAAAGGAAAAGAAAGGAAAAGAAAGGAAAAGAAAAGAAAGGAAAAGAAAAGAAAAGAAAAGAAAAGAAAAGAAAAGAAAAGAAAAGAAAAGAAAAGAAAAGAAAAGAAAAGAAAAGAAAAGAAAAGAAAAGAAAAGAAAAGAAAAGAAAAGAAAAGAAAAGAAAAGAAAAGAAAAGAAAAGAAAAGAAAAATTATTATATAAAGAATTCCTTATAAACTCAAGGATCACATTTAAGGCCTTCAGGTCTTCAGAGTCCCCAGTATTTCTCTTTCAACGTGAATAATTTTAAGTCTATTACTTACCCCTGGTCAAAGCCATGTTTACCTGTTCTGTGGCTCTTGTTCAGATTAATTAATTAAAATTAAGTTTAGAAGTCAGGTTTTGTGAATTTTAAAAATAATTATTCAAAGTGATTATGCAAATAACCCTATAATCTTGTTTGTGAGAGACACCAAGGATGGCTGCAAGCACAAGTGAAAAAACACAACTTTCACCTCAGGCAAACAGTACTGGGTGATGGTTTTGAGACATGGAATTGGACCATCAGTTTTCAGAAAGGGAAAAAAAAATCTTCAGTGCATGTATATGTTCTAGCAGTTTTGATATTCTCATTCCTAGTGCCACAGCACTGAGAAGGGGAATTTGCCTTGGGAATATGCTAGCCTTCTCTCCAGAGGCTTGTCCTATCAATGATAGTTACCAGAGGAAAAATCAGTAGATTTTAAAACACAGAACCTTTATTTTTTCATGGGCTAATTAGAAACATGCCACAGATACAGAATCAGAGCCATACATAAAGTTCTGAGTGAGATATAAAAGATTATCTGAAGGAAAAGAAACTTGCCTTTTCCGTTCAACAACACAGGGCTTGTGCAAGTTCCTAGTTATTTCATTCAGGAAGAATCAAAGTTTCCTTTCAGGCACAGAAAAACACTGAGCTCTGACTCTTTGTGTAGTCAAACACTGTGATAGTAGCAAACAGTGATGTTGTATCAACCTTATTTCCAATACTTTGAGTAAATGACAAGCGATATTTAAAAGACAAAATATTCCTCCAGTCCCAAGGACTGCTCCAAGAAGGCTTTTTTAGGGCTTCAGTACAGGGATTTGTGTGAAATCCATTAGCATGGGCAACCACTGAGACTTTGCAGTCCACTTTTGGAGTCAACACTGGAGATTACTCCTTTGGTTCAGGCTGGGGGGCTGTTTTCCTAAATTGTTATGTCTGCTCCTTTTGGTAAAGTTTAAAAGCAATTCTCATCAATATGTTATACTGTTGAAATGCTAATCTACATAACCAAAGAAAGCATTCTGTAAGAGTATTTTAGCTAGATTTTACTCTTCCTATTCATTATGTAGTTTTCTAAGGCCCAGAACTCAGAGCATTTCCAGCAGGATCTGCAATGATGATGGAACAGTCAGTGCTTTCCAGGTGGCAGCCTAATTGTAAGATGCTACCTCTGGTCAGCAGACATCTGCAGGAAGAAAATTCTGCAACTCAGAGAATATCCCACTGCATTTGATTTTGGATCCTTTAACACAGGATGAGCAAAAATAATACAACTACTGCAGTCAGACATGATTTTATTAAGAAAAAGTCAAAAAGCATGATGTTCTGAACTACTGTTGATTGCAATCAGCCACCTCAGTTTGCTCAGCACAGCTGGCATGAACAGCTCCCAGGAGACCTCACACAAGATCCTCTACATCAGGTGTGAACAAGCCTGCAAGCTAGCTGAACTCCATCTTCAGGAGAGTGTACTAGAAACAATGAAAACAAAGGCCAAAAATGACGACGAAATAAACTAGCTATTCACTTTGAAGTCTAAACCTTGCACACCTAGAAAAGAGTGAACAGGGACAACCAGAACACAGTGAATTCCCATAGGAATAAATACGTCTGGTCACTAGGTGTCAGCCTTGCCTCTACCAGGAGGACACCGAACCTTCTCCCTGTCCCCACTGAGCAGATGAAATTCTCAGCACTACAAACGACCATAGCAGTCTCGTAATTAGGGGAGAGGAGCAGATGGAGAAGGATGTTTGTGCGGGGAGCTTGTGTACCTGGTAATATCATATTTGTTACCCTCAGGTTTGGATGCTGGAAACAAAGACCAGTTTCATGCTGAGGAGATGTGACTGGATGTCACCTGCAGAGACAGCAGAGAAATTATGCTCTCTAACAATGAAAATATCAGCAGGGTATTAGCAATGAATGAGTAAGTGTTTTGCAAGCCTCACAGTATTTACTGTTTATCCTAGAGCACCAGTTTCTGGAATATTGCCATCACATGAAAATGCTGGCTCCCGCTTCTTAAATTTGCTTCTGGTCTTGCTGGATACAGGAACAATGCTTGGAAACAAGATTCCTGTAGAGCTGAAAACTCTAAGGACAACAAAGAAAACCTAAAATGTATATTCTTTAAATAATTTCTTGACTACTTACAGTTCATAACAGTATAGTCAGCAAAAACAAAGAGTAATTAAACATGCAGCAGAGTTTTGGTGGTGTCGAAGAACACATATGGTTCTGACTTTGTAATCTCTTCAGGTGCATTTTCATACCTTGATTCTCACATTCCCAAGTCCCCAAAATGGTTTTTACTTTGGCCCTGGCCTGCTATAGTACCACAGGTGCATGTCAGTGCCCGTGGTGGTCTGCTGCCACTGCAGTTTCCCAATATGCCATAAACAAAGCCAGCTAGCTCAGTCAAGAACAACTGAAATTGGAACAACATGTAGTCTTCACAAGATGCAGCAAAAATTATTGACAAGTTTTTACCTCCCATTTTCTTCTTAGGTTCTCTTAATGGACAGCAAAGCTTTCTCACATCAAACACAAAATCAGAACCCCAGTGCTTCAATCCCCTCAGAGACATACAAATGAACACAGAAAAACTGACCCAGGTAGAATTTTACTACACAATCACATCCTCCCTGTGGTAATTCATTTCATGATCATCTCACAGTAAACACCTGTCTTTAAGGATGAACTTGGGAGGGCTGGAGTCTTCCAAAAACAACAATAATAACAAAGCCCAACAACAAAGTCACAATTAGCTCAGACATTTTACCTAGAAGTCAGGGCAGCAGCAACATCACATCACCCAAGGTCAACATAAAACCAGTAGAATAATATTTTGTCTGGAACAGTTTCAAGCCCAGTACACAGCCCATACTCAGACTCCCTGCTGCAATAAGCGCAAGGGCCGTGCCAAGAAAAAAAAGGAAAAATGAAAAAAGAGGGGATAAATGATTGTCTGTGCACAAAACCCAACCATCTGTACTAAATCTGTGTTTTATGTGAACATCACAAGGCATCACAGTAGCTGTAGGGGATAGATACCCTGAGACATACTGGATGATCTCAGAAAGCAGTGAGACAACGTCTGTTTAAGCATCTCAGTCACCTTCTCTAGCTGTTACAAGCAGCACTTGTGAAGAAGACACCTCAAGAGAGGCACCATCCTGCTCTCCCATTTTTTGTTTTGCAAATGGAGGTGAGTCTAATTTCTATCCTTTGCTTATAGAATAAACATACATGTTAGAACTAGGACAAACATCAGCATGTGTTACACAAGGGTCAAAGAAGGCAGGCAGGCAAATTTTGAGTGGAAATATCAGTGCAGGGCTGGGAACTGGAAGTCATCCACCTTGAAAGTCAGAGGCTGCCAAGTGGGGATGTCACCAATTTCTTGTCCCCTGGAGAAGCTGCTGTGTCCAATAGTTTCAAAATAACATTGTCTGATTGCCAGTATCTCACCTCTTGTGGAACCAATATATCCTATAGATTGCTTTTTTCACTAAATAGTGTTAAAAGCATGCTTATTTTCAAAATCAAATACAACCTAGTACATCAGGCTTCACAAGTTCCCAATGGCAAGCTAAGCAACACACACCTGCGATATGTTGACGCTGTGGAGAAATTCCAACCATTAACTTCAAACATCTTGGGTCACTGAAAACAAAGGGTGGGATTCAAATCCAGATGCTGATCCAGGTGCATACAAGAGTGCTATGTTACAACTCCGGTCACAGTCAGTGGAGTCTAGAGTGTCACTGCATTGCTTGGATGTATGCTCCAAGCTGAACATGGCTTTTCTCTAGGCTCTAGATACTAACTGTATCAATCACACTACTGCAAAAGCAGTGAGATTCCAAAAAGAGGAGTTTGAAGTACTGTTTACATGTGGGCAATGTAAATATAGGCCTGCATTAATTTTGAAATTAACACAATACCTCACTATAATAACTTTATAAGGAACTTGGATTCCAATTTTTGAAGCACTGAACCAGAGTTACGTTCAACTAAAAAATGCGTCTCCCTTATCAGATAACAAGAGAATTTATTTTAATTTAAGGTACCCCACACAGGGAGCAAACTATACCAGCATAAAAAAACCCCCTAGAAAACTAATTTACTATAAATTTACACATCAACTTATTTTTTATAGGTCTGCTCTATGTCCACAAACTTCTAGATATCATTACCTGCTCAAGGAATAAAAAAATGGCAGATTTTCAGGCTAAATATGGACTATTCTGCCCATATTTATAGACTAAAGCCCAGACAGGACAATGCTACCCTGAGACAGAATGAATCTTACAGGGGCTGAAGAAAAGTGCAAGGAGAGACAGATTTGGGCATTGGTTCACTGAATGCAAAATTGCCCATCCTTTCATTCTGGTTTCTAGTGTGTGCAATTCTGCTTTAAGTGCACAGGGACTCTTCTAGGAGTGTTCATTGACTGATAAACACCAAATCCATTGCTGAAATGGCCCTCCAAGTTGCTTGGCATGTGACTTGGAATCTACAAGGTTAACAAGTAAACAACATTGCTGTTGACATTTTTAACAACAAAAGCAACACCAGTCCAGGAAACTCAAGGCAACCCCCCTAACCCCCCCCCCATATAAACAGATGCAGGAATGATCAACACTTTTCCTGCTCCAGAGGCACATAAAACAACCAGATTTTCAAACCCAGATTGGGCCAGACAGGATGACACTGTGAGAATGATTGAGCCCTGTAGTTCCCACCACTACAACGGGAAAGGTGAGAAGAGACCTTGGGAAGATGCAGATGCTCCAGAGGGAATATTAAGCACAGGAGACAGAATACATCTGAGGATAGTTTGCTTCCACTGAGAAACCACACTCCTTTAAACAATGCTGTATATTTCTGCTACAAAAGACCAAGATGAGCCACCTGGGTGGGAGATAAAGGAGCTTAAAAAGTTCACAATATTCCTCTAATGGGCAAGAACCCTGCCACACTTGGACCTCTCTTTTCATAGACTAAACCATAACCTTAAGCTGAAGTGCAGATTGTGAGTTACATAAAACTATTTGTGTCTGACCACATTTTCAGAAAATTTTAAAATATAAAGCTGCATAGAATATTAAACTGGATATTTTGGATATACAGAGCATCTTTCTTGTTTTAGATATACATAGCAGTTTTTTGTTTTAGATATACATAGCAGCATATTTTAAATACTTAAAATATGGGACTTTTCCAACAATTTCAAATTGCTTGCAGGACTTGTGTTAAACCGTGCAAAACTAGTTTTGCAATAGCATTTAAGGTTTTAATATAGAAAATAATAAAAATTAGAAATAATAGTAGAAAATAATAAAATAGCAATGAGAAGCTATCTTCATAATTGATCACTTTTATATGACTTCCTGAAGGACTAACATCAATTATGCTTCTATGTCAAAACAATGCTGGCACCCTGCCAGTGAAGATCAGAACAGGGCCACTGATTTAATTTATTCCTTTTTGAATATCAGTGGATTATACAGTCAACTTTTGACTGTTAAACACAAATTCTGTACGAAGCATAATAAAGCCAGGTTATCACTGTTGTACATATGAAAGAAGGGAAAACATATTTTAATCCACTTCATTTTGAGTCTGCAGTCAGCCACCTGTAAGCATAGCATTGACTGGCTGCAGTCAGTAGAATCTGTTCCTAAGAAACAGGTGATTTCTAATGATCACAGTATGAAGCAACAAGGTATGTTGTTTACAGACCTTTATTTAGATTGCAGTCTCACATGTGAAATCAGTTTTATCAAGTAATCATTCAGAAGTATGATGTTGCTGATAAAATTTGACATGGCTTTCAGCATTTTGTAACACAAACAAAAGTTCCTTTTCCTCAGCTACCCTATAATACTTTTCCACCTACAGCAGGTAGGGTACTTCTTGCTGTGTCACCCCTTGCTGCACATGAAAAAACCCCTGTCCAAACAGGGTTCCCAAGACAATCCTTTATCTTATGAACAGGAAAACACAGTCCATATACCTAAGTAATGAGAATGGGTTTGGATGCCAGCAGCAGCTTAGTCTTGCACTGGTACACCTGACATACAAACAACAGTCCTTTGGGACACTGTTTATTATGGATTTATTAGAAACCTTGTCAATAACTTATTGTGCTTTTGATAATTCTGTATTTGGTTGCTAGGAGACTTGTGTTCCTGATGAGATAAAATGAACAGGAAATCCTCTATAACCCTGTGACTTTTTGCACTAGTAACTAAAAATTCAAACAACTGATACCAAATACTGGCTACCGTTAACAGAAGTGAGAAAAAGAGACAAGCATTGCATATTTTAAATTAAGGAACATACAGCCCTTTTCTGCCCTCTCCAATTTCAAGATGATAAAAGATCACCTTTATAAAGTAGAATGACCAGATTTTGAGGAACGTGGCTGTTTTGGCTCCAAGGTATTTGTAGCGTTGCAGTATCACAGCCAGGATACAGCTGCCTTGTGACTAAGACATCGTTCACTGAATAAGTGCTATCCAATCCGTCGACGTCACCAGACATCTGTTTCCTGTTTTCATTCTTTCTTTCACTGTTATCATTTTATCCAAGTTACCCTTTCACCTGAAAACCATTTAGAAACCTACAGAAACCAGCGTGTGCACGCGTGTGTGTATCAAAGAAGTTGATTTAGAAAAAAAATTGCTGAGAGCAATTTGTTCATTTTAATACAAAGAACAGAAATGGAAACAAACTTGCCTTCCCCCCGTCTTCTCCTCCCCAAAATACACAATGATACATAAACACTTTTGTCTTCTGGTCTTCACTAATATGACTAACTTCCTTCTTCACTTCCAGTTAAGTAGCTTTCCTGTTGAGCACCACCACCTCCACAAAATACAATTGTGAATTGATTCATAAAAACAGAAACATTATAGCACAAATAAGGGAAGGCAATAAATACTCTTCCCCCTCTCCAACTCCTTCCCCAAATGGAGGCAGTAGTAATATTGTTATTGTAAAGTTATTGTAATAACAAAAACTTGAAAAAAAGAAGAAAAATAAAAAAGTATTGCTTGTCATTTAAGGTTTCAAACCAACAATCATCAGGATGCAGAACAGGATACATCTAAAGTGAGAAAGTTATTTACTTCACATTCAAGTTAACACCAACTGTACTTTTTTTGGCACAAAGTATTATTCTTAACGTGCCAAAAAAGTGTTGGGCACCTTATAAAATATGAATGTTAATGCCACTAAAACAAAATTCCTGCTATTCATAGTCCAATTTTATATTGCTGTTGTTTTGCTATGTTTTACCTATACTTAAACCCCAAGTCAGGGGAATGACCATTACTGATAGCATTTAACAAACATTAACAAAGAACAATAGAAGTTGAAGAGTAAATTGTCAAAATTTAGTGCCTTTCTATTCTTAATCTCTTGATTTCAGATTATTTAATCAGAATAAGACTTGTTTTATTTTGTTCTGTGATTACAGATGGTCATATTAATTGATAAGGCAGGTTGTTGAGGGAAGAAAAAATCTGGGCTGGTTGACAAACACCAACAAAAATTCATCCGCTTCATTTCATTGTCTGAAAGAAAAAGAAATTTTTTCTTAAATCCTCTCCCATTGAGGTATACCAGCAAAACAGAGATGTCAGGCAGAGAAAGAGGAGATTCTAGCATACATTGGACTTTCCCTATGAGATGGGATGGTTTAGCAGCTACAGGAAGCACTAAGTAGCATTTCCAAAGGCACATGAAAATAGGAAAGCAAGATGACTTACTGTGTTCTGTCTCCTGAACTATTTCCTGCGTTCTTCTAATCAAATTATGACTATTTTAAAGACAAATTCAGCTTCCATTAAACCACATAATTATGAAGCAGCTCATTAACTTCTGAGCAGTCAGAGTACATTCTGATACATTATCTTGGTCTCCCCTCTCATCCTTCCTTACTGTTCTGGTTCATGCCTCAAATGCTCAATCCTAAGCTTCCACACAAAACCTACAATACTCTTACATAGTAATAATGCAGAATTCTGGAGAGACTGATAAAACAAACCTTTGTTGAAAAATATTTTTCAAGACTTAATCAAGTTGGTGTGATTAAAATACTGTTTCCCATAAACACAATTTGTTCATAACTTTTCACAACATTTAAATTAATTTGTCCCTGTCACACATGCAATCTGTGATCAACCTGAAAACTGAATTCTAACTGTGTTCTTCGTCCATCACATCCCCATCCTTCATAATCTGCTGTCACTGTCATTCATTGACTCTGGATTCTGCTAGGCATTTTTATTAATAAGACTACATTGGTTTTAGGACAAGTTTTAAATTCTGTTTGAATAATAAAAGCCATTGAATTTGGACATCTATCTTCCCCCACAGCCCCAAATTTAGACAGAAGATATTTTAAACTGCACACTCTGTCTTTCTTGATTGCATAAGAAGAAATAAAAGAAAAATCAAGATCTCTCAAGCTTTAATGCTACTGATGGCAAAGGCAAAATCCAAAACATAGCTACGGAATTGAAGAGGTTAATGCAATCTTCAGTACTTTTTTATTTCTGGTTCTTTTTATTTTTCTCCAACCAAAAACACCTCTTAGGAGCTATTCAAGATACATTTTCTGGAACTTATAATTTTATGCAATATGACTGCAAAACTAATTTTAGTTTTGTACAGCCGTATTTCCGATCTTAAACTGAGGGGGGGAAATATAAACTAATTATTAGGTCAAATGACTCTTTGGAATTATCCCCTGAAGCAAATGCAACATTGAAACCTTCTGTCTGAAAAAAAAAAAAAAACCTGGCAAACCACTAGAAGAGAAAGTGCCCAGACCCACACTTTATGTCAGACTACACATTGTTTTCAAATGTTAAGACTTCTGATACACTGTATTATGACAATAAAAAAGTTGAGAGCAACGCCAGAAGATTACATGAAGAAAAAAAGTTTTTTCTAGTATAATAGGAGTCTTAAAAACAAACACACAACACTTCTATCCATTATTTCATACCCAGATGTTTCCTGTACACCTGCAATTGTGTCCAGTCCTGAATTCATGAGCTGTAGTATTTCAACAGACTCTCATCAGTTGGTTTTAGAATTTTCTTGTCTGCCAGGTTTACGATCCATCCTGGAGCAAGACCAAAAAATATCTGTCTAGGATCCTTGCGTGCACTTAACATCTTAAAAAGTTCATCCTTGGTTATGTCTGGTAAGACATAGCCATATTTCTTGGCAAGTTCCAGCCTGGCTTCTGCAACCTTAGATGGATCTGCCAGGTAGCCCCGATTCCTGGGATCTGTGTAGTAACGGACGAGGTCTTCAGGCGGGAGCATTCGCTTTGGGATGGGTTTGCCACGCAGGAAAAACACCACTGGCTTGCATAAAATTTCTGTGGGCAAACATGAGAGAAGATTAGTGACTACACTTCGTAACACAGATTTAAAGACATTTAATGACACCTTCTTATTTTGTACTAAATTAATTACTACATTCACATCAAAAAGTACTAAGCAAAAAATCGAATCTCAAGAATATTCCTGTTCAGAATGAGATAGCAGTTTGCAAGTTTCACTTAACCACACAAACACTGATATTTATAACTGATATTTATGTTTTTACTGATATTTATAGTGCCCATCTGGAGGAGTTGCTACTTTTAATACATTTAGAATGCCTACTTGGGAAAGACAACCATAAGTAAGTTTATTTAAATGACTATTTCCAGGTTTGAAGCAATGCATTTGCACAGCTATTTACACAGTGTACCAATTAATGTCAAAGTTAGTGCTTCTGTAAGTATTTTAAATAAAATATCAATGGCACATGCACCTATTTAGTCCTTTGTGGTACTATCCTCTCTTCCTCAAATTCTACTGATTTTGGCAAATTATATTACAGAACCTTTTAACCTTAGTATTTTTATTATTTTCTAGAATGAAAAAAATCCCAGAACTTTTATCACTCCAGAGTAACATATTTTGCTCACTAAAAATGTCTATTCCTCTCCTTTTTAGCCTCATTCACACATGAAAGCTGCTTTATTGTCAATAAAAGCTGCATGAATGAATGTTAGGCAGGATGCAGCCTCAGGCAAAGCAAAGCCTCATTCTTCAGTGAAAGTGTTCTGAAAACAATAGCCATTTTAACTGGAATGATTCTCAGCTTCTGTAACTTACTTCCTCACTTTAAGTGGAAAAGCATTTTAAATTAAAAATATAAACATCCACAGTGTTTTTTAAATCTATTTTTCCTGAGTTTTCTTAGTGCTTTTAAACATGGGAAACAGAAGACAAAAATTCAGCCAAACAATATTTTTAGTTCCTCTATTTACAAAGCTATTCAGATTTCCTTAACTGGTTGATTGGTATACAACTACCAACACAGAAGGACTAAACAGGTGAGTGGTTAAAAAAGGCAAAACTGAAGATGCATAATCATTCATCATTGGGGTCCAGAACTAGATGATCTTTAAGGTCCCTCCCAACCCAAAGTATTCTATGATTCTATAAATATACATATAACTTAGAAGCTTTTAGAAGCTGATGACTTTCTACTAAAAATTGTGTTTCAAACTTTGATTTGGATCACTTAATCATTGCACATTCAAAAAAAAAAAAAAGGGCAGAAATTAAAAGAAGCTCTTACCCAAGCTCCTCGGGTCATAGAACGATGTTGTCACTACGCCTCCATTTTTTTCTATGGCTGCAATTGCTAATTCAGATGCCCTCTGCACTTCAATATTTACTTTTGCTGCAAAAATATCAGCACCCTGTAAATTTCAACACATATTACAGTAACATTAAAATGAGTATTTTAAGACACACATTTATTCTTCTCTGAAAACTTGTAAAAAACATTATATCCCACAAAATATTATGAATTGTCAGTTCTCTGCACCAAGATAGGTAACCAAATTGCTCTCAGGCACTTGGGTTGAATAAAAAAATCTTTCCACTTCCAAAATATTCATATATTTTTTAATATATATTTTAGTTTCCTGTTGTAAAATACTTCCTCAGAGTTTTGTTATGTACTCCTTAACTCTCATTCCTGCAGCCCCCTGGGTATGAAGACATCCTCCTGAGCCGTTTCTTTTCTTTTGCTGACACACAGTGCCCTCTAGTGGATTTACGGCCCAAAAAAGTCCCACAGCAAACTAATTTGGAGAATTAAAGATGCTTCCAGACGATGGGAATGACAACCTGAAAGCCTGGAGCACCAAGTGTGCTGTCTGCATACCTCCTCCACCAGCTGGACACCGTAATCCCTCTTGAGAGGCTGCACTGTCACACCTCTGGCATTGGTGAGCTGAGTTAAGTCAAT
The DNA here is from genome assembly GCA_017589585.1 of Phylloscopus whistleri. NCBI lineage: Eukaryota > Metazoa > Chordata > Aves > Passeriformes > Phylloscopidae > Phylloscopus > Phylloscopus whistleri. The sequence continues at coordinate 3,239,166 of JADMLD010000094.1, forward strand.
CGGCTGCGTGGGGTCAACTCTGCCCAAATCAATCAGGTACTGCAGCCTCTGAAGGCTCAGAGGTTGGTACTGACGTCTGAGGCTGGAGAGAAAGACAAAAAAAAATAACAACAACAGAAAACAAAAAACCAAACAATGAGAAATTTATGAAACTGAAGTTTTAATAGCAACTGGTCAACTGAGATGTTCTGTTTTTTATCTACTCCTAAACCAAAAAAATACCAAGACATTACGGTGTGAACATTTCTTGGCAAACCAACAAGTCTGTAAGTAACTACTACTTGAAAGTGAATCCACCTTGAGTGCTTTGCTGATAGACAGTCAAAAAACCAAACATCTCCTCCCATACAAACCTAGTCAAAGACTATCAGCAATATTGTACATACATAGCTTACATACAACAAGATCTTCTGATCCATTACCCCTGTACCCAACATCTCAGAAAGTATTGAAAGGAATCTCCCTCAAAACACCATCAAGGAAGGGAAATATTGAGAAAATATGCACTAACCCACATTCCCCAAAGGGAGGTGGAATCTCTTGTCAACAGCCATTGGCTTCACCAGAATCTACTTTTGTTTTTTCCCAAGTTCTAACCTTACTGTACAAACCAACCCCTAGCATAGTTTTCCAATGCCAGAGTCTATTCCTGTCTATGCACACCACTTCTGCTGATACCCAAAACTTCCTCCTACAATCTGTTTGATGGCTGCTATCAGAAGTCTCTGAGTGGCAGCTCAAAAACTGGGAAGCAGCTCATCTCTGTTCCTGGCAAGCCACGTACAAAAGCCAAGCAACAAGAATTTGTGCTGCCAGACAACCCCTTACAGAGAAAAAGTTCAAGAAGTGGAGGCAGAAGGAGCAGTGAGGCAAAGATAAAGAGGCAGAGACATTGTTCAGCGTGCTCTCCCCTGCCCCAACAGTGTCCCTCGAGTGCACTTACAGTGCTCACCACAGGAACATTTACAGTAGCCTGACACTGAAATTCTGCAATACAACATCAAAACTACAGATCACTTGTTTTGTTTTCACATGCTGTCAGATATTGTTAAAAACTGTAAGATCCTAATAATTTCTTGTCACTGCAGGAGGCTGGATTTGTGTTGTTGGTTATTCATGATCTTGTGACCACTATTAACATAAGAAGCTGAGTGTCTGCATTTTGCAGCATTTCCTTTGCAGGACTGTGGATTTACACTCTGCCTTCAGCTATTGAAAGTGCTTCTTATTTACTCTTATAATAATTTAACAAACAGGAGGAAATAACAGTACTTGGAAATAAAATTTGAGTCACATTTCAAAACTATTAAGATTCAGAGGAAACCCTTTAACAACAGGGACAAGTCTGTAAGTTCTACTGCATGCATTAAGAATGGAAACATAAAAGTGCTCAGCTATTTGATGAAGTGCTATCAGGAAACAGAACATGAAATCAAGTCTAACAATCCACAAATACACATCAGTCTTTTCATCCTTGAACAGTCTGCAGCCTTTTGTTACTGCAGCCTGTCACAGCATTGCATGGACACATTAAGTTTGCAAGACCAGATCAAAAAGCAGCAAAATGGTTGCTGACCCAGGTAACACAAATGCTATCTGATTAAAAAATCTGGCTTTAAAAAACTCTCAAACAAATAAAAAAACTAATAATTTTTTTAAATTATCAGTATAGGTGAAGGAAGCTTAGAAAATGCTGCCATACACCTCTCTGGGTAATAACAGCGAGTGGAGAAAAGACCTGTTAGAAGAACAACCTTAAACATGAAAAAGGTGGAATAAGGACACAGCACAAACAAGTACAGTGTGAAAAAAAGGACAGAAGTATTAAACAAGGCAAAATGCCCAAGGAGAGCAATGGTGATTTAATGCCTCATCCAGCAGACATGGCATTAAAGAGCTTGTTAGGATCCTAGATGGAACAGGCAGGGCACAGACAGACAAACACCACAGTGTCAGAGGGATGAAAAGGTAGAACCATGAAGAGAAGCAGAATTGCTTGGTTGGCAGCAGATCAGAGCTTCTGGTGAATGAAGTGAGGAGAAACAACAAAGCAAGGCTGGATTACACTTCCATGCCCAGCATCCTCACTCCAGTCACTGTTCCCAGTCAGTTCACTGGGTTATGAGGCAAAAAGAAAAACAAGCAGGAATGAAGAAATAGTTTCAGAGAAGAAAATCACTCAGCTGGAAGAGGAAGGGTAGCCTGCCACACATGAAGGATTACGAGGTGAAGAGAGTAAGTAGCAGATGTGTAAAACAGGAAACAATTAATAAAAAGAATTACCTCACAAGAAATGGGAGATTCTTCTGGTAAAGCAGCTGACAACCTGAGAGGAATTTGGGAAGCCAAACCTTTTCAGTTCAGCCTGTTTCAGCAGATTAGATTCCTGCCTCAGGAGAAAGATCAAGCAAAGCAGACAACAATTAATTTCCAAGTAAACATTTAGAAACTCACCTATGTCCCTCATTAAATCCGTACTTGGGGATGGCCAAGTAAAAGGGAGTCTGACCCCCCTCAAAGCCCAGCCGGGGCCGATTCCCTCTCTGCCTCTCTCCTTTGTGACCCCGGCCGCACTTCCTGCCCCCGTATCTTCCACGGCCACGCCTCCTCTCCTTCAAAACAAACATTGACACATTTAGACAACTATTGCAGAGACCAGGACCTATGAAACATTAGATTTCAGAGATATAAACAGCGGAGCAAAATGATAGTTCTTGAGGAAAAATTAAGTTATCGATGTTTTTTAAGTGGAAAAATAGAAAAAGCAGTTAATGTGATTTCTGCAGAGCACAGCTTTAGGCTGGCACCACAAATAGTCTGGGGACAAGTCAGCCTCCTCTGGTGGCAGGGCACAAAATTGCACTTCAATTCTGTACTATTTAGTAGCTTTAGGGAGTCTTCAGCACTTTAGGAGAGTGCTGCTTGTTGTTCCCTTCTCCGTTCCTATGGTTTCAGCCTTTGAACCCCATTTCCCTGTTCACCAATTCCCCCCCAAGCCACAAAGGCTTCTCCCTGGTTGCTTTTTGTAATTTCTCTACCACCTTACAAGGAGACAGACCACAGGTTTGTTTCTGAGACAGAGTAACAATCGCATTCCTTGTCCTTGTACACCTTCTAACCTTCCATTTCCAAACATACAACTCCATCCCATACACATCTGGAGGTAAAGCCTTTCACTGCTCCCCTCCAGCCCCGGCAATGGCGCTGAGGTTCAGCCAGCACCGCTATCAGCCAGCTCTCTGTGGGCCTGCAAAGGGCAAGCAGAGGGCAAGCAGCGGGCCCAAGCACACACACGGCAGTGCCATCCACGCCTGTTGTGGCCAGGCCGCTCTCCTGGTCGTGCCAGGATCATCTCCTTCTGACAACCCTGCGGGCAAACCGCACCGCGACGGGGCGCGCCCGCTGCCAGGGCCCAGCCTGCAGGCTGCAGGCACTCACCCGCTTTTTGGAGCCGGGGCTGGGCCGTAGGTTGGCCAGGCTGACCCTGGGCAGCGAGCGCAGCAGCTCCAGGCCCCGGTTCGCGCCGCTCCAGCTCATGGCCGCTCCCTCACAAGGGCGCCCGCGGGGAGCGCGCCCGCCCGCGGCGCTTTACGGCAGCGCCGTAAACCGCACCGCCGCGCCTTCGCAGCGGTGTCGCGCAGCGGCGGCGGGGCGGGCCTGGTGTTTTAGCGGTGCCGGAGCTCCGGGTTCCGATGGTGGAGCAAAGGGCGCTTTCGTCTTCCAGCACCCGCTGTTTTAGTGCTGACACCTCAGCCAGGTGTTCCCAAGCCGAGCCTTTAAAGCCATCAGGCTGCATGTAAACCCGACTGGGCGGTGGTGCATATACCCATCGCGGTTGGAGACTCTCGGCTTAACCCCAGACATCAACCAAGGCTCACACGGGCTCACACCACCCCCACCAGCGGGGTCGGGGAGAGAAGTGGAAGGAGAAAAGGTAGAAAACTGGTGGGTTGAGATAAAGACATTAATAGGGAAAGCAAAAGCTGAGCATGCAAGCAAAGCAAAACAAGGAATAAATTCACTTTTTACCGTGGGTAGGCAGGTGTTCAGGCATCTCCAGGAGAGCAGGGCCCCATCATGTGTAATGGTTACTTGGGAAAACAAACACCACCACCCAAAACACTCCCCCTCCTCCTTCTTCCCCCAGCTTTACATACAGAGCATGATGCCACACGGTCAGGAATATCCCTCTGGTGATTGGGGTCACCTGTCCTGGCTGTGTCTCCCCCCACCCTCCCATGCACCCCCAGCCTCCTCATGAGCAACCTGAAAAGCAGAGAAAGCCTTGGCTCTGTGTGAGCCCTGCTGAGCAATAACAAAAACATCTCTATATTATCAGCCTGTGTTCAGCACAAATCCACAACACAGCCCCATACAGCCACTGGGAAGAAAATTACTGCAGTCAAGACCGAGACAGACACATTCCTAGTACTGCTGCAGTACTTGATCACATGTATGATTTCAGTCTTTTAAATATAAATGCATACCTACATTTAAATATAAATGCAACTGTCCTTTCTGCTCTGTAAATCCACAATGGCAGCTTCCATTGGTATATTACTCTGGTGGGAAGGATGTGCAGGCTCAGTGTAGTGAAGAACTGAATTGTAGAAGCTGCCATTGTGGATTTACAGAGCAGAAAGGACAGTTCCCACTGTGAAAGCTGATACTCCTCAGTGGAAAGCAAGTGCATCTTGCTTTCCAACCTGAAACTTCTGTTTGACAGTACCTTCTTACATGTTGGATGTCTGCTTCAGATTGGAGAAGGGATCAGGCAGCAGCTCTGCCAGCCCTGAGAATAAATTGAGGTAAAATGGAAATCATGCTCCAGAAATCTGTGAGTCTCAGTATGAAATCTGTGTACCTTCTTACTCCTGTCAAAAAAATTAAGAAAAAATTACATTGTAACAATACACACGTTACTGGTATGAATAACCATCTTATCTAAGTCCATTTTAGCCTCTAGTAAAGGGAAAACAGCATAATTTAGAGCATGCTTTGCCTTGTAAAACTCTCCCTGCTTTAAACAGAAATTTGGAATCAGGTTAAAAAGTACCTATACCTAAGATAGATGTCTAACTCTGAAGGGACAGCCAATGTACCAGGTTTTGAAAGGTTCACAGCTCAGATGTTTTCAGCAATTCCTTTGGGATTCCTGAAGGTCAGTTTGTTGAACACTTGTCTGTAAGCAGCAGACTGCCCCATGCCCAATCCATGCAGAGCTCACGTTCCCCCAGTGCCCCTCAGGCTGTGCCAGCAGCAACCAGGAATTCAAGTAAGATCATTCCAGCTCTACTGACTGAAATATTAAAATCTTGTTCTGTTTATCAGCAGACTATTACTTCTTAGGCTGGAGGTTCAGCAGCAGCTCACCTTATGGAAGTGACATTTACATGGTAAATAGCAGAGTAGACAGGGAAAGCAAAATTTTGTTCGTGTTCCAAAAAGATGATCTAGAGCAAGAGTCAGGTTCAGCATACTTAATAAGCACCTGACATAATGTGAAGCTCCTAATCTTAGAAGAATTTTTTATGCATAAACTGTATTTTCTTAACAGACTTGGATTGGGTACAGTACATAAAGCAGGAGAACATGCTAATTAGAGACAAATCAAATTTTAAAAAAAAGTTACCTGTGAAAATAATCATATTTTAGCAATAACAGGGATGGTCTGGCATCAATACTAAGTATCAAAGCAGCCTAACAATCATGGCAAGAGAGGATGTGTATTCAGTGTTACACAGCTGGCATAAAGGCTCCTCAAATAAATTTGATGCATCCAATGCTGGTGATGCTGATGAGCAAAAGCTTTGTGAAATTTTTTCCCTGTTTGGCATGGAACACAGCAGTGGGAAGGATGTGAAAGAAGTATAGTGTGCGTTCAGCTGCTGTTGGAGCTGCCAAACAAGCATCTATGCCAGCCACTTACCACCCGACAAATACAATGAGCATATTGATTTTCTGGGACTAAATATCTGACAAAGATGTATGGAATAGAAGACAAATAACAAAGTATTCCGTTTTGATAGAAATGTGTTTGCCATACATATTCAGAGTCGGTCCAAGTATTTGGAATGGACTGGAATGATCCAGTAACTTCAAACAGAGTCCCTGAATAACCTAACACATTTTAAAATGAGTAAGACTCGGTGACTTGTAAGCCAAGTGATTTAATTCGGCGGTGAAGGCATCTGACCCGATAAGGACAGATGAGCTCCGGCTAACCGTGCTGTTTGCTATATTTGTGCTGTTTTTCCTGCCTTCCCGTGACTTAGCCTTTTATATTTTACCTATTTAAGACTCCCGTAATTTCCTTTTCCTCCCCCGGGCCTTATAGCACAGCACAAGGCGCCCGCCCGCCCGCGCCCCTCCCACCCGGCTCCCGCCGCCCTCCCGCGCCGCCTCCCCGCCGCTGGCCCGTGTCCCGCCGGCCGCCCCGCAGCCCGGTGCATGTGCGGCAACAACATGTCGGCTCCGCTCCCTGCCATCGTCCCGGCCGCCAGGAAGGCCACGGCCGCCGTGAGTGCGGGCGGGGGCGCGGGCCGGGAGCGCCGCCGCCCCGCTTTGTTGGCGCGGCGGCCGCGGGCGGGGGGCGAGGCGGGCGGGGATGGGCTGAGGGGATGGCGGGCGGTACGGCCCGGCCCGGCACGGCCCGGGTCTCTCCCGTGCCTTCCCTGCCGGAGGCGGGCCGGGCTCGGCACCTGGAAGGTCAGCGGTGCCCGCGGGGAGCGGCCGCTGATGGCGGCGGGGCCGGGGAGGGGAAGTGAGCCAAGCGGAGTTTTCTTGGGAGAAAGTGGTGCCGTGCTCCGAACTGTGCCTGACCTTGGCTGGGCGCCTGGGGCTCGTGGGCGAGGTGCGTCTGGTTGTTCAGTGATCCTAAACCTCTACCTTTGTTGTCTTTTTTTGTTGTTGTTTTATTTCCCTCAGGTCATTTTTCTGCACGGCTTAGGAGATACCGGGTGTGTATTCTTATCTATTGCATACTCAGTAGCTATTATACTTTCAAATATAATCTGCATTTTTTAAACACGTGAGCAGTTAAAATTTACTTAAGCTTCTTATTTTGCCCTTTACTGAACGCAGCGGCCAACAACAGATAAAACTTCGTGTGTCCTGCAATGATAGTGACAAGTATTTAATTAAAATTTTCCACCAAGTCCTTGAAAACTTTACTCACTTACCTAATTTGGTCTGAATGTGATCTCTCTTTTGTTCCTGAGACAAACTTGGTAGAAAAAGAAGTCCGTGGTTTTCTGATCATTTGCTTTCCTGAGAGTGGGTTTCTGGTTATTCCTGTGTTTGTCTAAATTGAGAGTTCTTTTTTATTCCAGACTTGAGGATTGTTGGTTTGCCAATAGCTGCAGTAGTCCGTGGTTTCTTCATCAATATGTTGTACTTACACTAAAATCCAGACCTCTTTGATCTGTATAAGCAAACTCCTAAGTAGTCACCTAATGTCTGCGGATTTCTGTCTGAAATATGGTCTTCAGACTCCAAAAAAACCCACCCAAGTAAAATGTGTAATGCCCTGTTGCCAGGTTCCTGTTATTTCCATGTTTGAGTAGAAATGGAAAGAGTAGGGAATTTCTGGGAGGCACTCTAGCTCTGGTGTAATGTTTCTGTTTGAAGCTTGTGTGAGCCCAGAAATAAGCATGCATTCATTAAAGTCATTGAACTAACAAGTTCAGAGAATGTTGAAGACTTTAAAGGAATTGGCACTTAGATATTGAAAGTAAGTAGTGTGAATGCTTTGTCTGTTGTGCTCCCTTGCGGCCAAAATTACATAATATTTTTTTAAGAAATTTTTTTTTTTTTTTTGTTACCTGGAACTTGAATGTTGCCTCTAGGTTGAAACTTGCTATGCTATTTTTTCCAAAGAACTAACGGAAGTCAGCTGTCAGAATTAAAACTTGCATAACCTGGGCATTTAGTAAGTTAAAAAAGAGTCAAGTTCATGCACTTGGCAGTATTCTACAAGTGGAGGATTTTGCTCTGATTTGTAGTGCTGACACAACACCTTGTTTGCATTACCCCTCTTCCTTTCTGCTGGTAGGATGTAGCTGAGGCAGCAGTACTGCCTGCATCTTGGCACCAAATGTTCAGCAAGTGATTGCAGAATCTTTTGAGCTTTTGGAATTTGAGTCCTTACAAATCGGCTTGATGTTGGTTTTGGCAAGGGGTAAAAAGTAGAGACTTTTTCTTTAACCTAAATTGTATTCCCCGGGCAAGGTGGCATTTCCATTTCAGTGTCAGAGCTAATGCACAGCCTCAGTCTTGCAAATGCACTGAGCATACTGGAATGTTTGCATTTGACTAGACATGACATGTCTGTGGAAATGCAGTGAATTAGGTGTATTTCTTCTTCTAGTCTGCTGCAGATTAGATTAGACAGACTGCCTTTGACATACTGTTGTTTGGGGTTTTTTTAAGTAAAAGCTGTAGTAATGACCCAAAAAATTGTCTGAAGCAGACCTATTAACAATTTTATTACTTCCCCCAGTTTAAACTGACCTGTTCCACTTCACATGAATTTCTAAATTGATCACTTCCATTTGCCAGCTGTATTTTTCTTACTCTGGAAAGTGTCTAACAGAGGTTACATGCTTATTTTGTCTTAGATCCTATATAAATGGTACTTAAAGATCAATTTACATACTTGTAAAAATCTGAAGATGCAACATAGAGAATTGTTCTAAGGAGTCTGCATTAATAGGTACACTATGTTGTTTTCCAAATTTGTCAAATTAGTCTTTGTAATTGGCTAAAAAGTGTCCCCAAATTCTTATCTAACTATTTTTTCTCAGTCATATTTCTCCTTTAGATTCTTATTTGACTTTCTGTGATACTGCAAATATTGTGCAAGTCATATTTCCTGCAATTTGTTAGTATATGTAAAAGTACTGATAGGAAGTGGCTGAGATACAGTCAGTGCTTCAAATGTCTGTGATGTCAGTGTGTTGGAAATGCCTTCAACTTCAGGTAGCATACATTAATTAACTTTTCAGGATGATATTAAAACTAAACCAAACATGCTCTGCTGTTGGTCTGATTAGTTCAACTGTATCACTGACGAATTTGTTAAAGGTGTTTTCTGCTTAGAACCAAATTTCCAGTATCTAATTGGGGAGTTAGGAATACTAAATGATAAGAAAAATCAGGGAATACAGGTGCTCTTGAGTGTTCTGGAAAGCCAAGTGCAGGTATGTGCAGTGGTCGTGCATGGGTTCACAATCCATTTGTGTCAAAGTCAGCTCCTGTCTAGATGAGGCCTGGAGTGAGTCTTGACCTTGAGTCTCCAGTGTTCTGCTTTGGAGGAAGCTCATTAACTCACCTGCTGTGCAGAGCTTGTTTTGTTATGGACATTCATATATAGTATCTGCTTGAGATTAACAAACTGCTGCAATCTGGGATGTTGCTCAGGGCTGCCTGAATCCAAGAGCATTCAAGCTGTGCTGAAGTTAATAGGGCTGATTGATTGGGTTGGCTCCATGTGGAGTTAGCTTAGGTGTCAGTTTGCTGCTGTTCCACGTCAAGAATTGTGGTTCACAGAATGCCAAGCTGGCTGTCAGAGTAGCTGTCTTAACTCTGCAGGAGCAGCAAAGCAGCCTCTGAGCTGCCTGGAAGCAGGATACCTGTGTGCATCTGTTGTGGCACACAAATTAATAAAGCCAGACAGATAGGGAGTGGGCACTGCCTGGAGCCAAAGTGATATTTCTGTAGCTGCACCACAACTATGGCAGCCAAATTAGATCAAGTCTTCCTGACTGCATATATGCCACAAGCATTCGAGGGCTGAACAGCCTTTGAAGTTTAGTACTACATTCATAGTATACTGTGGTTTATGTGGTGTGTTTATATTGATCTAATTCAGCATGTTTCTTACTTGGTCTGTGCTGATGCACCAACTGGGAAATAAGAGCTAAGCCAAAGCATGAATGCAATTGAATATGTTTTTGTTAACAGACATGGATGGTCAGAAGCGCTTGCTGGTATCAAGAGCCCCCATGTGAAATATATTTGCCCACATGCGTAAGTTTGTAACTTTCTCATTTTACTTTTTCCTGTAGAGACATCATCTGTTAAAGACACTTGCACAGATGTCAGAGACATCTCAGAAGTGAGATGGTATCTGGCTATCTCTGCGTTTTGTTTTTTTTTTTTTATATATAAAAGCCCATTCTAAAGTAGTGTTGATGCTATTAAATGTTTCTTTGTTTTAAAGAAATTCTGTGTCATTTACTTTGGGGAAAAACTGCATTTTTATTTGTAATTTGGTTCTGGTACTTATTAAGACTGAAAACATATTTGGAAAGTTTTAGGTACAAGGTTATATTATTTTGACTTTTTTTTTTTCAGTGGATTGAGTTGTTTGTTGGTTTCTTCCCCCCCCCCAGCAGTCTTTTGTCAAAAACAGTTTTATCAAGGACTGATTTTTTTTGTGTGTGTTTTACTTACCATTACACATAATTTGCATTAGCTGCATGTACTTAAACTTGCGTGTGTGTGTAGTAGATTGAAACCTGCTGTAGGTTACAAAAAAATTTAAAGATTGACAGGATATTGATATTTTCAGCAAATAATGCAATTTGAGCTGTCTTTGTGTGCAATTTGAGAGCTGAAATACTTTTAAGTATGGTCTGGCATCAGTAAATAAGGCAGTAAGATCTATTTACTATTGACTTGGTGGTAGAAAAACTAATAAAGTATAATCTTAATTTATTTTAACACAAAATTCAGATTGTCTCTTGCTCCAGTGGTCTTGGCAGACGTGGAGTAGAGATGATAGGGAGAGAAGGAAGCAATGTTTTGTTGTATTACTGAGCTGTGGTTTATTCATTTGTTTTACCACATGGCCAAGCTTTGCTGAACCATTCAGGAGGAGCTTAGCAATATCTGCTGTTTTCTTTGCTTTCCCTTTGTCTTCTTTCAGTCCTTCCCCATAGAACTTACGCTGCTCAGTTCCTATAGATTGAAACTAAAGCCAGATTTGATCCATAGCACGATCCATTGAAGCTGTCTTGCTGTGGCTGCAAAGATGGCACACAGCAGCTCAGGGGTGGGGTCCAGCAGTGAGGGCAGGCACTGCCTAAGCAGATTCAGCTGTTGACAGAAGCACGTGAGGCCAGGCTCCACCACGTGCTGCTTTTGGCTGCTTCCTGCTGCTGCTGCTGTATAAGGTGCTTTAATCCACATGTGAATGGAACTGTGATAAATAACTCCTAATTTCAAATAAGTTAGTAATAGATGTATATTAAAAATGTGTATATGAGATATATGCACTCACACACACATTTAAAGCTGTCCATTAATGTTTTGCTTGCTCTCCATAGAGAGTGGTAATTCAGCCCTGAATATTAAATGTGTTTGGGCTGGCAGGTTTCAAGAGAGTTTCTTCAACAGATGCTTCAAAGCAGCTAATGTTAATTACTGCTTAAAAGTAAGACAGAGTTAGAGGATATGTAATTTCATGATGTTACTGCATCTGTATTATTGAATTTCAGTATATATCTTATGTCAGGATGTTCATTCTCATTTCTAGGCCAGTTATGCCTGTTTCTTTGAACATGAACATGTCTATGCCATCATGGTAAGTATTTGTTCAAATGCAGATGGTTCTAATCAAATTATATCTGGGGCTATGAACACACTGTTCTTAATTTAAAATTATGAACAACCTGAGTATCTGGCTTTAATCACATGCAAGTGTAAAAACCTTTTTGCTTTAGTTCTGTTCTTATAAAAGGGCTGTCATGAGTACACTCTAATTATCCATTTGTATCTGTAGTAGTGATTATTCCTCAGGACTAATCTGTATTTTTTAGAACAAACCCCCATTTCATTTTACAGGTATGGTCTGTAGTATGCATTGTGTCTGAATTCATAGTCAGTAGGAGTAGAGATTGGAGTGGAAATATTATTGCTGCTAATGAGTAATATTTGGTGGGTTGATAGGATATGAAGAAACTGTTCTTTAGAACATCCATTTTGAATAGAGAAAAAGAAGAATATCGTAGATTTCAATGATCTTAAACCAGTCTTCAGTTTCATTGAATTTTGGGCTTTTTTTCCCCCTTAAAGTAACTTATGTTTGTTTTTCTTGTATTTCTTCAAACCATATTTTAATTTGTACGTGCAGCAAAATTCCTGCTAATATTTTTTTAGCAAATATCAAAACTGTGCTGCTTAATCTGCAGTAAATTACAGAAGATGTCAAAACTCAGAAAAGCCTTGTTGACTAGATCTAGTCTTTTAAGCTGCATTCACAGATTGTGCACTGTTTCTTGTGATCTATGGGTAGTTGGTACTAAACAATGTGACAGCTAACATTTTTGTCTGGAAAACATCCAAATTTCATTATTTGTGTATTAGGGAAGTGGAGTGGATGCTCTAATGAGTAATGCTCTTGTTGATGTTTCTGTAAGGTTTGATATCATTGGACTTTCTCCAGATTCACAGGAAGATGAAGCTGGGATCAAGCAGGCGGCGGAGAATGGTATACTTAGGAGTATTTTTTATGTCTTAAAAGTACTTCCAGGTATTCTTGAAAATGAATTATCAACCTGAAACAGGTTTTCAAAGACATTATTTTTTTAGGGAAAAGAATATGTGTATATGGTATTATCACTGACCAAAGTTTAGCTAGATAAATTGTTTATTATTTGTTTTTTAACTTTATTAGTAAATGGAGTAATTCATCAATATAAACACTTCATACTCTGAAATATGGGCACAAGTGTAGGGGTTTTTTTTAAGAGCTTTTGGATAGTGCAGCAGGTCAGAGCAGTATTAGCATCCAGTTGTGTTGCTTTTACTTGGAAGAGGATATCATCTTCCCAGCACTGGTGCTTTTGCAAGACCTATTTGCATGTTTTTCTCTTTGGAAATGATACAGTGGCACTGAAATTTCTGACTGTGCTCTAGATCTTCTGATACTTTTAATGTATAGCAGCCTAGATTTTCCTTTCACTAACTTTCTCTTGATGCCAGGAGGAAGGCATCTTTCCTCTTCTGGACTTTCTAGAGAATGGAGTGGATTTTAATGACTGGCCTTTATTTATGTTGCAGTTAAAGCACTGATAGATCAAGAAGTAAAAAATGGAATTCCTTCTAATAGAATTATTCTGGGAGGCTTTTCTCAGGTAAGGTACAGTTGGAAAGAACCATTGTCTTTTTTCTAGGGAAGTAACCTAGCCTTATTAACGTGGGAAACACAGACACTTAAATTGAAATCAGCTGATGTTAGATGCCTCTAAAATTTTAAGGTGTCAATTTTCCTTTGCTTTAACAAATGAAGTTTTTTGGTTTTATGCAAATAATTACTGTTCATGAACATGCCTGTGTATGAAAGGTACTAAAATAAATAGTCTGTTTAAAATCTTTATGCACATAACCTACATAGTTTTGCTTGAAAATTTTGGTAGTATTTTTAATTGAATTTGGTAGTCTGGATTTATTTGGGAAATCTTTTCCTTCATACTTGTAAGACGCCTGTGGTAGGTAGCTTAGTAGATTAATTGGTCCATACATCAACTTCCCCATCTGCATGCAAATAAATTAGATATTAAAGTAGTGATAATACTGTTGTGAGTAATAGCCTTTGGTTTTGGTTTCTTGACAACTGTTAGTTACAGTAAATTTGCTGGCTTACTTCTGAATTGACCACATGGACTTGGAGGGGAGGAGAAAAAGCAAAACAAATGTTGTACATAAATACTGGTTTTAGTTGTTGGCTCTAAAGAAGAATAGATTGCAATAGGAAAAGACTTTTAAAGTAGAAATCAGAGATTTTGAAGCAAACATTAAAAAGAACTTTACTGTCATTATTCTAATACTTATATCTCTTTATTTTAGGGAGGTGCTTTATCATTGTATACAGCTCTTACAACACATCAAAAATTAGCAGGTGTCATAGCCCTCAGCTGTTGGCTTCCTCTACGGGCCTCTTTCCCTCAGGTATTTGTTTCTTTCCTAAGATGATTTACACTTGGGGAATGAGTATATCTGAAGATTGAATCTTGTGCAAGAATTAGTGCTCATTGTTTTTACTGGGTGATGACTGTTGTTTGATAATTTGGAAGTTTTTAAAATAGGGCCCTAAAATTTTAGATGTTGTTAAGTAAAGAAAATGAAGAAACACTCAGTAGCTATTTTTGCTTAAAATGACACTACTAGAAAATTTGAAGGATATAACGAATTTTCCTTGAAGGTTAATTTTCTGTCTGCCATTTGTTCCATCTGCAGAGCACTATATCATTAGAGACTGGGTGTTTGAGCAAAAGTTTCAGGCTTTTTACTTGACCAGGAGTTATGACTTTCTGTTATAAAATTTATTGGAAAAAATTTATTTGTAGGTCTTTGAGCTTGTTGTCAGGTAGAGAGCTCACTTCCTAAGGAGCTGCTTGCAGACTATACATTGTACTATTTCCCCTCCAAATTCAATTTGCTCGTCATGCCACAGGGTATAGTGCCACGGGGTTATTTTATTTCAAAGGTGTTAGCCTTATCTCCACTTCGTGTCTCTTTCTTCTCTTCTCCTGTCTAACTCCACCCCTCCCAGGGCCCTATCAGTGGTGTCAACAAGGATATTGCTGTTCTTCAGTGCCACGGGGACTGTGACCCTCTGGTTCCTATCATGTTTGGTTCCCTCACTGTTGAGAAGCTGAAGACTATGATAAATCCAGCCAACGTAACCTTCAAGACTTACTCTGGCATGATGCATAGTTCATCTCTTGAGGTAATTTTCTTAATACACTCTGTTTTAGCTGGGTATAGTTAATTCTTTTCCCTCGAAACTGATATTTATAGGCTTTTGAGGGAGGGGTTTAGTTTTTATTTGTTCAGTTGGTTTTGGTTTTGTTTCTTTTTTTTTCATTAATAAGTGCTTTGTGCTACTTATTTTGGTGAGTAACTGAATTCTGGGCTAAAAATGCATCCAAAGCAAAAGTTTATATAACTAGTGAGAAATTCCTCATAAGATTGTATTTTAGGGACTAGACAACTTGGTTTAAAAAATGCTCTTTTCTCTCAATTTTTTATTATTTGCTTAGCTAAAAAAAACCTAATTAAAATTAAAAGACAAATTCTCATAGCATAAATCCAAGATGGTATTTTGGAGAGAAGAATACTGGTAGTTCTGTGGAGGGAGACATCGAAGGAATAGGGAGGGAGGGCTGACACTGGAAGAGGCAGCCTCAGAACCTGTATTTATGGTTCTGGCTCAGCAGCCAGCTGAGCTGATGTAATAACTTCCTGCTACCAGAAAGGGGTGGACTCCCTCTGCTCGTGACCTTGTGGCCTTCACTTCCTCCTTGTACCCGCTCTGGGGCAGATCAGAAACTTCCTTGAATCATCTGAGTTTGCTAAAATGGCAAAAGCTGCAGCCTTCAGTGTTTGAAGCTGTAGGGGGCTGGAGCATCAGAACTCACACAGTGACAGGAGCAAGGAATCAAAGAGAAGGCAAGGAACAGATTTGCCAGTTGTCAGCAGCAGTAACACTCTTAATTTAGATTGTTACATCTTGTGGGAACTGTAGCTTTGAACAACCTCTTTGTAGCATTTATAGAGTAGTCTTGCAATTAGACTGTAATATTGCTGAGTTGTTACACAAATGTATTAGTAATGTGTTCTTTCTTACAACAGTGACTTAATTAAAAAAAATTACCATGGGTTAGCTTCTCAGTCTAGTTTGCTCTATTGCTTTTCCTTAAGGAAGGAAGCATGCTGAAAATGAAACTGAATGATTAGGAGGAGGAGTTGCTGACTTTTCATGCTGCTGCAGACTTGTAAAAGTTTAAAGTATACAGGAAGCTACGGCCTTAGCTACACTGAAACCCTATACATAGTCAGCCTGGTGCTATCAAGATCACTTGATGATTAATATGTAGCTTGTCTGTTCAGCTTCAGAGGGAGAGAAAATGTAGTCTTTGCTTTTTTTTCTTGTATTTTAGCCTCTTCTGAGTGCATAGTGCCACAAAGTTATCAGCCTTGACTTGTGTGCAGAGTGGTAATCAAGTAACTAATTGCTCAATATTCCTAGCCCAGCTGCTTATTATAACTCAAATGTTAAAGCATGATTTAGTGTAGCTGATTATGTAGTAGTAGAGGCCTTCAACTAATACATACTTTTGTCTTTAAACAGGAGATGATGGATGTAAAACAGTTCATAGACAAACATCTACCTCCCATAGACTGAACTGATCTGTGAGAAGCCTTCTATATAAATACACCAGCATCAACTGTGGTAGAGTGTTCAATCTTTTCATATGCCTGATAGGAAACATTATTTCTATACCTGCAGTGTTACTACTGTGTTGCAAATTTATACTTACAATGAAGATTAAATAATACACATGTACAAGAAATGATAATCTTTTTAGTATTTATCACCTAAGTACTGGTGGGAAGGATGTGAATGAGGGAACTAGGTAACAATGACAGAATGTAACTGTTTTAAGATGTCTGATTATTTTTTTTTCTTGATTGCAGAATTTCAAACTATTTGTACAAGTAATAAAAACCCTAAATTTAAGTGAGGAACATAGATGTGACCAGTTTAGTTTTACTTGAGATGTGATTTATTCTTAATACTCATTGAAAACATATGACAACATTTCTTTTATGTAATGAATGCATAAAGAACACAACGTAAAACACAGTGGGCATAAAGTACAGAACATGTAACATAGTGGGCATATGATGGTAGCATAAATACTACCAAGGATAAAGCTTTAAGGATTATATGTTAATTGTTTAACAGATAAGGAGGGTTGTTCTGTAATGGCTAGAAGTCAGCAAAGGTATTTCTTATGTTAAAACCACCTCAATTTTAAAATGTCCATATAGATAAATACTGTGGAAATTCTAAAGGGATTCATTCTCTATTAGAGTGTTGTTTGTCACTTATTGTCTTTTTTCTTTTAAACTCATTGCAAATGTTGACTTAGAACAGAATTCTGTAGAAGTCCATAGGATTAATTTCAGTTTCATTAAAAAAATCTTGTTTTCACACTGAATATTCATCTGATGCTTTAGGTGTTCTAGTTTTCACTTGTTTATGTATTTCATGTGAACAACTGCAAAATATTGTTTTGATTTTTTTCTCTGTGCTTTGGAGTAAATAACTGAAAATAGTGCAGCTGCGTAGTTCTGTGTATTGTTGAGCTCTCATCTGTAACACACACTTACTTGAGTTATTTTTTACTAGGAATGTAAGTGCAATTGGGCTATAACTTACCTAAACTTTAAAACAATACTTTTAGATGATACTATGTAATACTTTCTCTTATTACATGTTGAGACTTGATTTTTTTTTTTCTGAATAGGAACAAAGCATTTTATTTTCAAATCTATCCTTCTACATTTCCCCAGATCAGTATAGCCTAGGAATATGAAGATCCGGGGAAAAAAGAGTAAATTTACAAGATACAGAATGTTTCTTCTTTCAGAACCTTAAAATTGTGGAATGCACTGATTTACAGGAGTTGATGCACATTCAGTACCTTTTTTCAGTTAAGAGCCATAATTTACTGCTGGAAACAGCTGTTCTGTAGCATTCAGAGGCTGTCAGCACACTAGGAATGTTTAAACAATGCACTACACTTTTTACTGCATAATTTGCTGCATAACAATGTTCTATCCTGTAATATGCTTTCAGTCAAAGAATATTTCTATTTTGGATGTATCTGTCATGTCAGCACTGTGCATTCAAGGTACTTTTCCTCTCCCAGGGGTCCTCTTACAGTATATGTGGATTTACATCAGGTATCTGCCAGTACAAATACATACGTGAGGAATTGCACCTTTCTATCTCTCCTTTAACATTGCTGCTGCCAGAGATCTGAACTGTTTACCTAGTCTGTGTTACCAGTTTTCAGTGTTGGGTTTTGTTTTGGTTTTTTTTTTTTGGGTTTTTTGTTTGTTTGTTTTTTTGTTTTTGTTTTTTTTAATGTTGCACTTCAGTTTTAGGAAGCTGCTTCTTTTCTAATTCAGTTTCTCTGGATTATTAAACATCTCTTAATATGTAAAATTGAAAAGGAGGGTTTTTTCCTAAATGGTAATGAAACAGTTTTAGATATTCCATCTGTGTAGTTAAGAGGGCATTTTTATTAACTTTGAAGTTTAATTAGTGATTTCTCTCAGTCACTCTCTTCTATAGATCTGCCAATTTGTCTTTCAGTTAATTTAGTTCAGAGAAGAAACCATAATATTCTTACTGTAGTTGTGCCAAAGTTTTCTTGAGAAAACATTATGTCCTAGCTTGGAGTCATTCCCAAACTGTGTTAGCTAATTTTGCAATTCTACTGAATTGCAGTCTTGGTAAGCAAACTATATGTTATTTCTCCTAGTTTTTAGATTTATTTTCACTCTCCTGTTGTCTAAATAATTCCCTGAGTATTGGTGTGTTTCCAAAGTTCTTGCACAAGCTTCTAATTTTTCCTTCATTATTTTCATATTCTGTTTGTAGATTTGTTGATGACTCTGTTCATCTGTCTTAACTTTTAATTGACTCATTTAATATGTGCTCATTTCACGTATTTTTCCTTCTGCAAGAACTGGTTTAAAAAACTATTTCTAAGATATTAAAGTGAGGTCTGCCCTAGCTTCCTTCCGTGTTAGCTTCATAACACTTTGTCAACTTGGTGAAGTGTGTTTACGGTTTGTGGTCACATTATAGTACTTAGACACTCTAGTCCAAGTCAGCTTCAACTGTCACTGTCATGATGCTTTCAGATGTTTTTCTAGAAATGCTTTTTATGTGTTAACTTTGTTCAAGCATTCAGCTATCATAACAAGATTCCCTTTCATATTGTTTTGCTGCTTGCTTTATCTACAAAGAGCTGTGTTACCAAAGTCAATATAAGTAAATGTTTTGACTTACTTTGAATTTCTGTATTCTAGGAAGAATCCTCCTCTTTTGTTTTTTGTTTTTTTTTCTTCAGGAGTCTGTGTTTATATTGTAGTTGGCAGTTCTTAAAAAGCCCAGAAGCTAGAGGAAACTTCAAGTCTATGTGTCTTCCCATGTTACACTGTGTATGTCGAGCTCCTCTCTTTTGTAACTTCCCAGCTGGTTTGAAAGCTGATATAATCTTGTAGTCGAACTTCTTCACTACCTGAAGTGATTTGATGCTGGGATTGTTGTTATAATGCGTGTACTTGAGGCTGAATAATAGCTCAGTCTGATGGGGGAATTTTCATAATATTCTATTAATATTCATAATATTCTATTAAAATGGAGAAGCTGGACTGTCAGTGGTCTAAATATGAATGTCCTGTCCTCATAAACTGCAATTTGGAACTGTCCAATAATGGGTTTTTTTTTGTAATGTTAGACTTTCCACCAGAGGAGATGATGTCTATCAAACCTGTGAAAGCATTGATAAGAAAATACCTTGCTTGCAGATCAGTTTGTTTCAGTGGCTATCTAACTACTTAATGTATTCTTAATTTCAAAATGGTACTTAAATTGGACTGCAGTTTTGTGCTGTCAGAAGTCTGACTTCTTGCTGGAATATGTTGCCCACTTCTGAATAAACATGTTGAATTGCATATTATAAGCCAAACTTTCCAGCTATTCTTCAGGTAAAACTTTACTGGGATCTGTACTGTGGTGGGGACTGTATGATTTGGTCTCTTTGTCCTATCTTGTGTAATTACAACACAGTAAATTGGTAAAAGTACTGTACACTGTAACTGGTATCAGAACTGTTAATTAAAACATGTTCTCTCTAATGGAGTATACTGCACTTCATTGAAATCATTTGGATGCATCTTTTATGTAGAGGTGTTATTTGGGTTGATGGATGTGATTGAAGGCAAACTGTAAGATGTTAATGAAGCCATATGTACAAGGCCTGTGTCTCTTAAATTTTATAAACAAATACTGAACACTTACTCCTTGTGTTAAGAAATATAAGCCATTTATATTAAACATCTAAAATGTAGTTTATTTTATTAATTTTATTTATAAGAAATCTTAACTTTAGAAATTATTTCTGTACTAGGGAAAATGTAAAAGATTTCCATTTTTAATCATTGTGAAATAAATTTCCATCAGTATTTGGGCAAGTACTGAAGATTTTTTCAATACTTACCTGAAGAAAGTTGAACTTTTACGTGCTGTCAAACAGGCACTCCAGAGGCTCCTTGAAAATGTATTGCATGTAATGAATGCATACTATAATACAGAAGAACAATGATTTGTAGTTACTGATAAGAAAAGAAAATCACTTGCCAAGTTAGGTTTTGCTACTTTGTTGAAAGAATCCTAAGTATGATTGGAGGGTGGTTTTCATATTCTGGGTTAATTTTATTTTAACTTGTTTTCTTGGAATTTGCAATAATTCTGAAAGATAAAAGAAATTAAGGTATTTTCTAGTTCAGTTATTCTAGGACACCGAAGAGCCAAAGTCTTCTCACTCTCTGTTGCTGCACCTTTCTTTGGGTGTTTTGTGTTGCTGGAAAGGCTTTGAAGTTGATTAAGGTTTGGCATACAAATCACTTTTGACATACAAAACACAGATTTGTTCAAGAAACAATTTGCAGGTCAGGGATTACATGTGCTATTTAGCTTAATATGTGAGGGCAATCAGTGCTATACATAGTGCAGGGCACTCTAGAGAAAATGTGAGATTATCTGGGAAGAGAGGGAATGGGGTCTATGGTAAAGGCAGACTTCCCCCTTCAAGCAGCTTAAAGCAACTAAAAGGCCACTTGTCTCCACAGACTGCAATGTCCAAAAGTCAGTGTGGAATACAGTGAAGAATTTCATGAATGTATGGGAATGTGTGGTGGATGCAGTGCTCTATGTGAGTATGTTGTGGCAAATCAAGAGTCTAAGAATAGCTAGCAACAATAAAGATGTAGTATTACACAAGTAATCTGCCAGTTTATATTTTTTTGAAAAACATTTTGAGTAATCTTCAGCTTCTATTTACTTTCAGCCCTGGCATCCCTGATAAGGTAGTTGTGAGGAGAAAAACTGTCTAAAACTAACATAGTAAAAGCCTCCCAAACAAGGCAATGTAGGGTATTAAACTTTATCAAGTATAGTATGAGAGCAGTGGTGTAAGTGAAGAACGTGACTGAAGAAGTTTTCAGAATGTCTGTTGGTTAAATTGAAAATGTGATTCTTTGAAGGTAAATAGCTGTAGAACAGATTCCCACCCTTCCTGGCCCACCCCCCCACTCCCCCTGCTTTTTTTTTTTTCCTCCCTTTTCGTTGCTTGCCACTCTCATCTTACCACATTTGCCTTTGGGATAACAGATTTTTTTAATTCTCTTTGAGTTGAACAGGTACCTTTGATGTAGCTGATTAAAGTTGATTTAAACAAAGTACTTGTATAATTTAATTGACATCCACAAAGTGAACCAGTAGATAATGTCTTTCTTTTAGGACCAATTACTAGAAAAGAGCAACCCGTTGCCTCTTTTTTTATCTAGTAAAACTTAAAACTTCCAGCCAGTTTGCTGAGGTGTAGTGAACTTGCTTCAGGCATCTAAGTGGGAGGTTTAGCTTGTGAGGAGAAGATAGCTTTGCCTCATGTAAGGTTTGTTTTAAAGAGCTACTTCTCTGTATTAACAGATGGAGCAGGTGGGGTCTGAATGTTCCATTGTGAATACAAGCAAACTCTTAAAGTAGTTTGTGCTTGAAATAATTTGCTAGCTGTGTTGTACTATTTGAAATTACCAGAGGGGATCTTTAAAAGGCTTAAATATTTTAAGTCTATATTGAAAAAATAGATAAAGTTTCCACAGAATAGAGAAGTCTAACAAACCTAAAAGCTCTAGAAACTAAAAAAGAAGTAAAAAACCCCAAAACATTAGCTTATTTTTTAAAAATTTAAATGCCTGCAGTTACTGCTTTTAAGTTGAAAAAGGTGACATTTTGAAAATGCAAACAACATTTTGAAAAAGTAAATTTAAAAAGCCCAACCCATCAGTTGTATAGCTATAGAACAAGTAATCAAGATGTTTATTGCTATTTCAGAAGATTTTGAAGGGAATCTTGTTATGAGAAATTGGAACTTCTGTTTGCTGTAGCTCTCCTTACGTGTCTGTGATTGGACTCATCTCCCCTTCCTCTGCAAAGGTTGGGGAACAGTTGGCTGATTCAGGGCAGCTGAGATTCTCTTTTGGAAGATCTAAGACGTTCACTCAGGGCTCAGATAAAGAGGAGAGGGTTCATAGCCATAACATGGTTGCATAAAACCTTTTGCAATGCTGTGAATGCTATATTTTGCACAGTTATGTTACTACCTGATTAAAGGAGATTTTTCCACACAGAAAATGGGTCCTGAAAATGTAGGATTTAAAGTGCCTTGACAGCAGCTCAGAGATTCTTTACTTCAAATTCTGTGGTAGTGAATGTGCTACTGCGTTGCTCGTCCTGCCCCAAATTTCTGAAGATGCTGTTTCATATCAAATGAGACTAGTCAGTAAAAATCAACATTATTTCATGTGCATTCTTTTAGGAATAGCCATCTCTGCCTGCTAAGTCTTAGTGTTGTAGAAAGCCCCATAGTCCAGAAAATGAGAGTTGGACACAGGCTTTCTGCACGAGATGTGCAGTATCCTTTAGAAAATGTTGCAAAAGAATGGTGAGGATGTGCCATAACAGGCAATGAACAGCGTGTTATTTCTTCTTTCTAATATGTCAATTTAGGAGAAAGATGCTAAACGGAAAGGAAAAGATCAGTTAGGCTGCTTTTCCCTCTCCTACTCTTCTCTGGACTTGGAGTGACACGTTATAGAAGAAAATTGTGCTGTAGAAAGCTGCTTGGTTTAGAGCCAGCTAAAAGAGAACAGGCATGTGGAGTGCTGTGTGTTCCTTTTGGATAAAGACTTGCTGTCCCAAGGTTGGTGGAGCAGCTGATATAAAGAATTTGGTTAGTACTGGTTCAGTTAATTGATACCAATCAGGTATTGTAGCATACAATATAAATAATGTGAGCTGTAGTGTGTTTTCTTTTAATGCATTGACTTGCAAAAAAATTAAAAGGATATGCATTGCTACCTGATTTTTTTTTTTTTGATTTCCCTACTGAAATATTTATCTGATGCTACTTTTTAAAGATTAGATGTTAAATAAGTGTCATGTGCTTTGCCTTTTATAAGTGCTCTCATGGGATTTAATTTATAATTGTCAGTTTCTCACCTGATACATTTTGGATGATAATAGATTTCATCTGCATTTTGAACTCTTTCCATGCATTTCCAGTGAAGTAGGTGTTGAATTGTATTTTTAAAAGAAATTTTAGGAAAGTCTGGATGACTTTATTCCAGAGTTTAAATACAATTAATCTAACCAAACTGACTGATTTGAGATTTCTAGTTTTGTGATTGTGTTGTCCCTGACCTAACTTGCACCTACTGTAGAACATGTACAAGCTTGCTGATCCTGTAGTGTAGCAGTAGCTCTGAGCTGCCAACACCCTGTGTGTTGTTTTTGTCATTGATGTGATTGTGGGAAACAATGATGCTAAATTTCATTTGAGGTTAGCATCAGGTTAAATACCAGTGTTTGATTATTACAGGTACTAAGTAATTAAATCTAGACAAAATGGAATTAAATCTGAACTAGCATGATCCCTTAAATGTCGTGAGAAGCAGCATTATTTTATTTTTGCCTCCCCAAAATTTGCTCCTGAATGAAAAGGTATAATTTTCCTTTAAATTTTTTTTTTGTTTTTGTTCTTGTGAGGTTTTTTTACCTCCTGTGGGGCAGAATAAACAAAAAAGCAGCAGACAAGTTTCTGTATGCTTGTCCAGTTCATGGCCTAGATCTAACCTGGAGGAAGATCCTCTGTAGTTCCCAAATAATTTTAATTGCTTCTAATATGTGCAGGCCTTAGTGTTGACCATTATGTCCGTTCAGCAGGATGTAGAAGTGCCCAAAACCCACCTGTCTCTATTTGCCTTCAAAACACAGGACAGACACTCTTGCTGCCCAGTGCTTGACAGACAAGTATGTTGATGGTTCTTGCCGTAATGGCTTCCTTGAGTGTTGTTGAAGGAACAACACTCCTTGCATATTCTCCAAAATGTCCATATTTTACAGTCCTCAGTTCATAACTGGGGCATCCACAGCATTCGACTGCTTACTGATAATGGATTTGAGTGGCTGTGTAAGCACCGTCCTGGATCTTAGGGAGGGATAATCTTCCTTCAGTGACCTTCAGATGTGCCTACTGTTTTTGTGAAGGAACACTCCTGTTTCACAGCAAAAATGGTTTCATAATGCTGTTCTCAATCAAAAATCAGTTACAAGGCATCTTAGCTCAGCTGATGAGCAGAATTCCTTTAGTAATGATGTGTAATATTTATATGTCAAACTTTATAAATGTGATGTCCCACGGGAACACACACACGAGTTAAACTAGATCTAAGACTTAGAAGCACGGTAGCACCTCACAGGGTGATGCTTGGCCAATGCCAAGGTTTAGCTCCAGCTCTGTTATACTGCCTCTGAAATTGGATCTTCCAAACTGCACTCTGAAGCTGCAATTTGAAACCCTCACTCCATTTGATATAAAAGTAACTCCTAAGCCTCTTAAAAAGATGTCTGTATAAAACCCCTCTCTGTTAGAGGGACAGGGGCTTCTCCCCCTCCCTTTGATGCGAATAAAAATCAAGTGTCTGCTGTAATTCTGAGCCTCCTGCCAGCCGAATAAAAGCTCAGTTATAGGAAGGGGATTCGGGGCGGCGTGGTTCGCGTCGTGTTAGCGGGTACGAACAGGGGCAGCGTTAGCAGCATTGCTGGGAGATGGAGAGGGTAAGAGGGTCACAGAATCACAGACTATCCTGATTTGGAAAGGATCCACTAGGATCATGGAGTCCGACTCCTCGCCCCGCAGAGGGCACCCCAAGAATGACACCACGGGCTTGAAGAGCGTTGTCCAAACGCTTCATGAACTCGGTCAGCCTCGGTGCAGTGCCCAAGGACGGTTGTCAGAGCTCAGACATCTCACTGTATTTTGCTGGGTTGGAGCCTTTCCGCGGGGAGCGCGGTGCGCCGGCGGCCGCAGCCCCGCCCCCGCTCTCGGCGAGCGGCAGCGCTGCCTGCCTCCCGCGGCCGGCGCTCGACGCGCGCTGCCTGGCGCCGCCCGGGCCGCCGCCGCCATGGCCACGGAGGACGAGATCATCCGCATCGCCAAGAAGATGGACAAGATGGTGCAGAAGAAGAACGCGGTGAGCGCCGGGACGGGACGGGGCGGGAGGCGGATCGGCGGAGGTGCCGCGGGTCCCGGCGCGGCTCGGCCGGCCCCGCGCTCCCTCCTTCCCGCGGGCGCGGGGCCTGTCCCTTCCCGCCGCCGCGTTTCCCCGCGCTGCCCGGCGGCCTCGGCGCTTCCCTCGCCGCCCCGCGGGGCTGCGGCGCCTCCCCCCGGCACCGCCAGAGGAGGGGGGCCGGCAGCCGGTTCTGCTTCCCGGGGGGTGGCCCCGCCGCCCTGGCTCCAGCACCTTCGGCCGAGAGGAGGTTCCCGCCCGGGCACCGGCCTTGGCTGGGAGCGGCTGCGCCCTCCGCTCCCTGCGCGCTGGAAGCGCCGTGTTGGCCTTGGCGGGGAAAACCTGTCAGCCCTGTCAGCAGGAGAACGCCTGCGGAGACGGCCCCCGGTACGCGGGGGGGTGTCGCTTTCAGGTGTGAAAGCTGCAGGTTTAGGTGGGGTGTAAAAAGTAAAGATATGAGTGAAGAGCTCAAACCCAGCTGCGGCAGCGCCAGAGTTGAGTGGGTAAACTTCACAAACAGATGGGGAATGTGAGCTTTCTTTTTTTTTCTTTCTTTCTTTCTTTCTTTCTTTCTTTTCTTTCTTTTCTTTCTTTTCTTTCTTTTCTTTCTTTCTTCTCCTGTAACACTTCTAATTGTGTTTATTAATCTGGAGAATAATTTGCGCCTCGTGTGTTTATTAATTTGGAGAATAATTTGTGCCTCGGAGGAAGAATATAGTTAGGTAGGATTCAATTGGCTTAACTCAAATGTTATTGTCATGTATGCCCTTCATGTAGAACTCAGATAACATAAGGTATTTATACAGTGCCTACAAACACATCAAAGTAAGTAAAATCAGAGTCTAGAGCAACAGCCAGATCATGGTTATACATAAAATAACGTGCAAGTAAGCTGTAAGCTCTGTTTACTACTTCTTTATCAGGTGGGCACATTGGTATTCTCTGGAAATTTGTGCTTGTATATTTGATTGTTGTTCTTCCTGCAAGGCACTATTGTATACATAAAGTTAAGGGGTTTTTTTCTGTATGTTATAATAATGTATTAAAAGCTTAGTAACAGTAATAATTCAGAACTCAACACTGTGGAATTCCACTTTTTAGAAGTGGTTTTGTTATTGCTTAATACTGGACAGTATGAAGAGCATTTTAAATAATATTTTCATATTTATAGAAATACTGATTGTATTAAACCAATGAGATTTGTTTAGTTCAGAATACAAACAAATTAGTTTTAAGTACACACAAGCCATGCTTCAATCCGTGAGGTTCCCTAATATGGCTTAGCTCTGATATATTTGAATTCTCAAATGATACATTGTGGCAGCAAGACCCTTGTCTAGAGGAAAGAATATTTTATGATTGGCATTAATTAGTTCCATTATTTTTCCCTCTTTGTTTTTATTTCTATTCTCCATGCATTTAAGCACAAAAGCATTTGCTGTCTCACTTTCTGTAAAACTGAAGTAGTGGCTCTTTCCCACAAGGTGTTGAAAGGGTGAAAACTTACTGACTGAAATGCTTAAAAATAACAATCAAGAGAATGATAAAGGACAGCCAGCTCAGTTTTATTTGTAAAACTTCTGATAACAGAGAGAAAACAACAGCTCTCAGGTAGTATGGGAACAACTGTGGATCCTGGGGATTAGCCATACCAGCGATGCTGCTGGTGACCACAGGGTATTTCTCGGTGATCTGAGGCTTAGGAGTTTGGATAAAATTTCTAACAGCAGCTGGGAACATGCATTCACACTCTAGCATGTGTAACATAATTAACTTCCAGAGCCCTGGGGAGCGCTGCGGTGACTTCCTTGGGGTCAGCGTAGGTCTGACGTGGCTGAACACAGCGGGCACAGCTGGGCCAGGCTGTGCCTGGCTGGAGCCAGAGCTGGACCTTCATTTTCACCTCTATCCCAGGAGTGAGAGTGTGGGAGCACCAGAGGCGCTGGGCTTTTGTACTCTGTTGAAGCAGAGCTCCTTCACTCCGGCTCCTTACTACGCACAAGTGGCTCCATTGTTAGGTCGATGTTTTCTCAATGAGCTGCCACTGTGGCCAAGAGTGGAGATCTGACAGTTTGTCCAAAGCACATGTGTGTGGCGTGATAAAAACCCTTAGCTGTATCGAAGGAGAGGATGTACATTAGTGTTCAAACCAGGAGATCTCTCTGTGTTTCTCTTACTAGTCTTCGTCATTTACAGGATATTTCCTCAGTGTTTTCCTACCTAATTCTGCCCTGCAGTTAAAATGCTAACTTTAGCAAAATTATTAAGTTAGTCTCCATGAAGAGGTGCTTTATTGTCTCACAAGGATGAAGCAGAATTAAGAAATGCATTCTTGCACAAGTACCCACTGAATAATGATGCTCTTGACACCTCTTGTGTTCCTTTCTCCATTTTTACTTATCAAGAACAGGTGTTTGATCTGTGTCTTTGAATGTTTTGATGAGATGCATTAATAATAAAAGAAAGAAAAAAAAAAGCTTTGATACTTGTTCACTCTGAAGCTGTCACGAGTCAGGTGACAAGAAATGTTTGATCTTGTACAAAAGGTGACTCTGGCTTGTGGCAAAGCACTCTTTGGCATTTCTTTTGATGAGTTAAAAGGGCAGGCCATGCAGACACTCTTTCTGAGTCAGACTCTTGGTGATTTGCCTTGACTAAGGATTTAATTGTAGCTGTGCAGATTTCATAACTATTTTAGTGAAATGATATGTGCAGTTCTTTTGTTTTGAAGGAGGAAATAATATGGTTTAGTATTTAATGCACTGTGCGATACGTATTTCTGCTGTTGCTTCAAATTGAAATAGATACTACTCTTCCTTCAGAACTGTGATTGGATTAAAACCTGTAGTGCCTTCCTTTGAGCTTCTGTTGTATGTAAGTACACCTTTCTTTCAGCTGCTGTAATGAATAGGTATAAAAACTAAGGCTGCACCCATGGACTAAAAAAAAATCAAGAATGCTTGAGTAAGAAAATAAAATTGTCTGTGTTATTAAATGTATACTCCTTTAAGTAGAACAGAATTATTACTGGTTAGCTTTGCTGTCTTCAAAAACATGCCCCATTTTCTATTGCCTGAAGCTCAGCTTTAAAATATGACTATAGAATACCATTCTGTGCTGTTGTGATCTGACCAGTGGAAAGAAGCTGAGAGGAGTAATCTACTGGATCTGTATGAAGCTGACTTCTGTTAATTTAAGTGACAAAGTAAATTGAAAGCCCGCCAGCCTAGGAGAATGGGACACTGCCTTTCATTTTCTGTAAAATTATAGAAATGCCTTTAAAAGAGGGTTTATAACAATGGTCTTAATGGTTGGGGGGTTTTCTGAACACAGAAGTCTTACATTGCAGGATAAAGGTAATTGCAAGTTATACTGTGCAACTTCCACACTAGTTTTAAGGTACAGATTTGACTTTATGCAGAGAAAAGTGTTTATGAAAAACTGTTTAGTTGGTACGAATTTAAAACCAATTTACATTTAATTTTAAAGCATCTAATTCTTGGTGCACAGTATAATTGATTAGAGAAGTGAAGGCTTAGAAAGGATTAGTGCGTTATCAGTTTTGGTAATTTGGTACAGAAACCAGCATAAAATGTAGATTAATCTGTTAACATGTTGTTTTTTTGGTTGGATTTGGCTTTTTTGGTTTTGATTTTTGTTTTGGGTTTTTTTTTGTTCTGGGGATTTTTGTAGGTTGTTTGTTTGTTTTCTCTTTTGTTCTTTTTTTTTTAAATTGTTGCATGGCATATTAACCTGCGATGTATCAAGTTGGTAGTATTGGAAAACATTTACTCTGGGAGTAATAAATTTGTTTTCATGTGTGCAGTTGGGAAAGGATAACAGGCAAAGGAATTTTGTCTAGACTGTATTTCCAAGATGAGATGAAGAGAGTGCTACTTTTCATTACAGTGTTGCTTTCATATTGAATTTGCAGACTACAATAAGGTGTGTTTATTTTGAAATTACATGCTGTGTACGGTGTGCTAATAACTTAATTCGTTTGGAGGTAAGTCTTATCAGATTATATTTTTTAAAATGGCACATTGACTTCTGTCATTAGTTTTGTTTTGGCTAAGAAAATTTTCCTGTATCTGATTTTGTTTTGTAGCAGTGAAGATAATTAACTTGCTTTATTTGGATCTGTGTTTGCACGGAGGATACCATGCTTATGGTTGTTGAGAGAAAGATGTGGTTTAGTATGCCAACCCAATTTAGCACCTGAAAACATTGTGACATTTCTCAGTCTTGCCTCATTGCTGCTAAAATTCTGTGGTTAAGACTGGAGAAGTTATGTATATCATGAATAAGAGTTAAACGAGGCTTTTGCTATCATAGTAAAAAATCATATTGCAAAATAGTAAAACTTCAGCTTTATACATTAATTGAATTTTTGTAAGGTGGGATTTGGAGAAATGAGTTTGGTTTGGAGGCTTCTTTTGGTCAGAAGTGTTTGCAAAACAAAGGTTGCAGCAGACGTTTGAAGGTGTCCAAGGCTGAGGGTTTTTGGATGTGACACCATCTTCCATCTTTCTCAACCTCCTGGTGGTTATTTTATCTTTAGTGGTTAAAGTGTAAGAGTGGAGATGTAGCAGAATATTTTAAGTTTCCTTGCAACAGGTTATGTTAGAAGTTGATGAGGGAGAATTTGAAAAGCAAGCACAATGCAAAATAAAATAGGATGAGTTGAGAGGTAAGGAAAGAAAAGTAAATCAAATTCCACAGATTTGCAAATGGAAATTTTGTGGATTTCCAAACTTCATGAATGAAAAAAAAAACCACTAAAACCAGAAAAGGTAATGAACGGAGCCTGAGTGAACTGAATGGCCTCTTGGATGCACAGGCAGTTGTTGCCTCCCTTCTGTTCATAGCTTCCAGGTTCAGCACCACGTGCACTTGAGTAACAGCCAAATCATCTCAGCCTTTGGGAGGTTTGTGTAGGCTGACAGCCCACGTGCGTGGTCAGAAGTGGATGGTGCAGAGCTTTGCTGAAGTAGAGTTGGTAAATCATCGAGGTTGGAGAGGCTAAAGAGAATTACAGAGCTCACATTTATGCAAACTTTTTTAAAGCAAGGCCTATATTGCTAAGGAATGAATTGTTAGAGTAGCTGGGTATAACCTTTGTAAACACCTAATAGTACAATCTCTGAACTTGAGTCATCTATCTAGAAAGCTGCTTACACAGAATTAATTATTACCTTTCCTAACAGTCTTAGCAGGGGAAAAAGAAAAACCCGCCACGTGTGGCTTTGCCACATCACCACAAATACAGTTAAGATAATAATATGTATATTTTATATATATGTGTGCATTACTGATGGACTGTGCAGAGCTTCTCAACAAATTCTTGTGCTAAAACTGATGTGGTTGTTCTGAACTGAAAATTGGTGCTGTCGTCTGGGTTGTTTCTTACACTGCTAAGTGAAGGACCCTTGAAGATGTGTGTTGGTTAAGTAGTAATTGACAGAGTGCTTTGGCCGTCAGTTGAGTTATGTGAGGTAAAACTCCCCTAGTCTTTGCACGAATACTTTGATTTCCAAGTTAAGGCCCGTTAATGCTTAGAGTTTGTGAAGTGGAACTTTCCTTGTTCTAGTTCTGTGGATAAATTGAGAACTGGTGGTTTGAACCTAGTGTGTGACGCTGAAGGCAGATAAGATTATATTGTTGATATTATATTTGAAGTTCCTGATTGCTACTAAGCTGACTCTTTTATTTTCTTTCTCTTTTTTAGGCTGGAGCTCTTGATTTGTTGAAGGAGCTTAAGAATATTCCCATGACCCTTGAGTTACTACAGGTATGATTTTCTTATTGTTGTTATGTTGCAAATGTTAACTCCCTAATGAAAAGGGTGGAGCCAGCAGATTTGAAAGAAAGTTACACTGTTAAAGGAGATTGCTAGGTCCAAAGTCCTTGGAAGCATCGGTTTTGTTACGTGGTAATCTAGTCTCACTTCACCTGATTTAGGACACTTACCTGAAATATTTTCTTCCAGTAGCAAATTCTTAAAGCTTATCTTTCTGATTAAGTTGAGAGTAGTGAATTTTGTCATGGACAAAGGAGAAGAGCTGCTTAAAAATTTACCAGACATAGAATCTTACATTTTTAGTCTAACACAAATATGGTGTGTTTCCTTCCTCCTGAAGGGGAATGCACCTGATTACAGCTGATACCATCTTTTCTTATGTACTTAGTTCTGGTTTTGCCTTGCAAGTGAGGAGAAACATAGTTGATACCTTTTAGGCAAGTTGTATTTGACACACACTCCACATCCCCCATCCCGAACTCTGAGTAATGTATTACTTAAGGTAATTATATTCTTTTACTCTCCTGGGCTGGAGTGATGGAGGGGTACAATCTCTCCCAGTTGCATGGATACTCTCACTAATGTTGCTTAGATTTACATCTTTAGGAACATTTCATATATTGTTTGTAAATTCTTTCAAAAAATAAACTTGGTCAGCTTTCCTTACATGTCAAGTTTCAGAGCATATCATGTAATTCATCAGTAAGCAACTTTTGTTCCAAACTAACCAGATATTCCCTATCAGTGAAAATTTTCAAATATCAGAGTTAAATCTGAGACCTGATTTGCTGTAGTAGCCACTTAAATTGGAAACTTATAAGTAACTTGTTTCTGAGGGGCAATTAATGGTCGCAGACAAAGAATTAGCTATAAAGTTCAAATTTTAAGGTATCAGAAGCAATGACAGTTTTGATTCATGCATCCTATATGCTTGCAGAATGTACATAGTAAGTTATTATTAATAGTATTTCTGACAGAAAATAGGAATTTTAAGATGTCACTTTTATGCATGAGTGCTGGTACAACTCTGATACTTTGTCCCTTGTGTTCAACTTTCTTCTTCAAAAAGAAAACAAACTCAAAACCCCACAGGAAAAATAGCCTACACAAAACAAGACCCAGAAAACCCCTCTGGTTAACCTGATTCTTTGGAGTTTCTTTGTGCAGGCCGTAATGCAAATTATATTTTACTTTAAATATGATAATATTCTTTTGCCTGTGGAGTTAAAAATCTCTCTGCAAGTGCTCTGGAAATTCAAGTACTTTGGGATACTCTTGCATAGTGCATTGAGTGTACCTTAGGAAGCTTTTCATAAATATCCGTTGCTGTATTCAAAACAGTTCCACTGCATAAGATTGCATTTAGCAACATATTTGTACTCAAATTTACTTTTTTTTCTTAAGAGTTTGATAAATATATAAACTCTGACATAAACTTTCTTTGTTGGCCTCCCAAATTTGCTTAAGCAATGGCGGACTTGGAGTGAGAGTTGAAATGCGAAGTGATCATACTCATTGCCCTGGTGGTGGATCATTAGTGTGCCAGGGTCAAGAAGGGTGATGATCATGAGATAATGGAGGCACTGTCTTGCTCTGTGTAGATCAAGGCTTCTGACAAATGTGTTTGAATTGCTGAAATGCAGGCCATAAGTGAAAAGCATACTTCCGTATCCATTTTTAAGAAGTTTTGAAAGCTGGCTACATTGAGAAAAGCTCTGCTAGCTCTGTTATTCGTGTGTAATGAGAGAAGTGATGATTTTTCGTGTAATACCACTGCTACTTCAGCAGCATCATTCAGAAATGATGAGGTCCTCTGACAAGTTTTACAGGTATGCAATAGGAAGGTGCATATTAGTCATCTGGGCTTGTGCTGGTGTCTTGTGTCTTGCCACATTTGTTTTCACAGAATGCTGAAGTGATTACGGGCAATAATACCACTGTGTTACATCTGATGAGTTTTATGTAAGCAAGCTGATCCTTGCTCAGCTAGGCAGGGAGCCAGTAGGCTTCCTCACACAATTTATCCCGTGGTCTGACTTGCAAATCTGTTTAGCAGCTTCACAGCATTAAAGGCATCGTGTCCCTGGTGCTGATTGTGGTTAGGGCACAGCTAAACAGTGAGTGAGACAGTCAGGCTTTATTTTAACAAACAGGTTTTACAGGAAATTACACACACGTACAGAGCTAGGCTGTGATGTGCAGCCCTTGTTAGTGGCATCAGGCCAGTTCACTGGCAAGCAAGCTGTGAGGACCTGGGAACCCAGAGGTGGTTATTCTTCAATGGCTGGGTTTGGCTTTGCTTTGGTCCAAGTGCTCACCTATTCTCTATCCTCATACACTTTCAGTTTAAAGTTGGTAGCACCTCTGCTTGCTTCGGTGGTTGCTCTTGCTGTGTTCCTTACATTTTGCATTTGTTCTGGTTTAGAGAGCACCTGCTGCCGCTGTGTGCTCTGCTTTGGGTTCAGTCATAGGTTACTTATGCTCACTGCTGCTCGCACCTACTGAGGGCTGCTGGCCAAAGCTTCCATGCTTCAGGGTGAAAACAGCTGCCTTATGCTGTCTTTGACTGTCTTTACTCCGAAGCAGATGAAAAGTGCTCTGGATTTTAAAGCAGGGAAGAATGAAATGACTGGAGTTTTTCACTTAAAAATGGCAATCACAAGAACAGCTCTACAGACAGGAAGACTATGGAAATTTCAAGTACTGTCAGCTGTTTTGTCACTAAAACATAGTCATTTTGAGAATATAACACTGATCTTTTGTCACTATCTGTGCCAGTTAAATTAGTAGATCATTACTCCCTCTCTTCGGGCAGACCTGATCCAGTGCTCTATAAAAGCAAACAAATGAGTTGTTTTTATGTACTGCTTTAAGGAAGCTGGCAGTTCAGACAGTTCCCATAAACTCTCTTATGTGATCAGAAGAAATTTTTCTAGTTAGAACTTTACTTGAGTTTTTGGATTTTACTAAGTAAGTCTGTAAGTGTGTGTGTTTTCCCTTTGCCGATGAGCATTGGCTGTTGTTGTGCCCAAGTATTACTGGGAGGGCTGGGTTTTTTGGTAGATACATTTTTGTCATCCAGATGTGGCATTTTATGCATTTTCAAGGACATGTTATTCATTGTTATCTGAACATAATGTTGAGATATAAGTGTTCAAAGTATCAAGAAAAATGGCCAGTACCATTAATGTGAGCTAGCAGAGTCCATCTTGGAACACTTTAGTTACAGGTGAGTAGCCATCTGTTTTCTTTAATCCAAAATACGTGTTTAGAGCTGATGCTCAGGCTTGAGGTTATTTGATGTGTTTCCTTGGCTGAAATAGGTACAGATTATTTCAGTATGTTTCCAGTCATTTAGCACATCCATGGTGCCTCAGAAAGTGTTGTTTGGGTTGTAAGAAGTAATTTACAGGAACAAATCATTTCCATTTTTAGCAAGCCACAAAGATTTAAATTTTCCTTGTAAGAAGAAGAAAGTTTATGATAATCCTGCAAAAGTAAGTAGAATAATTTGAATTTAGTGAGTCCTGTAAATGGTAATGCAACAAAACTGAGCATCTTAACAACAACAAAAAAATGTAGTCATCAGTCAAAATACAAAAAGATAATAAAATCTTTATTTGTATTGTTAAATGCTTTTCTCTTCTTGTGAAGCTAAAAGGTTGGAAATTTTCTCCTTGTTACATGAACACATTAGCCATAAATCTTCTAAAATGTTACTGTTGAGCTAAACTTATGTCCTCATCTTCTGAGTCTTGAAGGGCATGAATTGTAACTTACTCTCCTATTCACTCTGTAGGTGGCAGTAGTGGCAAAGGTTTAAAGCTTGTCACTGTCTTGGCCTTTTCAGAAAGATAGGATAGCTCAGTCTTTAAAATCTTAAACACAGAGAGTTCTGCTTCTATCTAAAGTCAGAGCTCTCTGTGCTAAGGATTCTAAAGAATCTCAGTATCACCAAAAATTTTAGGTGCCTAAAACATGCTTGCTCCCAGCTAGTATTACAGCTTTTTCCACAGCCACTAAATGGGAATTCTAAGAGCATGATGTCAGTGAAGAAGTTAGCAAGCTTCTTATAGTGCTGAAATATAAATACAGTCCTTAAACCTTGTGTCCACCATCACTGCCCACCCCTCCCCAAACTTTTGTGATAAAAACAAATGGTAATACTGTTGAATTTCTTTTTAAAATGTCCATGTGAAAGTAATTTTTATAAAGGCTTACAGTATTTTGTCCTGATAATCACAAGAAAAAAGGAAACAAACCCACCACAAAACAAAAAGAAAAAGGATACTGTAAAAATTAATGTCAAAATACGAATTTAGGTATGTTTGTTAAATTGTCTTCATGTCACTTGCGATAATGTGTATTTCTATTTCTTTTGCAGTCTACCAGAATTGGAATGTCAGTGAATGCAATACGCAAGCAAAGCACAGATGAAGAGGTTACATCTTTAGCAAAATCTCTTATCAAGTCTTGGAAGAAGCTGTTAGGTATGGCAACAGAAACGTCCCTGCTCTTGCATGTTTTAACTCTGTGTAGCCTTGGTGCTCCTCATCGACACTGCCTTACTCTAGACATATTTGTGCTTTTGTGTGAATGTGGAAACTTCCTGTGCTGGTGTAATTAATGGGTTTTTTACTCCTTGACTGTCACCAGGCCATTACTGTGAGAGTGCCTGCAGAGGAACAGTTAATGTATTTTATTGGGGCTGGCAGGCAGTAGGAGATCAGCTTCTCTGACGTGATTCATTTCTGAAGTCTCATTGCCTGCAGTTGAGCTGAAGTGACTGTACTGCAGCACTAAGCACTAACAAACCTCTTCTTGACTGTTTTCTTTGTCAAATATAACAAGTACTCTGAAGAACTGGTGCTAAATCTCATTTGAGAGTGTGGAGGCTTTGAAGTTTGGTTGTGAAGTGATTTGTGAAGAGAAAAAAAGAGAAAAATTAGGTTAAAATCTGTTAGAACTTACAGGTAGTGAGAAACAGAGCTTCACTCTCTAAAACCTTCATAATTTAAAACAGCTTATTGATTAGCGACTTAATACTTAATACTTTTTGTTTAATTTCCCCTAAAGCACTTACGGTTTTAAGTGTATTTAAGTGTATTTGTTTAATACACTTAAAACCTTTCTGTTTGGTAGTACTTAATATATCTGAAAACACTTAAATCTCAAAATGTATCCAGATATTTTTATTCATACACTGTGGTGCATTCTGTTTTGTTTCTTTGTATGTAAGTTTAGGTAAATCAATATTTTTGAAGCTAAAATTTTGGAATAGAAAACAGTTTACATCGTGGTTTAAATATTTACCAGTCTGTCTGGAAAAATATGCCAAATACCAGCAGAGTGTGAGTCCCCTACCATTTGAACTCAGCCTCATTTTTATCAATTGTGAAGTGTTTTATCAGGTACTTTACTACCATCTTGAAAATGATATAGAAAACACTCTGTAGAAATGGACATTTTGTCAAAACCTTAAACTTTGATGCTCTAGTAAGAAACAACAGCCTGTACAGCAAACTTTTTTAAGCTACCTTAAAGACTTTTAACCTACCTACTAATAATGTTAGTTTTAGTAGTTAAGATTAGATAATACTAGACATGCTGATAAAATACCTTTAAATTCATAATGACCTTCATAATAAAAGTAAATGCATATACAGGGTCTTAGTGTAAGATCTGATCAGTTAGCTGGTAAATAGTGAAAAAAATATACTTTTTATTTTTAAACTTAAATGTAGAAGTCCAACTTTATTGTATCAGTATATAAAAGTGGTAAGGTATATAAGTGGAGAAACTGACTTGCATATTAGCATCAGTTACACTAAAGTCTTCTAAAATAGCTGCTGGATTGAGTAATTTAGCTCTCAAGTTATTAAAAGTTATTAGTCTTAAGTTTTAAAAACAAAACCCTATTAATATTTGGTGAGAATTAATTTTTTTCTTGGAAGTTGAAATTTTTAATACTGCAACTTAGCTTAGACAACATAGTACAGGAGATACTCTCATTTCCAACAGAATTCTCATTGGGAGTGTGTTCAGATGCTGCTCTCTTTGAGAGTGGGAGATCTGCCTGATTATCACTGTCCTTTGACTAAAGTACTTGTTGAGACACTAAAAATGATTGTCTCTTTTTTTAACACTTGAGTACCTTAAATCAGTAAAAATTGTCTTAATCCATTGTTGCTTAAAGTTTACTGATGTTTAAGTGTCCAAACATTGTGAAACATGGGGAGTGTCACTCCTCCCTGGAGGGTGTCCATGCTGTAGAAGTCTGGGTAAGAATGTGGTGCCTCAAGGTCACAGCAGGTCATTCTGGGTGTAGGCTGCTGTGCAAAGGAACAATCCCGACTTCCTTCTGCACAGGTGCCTCTTTGCTCCCTCCTGTGTTACAACTAGTGCTGGAGTGGCTATCCAGAAGACTGGAGCTGGGAACTGACCAGTTGGAAACAAATTGTTTTGTTCATTTCTTCTGGCTTTAATTTCAACTATCACTTTGTGGTCCAGCCTGTTCACAGTTACTGTTTCCTGCACAGGGATTGTAGCAGTAACAAACAGCTGGGGCAAGGTGGAGCTTCCTCTTTCGTATCTTGCTAGATTCAGATTGTTTTAACACAGTTGGGAGACTCTACCTAAGGCTTTTTGCATGAGGTGAAGTCAAACATGTAAGGAGCTGGAAAGCAAATAAGAAATATTTGGCATATATCAGAACTGAATACTTCTTGAGGCAGTGGGTATGTGACCTTCGTTCATATGCTAATTTTTGTTGCAGAACAGATATTATTGTGTGTACATTATTGTGCCAGCTCTAGTATAGTTGTGGTAATGCACTTACTACGTAAAATCGAATTAATCCTGAAAATACAGCACTGCTTGCATTCAAAACTTAGGTAGTTAAATTTTCCTTGGTTGTAATGTAGATCTGATAATAAAGCACAATAAGGCAAATGTTTTGCCTCTTTATCACTGCTCAGTAACTCATTAGAATGTAAAATTTCATAACTGTGAAAGAGAGGGTATAAGTATGGGTGGGAATCTTACAAAGTACTCTTATTCTGTTTTATCATTAGTTTTGACTTTCTTGGAAGAATACGAAATACCGTATGTTGAGCTGCTTGAGAAATCAGTTTCGATTATGCTGTTTATAGTGCATGTAAAAAGGTGTGGAGCAAAGATGGCAGCAGAAGCGGACAGCTGTTAATCGTACCAAGCATTGTACTCAGAGCTCTGAAGTCTTTGTGAGTTATTTTTATAAATGACATTTTGAATTTAGGCAAGAATTGTTGACTGTTCAGGCTGCATGTAATGTTTCAGTTCAATGCTATCAGAATTTAGTTTTTAGGAATGCATGGGATATATGAGAACAAATCAGAGTGAGTTGTGAATCACCAGATCTTTGTGGCTTGACTCGAGCCTTCCCAGGTTACCAGTGGTTCTGGAGGGGTCGGAAGCTGTGCAGCAGAGGGCTTGTGACCATTGTCTGAAGTGACTCACTGAGTGAGCCACAGTGCAAGGTCCCTTTCAGATACTTTCTGAAAGTTAAACTACACAGCAGAAATGGTCACAATTTGCATAAGGAGCTAAATTCAGCTCTCAGAATAAAATGCTGCTCAGTTATAACATGAGATTTACAAATAATGGTTGTTTTGCTAAGTAGCTGTGTATACAGAGTATGCTGTGCAGATAATGAATCTATGCACACTCATTTAGGTTGTCAGGAGTGTTTCTTATGTTAGAAAAGCAACAAAAATTCCTTTAAGGAATATAACCTTCATAATAAATAATGACTTGCTGAACTGAAGAGTATAGAGTAAAAAAGAATGTCCAGACCTCTAAGTAAACTTTCCTCCTGTAACTTTATATACTGAACTAAAAATGTAGAATCATGGCACAATATTCTTAACATTAAGTGATCATCTGTTGCCAGTATTGAAAACTAAAAGTGACGCCACAAACATTTTGAAATGCCTATTTCAAAGAAGGGCGTGCCTGAGTAATTTTATGTCAGAAGAGTGTATAAGTATTAATAACAACAGTCAGGCATCACAGAAGTGTTTTACTAAGATTACTTTGCTTACAAAATCCATTGTTATTTCATGCCTGGATTTGATTCTCCTGGAGCCAGCAGGTGCAGTCTAGGACTATCTTACAGGTATGTTAATGCTGTCATAAGTGAAGTTCTTCAAAGACATCTCAAAACCTACTGGCTTTGCTAAAAAAAAAAGTATTCCTGACAAAACAAGTTCTTAAATTAGAGTCTAATGGCCTTTACAAATATACTATTGATAAGAATAGTACATAAGACATCAAGCAGAATCAAGTGCAAAACAATTTCAGTAGTTTCATTTTCATATGGAGTGTAAGCTGTAGAAATCACCTCCTGTCAAGTGTATATTTGGAACTGTTCATGTACTGTTAGTAGGTCTGTAATTTGTTAAGCTAATCAGTGGAGAGATAACAAGACACAATGCATTATACTATATAAGAGAAAAACACATACTGTGAAGAAGTCCACGTGTCTTTTGTCACAGTCTTTTGTCACAGTCTTTTGTCACTGATAAAAAATCTT
Organism: Phylloscopus whistleri; assembly: GCA_017589585.1. Taxonomy (NCBI): domain Eukaryota; kingdom Metazoa; phylum Chordata; class Aves; order Passeriformes; family Phylloscopidae; genus Phylloscopus; species Phylloscopus whistleri. The sequence goes on from JADMLD010000094.1 coordinate 3,278,759, forward strand.
TTAAAATAGCAAACAGTTCATAATTTCGTTGTTTATTTATGGATTTTAGATATTCCTCCTCCCAGTGCTACTGCTGAAAAAAACTTTACTGTTCTTACCTTCATGCCTTACTACATATGGTAGAGGAATAGCTGACAAGTGTAGCTGCTTGTGCATTTCAAGAATATTTGGTCAGAGTCTGGAAAATGGAGCCTAAATAATTATTGAACATGAAGGTCATTGTTAAATTAGTAACTATGTAATTTGATACCTGTTCTCTTATCTCTTTCCTTTAATTTATTTAAACTGAATACTCAGAAAACTTTCCAAGTTCTGGTGGTGATTCCTGAGTAGGCAACGCACGATATCCTGCTAAATTAAATTTTCATGTGCTTACAGGTAATAACTAGCCACCTTTTATTAATGTTTCCAGAAAAAAAAAAACCTTCAATATTTTTCTTAATTTGAAGTTAGATTTATAAATTAATTACATTACATCTTTATATTTTCTAATTTTTTCTTGTTACTAACAAATGTTTAGTGTTGGCTTGTAATACAGTTAGAAAAATCTGGGAGAAAGCTATTAATGGCTTCTAACATTCAGATCATTTATGTTGTCTGGCTGTATGTTATTACATTAAAATTTTTGGTTTGATAACACAAACTATGTTATGTCTTATTTGACACTGGAGAGATTTTTCAATGGAGAAGCTTCAAGTGTCTTTCAAATTAATTGCAAGTCCCAGGCAGAAACTGCAGTGCAGTTGTTCAATTTTGTATGTCTTATTCCAATGGCTAATAGTCTATTCTTGTTACTACCATGTTCTTTGTATTTTAAAGAATTATTAATAGAAATTAGCTTCTATTATAAAAAACCAAAGCTTTGAGATTTTTTAAGCCTGCCTGAAGATGCAGTAACTAAAACTGCAAAGTTACAGTTTTCAGACCTAAAATTGGTGACAGTTTCCATTTGTTTCTGAAAAAAAAAATGGTAAGTTTGAATAGTTGTATGGAGTTGCAAAAAGGAACTGCACAACTTGTAGTTTATATTATATAAATATTTATAATGTTCTATAGACTTCCTGAGGTGAATCACATTGGAATTTTTAAGGACATTTCACAGAAGGGCCATTTTTTTCCACCTTACTTTGTTAGAATTTCTGTGGTCGTTCATAGTTCCTGTTAGATGTCATTCTTCCTTTCTGTTAGAGTCTGGTCATTGAATGTAAAATAAGCTAATTAGTAGGGACTTTTAATTTGTCAAGGATAATTTTTCTTTCCCCAGAGGATAGACGAAATGCTGGCTAGCAGGCGGTTAATTGCACTCTGTTCTTTTGTCAATACAGTATTTCAATAAAACAAGATATCCTTAAACTTGTGTGAGTTCAAAGATGGAAAGTATCTCTTCTAGTGCTTTCCAATTTATGATCCATAAGAACAACTTAAGTGCTTAGGATAATATAAACTTTATTTTCAGCTTTCTGAAACTAGATTAAGCAAAAATATCTATAAACTCTTAAGTGATTAAAGAAGCTGTAGTTTTGTAGACATACTTGCTGAAGATGTCCAGTCTCAGCTGCTCAAGTCTTGGTTTGAGGCATCTTGCATTTACTGGCCTGCAGCTATAGGAGGAGCTGTGCTTTTATCTGTGTGCCTTGTGTATACCCTGCCCTCCATAAGGGAGAGAAGCCATTGGGGTATTGGCAGGTGCCTGCCCTTGGTGAAATGGAAGTGTTTGATAAAAACAGATCTGGGTGCCAGCTATACCACTGTGGTGTGTATGGTGCATAATAAGCAGGAGAGACACAGATCAGACCTGAATTTGACAACTTTTGTGCCAGAAAAAAAAAAAGTGTAGGTAAATGGGCTGAAGCAGAGCTACTGCTTTGCAGGACTTGAGCTGTACCTCGAGATCCCTGTTTGATCTGCTGGTTTGTCTTAAAGCTTCTGACAAAAATGAGCATGTATTTAAAACATTCTGAAGTTAAATGAGATTGCATGCATATTTGGAACATCTTTTAAGATTATATCATGTAATCAGTTGTTGCCATAGAGAGAGTGAGTATGCATGTTAAAAATGGGAGTTGTTTTCTTTCTCTTAGTGCACTTCAGTTGTCATAGCAGAGAACTCATGTGATCCATTCAGTTTATAGTCTAGTTTGCTTTCTTAGTTAAATTATTTTGTTAAATTGGTATCTTTATTAGGATTTTTTTAATAACATCTTCAGCTTATTAAAGACAATCAGCCTGAGTGCATCATCTGTGTTTAATTATCTTTTTTTTCTTAAACGAAATTCATCAAGGATTGAATACAACATTGCATACAATGGGTGAGCTCTTGAAGGCTGGGGAGTACTCTGGAGAAGTATCTTCTTGTGCTTTTCTGATTCCTCCACTATTTTGTGTGCATCTCTTTGTAGGTGCAGCTGGAGACAGGAGAGTAGATTGGTGCCTGGTCTGATCCAGTACTGCTGTCACTGCTCTCCTTTTATGATCATTTTTTAATAAAGTGGTATTTGATTGGATAAATTCCTTAATTCACAGGTTAAGGAAAGGATCAGTTTATTGTTCCTATGAAAAGAAAGCCAGTACAGTTATTTTCTACTCTATAAAAACAAAATTAAAAGCCTCGATTTTTGAAGAGACCCAAATTTGTGTATTACGTACAACCAAGTTCCTCTGAGAAGCATGGGGATCGGGTTCCTCTGGAAATAAGATACTTTCAGATGCTTAAACAAGGATTTACCTGCTTAGTTCAGGACATGTTTGTTGGCAAGACTGAGCCTTAACAGATTTCCCTCCTTTTCTTGTTCTGTTTTTAATTAATTTTCAAGTTTGTAATATATGCTCATTCCGATAATATAGTCTACGAATTTAGAAGTGTAATAGCAGCTTTATAAGGGCTTGGAAAAGAGGAATTCACAAAATCTGTCAATCAGTGATGCCAATCTCACTAGGCTTTCTCTGTAGGCAGTAGAGAGCCAGCCTTTCTAGAGAACGAATCAAAGCATCGCTCAATTTAGGCACTCTGAATCCTCTTTACAATAGAAGGGTGTATGCATTCTTGCTGTGCTGGAGTTAAATGTTGTGATTGCTCTTTTCCATAAAGACTTTTGTCTTTATTCTTTATAAAGTCATAGTGAAACATAACCTGTATGGGAATGGCAGATTCAAATATATTTAAATATTGAGGCAAATAATTTAAGAACTATCACAGAAAATACTGTTCATGTATCTGGAAAACTCCTTTGAAAATATGAAAATGACTTTATATTTTGCCAACCATGGTGTCTTCCACAATATAATTAAAAAGAACGGCATGTATGTAGTAGGAACTTAAGTATATAAAGCCTGGAAGACAAATTCCAGAGACTTGATGCAATATCTAGGAGGTTACTGTCTACCTAACACAGGAGTGTTGGAAAAAATAAGTCATAAAAGTCTATGTTTCCATCATGTCTTCACTGCCAGTTTAAGCAGGTGCTGGACTTGAAGAATCTGAAGTGTTGTCATGTTTTCCATTTCCTGCATTGGGAGGGTGTTGGGAAGTGGAAGGCTGTACTGCAAGAGAAGGTCAAAGCAGAGAGTGGGAGCTGATAGCATTTCCAACTGGCTCAGGAGAAATCATGATATTTTACCACTGCTTTAAATCAGTTACTATTTCTGGGTAGAAGAGAGTTTCTCATGTTTTGTATTTCCAGATGGACCTTCAACTGATAAAGATTCTGAAGAAAAGAAAAAGGAGCCTGCGTCTTCCTCACAAAACAGCCCTGAAGCCAGAGAAGAAAGGTGCTTAATTCTTAATGGCTGTGCAAATAACCTCACTCAGTATAAATTAACATTAAACTATTTGGTCTGAATTTGTCATTTTAGAGACAGCTACCATGTTCTTTTCTGAAAGACAGAGTTGTACAAGAAAAACTTGTGTTGTTGGGGAAGTAAACTGTGCTACTGTTGACATGAAAAAAAAAAAAAAGAAGACATAGGTCAAGATATGGCCAGACAAGTTTATTGTTTATTCCATCTGTTCAGTCTGTCAAATACTCTATCCTCTCTCAGTATTAGCACCCAGCTTTGAGAACTGTAAAACAATTTTCAGTCTCTGCTTTGTGGTAATTGCATATGCTGCTTCTGTGTGTTAGCTTTTATGTTTAATAAACATTCTTCACTTTTTTTGGTAAACACAAAATATGTTACCAGAAAAAGAAGCATACATTAATGTCACTGCAGGAGCTGAAGAACATTTACAAAACAATATTTGCAAGCCCATGTCTTCTATACATTTCTGAGTTTAGTGATCATTCAGCAGTCATTTTAAAATTGAAGTTTAACCTCTAACTGTATGTCCAGATGGAAGCTGAAAACTTGGTTTACAGTTTGCAAAACTACATAAATTGTGGGTGGGGGTTTGCAACCATGGCACCCCTTCAGTACAATAAGCAGATTGAATGCGAGGCATTCGCTGCAGAGTGAATGTTGGTGAGATGTATCGTCGCTGGTTTTTAAAGTGAAGTTCCGTGGGAGGAAAAAAAGAGATTTCATGTTAATGTAAAGAACTGAGAATTAAAGCTTATGTGCCACATAATGGAATGAAATACCTGCTGTGTCTCTATTGTGTGGAATACCCTAGTGAATAGTCTAAAAACACTTTAAAAATTGTATTGACTCTAGAGCTATAAATAACTTTTAAAAGATGGCCTGTGTTCTTATTTTGGAATACCATCAAATGGATGTAGCAAAAGACCCGTATTTTGCCCAGAAACAAAGTTATTTGAAAAAGGGGGGGAAAAAAACATTAATATTGTTTTTCATTTTGCCTTTTTTTAGCAGTTCAAGTAGTAATTCCAGCAGCAGGAAGGAGGAGGGTAGTGCTCCCTCAAATTCTTTCATCCCTTCTTTTCCCCGGGCTCCAAGCACTTCAGACTCTGTACGAGTGAAATGTAGAGAAATGCTCTCTGCAGCTCTCAGAACAGGAGGTGAGCTTTGTTGATTGTATTTTCAAGTTTAACTATTTCCTTCTTCTCTATTTCTGTCTTTCCCACTCTGCTTTTTCTCCTTCCCTGTAGGGTAGAACAAATCCTGTTTGTGTCCATTTGTGTGTGTAGACCCATAAACCAGTTCACCCAAGGTGCAAGTAATGAGTAACCTTGACGGCATGGGAATGTTTCAAAAGGCATTTTCGGTGCTGCTAATTCAGGATATTTTGTGGCTCAGTTCATCTGATACCTTGCCAACAGGGGATCTTTTCAGGAACGTTATTGACTGCTTAATGCTTATTTAAATATTTTTGTAGGGGCTGCTGGGGTTTTTTTTGTGTTGGTCCTTTTGACTGAGAGGGTGATTATATACAAGACTGCCTTTCTAACACCAGAGGTCTGGGTACCTTCAGATTTTAGATTTTGAAGGCTGCCTATTTTGATATCTTCTTGACATCTCATCAAGGTAACTTGCAATAAGAGAGTTTTAAATTACTCTTAACCTCATGCCTTTTGGATAGCTGTAAATTCCTTGACTGTTCTGGGTTTTCTTCTTTTTATCTCTCATTGACACTTGGGTGTCTTTAAACTGACAAACTGAATGATTTGCAAGATAAGGAGCAAACTGAAAGCTAGACTTTTCAGAATTACCTGATTTTTTTTCTGGTGCATTCTTCTCTTTATCAAAATTATGACCCAGCTCCTCTTTCTCTGTTCTTATCTTAGTGTAACTTGTAGCCCAGTGTAAGTAGACTTCTGAGTCATTACTCTCTTCACTCATATTCTTTATTTTAATTCATATAAATTCAGGTATAGACAGTAAGCAAAGCTGATGAAAGACCATGAATTTGTGGTCATCTGGATATATAGTTCATAGACTTCTTTTGGGACCAGACTGTCACATACTATGTATGAATACATAGTGTTCATAATTCTATTTAGTCTTCATTTTCGATAGTTTTCCAAAAACCTTTTTTGCTATGTTGCTTTCTGCAGCACATGTAAACCGATGATCCATGAGTTAAAAAAATAAGATAATTTTCTTGTTTATGGACTTTGGTATGAGATCAAAGGACAAATGATGCTTGGATTACTCACTGAAATATACTCATGTTGAAATGTGAAGGCAAACACTGTATGTACTTTGTTCTTAAGCTGTCTTGGAAAGGTAGATATCTTTGTGAGGAAGCATTTTGGTCAGAAACAGTAAGCAGTTATCTTGAGACATTCTAGTTCAAGTGTTGTATTGCCTTCAAGACTGCTGTGGTCTATTTCTTCTAATTTATGTGGTTTATGACACATCTCTGCTTTGCATTTTAAAAAATCTAATAAGATTCTTTGTTATTTAATTACTGTGTTTCTAATGAAATTTTTCTCTTCCATGCATGCAAAACATTTATTTGCTAATTCTTGTATTGTGTGAACTAAAACAATTGATTAAACACAATATAAAATGTTTCCCTTTTATAATAGTCTGTTCTGTGTACGGGCTGTGGAGATGGAGAGATGCCAAGCCTATTGGAATATTTTAGAATTTTCTGTATGACAATGTTTTTTTTTTGTTTCTATTTGTGTTTACAACTAGGTGTCAGAAGTTTTTTGGTTTTTAAATGTTTTTAACTCTTTTAAACCTCTGTTCTGCTTCTTTCACTTATTTGTGTTCTTCCAAGTAATAAATTTTGAAAGGTTAAGTACACAGTAAAATAAAATTACATATACAAGAAGAAGACTCACTGCAGGTGTTTTACAATTTGCTGAATTTCAGAGTTCTGGAGCTATAGGGATCTCAGGGATATAGAACACAGAGTGTCAGGTTGCTAATATTTTATCATTTGTTTTCCTCAGATGATTACATTGCTATTGGTGCTGATGAAGAAGAGCTGGGTTCTCAGATTGAAGAAGATATCCTTTGTTGTATATCTGTGTGCTCTAGAGCAGGAGTATCTTTTAAAAATGCAGTCATTTTCAAATGAATTAACTTGATCTATATATTGTTTTTGTATTTCATATAAAACAGAAATGGCAACTGTGTTCAACACATCAGTACATAAATTCAGTGTTTAAAAAAACAGCCCAACCTAAATGATTTGCCTTAAAATATGTAGGAATGCATGTAGGTGAGTGTGTGGGCTCTTTTCAGCTCAATATGTTTTCCTTGTAGCCGCAATATTATATCTTACTGAGGCATTCTTACATAAAATGCTGGGCTCTTCTATGCTATGTAAAAACCTTTTCTTGCTAACAGTCTTAATAATTTTCTAGTGCCTTTATTTAATTTTCTACAAGTTTATTTCTAAATGAATTTGCAGTTTTAAAATGGGTGGTTCCAGAACAGAGGTCTGGGTTTCTTCTTTTAACAATAAAAAAAAAACCTGTTAGTGAGCTGTCATTGTTTGAATATGTGGTTCAGAAATGAATTCATTCTCAAGATGGTGTCAAGAAACTGGACATAAAATTATGGGTGACTTTTCACAATTTCAGTTGAGGTCCTACTACCCAAAAATTTGTATTTCACTGACCCTGTGCTAAACTATGATTAGGCTTCAGAAGGTTGTGAATTCTGCTGTGTTGAACAAGAAAGTATCTGTTGGTTGGGGTGGAGGGAGGACTTAATGGACAGTGGAGAAGTACATTGGTTTAGAACTTGCCCCCCAGAATGAATCCTTTCTAATGCTCTGCTTTACTTGTTAATGTTTTACTCTATTTTACTTATCCATGTTTTGTTCCTTAAATCCAAAGCACCTATTTTTCAAGAATTAAAAAACACTGATATGAAATACAAAAACAGGGTACGAAGTAGGATAGCGAATCTCAAGGATGCAAAGAACCCTAACCTAAGGAAAAATGTATTATGTGGAAACATTCCTCCTGACAAGTTTGCCAAAATGACAGCAGAGGTAAGTAAAGCACAGGTCTTGAACTATTTCCCTCTTGGACTTATATCCTGGCCTGTATTTATTAGCCATAAAAGTAATTTATGTAAGCTGCCCATACTTCTGAAAGACTCTGGCTTTTTTGTGGCTTGCAGAATCTGAATTATAGGGCTGTGTTGGGGTAGAGGGCATGAAAGTGTCTTTACAAGTCAAAATAGGTCTAGAAAGTCAAATGAAAAATTAAGATTTTATGGGAGAGAAAAATGAAAGCATATCTTGTTAATATCTTGTTTCAGTTCTGCAGTTCTGCTTCTCTGTGTTAGATTCTGCCCCCTCAAATGAGGTATAAAGGAGACAGAGAAATTAGTTATGGTCAACTAATGAAAATCGTGACTAACTTTATTCCAAAAGAAGGTTGTGTTGGGTATTTTTTTTTAGTGGTTCTTCTTGGGTTTTTTTACTATAGCTTTACATAAAGGTTAAGGCAAGCAGAGGCTGGTGAAAGAATGTGTAAAAAAAGCAAATTGTACCTTCAGTATGTATTTTGATTTTCTTTGTTCTACGTATTTATGTACATATGCACAAACATATACTTTCATCCTGTCCAGTGCACATTCTTTGTTTGATAATGTTTTGGATTAAAATGTCAATGGCTAAACCCCCTTAGTGTTAAGATTACTGCTGAAGTGAAACAGCATTCATTGATAGAAGGTTTTCATTCCACTTCTATATGGGATGGCAAATAAAATTGTATGGAAGAAAAATATAACAAATAGGTTTTGCTGTGCACACTTGATTACTAGACCTTGTAGAGATCTTGTGCACTAAAACTGTTTTAAAGGGAAAAGAATATAGATGATTCTAGACTCTTTAGTTAGTGTTTGGAAATTAAGTTTATATGATTTCTGGTGACATACGTTAAATTGTGGCTGTACTGTATTTATCAGTACAAATATGGAAGTAGTCAAAATAATGTAATTTTTCCTATAATAAATGTTATGTAGGTCAATGAGATAATCAACCAAGGATCTAACCCAGGGAGGGCATCTTTTTTGCCTCTTTCGAGGACTTTTCAGTTCTCTACCTTGCCTTGCTTACATTTCCGAACTTCAGAAGTGTGTTTGCATAGAAGTGTTTCTAGATGTTTGATGTTGTAACTTGTACATTTTTTTTTCTATCTGTGTTAAAAAAGAGAACATTTTTAACTTCTTGTAGCTTCTGTGCTGTGAAATATCCCAGCTTAAGTCTTGTAAAATTAAAAATGTGTAGAATTACATTGCCCTTCAACAGAGTTGTTGTTCATGCATTCTAAATAAAAAATTGTATTGGCTCGCACAGTGGAAACTTGTTTTAAAGCTAAAACTCTCTAGTAAACTCTGTCTGCTCTTTGCCCTTTATAGGAAATGGCAAGTGATGAGCTGAAGGAAATGCGCAAAAATCTGACCAAAGAAGCTATCAGAGAGCACCAGATGGCTAAAACAGGAGGTACCCAAACTGATCTGTTTACATGTGGCAAGTGCAAAAAGAAGAACTGTACATACACCCAGGTGCGTGGTTATTCAGACTCTTCGTTTTCTTTTTTTTCAAACCTTAAGTCCTATATAAAGATTGTCAAAGAAAAACAATTGGAATTGCAAAATGAACTTCTAACAAAATGCTGACAAATTACAAAATGTCAAGGTAGCTGTGAAGCAAGTTTGTTGTATTTATTTGCCAAAAATTTTATGTGGATCCAGGCTGAGTATCTGTATAGACTGAAACTTCAGTTTCTTTGCAATGCTGAATTTTTGCTACTTCTTCTTAATATGTCATACTCATGAGGGTTTTATGTGGAGGAGAGATACTGTTTTTAATGTGTGTAAGCTTATTTTTACAGAGGGACTTAATAGCAGAAAATTATATATACATATATACATGTGTATATATGTATATATACATATTTAATGTACCATTTGACTAACACTAGACCCTGATTTACAGTCATTCCTACAACCACAGAAAGGGTGCTTTAATTTGCTTAACAGTGCTTCAGGGAATGTAATTTTCATTATAGGATCAGCTGCATTTATATTTTATATTGTTTACCAGATGCTTTAAATAGCAAACTGTTTTTCAGTCATGAGACTTTTAAGCCTTTGAATCAGTAAATGTATGTGAAGCTGTTCTGGACATTGTACTTTCAGTGCAGAATCTGCTCCTAGAAATACATGAACAGTTTCAGTGCAGAAATCAGTATATTAGTGCTTTTAAATCTCTCAAAATCCAAATTTATAATGGCTTTATAGCAAAGCAAAAAGCCCAGTTTCAGTTGATACATAAAGTTAACTTGAATTTTTATGCAAATTTGTTTACTTAATGTTAAACTTTGATTTAAACAGTTACGTTGAACACACACTAACAAAAATTGAAGATGCTAATTTTCCCTTTCCTCTGGCTCTTGCCTTTGCCAAAGGTTCAAACCCGCAGTGCTGATGAACCCATGACAACGTTTGTTGTCTGTAATGAATGTGGAAACAGATGGAAGGTAAGACACTGTTAGACTGCTCTGCATATTTGATAGCAGGCAGCCAGCCTCTGTGGTTAATTTGAGTTTACCGTAAATGTGAGAAACCACTTTCTGTTGACTTTTAGTTACTTCTTAACCCGTTAATGATATTATATGTTGAGATTGCAAAATAGCTTTAAATTAGAAATCTGTTTTTGACTGAAGGTGTGAGATCTCTCAAGTAGGTTGGTGGCAAAGGAGTAGAGAAATTAGGACTTAGTCCTTGCAACATCTAGTTACAATAGAGCTTTGCCATACCAAGTGGTGACAAGCTAGTCAATGTGTTTTCTCTTTCCTCACCCAAAGTTCTTTTAGCTGATTTTAATCTCTGCTTTGGCGAGTATGACAGGCCTTTTTTAGACCTTTTGTTGTTATTGTTTTTTTCTGGATTTTTGCTATTCTGAAAAGAAGAAGCAATAAAAAAAGAGATTGCTGCTATATTCCTGTGGCAGGGTAAGTGTAGGGCAGTGATAACTTGATTGAATCTTTTTTTTAAGTTTAAGAAACATGAATTTATAAAGCTTCTGAGAAACACTGGTAGTTCAAATGGAGAAACACTGGAATGAAGGCTTTTAAAATTTACAGTTTAAGGTGTGATGGCATGCAATAGGAAGCATGATAACCTCATTCTGTTATTTTTCTGTGTTGAGAATGTTGCAGCTCTGCAGGGCCATGCTATGGTATACGTTATACATTACAAGCCACATAAAAAAGTATTTTATGCATCTTGGTTTACAAAGCTTATTGCTTGTTCAAATATGTGCTCTGAGATGTCTCAATAATATGTAAAGGTTAGAAAGTGTTGATGGAATTGTTTGCAGTACCTGAAAAAGTATGTTTGTCCTTAAAACCTTTTGTAGGGTGGCAGTTACAGAAGTGTCTGTATACAGATGCCTGAAGGAATGATTAAAATATAAGCAAGTGCTTTAATTAGCAATTTCCATATCTTAAGTATGGTGTTATATTTCTGTTTCTTCTTGCAAAGATTTTAGAACTAAGCTGTATGAAAATCTCATAAAAAATTCTTTTCTTTTGACAGTTCTGTTAGAAGAAGGAATTGTCAAGACATCTGGACCAGTATGATCGAGGATTTTGTAATTAGCTTTAAAAACTAGGCTAAGCATCTAGCTTCCTGCAAGTGAGAGGGTTTTTTGGTTTTTCTTTTCTTTTTATTTCAAAGCAGCATACTGCCTCAAGTTAATCTTCGTTTCGACACAACCATCATTTCCTTAAATGCCTTCCTATAGCTGGTAGTCAGTAGGGCCAGGTTGCTCAATTGTATGGTGAATTTTAAAATATTTTTTCATTTTTATAAGTAAGTTGACATTAAACTTTTACCAGTTAAACATTTTGGTAATTGTCTTGATTTTTTTCTAAGTATGTGGATAATGTACTGTATTTTTTGTGGTTTGAAATATACACGCTCCTCCTGTGTGTATTTTGCCTCTCCACATTTGCTCGGTTGTAAAAATTAAATTTGTTTCTCTCTGCTCTGTTCACTTTGCTTTGCAAGCAGAAAAGGTATAAGTTCCTCATAACATTAAACGCAGTTGTTAACTAAAACACAACTGAATTAACTCTCTAGTTTGTATGTGCTCTTTCTGGAGTAGGACTAAATTTGCAGTCATGAGGTTTGAATATTTATTAATGGATATGATGACCTCTTTTGCAAGGGTTGGTTAAGCTTGTTTATGTAACCAGCTTTGATCAATGCAATATATTTTATTGCCCAAAGCATGTATTTTACATTCTATCAGTAGGCATTATTTCTAAAAACGTCTTAAAATAGTGGTTAAATCTGATTTGAGTGTTCAGTCTTGCTTAACATGCTTGACAACCAACTTGAGTTTAGACTTCGTATATAAGCAAAGACATTGTGTTGTAGCCTATCCTAATAACACCAGCTAACCAATTCATCACATTAAACTGGCTGGGGAGGTAATACTGTACTCCTTTCATTTAAATGCCATTGATTCTGTTCCTGAAATGATTTTTGAGATGTAGGGTATCCAGTGTCAATCATAGACCTGCAAATGGGAATAAATTATTAAAGTTACGATCTTTTCCATATGAAAAATTATATAAATGCTGCTTTTTTAGAGTTTGCTTTTTAACTGTGCATGTTTAGAAATATTTGCAAATGTGTTTTCAAGGAAAAACATGTCAACATCTTTAGAACAGGTTAAATTCTTTCATTATATCTAGTTTTATATTACTTAATTTGCTGGAGTTTGGGGCTGAGAAGGTCTATTTTGGCACTGTATAAATTATTCATGAGGGGATGGGAAGAGTATGCACAGCTCCTGGAGAATAAATTCCTTGAATGTAAAGGAAAAACAAATTTTTCGATGTTTAATGTTTTTTGCGTGATGGTGGCAACAAATGAGTTGGAAGTAGTATGATGACACTTGAACTTTGAGAGACAAAAAGTGTTTGGTTAATACTTTATACAGCAAAATTTTCCAGTCAGCTTATGCAAGGAAGCATGGCTTTTCTGCTGAAGGGAAAAAAAATTAAAATAGAAGAAGTTTTGTTACAGACTATTTTTCTAGGCAGAAAATTGTTAGCATTTTAAGTTCCTTGCATAGCTTTTTATATATAAATATTTTAGCTCAACTTGCGCTGATACTCTTTAGAAAACATTTTTTCTACTAGTAGCATGGGTTAATTTTCAGCCTGTGTGTAGGTCCATTGGCAGGATTGCTTCCTAAGGGTTACTAAAAAATGTTAAATTAATTTTTTTTCAAGTTGTTTAGGACAACAAACCAATTACAGATGTTTGCTGTCAATTAGAGTGTTTTGTTGGGGGACCTTTCTAAAAGAACAAGTCCAAAAAATGTATTAAAATGACAGCAAATTGGATGCCAAATAGACCTAAATTTCCACAGCTGTTCACAGCATATATGTACAGGGCAGGCACTGGTTGGTTTGTATAAGCTTCCTCACACTGTGTGTCCTTTAATCTTTGTGTCTGATTGTGACACTTAGAAGAAATATCTTTTGAGAAAAATGCAGTAATTGTCTTTCCGTAGTCACCAGGTCGTATCTGGACTTTATTAACAGAATCAGAACTGTGGTAGCACTTTCTGTGATGCAGGTATATCCAAGTAGGAGTTGAAATAAAGTGTGATTTCACTGATGGCTGAGTAGCAGCCTTCATCCTCCTCTCTTCTGCCCCCGTGGTAAAAAGAACCATTTCTTTTGCCCAGTGAAAGATGGAGTGCAACGACTTGATCCAAAAATGCATCTGTTCTATTCATGCTTTATTTTGATTACCCAAATCCAAAAATAAAACTTTCCAGTACTGATCTTTGGATGGACCTCTGTTTACCAGTTGCTGCAGTTTTCACAGCTGTCTGAAACTTCCCTCCTGTATCGGAGAGGATGCCAAGGTGGGGCTGGGACTGTCTCATTTCTCCAGCTGGCTGGCTTGTCTGCTGGGCTGCAGTTGTGCTCTGACTGACCCAGTACAGTGGGATATTTCATGCACTGAAACATGCCAGCAGAACTGGTGATTAATCTCTCCCATCTAAGAATAGCAGGTATGGTTATTACCTTTATGGACACTTCAGTTCTCTCAGATGGAACAAGTTGTCCTACAAGTTAAGGTAGCTTGTGTACAGTTCTAATGGAGAGAAAGAGGAGGCTACATTCCTTCTAAAGTGCATGTATGTGTGTGTGTGGGTGTATGTGTGTAGTTCTTTAAGGATCCAGTCTTCTGTAAGAAAGGCTAGAGGATCCTGCTGCTCAGAAAAAACACAACTTCTGGATCCTTCATTTGAAGACATTTTCTCATATATAATACATTTGCTCATATATTCTGTTACCTCATTCAGAAGAAAGTATGAGTGTTAAACTGTCTTGTACTAAATGGTTCTTTTTGACTATCACTGAGCAGAAGGGAAATATTTGCCCAGTGATGTTGGCTTTTGTGTATCCAAAGAAGGGCTCAGTTTTTATCCAGAGTTCAGGGTTCCACTTGGGATCACATACATGAATTTTAAATTGAAACTTGCAACACTTACCAGCCTAGACAGGACTTAATTCATCAACTTGAAGTCTTCATTCTGCAAAATGTGGTTGCATTACTTTTTGAACACATACCTCTGGAAATGAATCTTGAAATAGTACTCATTCATATAAACAAACCTGAGGAGTTTCACTTCTTTTAAACACAATTTTATACAACTGTATATTAGCTTCTGTTTCACTAGATCATCACTACTCTTAAATTCTTTCACAATTTCAAAGAGTTTGGGATTAATTCTGTTACAACATTAGTATAAAAAAAATCTTTCATAATGTCATTGAAATGATGCTCATACCTTTTTTGGCAGAAGACACGTTCTTAAGAACTGCTTACAGCAAAATTGATTTAAAATTACTTAATGTCATGATATGATAGCCTTTCTCATCACTTTATCTTTTTTCTGATATCCTTTGGAATCAGAAGCTGCAGAAGTACATGATGCTTGTGTGATGAATTTTAATCCAACTTTATATGGTAGAGCCCTTCAGAATATATATATATATAATTTTTTTTCTCCATTTGTACTGTGCTAATGACTTTGGAATTTAAAGGTCACTGTAAAGCACAATATGTTGGCTGAAGGAGCCCATGCAATTTTAATAGTGCTTAGCAGGCTGGTGAAAAGAGCAGTCTTTAACAGTATGCATGTTCTGTGGGAGTTACTGCTTTATGATGTGCAGACTTTGAAGGAAGAATGCCAGTGGACTGGAAAGTTGTTACAGCTTAATGATATCCTGCAGTTCGATAAATGCCAAGGCAAACCAACCGTGCTCATTTTCAACCTAGGATAAATTGATTTTGTGATAATTTCTTACATGATTAAATAATGTCTTATGTCAATATGATTATTTTCTCCTACTATTCATGTAACAGCTTGTCCATGGAAACTTTTCCTTTCCAGTGCACTTCTCTTTTGCCCTGAGAAGTTTATGCACCATGAGCAGAAGTTTATGCACCATGAGCAGGTATATGGCAATGAAATGTAATTAAAAATCTGTTGTCTGTGTGGGTGGGTTTTTGTTTTCATCTTCCCCCTCCCCCCGTCCTTGCCTCCATGCCATCAATTAAATCCAGCATTAACCAGCCTCAAAATAACAAGATATTTAAGGGAGTGGGTTGTTTGGGTTTTTAGGAGATATTCTCAGGATATCTAGGGATCAGCATTCTGCCACTGGTGGTGGGTATAAGCTTAAGCCTAAAGCACAGCATTAAGATTTGTTAAGATATTTCAGGAAAGAATGCACATTGCAAATGTCAACATGTTGTAATGCAGAAATAAAATGAAAATTGCCTAAAGAATGTTAATTGCTTAGAAGATGTGGCACATGGAAAACAAGCTTAAAAATTATTATTTTCTTCTTTTAATAATTTAATGTTAACCATAAAACTCCCCAAACCAATATAGTTTTCTCTCCCCTCTAACTTCATTGCATCTTTTTTTTTTCTTTTTCTTGCAGAATAATAGAATATATTGTTTGATATGGACTATGAGGGTTCAGTCTGCTTTTAATGAAGTATCTTAGCAGGGAAGAGAGATAACTTAAATCCTCCATTTTGTGAGGTGACATGCTTTGAAGTTTTTTTTGATATGTGCATATGATCTTTCTAACAAGCTGAATTTGACCTAGTTAAACTTAATTTGTCAACTTAGAGGTTTAGAGCACACATACCCACCCTGATTAAAACAAGTACAGCATTGTCTGACTGCCAGCTCCCCATGGGTGCTGCCTTTTGAAGATACCTGGTTTGTTTTGTTGAAGTTGCTACTTACATTGTAATGTTTCACGTAAACTGAAAGGGTATTGGTAGTGCTTTGGGTGTGTTAAATAGAAATTCATCTGAGGTAGCCAGCCTTGATAGGTTAAGCAGTGACAAACACTAACTGAACTATGTCTTTAGTGGTATATAGAAGGGTTTCCTCTTAACTTAGTCATCCAGCACTGTGCTACAGCAGGCAAAAGCACTTTGCTTTGCTCTCTCTACGTTTTTTTGTTTACTTTTTTTGTGCTGACATGTTGAATAGTGTTCTGTTGTTGGAAGGAGATGATGAAAATTTGTCATAAAATCATAAATTATTTGGGTTGGAAGGTACCTTAATCTAGTACTGACCCCACTGGCAGGAACACTTCCCACTAGACCGGGTTGCTCAGTGCCCCATCCAAGCTGGCTTGTACCAGCCTATAGCATGGATAAGCTACCACGTACCAGCTCTTCTCCTGTGGTGCTATGCATTGAAAAAATCAAATTATGTGCTTCAAAATGCAAATGTTGTAAGGGCACACAACATGTCTCCTGCCAAGTGCATTGAGGAAACAATTAAATTCATCTCTTAAATTCTGTTTTGTTCTTCCCATTTCCTTTTTTTAGAGAAAGTTCCCATTTTGTATTTTCCATACTGCTGGAATTAGGCAAAAAGTAGGTTTTGGAAAGGCTACAGTACACATCACTGAACTATGCCTGTCAGGTTCTCCCTTTTATGGATTTTTTTTTTTTTTTTGTCTTTCTGTTTCCCATATGTCTTTTTCCAACCTATATGTGTCATTTGGCTCATTTAAATAAATACACGGAAAAAAAAAATGCAATTCAGTGGAAATCCACTATAAACTCCAGAGTTTAATATAGTGGAATTGTAGTGAATCTTGTAATTTAAAAGAAGACAATAGAGTAACAGATCTACAGATAGTTTATATGGATTCAACTTACTTTCTTCCTAGTATTTCCTGTGATTACTGATTTTGAGATATGACCAGGAATTAAGCTGGGTATACTGTAAATGAACATGGTTTATATCTGGATAGAGGTGGTACTGTTGGACAGTCTGAAATAGTGCTGTACCAGAAAACAAGTTCCATCTTCCTGCTTTTGTTAAGTAAATTGTGTGTATATCTGTAATATTTTACAAGATCTCTCAGGGAATGGGAGAATTTTGTATTTACAAACCCAAGCTGGCTAAAACTGGCATCCTCTTGGGAGCAAATAGTGAAGGGTTTTACAAACACTTACTGAGAGAAGAGAAAAATATGTGGGAATTCTTGTGCTTTATTTTGGAATTTGAATGCCCAGACTTGTCTTCCTCTGAAATAAATAATTTAACTTTATGAACATCAACAAAGGGAACTTAATGCTTTCAGCAGATTCTAGTACTAAAATAACAATTCTTCAGCAAAAGATTTTTTTTTATAAGCAGCATTATTTCAACCAGTAATTTTCATAAACTTGAGATTGCCATGCCAATTTCCATTAGTGCACCATGTATACATTAAATATACCAAAACAAGTGGAGTGTGCCTATGCCAGGTGTGATGGCATTAATTACTGCCTAGAGTAACACAGTATTGACAGTAATATTTTTACTTTGATCACAGTGTGGATAGGGCAACTGGTTTGGTTTTCAAGAAAATTCTAACACTCCACTTAAAAATCAGTTTTAGTTTCATGCTCAGTTGGTATTTGTACCTCAGACATAAGTAGTAATAGCCGTGTCTGAATTGTTTGCTGTGTTTGAAAAATTACTGCATTTTTTGAACAACATTTCTTCTTCATTCTCTTCATTTCCTTTTGCAAAGTAATACTGAATTCAGTCAGAAACTGTACTTAGCTGATTGTGTCAGAGCTTTGTGCGGATTTAAATTATTCAGTCTGTAGTAAAACTTGCCTGAGTTATTTTCAGGTAAATATCTGATTAATTCTAAATTCCCTGTGGATTTCTGTAGCCCAGAGTCCCGTCTGTTTTAAAATAAATACATTTAAGAAAAAATTCTATGCTTCAATGGATTTTTCAGACAAGGACTGAAGCAAGTCCTTATAAATAGCAGAGTTCATAAACCGTGGGTAAGAGTCTCTGTGCATTAAGGTATAAATTTGAAGCTGTGCATCATCAAAGGTGTGTTGTGAGGGTTCCAACATATTTCGGTTAATAACTTCTCTTACTCTGGAGTCCAGACTGACCTGCGTATTAAAATAGAAAGTAATGTAAATAATAGAGATGAATAGTACAGGTGGGCTCTTAGTTTTGTTTCATTAGTTGAAAAAGCCATCTTATTTAAGCATCTCAGCTGGTGTCCTCCAAGACTGTAAAAATTGCTAAATACAGTTATGCAAAAAATGATTCTGTTAAAATTTGAATGGAGTAATATCTTGAGTGTAGAGAAATGTCCTCACTGAGGTACCTTATTTGAACAAGGCTGTCTGCAATCCAGTTATTACTGAGATCAATGGGTTATTTCCAGACCAACTTCCTGCTCTGTAGTAGAGAGCATTTATAATTTTTTGTGACAGTTCATTTCCTGGAGAGTTAGTGCTGTTGTAAAGAGACTGAATTTGGAGTAAGTGTATGACGCAGGTGGACAATGTAACCTGGGAAGCTGTTACTTAATCAAATTGCTGTTAAAAAGCAGAGTGAATTGATGTGAACCACAGGTAGGGCTATATAATGATTCCATACAGTAATGACATACAGTAATGTCATTTTTTTTTCTGCAAGTCTCCAGTGTCTGTAGAGAGATATTAGTATTGCAGGAACAGACTGGGCAGATTTAAACAGCATTTTCTTAAGTACATAAGTATAGCTGACACTCAAAAAAATTAAATTGCAATTTTGCAAGGATGTTGGAAGGTTTAAAATTCCAGCCAGCTTGGCAGGATTATATTCAAACTGTACTGAGGTGTCTTTGAAACTTGACATATTTGCTAACAGAGACAAGTAGTTTTGAAAATTTTGGGGAAGTCATTGTGTTTGTTCTATGCCATATTTTGTCAGCTGCTCTTTGAGAAATTTGTGCTTTGAAAATAACATTTTATTTGTGGTTACTCTGCTTTTGGAGAGATGCATACGCTCCCTTCCAAGTGTAACAAGAAAAGGAACTGATTTGTCCGACAAATAAAATTTGAGTTGAGCAAGGATAATGTGAATAGCCATATATTTGTGCCTCAAACTAAAATTTCCACATCAGCATGCCACGGTAGCATAGGAAGAGCTTCCTTACCACCAGTGAAAGTAGTTGTGACCATATCACCTCAACAGTGGGTGTCTTCTTCCCCTAAATATCTACTTGATGGCTGTGGAATGTGGTGGGGGAAGATCTCCCTGAGTATTGCTGCAGCTTTAAACACATGTTAGGACTAACTGTGCAAAGAAACATCACAGAATATATTAGGGAAAACAATATACCTCTTTTGGAGAAAGGATAGAAATATAATCTTCATAAATTAGTCTTGCTTTTTCTTCAATGACACTTTTGTTGGATTCTTGTTTTAGTTCCTCACAGGCCATCCAGAAAAGCATGTTTTCCTCGCTGAATTCTGTTCGTAGAAATTCACGAAAAGCATTTCTGCCAGCTGGAGTAAGCATCAACTTGTCAAATGATTGAGCCCAAGCATTTACTTCTTCGAGAGTGGGAGCAGGGCTTAAGGAGGAAGAAGAGCAAAAGAAGAGAGAAATGAATGATTGTTACTCAAGCTGTTTGCAGCTGGCAGGAGGCATCTGCTGTCACAATGGAACAAAATTGTAAGGTTCATAGGGTTCTGATTCCTCACTGGAACTACCCAAGTGCAAACTCTTGTAAACACATTTATAAGATGTTTTTTTGAAAATGTGTTTATCAAAAGCTCTGATGCAGGTGATTGCCTCTGCTTTGATGCAGAAATTGCAGTTTACTGCTCAGAGTAATTGCAACAAAGAAGTACCTGTGCAACAGATAGGCATTTATTCTATCCCTAATATTCCTTTTTAAATTATGGTTAAAAATTGAATGAAAATACGTATAAAGAAGCAATGATTCAAACCCTCTGAAAAGTACCCACCTCTATGTTACCATTTTGCAGGTGCTTTACCTGTTTGAGCATTTCTGAAGAAACTGTTGCCTGACTTTTGAGAGGATCTAAGCTCCACTTAATTATTTTTGTAAGACTGAGCACGGCTGGTTAAGCTCATTGCAAACTTGCTGGGTGGGAACAGGATGTATTTTTAAATTATTTCAGGAAAAAGGGAGACAGTTTACAATGCTGGTTTTAATTTGTCGTGAGAGTGGGGATGTGCTTATGTGCTGCATATAAATGAATAAAATATTATAGATCAGACCTTTGGTTCATTAGAAGGTAAACAGGTGACTTGCAAATTGAGTGTAAATGACAAGTAGATAATAGTTACTTTCATATTTCAGGTAAATCATTGCAACTACTTAGTATGGTTTGTTGGGTTTGTTTCATTTTAGCTTGACAGAACACTTAATAAAGACCATACCTTTCCTCACAGTTTGGAATACCCTCTGCTTGCAGTTCATGAGATGTTCTCCTTGCTCTCTCTTCTTCTTGATTTCTAACAGTAAGACTGCAAAGTAGCAAAAGAAGGTTTTGGTCAACTTTATAAAGAAAAAGGCTGAACATACATCAGATACTTTTCCTTCTATACTAAAAAAAAAAAATAAATTCTAAAAGGACAGAAGCTAATGATAGGCACATTACCCACAGTTACATTCTGACCTTAATTTTACAATTGTATAAACCTTGAGTGTAGCTGAATGCTGTTTAATATTCTATAATAAAGATTTTCTATAGAAGGAGCATAATTCCATAAAATATCTCAAGTTGTAGGGACCCATTAGGATTCTCAAGTCCAATTCTATATATATACCCACAAGTGTGTATATATATATATATATATATATATATGTATGTATATGGGATATGTATGTGTACATGGATACCCTTTGTCACATACCAGATCTATTCTCCATTGATTTTTGTCCTGTGTATGCTCAGTGCAATGGTTTTACTTAAGCTGGACCTGATGCACTGGTTTTATATGAGTTAGATTTCAAGGTAGGTGGTTTTGGATTTGTTTGCATTTTTTTTCTCCTTGGCTGTGATGAGGACCAAGACTCTGGTTTGGAGTGGTGATACCATGTTACAGGAAAGCCAGAGTTCAGAAGCAGGACACAAGATTTAAGTGAATTAGATACTTCTGTACGTGATATTGGAAGGGTAACCATCTTTCAGAGTTCAGATGTAGATACAGACAGATTGTGTAGTGATTGATTGCATCTTAGAAAATTGCTAACACATGCATGAAAATGTAAGGTCTGGAGCACAAAAAGTAGATCTATCATTGCTGAATATCATTTTGAGTATGTCTGAATGGAAACACTCCTTTGTAGCATTAGAAAAACAAAATTTGCTGCAATCACTAGTGATCACTGACAGTTTTTGATGTCCTGTGGACGGGTAGCTGTCAGCTCCTGCTTCTTTCATCAAATGTTAGTTAAGATAGCTCTAGTTTTTAAAAATTTTTTTTGTAGTTGTAGATTATTCATTTTCATTAGAAGCTGGATTTAACAATATAAATATTTTTTTAGGGAGTGGGGACTACATTCCAGTTCATCCAGTCTATGGTAGCTTAGTGAGAAATGCATGTGCATACACACATGCAGTCATATAATCTGTAAAGCTGCTTAAAATATGTCAAGAAGAAAAGGTCCCAGTGAATAACCTGTTATTGATATGAAACAGGCCCTCCAGCTGAAACAAAGCAACACAGTTGCTGTAGCTTCTAGGGAAATATCAAACCTAATTTTTTCATTTGTATCTTACCATTCTTTCATGCTAATGTTCTAAGTTTTGCTGCCTTAATCCCTAAGAATCTCATTTATCTCTAGGAAAGGGGGTTTTTTGTGTGTGGGAGGGGGTTTTTTGGTTGGTTGGTTTGTTTTTGGTTTTTTTTGGTTGTTGTTTTTGGGGGGGGGTTTGTTTGTTTGTTTGGTGTTTTTTTTGTTAAACCACTGGATTTTTCTGCCTGGGTTGCATTCTAAACTCTTGGCCAAGTCTTATTTGCAGCCTCATTTTTTACTGGGCATCTCCTTCTCTGTCTTTGTCTATTGTAGTCCATAACCTCTGGTCCATAACCAGAGACCTGCTTTTCTCTTTGCCATGGCAGTCCATGTGTTGAAGACATAGGAAAGCTTTTGTATTGCTAAGGTGGAGAACAGATACAGCAAACGCTTTTTTTCAGCAACATCTGAACCATACGTTCAAACCAATGAACTCTCTCAACTTACTCTTAAAAAAAAAAAAAAAAAAAAAGAAAAAAGTAAGTAGTAGTGCTAGTTCTTTATTCTGTTAGGTTATATGGGCCTCAAGCCTTTACTGCCCTTTTTACCAGTGGTTCTGACCGTTTTTGAAGATGTAAAGTGATACGTGTTCCTTATACACAGAGAGGAAGTGATATCCTTGTCAGAACTGTTTTTGGATTGAGAGGAATAAATCCAATAGAAAGGAATACAGTCTTCATTGGATAATGCACAGAAAAGGAGAACAACCAAATAAATAACAAAAGTTTCCCTAAGAGAACATGTCATACTTCAGAAAATTACTTACAGGCAGGCTCTTTCCCTAGAAAGGTACAAGTAAATAACAAAGGGACTAATGCAATACTGGATCCTCTGGGGATCTGGAAGAGTAACAGGCTGGAGGCTTGGGTTTGACTGTAGGAATGAACACAGGCTCTGAGCATCCAGCTGAGAGACTCATTTCAGTTCACTCTAAATCTACTATTAAGAATATGCTGAATATTGGATGTTCAGGAGCTCAGCTGCATGACTCATGGAGACTGTTATTTTTATTCCTATTCATAATTTTTCTGTTCCAAAAGCTTAGGCTATTTTGAGGAAATGGTCTATGAATGGGGAATATAAATAGCTTAATTACGGTTTGTTTTGCATTTCTTGCTACTAGAAAACAATTGTTTAAAAAAATCAGAAATTATTTTAAAGCTGAAACAAGCTGCTCTGTTTCTCAGCCTGTGTTGGTTTCCCAGATGATTCTGAAATGCAAATAGGAATTTTAAGCATCATGAAATGTGGGTAGTTTCACAAACCCTATTGAGTAAATTGCTTTCTTTGAATTGTTTGAATAGTGAGATGCACAAAAAATGAGCATCCTGGAAAATATCAGGTAAAATTGCAAAAAAAAGCACTTTATCAACAACTTAAAAGGTAAAATGTTAATTTTATATACCATGACTTAATAGATAAATGTGTCTTAATTTTTCCTTTAATGGAAACCCATTTTTGTGCAGCTCTGGACTGAGCCACTTGCAATTGCACTGCACAGCTGTTGAAATGGCATTGAAATCTGTATGGGATGCTTTACCATAGATGCAATAGGTAGCAAACTGATCCTGTACAGTTAGAGTGTTAATGTCTCTCTAAATTCTACTTTAATTTACCTCTAAGCACCTGCTGAAAGGATCAGAGCCTGAGTTCTTGGCATCTCACAGAAAACCCCAAACCTCCAAACAGCACTTTGTCCTTGCAAAATATTCACTGTTTGCATTAGGGAGGGCAGAATTCTCTGTGTCTTGGCTTCTGATGAGTTGAGTACCAACAGCAAGGAATGGTCAGTCTGCTTTTCCCTTGCCTTCTAATGGTGTTCTCCAAAGCATTTGCCACAAGGTGCTATTGGAAAACAACATTAGTGGAATAGATTCCTAGCCCAGGCTGTAAGGTTATTTGTGACCACTTTCCATCACCTCAGTGCCAGGTTTGCTTGCTCTGAAGTGTTTATGTGGTGGATAGTGAATTTCTAAGAAGCATTCCACTTGCTGTCAGTGTTTTCGCTGAACTCTATGGCTGTTTAAGACTTTTTATTTATTCGAATGCAAGTTCTACTTTCACCCATTAAGTAACACTTGGCCCTAAACAGATACGGGGCTTTTGAGTATGGAAAGATTTACTTCAGTTTATAAGTGACATGAAAAAATGAAATCTCTTGGATCTGGAGGAGCTGGTAAGAAAGTGAAGGTGAACACATTGTTAATTTAAGTAATCAAGTGATTCTTTCTCTTTTGCTTTGATCGATAAATTTTCTTCCTTAACAGGAATGGAGCTTTTGTAATGGGAGTTTTTCTAATTTTTTTCTGCTTAGCTCCTCATCTTCAGCAAATACCCACAATGTTCAAAGTTTCTGGTCCCAATGATTTTCTTCGTTGCAGGTGCCATGAGTTGACAGTACTAATGAATGACAACAGATCCAGTTACCTTTAGGGAGGGAAAGAAGAGTGCTGGGCACCTGGTTATTAATTTTCTGACCTACAAATCCTTCCACCTTCTCCTAACTCCATTTAACACCTTTGGTGCTGTTTCTCAAGACCCAAATCTAAATCTAAAGCTGTGACATATTCTGGTATTGCTTTCAGTTTTTAGTAAGAGCCTTGGTGAACCTCAGTGCTGAGGAGACCCTGTCCAGCACAAAACAGACATTACACAGAATTAACAAAAAAAAAAGCAGTAGAGATACTATACAGATATTTCTTTTAAAATCTGTTATTTCAATGGCAGGGGAGAGCACACTGGAGTAGATGGTTGTGTCTAGTAACAGAGCACAGCTATCTCTTTGTGTCCCAGATCTCCAGAATTATACAAGTGTTTTCTTTGGCTTATGTTGTCCTATGCAGGAGCTATGTGTTCTTTCCCTGCTGTTGTGTTCCCTAGAGGCTTGAGTGAGGGGTTACCATGAGCAGCTGCAGCAACAGCACCAACAAAAGCAGCAGGCATTGGACCCTCGATTTCCTGTGCTGAGCTGAGCCTGTGCAGCACCTGGGGTCTCCGGGGTCGTAGCCATCTGCCGTTTGCGTATCTCCGTCCTCTCTGATCCCATGGGCTGCAAGCAACAAAGGAAGGGGGAAGTAAGAAACATCTCTCTCTTTTTTTCCTTTTTTGTTTGCTTTAGAAGTCTTACCCAGAAATGCTGAAGGCCACAGCCTCAAAGGAACTGAAAAGCTAAATCACTGATTTTCCCCCATGGAAGTTCTTAGGTGTTGAATCCTTTGGAAGATTCACTCGTTTAAGTGCTGTGATGGAAGGCAAAGGGCTAATGAATTCGTCAGGTGTTGTAGAAATACAATGAGAAAGGAGTGGTGATGCAGAGAACAAAATGTACTGTAGAAAAGGGAATACAGGTGACCTTGCCCTGATAAGTAAGAGCTGTGTTAATTACCCAGTACAGCCTCTCCCCTGATGAGTTACAGCTATGTCCAATAAAGATAAGTGTGAGAAAAGGGAGTGGGTTAGCTGATGAGGGGGAATCATGAAGGAGAAGGATCCTGAGGAGAGGAAATCACTGCTGTGAGGTCAGTCTGGGTCTGCAGTAAGAGCCTGTTGTTGGAACCTGCAGTCACAGTCTAGCTGGGTAACAGCCTGCATTCAGAGTCTGCAAACCAATACATGCAGCCATGGCTTAGCAGGCAATAACCAGCAGTCAGGGGCTGCAAGGGAAACCTCCAGCAAGAGCTTGCTGCAGCCAGAGTCAGTGAATGGTTGGAGTGAGGATGGCTGAGCTGTAAAGAGGAATAAACCAGGGCCCTTTTTCATGGTGTGATAAACAAGAACTCTGTGTCTGGGCACATTTCTACCCTCTAACACGAGGGCTGCTGCAACAGTGAGGGGTCTTGGAGAGCTAGAGCTCTTGGCACAGAGGTATATAAGCCTAGGAGTTGAAAAGGGTTTCTTGACATTTTGACTTCAAGGCCATCTTTAAAACACAGACTAGAAGTAGTTAGGGTCTCTTTTTCTTTTTTTTTTTTTTCCTTTCACCTGATTAGCCAATGTGCAGGCTTTGTGATGCTTCAGTGAGATACCTGAGCTCTCCTGAAAATCTGGCCTTTGGTGACTATTGAGGATGTCTCAAACCTGCTGGTTCCCTTTGTAGCAAAGGAGGAAGGGCCAATGCTCATTTCTCCATTGAAGGTCTGACTGCCACAGTTTTTAAAAACATTTTTTTTCCTCTGTGCTTCTGTGAAGATAAGGAGGAAACACAAAACTAGATGATAATTACATGATTTTCACTGAGCCCCCCAGCTGAAGACAGCATGAAACAATTTTTGGTGGATGATGCACTGGTTGGGTTTTTTGCACAGTTGTAGGAAGCTTTTTTGGAGACTGCATTTGTAGATTGTGCAGATATGTGGTGTTAATGAAATGAGAAGTCCCCTTGAAGTCCCTGTTTGTTTCTGAGCTTCACATTTGCTCTACAGCACTTAATAGTGCTCTCCCTGTTATGCTGAAAGTTGGGCCATATGTAAGTGACAGGTGTCTTTGAGAGATGAAATGCTAGCTTGTATGAAGATGAGTATGGCTTTCTTCATTTTATTTGTATTTGATTTTTGAATATGTAGCTAGTCATCCTTCTGTGTCACGAGATCCCTTTGTGTGTAGGTTTGTTTCAGGTTGCTAAACCTTTTGAAGCCATGACAATTGGGAATTAAAATTAGTTGCTACCAATTTTGAGTTCTTTTTTAAAATCTATAATGTCAGACTTTAATGAGATAAATCCTTGGGGGTTAAAAGTTGCTGTCCTTTCTAAAATTTTCATCCAGGTTTAGGAAATGCTGTTGTTTTAAGTTGGGGGGAGTGTACAGATGGCATCGTGGACTGGACAAAAGTGTCAGGAGAAGAAAGAATGCTATTTTAGTGGAGTGCAGCATTACATTTTTCTGCACTTTGGCTATTGTGGGGTCGTTTGTTTTTTTTTTAATGTTGAATTTGCTTCTGTCTTGAAGAGCTTAATAGTTTTTGTATTTGTGAGAACCACCCACTCTCCCAAGAGACAAATGCATGACACGGTAGCAGAAGATGCACCTGTGTAGCAGGAGGAATAAAATACAAGAACAACAATGTAGAGATAAACTATAACCCATTTTGAAATTCTGAAGGCACAATCTGACAAGCAATTACTAAGTGACCAGAAATAGAAAATCAGAAAAAGAACATAGTTTCCAACTGCCCCTCCCCAACATTTCTTGTTTCAAAATGTGGAAGGATAACTGAAATGTAGAATGCATTTGTAGATTCAGATTTCTTTGTCAGCTTCAGGTTCATGTTAATGGAATGAATAAGTATTAATTTCCTCCCAGATAACCATACATTTTTAAATGGGGCATTTTCAGATTTCAATTAGAGAGTGATAGAATATAAAACATTTTTGGAAGGATCATGTATCTAACAATATTTCAGGCTGCTTCGGTCAGTAAGCAATTATTATTGATTAGAAAAATATAACTTGGATTCAGACATGCTGTTTCTATAGCCTAATACATCCACTCTTACTTCTGAGATATCTTATGTTCATGCATTCATATCTCTAATTCACATTAATAATGAGTTAGCTTGGGCTAAATACAGTCCAGGGTCTGTGTTATAGGATGGCAAGGTAGAGTGCTGAGCAGTGGTGCAGGTTATTACAGAGTTGTAGAAACTCCTTTGGTGCACATAGTATTAAGTCCTGTAGGACAAAATTGTGTCAGGCTGGTCAGGTTTGCAGAACAAGCAATAAGTGATCTATCTCAGCACTGCTTATCTAACTTCAGAAGAGCTTATTTTATGTATGTAGGTATCTTTCTGCTGCTTCTAATATATCCAGAATTTCACTGTAGACATGGAGATTTTCCATCACACTTTACTGCTTCTTGCTGCAACCACCAGAGCTGTGTAATGAGCCTTGCCAGGCAGTTGCTGGTTTGAGTTGTGCTGTGTGCAGGAATGAGTACTAGATTTATCAATTACTCCAGTGAATATTTGTCTTGGTTTAGGGCAAATTTGGGAGGAAACTTCTGAATGGGGTTCTTTTGGAAAAGTGAACTTAAGCGGCCTCTCAACTGGTCTGAGAAAAGAACTTTGATGAAAAGTGGAAAAAATATTTATTTAACAAAGTGCTTACAAGCATAAAGAATGAATACTATGAAACCATAAAACTTTTTGTTGTTCTGAAGTGAGATGGCAAATTTAGAAAGTCTTTGCTGTGGGTTGTAGCTCTCCTTGCTCAGTCTTTTATCAGTTTTTCTGGCGTTGGCAAAAACACCATCCTGGGCCCTGGGAGGCGCAGGTGTGAGATCTGGGTGTCTCTCCGGGTTTTTTAGTTTAGGACAGGTTTAAACAGTGCTAAGAAAAGGGAAAAAAACTAGTCTAGGGAACTTCTCTGCTTTGGCTGGCTAAAACTAACTAAAAGTAAAAAGATCTTTTTCTTGCTGTTGTCTGTGCTTTAGACAAACACAGTGCAGGAGAACGAATGTGTAGGAGTCGGGCAATTTTTTTCAAAACAAACTCCACACTGTTTCTTTCTCCTTTTTGCTCTTAGAACCAGTCTTAAAAGTATAAAACTCAATATCCAGCACAAACAGAACAGACAAATAGGGATACAAGCCTCATAAAGTCACTCTAGGACAATATTATTTGTAGGAATTAACAAAATTCCTTGTTCCATTATAGTACAGCCCACAATTGCAACAATTTAAGCAG
Organism: Phylloscopus whistleri; assembly: GCA_017589585.1. NCBI lineage: Eukaryota > Metazoa > Chordata > Aves > Passeriformes > Phylloscopidae > Phylloscopus > Phylloscopus whistleri. Next base: position 3,307,447 of record JADMLD010000094.1, read on the forward strand.
TTGCTTGATTGATTTGTGGATCTGTGGGAATTGAGGTGGTTATTATTTTGCCTTCAGTAGACTTCAGGCTCTTTCAGGGCAAACAGGAGAGGGTGTTTTTAGTGAAAACTACTGGCTAAAACCAAAAAGACAAAAGTAGTGAAAAGGTCTTCTATTCATGTAATTTTATAGTTGTTAATTTAGGACATCAGATTTCCAGACCTCTCTGAAGGTGCTATGGGAATGAAAAAATTGTATGAGAACCCTCTGTACTGGATGTTCTCTGCACTTTGAGAACTGGAGCCTGCTTTCTCTGTCCCCACCATCTGGAGCAGCAATGTGCCTTGTTTGAAAATGGGTTAGAGAAGAAAGCACAGAGGATTAGAAAACTGGAGATGGACTGCTGTCCTGTATGTGTTTTCTGAGGAATCCAAAAATACTTTTAGGCTACTGATGGAATGATGTAAGATACCTTTAACCAAAGGACTTCAGCCCCCACCATCTCATGCTCTGTTTATACTCAGACTGGGTACAGTTTTAGCCAGTTGCTGGGTATAACATGAATAGTCAGTATGGTCTAATTTTGCTGACACTGAGTGACTGTGAGGAATCAAATCCTTGAGTGGGACAGTCAGTGTCAATGTCTAGATGGCAAGAGGGGGTTCTGTTGCACAGGTCCTCATAGTGGTGTTGGCTGGACCACATGAGGCTCTGAGACCTGCATCACTGGTCAGATCCTACACATAGCTGTCTCATGTGCCTTGGGACTGCTCCAGCACGTGCATGATCCATCCCTGGTGATTATCTGGAGATACAAAACATCTTCTGCCTCCCTAAATTGTGTACATGAGTCTATCCTGCATGATCATTTTTACATCTGCAGGAAGTTTCTTCTGACTAGGGACAAGTGACTGGCTACTTACAAGTCTCCTCTGACTACCTGCAGTCTGTGCAGAATTGGGTTGATTTTGTAGCTTTGGAGTTTCTGGATATCCTCCATCCTGGATATTAGTCAGCACACTGGAACATAAGGAAACTTGTCTAGGCACAGTGGGTCCTGCCTGGAGGAATCCACAGGACCATCCAAAGGAGAGTGCCAAGCAAATACTTAAGTGAGAATAGGGAGTAGAAGCTGAGGTGATCAGCTTGTCTCCAGTTGGTTCATTGTTTCAAGTCAAGCTAATGTAGCATCTCTGCAGGTGCCTAGGTGCAGAGTTTCTGGATCTCCCAAGGAAGGAGATGTCCTTCTCTATGTTACGATAACAACAAATTTAGTCTGTTATAAAATTGTCTCTAAAGAGCAATGAAACAAAAACAGGAAAATTAATGGCACGTGTTCTTGCTTCTTATCCCACTAGATAGCATCTGCGAATCATATAAAAAAATATGTGCTCCTATTATTGAATGCTAGTAAGTAATTTTAAAAAAAGCCCAAGGATTTAAGCAAGCATCTGAGATGCTACTTTTGACAACAGTGACAAAACCAGTGTCTGCCTTAAGAGTAATGTTGAGGTGGTGAAATAAGAATGTCTGTCATACTTTTTCCACTCCAAGGCACACCTATCTGACATTCAGATTTGGAAGCATTTCTCTGTGTAACCTTATAAACAGAAGGAGTATAAAGGTCAGGACTGAAAATTATTTTCCTGGTTAAAAACACCTCAGGTGATATTTGGCTTAGTTGTAACATTTATAGTATTTGCTAATTTCTCAGCAGAAAGGTGAGCTACCAAGAAAACAGCATTCCCAAAGGAGGAATGTTTAAAATCTAACCCACAAATGTAAATTTACAAAAACAAAACAAAATCTCAACCAAATTAAAAAAAGCCCCAAACCCAGGAATATGCAGAAGATTGTAGACAAAATTTTATACTTTTATCCCCACTTTATGCTAAAACACAGTGACATTTTTTCAGCTCAGAGTGCAAAGATTCTGTTACTTAAACTTAATTACCAAGATGTAATGTTTCCTCCTTTTACACATTACAATCAGGCAGGTGTGCAAGCCTTTAGCTTGTCCTCGGGGCTGATTTGCATGGCCACAGCACAAAGGTTTCCCAGTAACTCCACGGCCTGGGAAGCCCTGTGCTGGAACTTGGAGTCAGGACACAGATGTGGGTCTGTTATTTTTCAGTAAATACTCCAGGCCTGATCCAAACTCCACTAAAGCAATGAAAGCCACCTCTTGGCGTCAGCAAGCTTTAGGTGAGGTTATGTAACTCTCACAGTTGCTGCTTTGACTTTAGATCCTCCCAGTAATGATAACCAGTGAGTTGGAAGAGATTCTGTTCTTATCTACTAATGTCATAAGAGGCTTGCAACTGGGGTCAAGTTCCAAAAAAATCTCCAAATCTATTTTTTAACAATTCAGATATATTTGGGGCTGCAACAAACTCCCACTGAAGCCTGTGGCAATTCACTGTCAACTGAAATATGAACAGGAAACTAGATGCTCGTGCTTCTTCCTTTTCATTGACAAATGTGACAAGCAGGCTTTCTGCATCAAGCAGTGTGCTATTTTAGACAGAGAAGAATTCTAATATATGTTAATGAACTCGCCCACACATATGCACATGCTTAAGGCATAGTTGTCAGATTGCCCACTTACTAGGTTAAGAGCAAGAGCTCATCGAAAGTTATCTTGTATTATTGGAGATTTGGCATGTTGTAGTGGGGTGGCTGAAATGGTTGAGAGTTTGTGACTGCAAGAGAGAGGACAGCAGAAAGGAGACTGGCAGCACATGGAATAAACCAGCTTTTTATGTCACTGCTGTGCCCAAGTCTGTTAAAGGCTTCAATGGATAAAGTTGCAAGTGAAACTGCTATCCTGGAACTAACAGCTCTGGGACACTTTCATGTCAAATGTCCAGAAACTGAGTACCTTTGCTTGTTTTACTTAATTTATTTTTCCATAGGAGCAGCAGCTCAGAGGAGCCAAGTTCATCTGTCCAGCTCAAAGCATTGCTTTACATTTCAGAAGGAATGGCTGAAAGGGTATCACACTGTGCAGGTAACAGGTAATTGTGCCTTGATCATGTCACCTGTAACAGGTATTTTTCTACCAATGCCTTACATGTCTTCTGCTCCTTTTTCTTTGGTATTCAGTTCTGCCCAGTTGGTCGCCACATGAGGCCACTCTCTGCAAAACATCCTGCACTAAAGTCTTTCTCTGAGTAAAATCTGACTTTCCTGTTAGAAACCTAGTTATCTGGGGCTTCAATGGGATTTCTGTGGGTTTTGTTGGTTTGTTTGTTTGTTTTGTTTAAGTTTGTTTGGTTTTTAGAGACATGCCCTATATCTCCTCCAGAAAAAGAATTTCTTTAGCTTGGATTTTATCACAAGAGACTTCACTGAAAATGTTACTCTAACATGTAATTAGCAGGGTCACTGTCATTATTTCTCCTGTAATAATGGAAAGACATGAAAGAATTCTTTACCAGTTGCATAGGAGAAGCAACAAAAGCAACCTGTTGTTTCTGTCCAGCTGATTATGTGGATGCTATGACAGTGGAGCAGTATGAATGTAAGTATGGATATAACTTCATCCCATGCTGAGTCCTTCACAAACTAGGTCACTGCAAACTGCAATTAAGTTAAATCAGTGTCAGGATCTTCTCCTCTGCACAGCACAAGCTGTCAGCATCCCTTGTCTTGTCTTCCATGGCAGCTGGGGAGGGCCTCAGTGAATGTATGTCAGTCACATTGACTGATCAGCTCTCTTGAAAGAAAACCAACAGGCTTCTCCAGTGCTGGGATTTTTACCACTGCCTCAACCCTGATTTTGCTGGCTCTGATGTCAGAGAAAGTACCTGCCTCTAGTTATTTTTATGCTGCTTGTTTTAAGAGACAATAACATTTAAAATAACCATTCATCCTAGTATTTTACAAACCTCTCTACTATGCAGTGAAACTGGTGCCTGTAAGCAGTTTACTCTGCTCACTCCCATTATCTCCTCCTGAGTGCTTGGTTGCACTGTGCTTAATTATGAATGGCCTCCAAAAAGCCCGTTTTACTGTACTATGAAGTGACTCACATCACACAGAAGCTCTGACAACTCGCACTGTGTACTGGAGGCACATGGCGCTGTATTAGTCAGTGACTCATTTCACATTGTACTCGGTGCTGAGATCTGACTCACACTGAACTGTGTGAGAAGCTGACTGACATTGTACTGGTCTGGAAGCTGGTTTGAATCGGGATGACTCACCCTGGAGTTCATTAAGCGGTGATTCACACGCTGTTTCCTATTGATTCCGACTGTCGCGATTCACTTCGGATTGTACTACGCTGGCATCTGGCTGCTCCGGAGGGATAGCAACCCTCTGCCTGTGAGCTCGGCTGTAGCGCCAGCCGCCAGTGTCAGCCAGGAGGAGGAGGAGTACCAGTCAATGCTGAAGGAAGGTCAGCATTTGGCTTAGCACAAGCCTTGGCCGTGACACTTTCTGGGCTTCTTTGCTTCACCTGGCTTTGACAAGGTTTGAAAACAGCAAGTGAGGAGTGACGAATCTCTAGCTAAGAATCCTCTTACTTCTGAATGCCCGATCTCCAGAGTATTTCCGAGACTTGCTGTCTGCTTTGTTGCTTTTTTTTAGTGAAAAAAAGATGGGATGAATTTTTGTGGGTGACTGATAGTTGCTAATATGCTTCAAGTTCATCAACATTTGACCTGAGCTCCAGGAGACACAGGCACCCTACAGCCTGAAAACTCCTTCCTGGTACTTTAAACTCAGTCCTCAGACATCACTACTCACTCTGAAATATGTTCACTGTTCTAAGCAAGGGGTAGAGAGGTGTATTACAGCTTAGGTGATGCTTCCATGATTAAATATTTGGGAGCCAGAGTAAAGGTATCAAAGTAAGTATTGATGTGAGGAGTAGATAAAAAATTAAAGGGGAAATAAAGCAACAGTTCTCTCACCTTTGAGCATTTTATAAAACATAGCTTTACATTCAAGTTGGCTCTCAGTTTAGAGAGACACTCCTAATTTCAACATGACGTTCCTAATTTTAGGAACCACAACTAGGAATCTCCTAGCAGGTTATGATTCCCGTGTTCCCCTTTAGTTGAACTGGTGTTTACTGCTTCTGGTCCTGTAATGCAGCAGTGGTGTATCTACCTCCACAGCTCATAGCTCTGCAGAGCACTGGATTCGATGCTGACATTCTGTTTGTGCAACAGAGGTACAAGGAGATCCCTTGCCATTACATCATAGCGACAAGTGCTGTATGAAAAGTTATCATTTTACATTTTTCAACAGCAAAAATGAAATAATGGAATGGTTGCATCATGTAAATTACACTGCTATTAAATTACTGTAGGTTCTTACTGGAGTGTACAAGGATAATCTTATTTGACTTTCTGTATTTGTGTGCAATTTTCATTACCTGCCTTTTCTTACCCACTGACATTACCAAATGACAGAGCTCAGGAAGAGCTCTTTCTCTTCTCTAAGGATGCTTAATGAGGCAGGCTGGCACTGGAAGACTCCACGAAGCACTCGCCTGTTGCTGCTTATCTCTAACTTGGCAGGGGAGCCCCGGGCTCCGAGAACGGGCGCACCGCGGGACTCCCTTCGCGGTGGGGCGGGGGCACGGCTGCTGCCTCATTTCGGCCGCACTCGTGAGAGGCAGAAGGGCCCCTGGGCGGGGGCCGAGCGAGTTGTTACCCGCGCTGGGGCCAGGGAGGTGGCGGGGCCCGCGGTGCGATCCCGCCCCAGGGAGGGATCCTGACCCCGCTCCCGGAGCCGAGGTCAGCCGGGTGCTACCCAGGCTCTGCGCTGGGAGCCCCTGGGGAGGGACGTGGCGATGAGAGCCAAGCGCCGGGCGCTGCCGGCTTGCAGCTCCCGACCCTCCGGGAGACCGGGGGAAACGCCTTTCGCACCGAGTCCCCGCCGTTCCTCCCGGGGAGGGCGGCCACAGTCGCTGGCCCTCCCCGGCCGCGGGGGCCACGCCGACAGCACCGCCAGTCCCGTCCCGTCCCGTCCCGCTGCCCCCGGGGCGGCTCCAGCTGCAGCACGGGGCTTGCGACGAGCCCGCGCCCGCCCGGAGCGCGGCTTGCGGTGCCCGGCTGCCGCCGAGCGGGACCGAGCGCTACTTACGGTGTCGGCGGCGGGGCCCGGCCGGGCGTCCTCGCACGCTTCCCCTCCGGTCCCGGCGGGCTGGGCGACCGGGAACGGCGGCTCGCCAGCCCCACGCATGCGCCCGGCCCCCGCGGGCTCCTCGCACGGTGCGGCCGCGGGTGGGTTCGCTCGCCGTGGCTGCAGCCGGAGGGAGCGAGGCCGGCAGCCCGCGCTCCCCGCCCCGGCACGGCCCGACGGGGTGGGCTGGCGCCGGGTCGTCCCTGCGAGGCGAACACCGGGGGCTGCTATGGCTCAGGGCCGGTTTGCAGCGGGATTAAAGGCAGCAGCGCCCGCTCCGCGGCGGCGGACTGGGGAGGGCGCGGGGAGAGCCATGGGACAGGCGCCGCAGGGAGGAATGCCGGAGAGACGGCGTGAGAGCGTGAGTGGAGAGTGTGCGTGTGTCTGTGTGTGTGTGTGTGCGCTGATGGGAGGGAGTGGGAAGGGCTTGGAGAGGCGGCGGTGCCGCCGTGGGGCTCGGTGCTGGTGCTTCAGTGTTCACAGATGCCTTAGAGGAGAGCTGGGCTTGTCAACCCGGCCCTGGAACATGCTCGCATTTTAAGTAACTGCGTGTTGAGATACACGTCTTCCCTCCCCTCGCCGCCTCCTGCCTTCCAGCGGCGCAGGGCTGGCCGCCGCCGGGCTCTCTCGGGCTCGCTCTCCGGTTCCGCGGGGCAGGTGTGGCACGGCTGCGGCAGCCGCGCAGCGCTGCTCCGTGCGAGGCGTGTGCGGGCGGCGCCCTTAGGAACATCGCCACGTTTAGGGGATTCTTTCACCGATAATATTCCGCCGCCTCCACCCCCTGGGCAGCCCTCTGCCGGGACAAGGGCTTAACGGGACGACTGCGGCTTGCTAGTACCTCCGCCGTTCCCGGGCAGACCGACACTGTCTTCCCAAGACAGTGAAACCAAGCCTGACCCGGTGCGTGAACGCTCTGCGCGTTCCCGGTTCCCGGAGCGAGTTGCCGTCGGGGCTGTTCCCTTCCCGCCCGCGCACCGGGTGCGGAGCAGGGCGGCCGCAGGAGCCGCCTCGCTGGAGCCAGCGGACCCGGGGGTGCTGGGGTGGCAGACGGACCAGCGGGCTTCGCTGTGGCGCCCGGGGGCTTTGCTCGCCCTGCGCCCCCGAGACTCCCACGCCGGTGCCGGCTGAGGACACGTGGGCGGGCAGCGGCTGCCCTGCTGCGGGGAGGAGGAGGAGGGGGAGGAAGGGGTGGACGCGGCCCCGGGAGCGGTACTCACGGCGCCGGCAGGCTCGGGGGCAGCGCGGGGCTGCGGCGGCGCGGCTCCGTGGCACGCCGGGCATCTCCGGCGCTCCGGGGGGAGGCGGCTGGGCGGCGGCGGGGCCGGGGCGGGGGCCGGCGGCGGCTCAGCCCAGCGGCCCCGCAGCAGGGCGGTGAGCGGGCAGCGGGCGGGCGCCCCGCTCCCGGCCAGCAGCGCCGCCAAGCCCGCGGGACAGAAGCGGGGCTCCGGGGCGTCTCGACGGGGCGCCGAGACGAAGCGCGGGCAAGGCCGGCGGGCAGGGAGCTGAGGCCGCAGGAAGGGGCTGGAGAGCAGAGCTGACAGAGAGGCGAGGGGCCTGGCAGGCCTCGGAGTCTGCGGCGAGCGGGGGAGGTGTGGGAGCGGAGGGACGGGGCGGGAAGAGAGAGAGAGAGAGAGAGAGAGAAAGAGAGAAACACAAAGTGAGCATCACCGAGGGGGCAGGCGGGGGAGCAGCACACCCAGCAGAGCCCCACAGTGCTATGATGAGGGTTGGAGCGGTGGCACACCGTGAAGCCACACCCTGCTACCCTCTCAGCCCCCCTTGCCCCCAGGTACACTCTGTCTTTTCAACTTTTCTAAGCCGGTCCTTCAGGTGAGGGCTGGAGGACAGCTCTCGTACCCAGACAGTGCCCATTGGGGTTCGGGGCTGGCCATAGTGCCAGAGGAGCACGGGGGCGAATTTGGCCACTTACAACCTATACGCAAAGAGCATCCCCCCAAAAAGCCAACCCACCCGAAAAGCCAGCCGCAGACGACGGACGGAGCTGCGGCGGCGAGCGGAACAGAGCCACTGCCGCCCGGACCTGTCCAGGGTCCTGAACTGCCCCGCCGCGGCCGGGTAGCCGGGCGGGCATCAGGGCAGCGTGACCTCGCCCTTCCTGGCTGAGTGCCATTGTCCTGCAGAGAAGGAGCCGCCTCGATGGAGCACGGCCCTGAGCAGGAATGGACAAAAATCACCGCTCTGCTTCCCTTTTCTCTAGCCATGATTTCTACCTGTTTTTTGGAGGGCTTCATTATTTCATCAAGGTTCAGCCCATCCCAAAACATTGTTCCTATTTCTGGCCTACAGCCAGACATCAAAGAGACAGAGAGGAACTGAAGTCTCCACAGTGTGAAGGAAGGCCTTCCCACAGTGCTGGTGCTGCCCTTGAAGGCCAAAGGCACTGCTACAGCAATGGGAGAACACGGCTGTGGAGCCACTGATGCCAGGGAAGGTGCTTGTTAGAGCTGAAACCAGCGGGGAAAGCTGCCATTCCTACACAGAAGGAGAGCGTGCTGTTGCTTAGCAGCAGAGAGTTCCTCTAGGTCTATTTGGAGAGGTGAACTACGGCAGAAACTGGACAATGTTCCCAGGAGAGCAGAAAAAATAGAAAGGTTGATTCCCACCCCACTCAGTATTCCTCCTGGCCGGTGGCAAGGAGCTCTTCTGCAAATCTCTTCCCTTTAGGTTGTGGCAGAAAGCATAGAACTGACGTTGAACAGATTTCTGTGCCAAACTACAATGGCCAAGGCCCAGACAGGACCTATGGAGATATTATGGGTTTGACAAGTAGGGTTAAATAACACTGCCTCACTCCTTGGCAGAGAAAAGGGAACAAAGTCTCAGTAAGTGTACCGAGGTGGTTGTTTATGTGGCTTAAGATCAAGCTCAGAACACCTGTTAACTCCCCTGGCCTTTGAATTCATCTCTTGGTCTTGAATTCAGCACTGGCCTTTGAATTCAGCTTTACCAGGACAGGCAGTCATTTCTCAGACTGGTGAGTAAATGTGACTCCCCTAAGACCTCTCTAGACTACGGTCCCAGTGGCATCCTAAATTTTAGCAGGAATGCTTGACCAAGTTCAGGTTTAAAATGCTGGCAGAATGTAACCCCTTTGGAAGGGATGTTCATACTCCAACATCCTTTCCATTTGTCTCAGGAGAGTCATGATGTGTTGTTCCTGCCCATGGCAGGGGACTTGGAATGAGATGATCTTTAAGGTCCCTTCTAACCCAAGACATTCTATGGTTCTAGCTAACACCATAAACATGGTTCTAGCTAACACCTTCTCACTAAAGAAGGCTATACTTTTTTTTTTTTTCTCAAAATTCATGATGCATAGTGATGGTGGGTAGTATTATATAAAAATATGGTATTTATGCTCCCTAGCAAAAATAGTGTTGGATAAACAAAGCCACCTAAGCTATCTTCCAGTGATTGGGGTTTGTAGGAAACTCGGTCTCACTCTGTAGGCAGGTACCTCTGCACCACTGCACGTGTACACAACCACATCCTGAAACAGCTGAATGGTGTGGAGGCATAAAGTCCTCACAAAATTGTTAACGTAGTCATTGTCTCCTCCTTTCTCCCTGAATGATGGGTGCAGGCTGATGTCCAGCTGCATGAGACAGAACTGCATAAACAAGGGCTTGCCCTTTGATGAAATGGGTTTTAGAGCTGAGAGAGCAGAGACACAGACTGGAACCCTTTCTCTCTCTAAAGGAATTTGAGCATGCATTTCTCATGCATGAAAGAAAATTCCCTCAGTCATCAGAGTAGCTTGGTCTGCATGTGTCTCTGTGACCTTACTCTTGGTCCCCTCTACTGCTCTACTCTGTTCAGGTTAATTCAGCTTCACTGGGACAGAGAGAAAGCAAAATGTCAATCTAGCAAGGCATAGGAGTATTTGACCTTGCACTTATTTCTGTTTCAAAAAATAAGTTATGGAAAATAGAGAGCTTACATGTGAGCTGTGTATTTAATGTAATTATCCCATATAGTGGCACCTTTTTTTCTGTAATACATAAGGTAAAAAATAAATCAGGAGATCTGGTTTCGATATTGATATTGAAAATCATTAAATAGTCATACAGACAGTCTACCATGCATTAGAAAAAACACCTCCACTCTTTACTTGATTTTCCTGAATATTTCACATTAGACTCATAAGCTTTTGATAAACTTTTAGGAGGAAATTGTATCCAGAATGCAGTAGTTTTCTTTTATTCTAAATCAGAAGGGGATGTCTTTATATGAAGGTACCTTTGCTATTTAATATTGTCCCTTTGGATGTTTCTTAAACTCCACCCTCCCTCGTTCTGCAAACTTGTCCAGTTAACACGTTTTCCTAATTTTGCCTTTGTGGAAATGAAGAAATCTGTTATTGTTTTTATTTATTTTATTTTTTTTTTTACTGAAAACTTGTACGGCACCTTTTTCTTTTTTTCTTTTTAATTTGTTCTCACTGTTCAGAACAGGTGATAAGAAAGATAATACAGAACGTCTATCTGTATTTTACTAACATTTTATTGCAACATTCTTGCAGTCACACATCAGTGGGTGACCTAATGCATGTACGGGCTCTTTTGGGGCCTGTTTGCCCTTAAGGTGTGAGGGCTGATTGCTGCTCTCATGCCTGAACTTCTGCTCCCTGCCCAAGGAGAGGTCATACGCATTTGTATGGCAGCTTTTGTGTTCTAATCTATCTCGTGTTTCCTGCTCCCTTGAATTGTTAAAAAGAGAGTTTCTAGACCATTGAATGGAGCTGATTCATAGTAAATTAGAGACCAATTCAAACAGAGAGTAAGAAGCCATTTTTCACCTTTTTCATTGACATTAAAGTGCACTTGTTACAAATCATTTTGAAGACTTATAGGCTTTTCTGGGAAAGGAGATATTTTCAGAAGGAGAATGAGTTTCCAGGGACTTCAGCTGAACTTCAATTTTCTTTAGGTATCAGCAGTATTCTAGTATTTACTTTCCCTTACCCCTTAATAAAAATTAAAAATGTAAAAATAAAAATAAAATAAAAAGATGCTTTTAAATAAGCATATTTTCAAGAGAACATAATACCAGTGATATCATGGGAAGCAGCTTTGCTGAACTTATAAATATTTGTATTTTTTCAACATCAGTTTCTTACAGGCATAAGCCACTTTTCTTTATGGATCTACCAGTTGCTGGTTTCAAGTAGGAAATATAGGCTCAGTGTTGATGGGAGGAAGAACCAACTGCTATCTTCAAATATCAATATTATCCACAGAGTAGCATGGTCCCACAGAGCATTAACTAACTTGTACTTTGTGCAGGGATAATATGTGCCTGTTAGTTAACTTTTATTTAATTTTTCATCAACAAAATAATATTTAATTTTTCATCAACATCAATAGCGGTGTGTTAATTAATCAGTAGAATTTATTTTGTGTAAGCCAAAGTATGAAAGTCCCACTGTCATGTCATTCATGCAGTCACAGGGTGTCTCTCAGCCTTTTGCTCGAGGATTAGGTTTCCTCAAGATCTGATGCTGAAACCTGTGATTGCATTACATTAAGGCTTGAAACATTATCAGAATGGTTAGACTTGATTTAGATCTCACTGCAGGCAGATTTTTTTTTGCAGTTGATGGCTCTGCTTAGTGCTTTGATAATTATTTCATCAGTGTAAGGTCATTTTCTAGGGTGATGTATTTTCTCAGGGTTGTCCAGTCCCATATGTGTGCTCTGACAAACCCCTCAGCTTCAGTATTTATATCAGTCAGTGTCTGCTCCAAAGCTGCAGGAAGCCTCCGCTGTCTCCACTCACACCTCTGTTTCTCTTCCACTCCTACATATCACATCTTTATTACTTGTAAGGCAGAGGAAACTTAAAGAGAAACAACATTTGAGATGGAATTCAATATTAGAGATATCTTCTCCAGTAATAGCACTCAATGCTGGGGTTCAGAGCATCAGAGTCAGCTCAGTGATGGTTCTACTCCCCATTCTGGCTGGGTCCAGCTGATGGGTGCAGGCTCTGTGGGGTCTGTGAGCCCTTGGACAGTGCTCTGTGGCCCAACTCATGTGCTTAAAACCCTTGGTGATGCACAGTTTCTGGCAGATTTACAGACTACACAGGAAGGAAACTGCAGTGTGACACACACAAAAAAATGAAATCTTTGCTCAGGTGCAAACGCACTAAGAAACTCTGTCATTCAATTAATTTATCATGTTTGGCAAATTGAATCTTCACTATATTCTCTGATCCCCTCACTTGATGTATGACATTAAATAGTTAAAAATATAATGCATACTACATTTTGTTTTAAACCATGAGGTTAGCATACATCTTTAAATCTATCATCTATTCCCACCCCTCCAATTATTTGGAATCATTGAAAATCTTTACAGGTCAGGCTTGATTTAAAAAGAAAAATCTCTTCCATCACGACCATGTTCTGTTAGTGTATGTGCCAGTGACATGACAGACCCTCTAGTAAATCTCTGGTCAAAATGTGGATCAGAAAAAGACTTGCTTCAACATACAGGACTTGTGAGTTTCCAGACAGTGAAGCACCCCAGGGATGCTCATTCCAAGCTTCCAGAAGGTGTCACTCTGCACCTACAATTCGAATGGCGAACCTCAGCATTTAAGGATTAGTGCCAAAGCAGTATTCCTTCTTGTGGTATTAGGGCTCCTCTTCTCTGCCCATATGGAAATTAAGTGATCGACTGGAGAACAATATTTCTCTTTTTTCATGATAGGAAAAGTGAAAATATCTTCATAGGATCACTGTTACTCGAGAGGTACCTATCCAATTACGACCTGCAGAACTATCTCTGATATTCTGGGTCACACATAACCTAATTATTACACAGGATCCTTACCACACATGCTTGCAAGGTAATAAATATAGTTATAATAATTAAGGAAGAAATCAAAACTTGCCAGGAATGCAATTTTTAGGTCTTACAGAGCAGTTTAGAGTTACATTCCAGAGCTGATTCAGACAGGAAGATTAACAGGGCAATTTGCAACCAGTGTTCCTGAACAGATCGAGGTTTCAGAGCCTTTGAGTAGTTCAGAGTGAGTCTGAAAGCCTGGTTGCACAACGTGGCTGCACAGTAACATTCCAGCTTGACAAGATTCCTGAGGAAGACACTGTGGTTTCTGCCATGATTTTCATCAGGTTTTGGACCTTATAAAATATGGATGAATTGGAAAATTATGCAGCCATGTTAAAAGCTTGATGGGACAAAATATAATCCACTCGGAGGACTGGTGGTGGAGAACATGAAAGGAGAAATACACTGCAATTCCTTTGAAAAAGAAGAACAAAAGAATAAAGAGCAGGCAATGAGAGACAGCTGAGGAGTATGGGGTTAAAGGGCAATATCAATGAGAATGTTGCAGGCTGGTGCTGGATGAAGAGAAAACTCTACTTGTCTCATAGCAAACTAGATTGAGCTGGTGATCAGGAGTATTTATCCAGCATCTTAAAATGACCTGTGAATGAAGATGAGAGGAAAAGGAGCTGATTTGATAAGAATGACAGTGAGGAGAAGGTGTGAACATATTTTGAAAAAGGGAAAACTTCAGGTGTTACTATCCCAGTGTACTGATTTATCAGTAGTACAAAAAAATACCCTTTTAAAGAGGTCAGAGTATCTCTGTTATGTAAAAGTGAGTATCCCTGTGGAAGTAAGTAGAAAGGCTTGGAGTTTCCTTGAAGAATCTCTAACACACATTTATTTCAGAGATGCCTTTTGTGGTTTTGCCCCTATAGGAATATCTGCCTAGATTAGGGACACTGTAATTACAGACAGCTCAAGTCACTGGCTGAACGTTGTGCTTGCTTTAGGCTTGAAGCAGCATAACAAATGGTATCAGTTCCCAGGTCTCCCTTGACAATGCAGATACTGAGTTACAAGCTAAAGACAGAGGATCTCAAGTAGACAAAAAAATAAAGAAACAAACAAAAACTTCCAAACAAACAAAACCCCAACAAACAAACCAATAAAAATAACAAAAGCCTCAACAAAAAACCAACTCAGAGTAACCAGGCTTTTGGGGGAGACACTTCATGTGTTCCTGTGAAGCCACATTTCTCCTGTTTGATGTACAGAGAGACTGACCCTCCATTCTGCAGGCTGGGCTTTTCCTCTGGTCACTCCAGGGCTTTCTACCATGTTTCCTTGCACTGCACTTTGCTCCGGATTCCAGAATTGTCCCAAGAGAGGGAGAACAGCACTCCAGGTGGATAGAATTTTGAACATTCCTATTTTTGTATCCCATCTTTGTGCATCACTGTTAGAGCCAACTCACTGACAAGGCCACACCTGAGGCTGTTTCCCTCTATTACACTACTGCTTCGAAAGATCATGTTCTCCTCCTGGGCAGACGAAATATCTCTTCCACCCTCCTTCTTGCAGTTCATTTCAAACATACCTCCTGACCAAACACAGAAAAGACAAAGTGGGACTGAAATTGTCCTGTCTGCAATAGTCTAATCTCATCCTCTGTTCTGTAACACCTCCAACTTATTTCTCCTGGTGATTTGGAAAGGTTGGTAAGAATCTGTTTACAGTGTGCCTGTTTAGAACCCAGAGGGATAAATGAGAAAGCATAGGTTTTTTTATGATTCTGAAACAATGTTATAAGGAGAACATGCCACTCTTTTCCAGGTAAATCATTCAATAGGACGCTATCCTTGTACTGAAGTGCATGCATTTATCTGCACAGAGTCTGTATGAACAATGAGAAAGACTAGTCTGTCATCAAAACAGCAACCATATTTCTGAATCAAACATTTCAGTGAACATTAGGTTATGCTAGTTGGAAGAATCGTCCTTCGCTTTTAAGGGCTGTGACTCACTTTGTCAGACTTATGACTGGAAAACTCTTCCATGCCAAACCATTCAGAAGATCTGGATATAAACTGAGAAACACTATTTAACCCTCTTATTTAGAGCCCATTTTCAAATATAAATGTTATAGATGTCTCGTGCATTACCATGCAGAATTCTGGGTGATGTAAATCAGTAAATGGAGCAAGAATTTGCAAATGACAAAACAGGACAAGGGGTCAGAGAGGAGCAACTTGGCAGCTTCTCCAGCACAGTCTGAGCACCTCTGCAAATCTGAGTATGAGTTCCAGGCACCAAAAGGCACAAAAGGTTTGAGTACCAAAGCTCATCTGGGACACTAAACTACAGCATTAGCAAGGAATCCCTAAAAGGAGATTTTCTTCCCCAAAGACAACTGTGTCTCATAAGAATCTGTGTGTTTCAACAAATTGGTTTGGTAATAAAAAGAAAAGAGCACGGATTTTTACAAAACGAAGCACTGCAATGCAAGAAAATTAATACTTAAAAATATTATATTCTGCCTGTCTCTCATAATAAATTGTTATACAGATCAAGAACAAATAATTTATCCTATTTTGGTCTAAGCCTGACCCACTGTTTTTGCTCTTAACTTGATTATTCTCAAAGGAAACAGTGAAGTCAACAGAACAGTGAGAAATGTTTTCTTCTTTATTTAGTCCCGAAGTAATTCACACAAAATGTCACAGTAAAAAACAGAGCTACTTCCTGAAATTACGCTGTGTTCACAACTGGAACCAAATAAACAACAAAACAAATTTGAGCCTTTCCCCTTTTTCTGTATGAACTCCTCAGCACAGACCTGACATCTCTAGGCTCCTGAAAATAATTTCATCCTCTTGTGAGAGTAATTAAGTGCTTGCTACAGTGATCCAGAAAAAATGATGTGACATTTTGTGACAATCAGCTGCTGCTTGGCAGGCATCACTGGGCAGCTCCTGATTTATTTTAGCCTGTTCTTACCTTTAACAGTTGATACTGTATTTTAGATCGGATTTATTTTGAGAATTACACTAAAAGCATAATACTGAAGGCAATTAGCCTCCTGAGGTGTTTCCAACCACATAAGGTAGTAGAATAAATATCTGTTAGGTCAAAGATCTCAACATCTAATTTCCTGAAAGTTTTGGAATCAGCATTAGGACAGGGAGGGGCTTTTGGAAAGGCCAAGCCTTCTGAGACATCCAGAACTGTCAGTAAGCAGGCACAGGCTGCTGCAAGCCAGGCTTGACCAGTTCACCTGCTCACAGATCCTTGCCATTTCCCAAGTGTTACCCCTCAGCCCATGTTTTGGATGAGTCTGATGGAAAAATAATGTTCTGCCTGTCTCACTGTTAAATTTTAATGCCTGTGAAGAAATATACAATTACTTACACTGTACATAAACAAGGTGTTTTCATCCCCCATGTGGTCTCTGGGAGAAGAGGGATGGTCTCTCCCTTGCATTTCCTGGCTTGGCATGGCTTTGGCTTTGACCTTCTCAGAAAGATGCATCTAGCTGTCATCTGGCAATGTGGAGCTGGGCTTTAAAATTAAGATATTTGTGATAGGATTCTGATCTCTTTTTTTGACTGGTTGAAGCTGCTTTATGTAAAGATGCAAATGAATGGGAATAAAAAACTGTCCTGTTATTGCACAGAAGGGGCCAGCAAATGTAAGACTGAATAAGTATTAAAAGGCTTAAAATAAACATTTGTTTTCCTGTAAAGTCTTTGAAATTTTTGTGAAAAGAAATTACTGTGAAAAAGGATGTGTGGAAATCATGATTTTTGTGTCATTGCACCACTCATGAGAAATGCATCTTGGGTAGCATGCATTATATACAAACAGGCAAGGAGAACAAGTAGATTACTCTTCAGGCTCACAGTATCTACAACAAGGAGCAATGCATTTAAACAACAGACAGGGATATCCTAGCAGCAAATGTCAGATGACACTTTCAAACTCCCACCCAGAACCACCTCTGATAATCTTAGATCACAGAATGAATTGAGTTGGAAGAGACCTTTGAAATCACCTCTTTCCAGCTCCCCATACCCTATGAACCCACACCTTCCATTAGAGCAAGTTTCTTAGAGCTCCATCCAGCCTGGGCTTGAACACTTCCAGGATGGGACATCCACAGCTTCTCTGGGCAACCTGTTCCCACGCCTCACCACCCTCACAGTAAAGAATTTCTTTTTTTGTATCTAAACATACTTCCTTTCAGTTTCAGGCCATTTCCCCTTGTCATGCCTCTCTCCAGCTTTCTTGTGGGCCCCTTTTAGCTGCTGGAAGTCAGCACTAAGATCCCCTGTAACCCTCTTTTCTCTAGGCAGAACAACCCCAACTCTCTTAGCCTGTCTTTACAGGAGAGCTGTTCCAGCCCTTTGATGACCATGATGCTACACCTCAAATCATCCTCCTGGTGTCTTCCAGTGGAAGGATTTGCTAATCTGGTACTTCAGGATTCCTCTGGTGCTCAGAAATCCTAGAGAAATATGAGATGAAAAAACCCCATACACCAATTCCTCTTTCAATTAGAAATATGGTGTATTGGTAATAAATAAGAGTACAATGCTATGCTTGGGTGATCTCTAACACATCATGACACTGAGGCTGAACTGCAAGTCAGAGCAACACCAATTGCATTATGCTGGGCTGGTGATGCAGAAAGGTACATAATTTTAATTTTGTATTTTACTGGAAGTCATTTGCTTTCATCAAGTTTGAGTGTGAGAGGTATATCATGGAGTAAGGGTAAACTTCTGACTCCAGACACCCAAACTAGATGTCTTTTCAAGAAGGTCTCTGTGGTCTTCCAGAGAAATGTTGCTTTTCCCAGTATCCTTTATCTAAATTAATGCTTGCTAGTGAAATGATATAGTAAATTAACATATTTGTAAATCCGAAGTTCCCCCATCTCAAATGAGTTGACTTAGATTTAGGCTGAGTAGGTCATTTATTAATCAGCATGACATTTTGTTCCACTTAAAGAAGGTCATTGCATATTAATAAAAACAATCTCTGTAATTCAGGTCAGTCTAGGATTGTTTTGCTGAAAAATTTCCAGAACTAGTGTAAAAGCACTTTGCCTTCCTGTTTTCATATTCAGTAAATTCTTTCTGACAGTAATATCTTAATCAGCCCAGGAAACTGCATTTTGCCCATTTCAAAGGTGCACATGTGAAAAGGAAGCTTTAGGACTATTTCAATAGTAAAATATGCAAATCACTGAATTAGAAAAACACATTATTGGAAATTAGTAC
Source organism: Phylloscopus whistleri (assembly GCA_017589585.1). NCBI lineage: Eukaryota > Metazoa > Chordata > Aves > Passeriformes > Phylloscopidae > Phylloscopus > Phylloscopus whistleri. Next base: position 3,325,670 of record JADMLD010000094.1, read on the forward strand.
AAATTATCTACAAGGACTAGAAAATTTGCACACCATTAATATGCAACTAATCTACCAATTAATGTGCAGTTCATTATTATTTTGACAACTTTTACAAAAGAATGCCCTATGATTGCTGTCTATGCAGTTATTATTGGCTCATAGACAATGCTAAGCAATACAGTCAGCTATTCCCAGAAAAGTGTTTCTGGATACAAAAAAAAAGAGAATTTATGAATTAAAATATTATTATGCCATATAATTACAGAACAGTTTAAAAAAAAAGACTCTTCAAAGAGCTCTTTGTTTCACAGAATAATTGAGATTGGAAGGGGGCCCCTGCACATTGTCTAGTTCTGCCCCCTGCTCCTCAGGGCTCCTAGATCTGTGCTGAGAAGGGTTTGGATTCCTCTGAGGATGGAGACTTCAAAACCTCTCTAGGCAACCTGTTCAGTCCACCTCCACAGTAAAAACCCACAACTTTTTCTGTCTGATAGAACAATTCTTGCTTAAGCCACAGTCATCTGTTCTTACTTTCATACATAATGCTAAAGATTAAAAGATAATGTTTTAAAAGGAGTTACATTTAATGGTTTGAGCTGCCTGGAGCAGACTAGTGTACTATGGACACCTGGGGGAAATATGGGAAGAAAACCCCAAACCCAACATGCAAGATCTCTGCACGGCTGTACAGGGGCAACCAGCAAGTGGTGAAAATGTGTCCCATGCACTGACAAAAGCTAAGCCAGGGGCTCACTGCACATCTTTCAAGGCTAGGTCTGCTGAAGATTGCCCCACTCACAGCACACTGTGCTCCCCCACTGCTCCCAGAAGGACACACAGAGCTGAATTGGGCACTCCTGGCCAGCTGTTCCCTGTTCATATATTTGGCACAACACCCCATGATATTTGGCCACTTTGGGCCAGTTCTCCTGGCCTTTCTCCCTCCCAGTTTTTGTGCACCCACTCACCGACAGAACACAGCAAATGGAAAAGTCCTTGACTTAGGGCAAACACCGCTTAGCAACATCCAAAACTTCACTTTGTTAGTAGTGTTAGTCTCACTGAATGCAATCTCTGTACCAGCTCCTTGGAAGAAAATTAAGTTTATCCCAGCTGAAACCAAGACAACACTGCAGGTCTCATAGGGGTTGATGGAGTCTGTAAAAATATGCAGGAGTAGCCCTTTCTTAACTAGTAAAAGCACTTTAGGGACAGGATATACTATTGTTATAAAGGATACTTGTCCAGAAAACAAAATGAACCACTGGAGAACATCACAGAGATAATGTTCTCCAGTTTGTCCTAGAAATAACTTTGTTTACCTTTAAAACTAAGTGCATATGACTTTACAATCTTAATCTGTAATTATTTGGCAAAATACCCACTCTTTTCCCTATCAAACAGCATACTGTATCATCAAACAAGTTGTCAGTATGACTAGTCGCTCATAACTTGGTGGTCCTAAATGCCCCATAATACTCCTTATCTCTCCCAGAATTCTGCCTCTCTTTGAAATCTTGCTCCTGAATAAAACAGAGCATCAAACATGTCTCAAATTTTACATCTGCTGTGTAAGAATAACTATTTTGGCATAGACAAAGAATGCTGGCTGCATCTGAAAGTGGTTCAATCCCTATCCATAGAGTTTGCATCCCCTACCCATCTCAAACATCAGAGATAATACGTGACAGTTAAATTATGTTTCAGCCTGTTTAACTATGTACAAGACCTGTTCAGAAGAACAGAAGAGTGTTCTTGGTCTAAGCTACTGCTTGGTTTGTTCACAACACCCTCTGACAATCACAAGCTTTCAGACATACAAATGCTACTGTGACTAAGTATGAAAAACATACTGCACCAAATAAACACTCCTGACATGAAAATGTACTTGGTGGGGATTATATTGACTGAAAAGGGTGAGTATATTTACTAATACCAGGACTTTTCCTACTCTTATAAAAGAGAAAAACAACATCTGACTTCAGAGGGACTGTTAAGAGTAATAGTAATTAATGACTGACAGCACTCATCAGCTGAAGTCACTGAGTACTTGGATAAAAGCAGTGCAAATATTCAACTGGCATGTCTGCCTTAGCAAATAACAACTTTTAGGATTTTTGACCTTTCAGGAATTGTTTGTGAATGGATTCCTATTTTATCAAAGAAATTATGATTCACAGCCATTGCCAAATATTTTAGGTGACTTTAGGTCACTACGTCACAAGTGACTTTCACATTACAAGCAGTTCATCAAATAACTTGGACATCTCCAAGCTCAAAGGATTCCTGCAGAGCTGCAATCAGCTAGACAAAGGATGCCATACTTCCCTGGGGCTGCTCCTTCAGACATCATGCTTAAGGCCGTTTCCATTTCTGCCTAGCCCTGTTGCAGCAGCCCTCTTGTTAGAGAATAGAAATGAGACACAGACTTCTCACCACACAGCATGAAAAGGGCCCTGGTTTATTCCTCTTTACAGCTCAACCATCCTCACTCCAACCATTCACTGACTCTGGCTGCAGCAAGCTCCTGCTGGAGGTTTCCCTTGCAGCCCCTGACTGCTGGTTATTGCCTGCTAGGCTATGGCTGCATGTAATGGTTTGCAGACTCTGAATGCAGGCTGTTACCCAGCTAGGCTGTGACTGCAGGTTCCAACAACAGGCTCTGACTGCAGACCCAGACTGACCTCACAGCAGTGATTTTCCCTCCCCAGGCTCCTCCTTTTTATGATCCTCTCGTTCCCTCTTCCTCAAGATTCCCTCTCACCAGCTGACCCACTCCCTTTTCTCACACTTATCTTTATTGGATATAGCTGTGGCTCGTCAGGGGAGAGGCTGTATTTGTAATTGACACAGCTGTTACTTATCAGGGATGAGGTCACCTGTATTCTCTTCTCCTACATGGTCCCCCACACAGAATTTAAATAGGACTTGGCAATAGAAAAGCTATGCTGTATAAGCAGGTATCTTATTTAAAGTTATTGTTTAAGGAGGATTAATACTTGCTCTCTGTGCCTCCTTGGCACATACCTTCTCACTTAACACTATGCCTTTCTTCACCTCTCTGCTCCATGCCCTGTGGAGGAAAGCAAGCCCTTAGAGGTGAGGCAAATGTCAGCAGAAGCTGGAAAGGATTGTGCTTCAATCCCTAGCAAGAACAGGGCTGCTCCCTCACAGAAGATGAGCTGGAAGCAGAGGGATCCCACATCCCACCCCCACTCCTTGAGCAAGGCAAACTGAACATAGAGACAAACTCAAGAAAGATCCAGATCATAAAACAGAATCACAGCCAGGTGGAAGTCAGCTCCTCAGATCAGGTTTACAATCAGGTCCCACAGCCATCAGACAAGCCCACACTGACAGGTGACAGCCAAGGTTGAGCCAGGAAGTCAGCCCAGGGTGGGAGGCTCCACTGCATGGCTGTCACTTGACTGGAGACCATCACTCCTTCAGGCTCAGCTCAAGGGAACAGGCCCTGTGGGCTAAACTTAAACAGAGCTGCTGGATGCATGGGTGAGGGAGGAGGCCTCAGCTGAGGCTGGTCAGGGTCATGAACACTCATTAATGCCCTCAGAGCCCTGACACTGCTTTCTTGTCTGCACTTGCCCAGTCACTTGCTGTCTGTAGGTGCATTAGTTATGTAAACCCAACCAAGTCTGGAGACTGTATGCTTAGAAATCACTATTATGTTATAGAAGTGAAGCAGGTTCTATCCAGGTGTAATCTGGACATGAACTAAAATGTGGAAGCTCTCTGTGGAACATTCTCCCCAGAGGAAAGGATAGCAATGAGCTCTGTGGAACAGGACTTTGGCTAAATTTTGTCCATGGGGAGAAAAACTGTGATATACTTGAAACCTTGCACTATCTCCTTAGGCAGTGTGATGTTTCTGGGGTGTTTTATTTTGTTTACTTGCAAAAAGCTCCTCGGGAGCACACATGAATGTGTCTGTGTTAGCTCTGGGTTAAGAAAGTGATTGTATCTTTGTGTTGATAGTGGTAAAAAGCAGTTTATTCACTTTTGCTTTTTAACACTCTTATAAATCAAGATGCAAACATGCCAGAGAGAAAAAGGCTTTTTAAGCAATGCAAATGGAGATAGAAACAAACAACTTGCTGAGTTAATTTAAATGTCATGAAGAGAATTTAAAAGGCCTTTAAGCTCTGCCTACCACTTTTCAAAAACATTTCTCTTGTAATTCAGTTTCTCTTTGAAAGCACGTTCAAGCATAAATAAACATAATTCAAGTGTTCTGTTAAAATATTTAGGTTTGTTGTTTTGGGTTTTTTTGGTTTTGGTTGTTTTTTTAATTGAAAAATTTATTTGATATTTTGGCTTTTTTACTCTTTGGCATGTTGAATTAGATGCCAACTTGCTCTAAAAAGCAGCCACCAGTCACAGTGAGAGTATCAAATCTGAAATCTCATCTAACGTGGAAGGGGACATGGGAATTAATGAGGACTGTGGAATTGGTCTGATCAAGGACCCTGTCAGTCACACAAATTACAGGTCTAAGAACATAATCTCTCTACAGCAACCAGTTCAACATATAGAAATGTTTTACCAAAATAACCTGAACTTTCTCTACACTTCAATACCACTAGGAATTAATAAAAAAAAAAAAATTATTGTGATCTCCTCTATTCTGGAAGTGTAAGTAACGAACTGGTCTTGAACCTTACAAACTTCAAGCTATTTTCCTAATTCTACTAGGAAATAATGTAAACACTCTGTGCTGTGGTTCCCTTTCAGTAAAAGAGAAAGGCATTTCCCTCCCATGTAAAGTAAGGCCTGCAGTTTATTTTAGTTCCCCAGCATTAGGGCTGTACACACTTCTAGATGGGTAAGTTTTGTAACTTCCACTAACACAATCCTTGTAGACTCATTAACTACCAGAAACATTGCTTACATTACATATGTGAAAAGATCATCTGCTGATATGGTTTATGAAGTTTTGGAGACATGTTCCCCCTGAGAATGTAGCCTCATACCTGAGCTTCCACATCACAGCGATTTCAACTCAGCTGAGCTCAGGAAGTGGTTACAGAGCATCTCCTGGGCAGTCCCTGCAGGCTGTCTCTGCTACCAGTGATGAGAGCCACACCAGCAGAGCTGCAGCACTTAGAAACAAAAGCACTAAATAAAGTAAATGGGACAAACAGCAAGCAGGAGAAGGGAAGCTGGCAGCAGTGCTGTTAAAAGAACCGTGGACAGTGGCTGGCTCTGAACCTTCCAGTGGCATTTATGTGCCTTTATAGAGAAATCCTTTGCAGAATAGAGAAATAATAAGTTATCCTTTGTGAGGTTGGTGACTCAGTCCTGTGTACCAGGTTCTCAGAGACTCAGCAACAAACTACAAATTTAGGTGGTATCCCCAAAAGCAATCAGCAAGCTGAAGGGAACAATTCACCTGGAGTGAATTAAAGGATGGCTAAATGAGAAATGACTGGTGACATGAGTTATGAAGAACTCAGTATCTGGCTTTCAGAAACTATGACTGCCAATGGTTAACTTCAGGAACCATTGTGCCTATGACAAAACCCCTTTTGCCTTCAAGAGGGTCAAGAAGTTCCCAGACTCATGTGCTAAATGGACAGAAAACAGGACAGAATGACATGAAATTCGGAACAGAGTGTACTGTGTTCATTATCAGAAACAGTTTTCTGATAGCAGCAAACCAGGCTGAGCATTTCCTCTCAGCAAAAGCAATGAAAGTAATTTAGGATTTCTGATGAGTGCATTCCTATAACTCAAATGAAATGGCCTCTTAGAAATGGATATACTTTGGCTAAGGAAATGGGATGGAGAGATCAATTCTAGCTTTAACTTGAATATTTGTAAGGCAGATGTGGAATTGGGAATGGCTTCTTCCCCTGTCCTAGCTTTCACCAACCCTGCCAACAAACTCAACTGGATGCCTTAGCCCCTCTCTATGCTGGCTTTAAGTCTGAAAAAAGACAACCTTTGTGGTTCCAGGAGTGCAGGACTTTGCTATCATGTTCTTTCCCCTATCATGTGTACCACTTTCCCCCCAAAGCTACAATAAGATACAGTTTCGTGCATTTGTCTCTCTTGCTGTGCTGCATAGGAGCATGTACAAATAAATAAATAAATAAATAAACAAACAAAATAATTTCCCTCCTCAGGCAGCTTTCAGGCTTTTGACAAAACCTAGAAGATACATGACTGTTGTTTTTAATTAAGGAATACTCTACAGGTTCACTAAAAGGGATTTACTGTAACTCCCTAGTAGACTTCAGTATTATGCAGTTTGATTTCTTTGACATATCATCTTTTGTGAACTATCAATAATCTGACACAGTATCAGTAAAAACTGCAGAACTCTTCAGTGTCTAAACACCATGAAGCAACGTATTTTCCCCTACCCTTTTAGGAACAGATTAGCTTCACAAAAGATGAATAATTTTTGTTAGATGGATGTGTTTATTATATTCTTTGAAAGCAGACACTTAGTGGGAAGGTGGATCACCACCTCCTTTGTCACTGTGGTTGCAACAGGCTGAGGAACAGAGGGCAGGAGATGAGGCTCAGGAAAAAAGAAAAACTACATGAATAGTGATGCCTTGGTGATAAACAGCCTATGGGTGTCATTCATTACATTAATGTTTTCTTTCTTCGCTTTTCCAGGTTCACCATTTCACCCCCTCCTACAGGACATTTGGACAACTAATCCTGCATTTTTTTTCTTACCTTGGAAATCCACTGTGCAGCTTTAATATCTGCTTCATCTTCATTTTGGAGATTCTCCTTTGCTTGATAGTTGTCTGCATGGTAGCTGTGAGTCCTGAAGTAGAGCACAACTTGCCTCCACATCGAGAAATAAAAAAGTTGTTCCTGAATCAAATTTTACAATGACCTCTCTTGGAAAAGCACCACTTATATTTAATGATGAAATGGAACCAAACCCCAGACATTGGGCTGAATGACAACAACATAAAGATTGCTTGTCCTTACACTGATGTACAAATATCCAGGCCTCTTGCAGCCTGCCAGTTCTTCCTGCAGCCTCCGCAGGTCTGGAGACAAACAGGATTATCTGCCCTCAGATATCTGCAGTGTCTCATCCCTTCAGCATGTGCCAGCTTAGAGATTAGATTTACAACTTTGTAGGTTTCAGTAAATGGCAAAGGAGAAAGACAGGCATATAGTGATTGAAGATGCCAGAGAAACAAACTGTAACAATCATGAGACACTTTTTATCACCTCAGAGTGAATGTATTTCATTTACAACTTGAAAGAAGCAGGCAGCACCAAATGGAGATGTCTGTCTCAGGTCAGTGGTACCTGCCAATCATGTGTTTTTCCTCATTGGCTGAACAGATGGCTAATCCTTGCAGTGCCAGTGAAAACAGCACATGAGCTGCAGCCGTGTCTCAGGATAGAGACACACTAAATATAAGGACTAAGGCTCCAGGTAGATTATTAATAGATTATTTCTCCCAGCTGTATAGAGGGCCGCCAGGTTTTTGCCAATGTTTGCTTGCTATTGTTTACATCCTTTTTAAAGCTGAAAAATATGACTAACCCAACAATTCTTTTCTACCAAGAGCCCAAAGTTGTGACAATTCAACATTGTAGATACAAGGTAGATCTAACACATCTGCCCACACAGCATCTCTTGTGAGAAGAGCTGCCTTGGTCACATTTCTGTCCTCTTTTCAGAGAAATCCAGTAAATGCTGAGGAGAAAAACTAAGAACAATGAGGCTTGACAAGGTAAATTGCACTAGAAGTCATTGTACAGTAAACTCTGTTACAGAAAGCTGCTGCATAGGCTCCAGTTGACTTTGTCAGAGCTGCTGCTGAGGCTTAGGAAAACAACTTTTTTTTCCCTGTCCTCTAGCAAGGCTTACCATGAGCTGCACTGGGTAGCTCAGAATTTCCTTTTTTCTCCAAAGAGCTACTGTTCTGACTTTACCTTTTTCTGAGAGGATGAAGTTAGAGGATCTATTGCTTTTTCCCCCCCCGGCCCCCTTAAAAAAAAAAAAAAAAAAAAGCAGCTTTATTTCACCTGGTACTGCAGCAATTGCTGAAAGAAAAGCACTCCTTCTACACTTCCAGGTGTGGACCCCTTTGTAGAGACAAAAGCTGTTGGCACAAAGCAACAGAGACTGATGGTGAAAGGAGGAGATGCTGCAGGCTTAGAGAGTGGCTGGAGACTCTTCAGCTTTCAATAGAGAAGGGAATGCACATGAGACAGAGACACGTGTCCCTGCTCCCTAAAGTAATACACTCTACTATTTTAACCCCAGATGCATTATTTCTCAAGGATACAAAAAGTCTTGCACTGGCCTTTCTGTTCCTGTTCCTGTTTTTGCACAGCACTTCACTTCCAACCTTTTGGCATTACAGCACTGTTCCATTATGCTAGGAGAAAAAATAGAAGATGTATTTATTACAATAACATGTTAGTTTGTATTTCTTTCAAAGAGACCACTCCTATTGCAGATAAATTATGTGTGGTTCCTTCACTAAGCTCATAAATATAATTTCAAAGAGGTGGTGGAGCAATCAGAAGGTTGCCTGTTATAACATATGCACAACTGTGGCATATTAGCTTTGCCAGATCCTTTGGGCCAGAATCTGATTAATTTAAAAGAAAAATGATCCAAGTGATCTATGATCTATCAAATGATCTATGAACTAGAAGTCAGATAAGTCTGTATCATCTACAGGAAGCAGGCGTTACTTGTTAAAAAGGATACTCACAAAATAATGTTTCCCCACCATGACACACACAATAAAATGAAGACAAAATAAGAGGAGAAAACAGAGACAGATTAAGCAGTAAAAATCCGGTTCACAATGGGCCAATCTTGCTATAATTTCTCAGACATCTAATTCATTCAAACATCTAATGAAGTACTCCACATCTTCTCATACTGAAAAATCACTTCTGTTGCCATGCAAGGCATCCTCTTCAAGGAGGTCTCTTCAGCCCTCCACAATTAGAAAGGGGAGAAAAAAAAAGTACTTTAACATTTTGTGAATTAGAGTAGTGTGCTAACTTTCCTAACCTTCTAAGCATGTTTTGCTTGGAAAAACTCTCAAAGCATTTTCTTCTATACATGTTAAATACTTGTGCAGACATGCAGGAGCCAGGTGATCTACAGAATGCTGAAAGGTTAAATGGCAGGTGTGCAAAACACCTCTGTCATTTGGAGAATATGTGATAGACAATGATACATTGTTCTTATCACAAAAAAGAAAGGAGAACAGAAAAACACTCTCACGATCCAGCTGTCTGTAGTTTTAGTGTGAAGATGACTCATCTGCATTAATTTTCTAGTATTAAACTATTGAACATTGTTATTCTTTGTGATCCAGGAAATTGATGACTTTTATTGCTGCATGCTGATGTGCTTTTCACTCTGTTTCACACATCAATAAAGTCATCTAAACATAGCAACTTCAAGTGAAGCTGCACTGCCAAAAGTTTATGGACAAGCACTGATGTGACCAAAAATAGCTAAATGAGAATTGTTTTGCACATCTGACTCTTAAAGGATAGATGCATGCCAAAAACTAGGCACACAACACTTTTACAGTCATTACCTTTAGCAAGATCCAGAGAATCAACCAGCACAAATAAGGTACCATGGGATGCTCCAAGCTGATGACACAGGGTAGGTTTGTACTGGTTGCTGAGAATTGCCTTTTGCTGTCATAGTGGTGACAGGCACACAAGACAGGTTCCTGTGATAACTGTACAATCCTTTCCTTTCTCAAAGGAAATTTGAGAAATTTCTCTCACACTGGTGAAGATTTTCAGATGTGCCCAAGCGTTTGAAGATGGGGGATAAGAGCACATCTTGGCAGCTTACCCATCACCCTCTGACAAGGTGGTTCACAATTCCACTGAACACTTGTCAAAGGAGTAACACTGTCACCAACAAAGTTTCCACTACACTATACACCTCCTTTCTCAAACATTTCTGAGTGTGCTGAACAGAAGAGACTCCAACCAGATGCTTTTTGCACTCTGTTGAAGGCCCTTCTGTATTATGAAAGCTGCTAATTTCTTCCTACCCTCTGCTGTATGTATCTCATTCAAGAGTTATGAATCAACGCCCAAACTTTCCCCCTTAATCCAAGGGGATCCCCCTTAATCCTTGTCTGTACACATGAAGAACCCTGCAGAGGTGTAAGACAAGACTGCCCCTTACAGAGCTATAGTAACTTTGTGTTAATGTTTTGCCTTTGTCCCATTGCCTGGAATAGAAGACCATGTAAATTTAATGTATCTGTGTGTATATATATATATATATATACACATATATATGTATATATATATAGAGAGAGAGAGAGAGAGAGGAACAATATGTTGTTTGCAATCTTTAACATGGCACATTGGGTTCACCACTTTGATTCTTCTGGTAGAGATTCCATTACATTGTCTGGCACAGTTGTCATGCTTACTGTCATAGTTCCTTAAATACTCCCTGGAATATGTGTTTAAAAAAAAAAAAAAGTAATCACTACTACAATTATTTCTCTCCTCTTTGCATTTCTGCTAACTCAGTAGATGCATACTTTGAACCAGTATGCCTTACTCCAAGGTTATAGAAAAGTTACAGGGAAATATTTTACTGTAGCCTCTCAACAACCTGGGAAATGAATAGTAAAGTCAGAGTCTCAAATTTATGATAAAGTCAACATCCCAAATCACACCTTTTAAAACTTCTTTTCTACAGACAAATGTCTATGTTGCTGTAGTATCCAAATTTTGACTGTGAATAGCAATCCACCTCCTTTTAGCCAGATTCCAGGCTGAATGGAAGGTGATAAACTCTTGCAGGTGGTGGAATTAGGCAAAAAAAAAATAGTCTGCTATTGAGAAAAAACGGCCACTGATGACCTGATGCATATTCTGAACAAGAGATCACATTAGGCACCAAACTGAAACCACAAATTTATCCTTTTCTGCTTACAGTAAGGTACCAAAACAATATTGGAAGCAGGAACTGGAAGTGAGAGAACCATGTGCATACCTGTACTCAGGTTCAGGCAGAGTACTGTGGTACTCTTGGGTTAAGCCAGAAGAGTGCTAAAGGGCTGGGAGAAATATGCTGGGTGAAGAAGACTACAGCATTTTGGATGACTTCCTTGAAATAGGTGATCATTGGCAGAAGAAATGGCTCTGCATGTCTAAGCAAGACTTCAGGACATTACCCTGCTAGACATAGGGGCAAATGGTGAGGAGCAACTCTGTGTCTTAAAACTGGCAGCTGGAAATGCACATTAAGAGGTGCTGATCCAGTTCCCAAGGGTTTACCTAAACTATTGGACTGAGCTTGGAAGGGTGAAGATGAAAGAATACCATACTTGGCCTAGGTAAGAGAATGCACAAAGTCGTCAGTGTTTTCAGTGCTGGGACAGTTTGGGGTTTGGGCAGAAGTATCATTGTGGACAACTGAGAGTTTCATGGAAGCAAAGCCTGATGTGCTGAATGGTAGCTTGTAGGATCACTGTACAGGCCTTTGAAGCCTTGTTGTGGTTTAACCCCAGCTGACAGCTAAGCACCACACTGCTGCTTGCTCACTTTCCCCCATGGAATAGAGAGAAATGGAGGAGTAAAAGTGAGAAAACTCATGGTTTGAGGTAAAGAGAGTTTAACAGGGAAAGCAAAAGCTGCTCATGCAAGCAGAGCATAACAAGGAATTAATTTGCCATTTCCCTTTGGCACACAGGTGTTCAGCCATCCCCAGGAAAGTCGGGCTCCATCATGCATATCAGGTACTAGGAAGACAAACACCATCACTACGAATATCTCTCCTTATTTCATCTTCTTCCCCCAGCTCTGTATGCTGAGCATGATGCCATAGAGTATGGGATATCCCCTTGGTCACTTGGGGTCACCTGTCCTGGTTGTGCCTTGTCCAAACTCACCCAGCCTTCTCACTGGTGGGGTGGAGGGAGGAGCAGAAGAGTCCTTGGTGCTGTGCAAGCCCTGCTCAGCAGTAATGAAAACATCCCTGTTTTCAGCACAAATCTAAACATAGCCTCATGCAAGTCACTGTAGAGATAACGAATTCAATCCCAGCCAAAACCAGTACATGCCCTCCTTATGCAAATTGCATTTAAAAAGCTTCAAGCCTTGTTCTGTTTATCTTGCAAGACCTTTGCCTTTGGTTTCTTTATAAAATGGGTAGACCCATATGTATCATCATTGGCAACGTGATTTGAAATGACTGTGGAAAAGGTGAATATGTTTATTCCAGATGCCCAACGCTGGACACAAAAGGAGTGGCAAGTGAGACATGCCATAAACAGGCAGAGCAGAAGCAGGAAATACTGAATGCCACAGGACAAGAAGTTACAAACACTCTTTTAAAAGGGGAACTGGTTAAAATAAGTCCAAATTCTAACTGTCAGCTATGAAGCAAAAATCAGATTCAAATAAACTTTCAAAGTAACAGATTTTTCAAAATTGTGGGGAGTTTTCTATGCTGGAGATCAGGAGCTGTTGCCAGCATTTCTTATCACTGTGAGTAAGCAATGTGCAAGAACACAAATTTGTTGGATTAAACCTGCAAGTCCCACATGTTTGGTAACCCACAGAATCACATTAATGGATGTATTTATTACAGACTAGATGGCACAGAGTGTGCACAGGGCTTAGGGAGCTTTCTTCTGATAAAGCATAAAGACATGCAAATGCTGCTACTTGGACTGTACCTGGGGTTTACGCTCGTGTTATGAAGAAGCCAACAGGATTTTTTTCTGGTATGAAGGAAGACCCACTTTAAAAGAAAAATTCTATGGAAGAAGTATAAATCAGTGGTGCAGTGACAACCATCCTGGAGTTAACCCCCCGCCCCCCCCCCCCCCCCCCCCCCCTTGAGATACTGGCCAGGCATAATTTAAAGAACAGTTTATCCTCTAAACAGAAAATACAGAGACCCTAGAAAAATTAAGTTAGCAGCAGACGAGCTCTAAGCCAGATCTCCATTGGCTGCTTTGATCTGCTTACACACAAAACATTGATTATTTTTGTTTTCTTCTTATATGTTAGCAGAATGACTTTTTGGGATCATTTCTGGCAGGGAGTGGTGTGTCTGTGCACTTCAGCACGGTATGACTGGAAAACCTCACTTAGCAAACTAATGCACTGAGGTGTTTTTTTTTGTTTTTTTCTCGGAAACAAAGAAGTTTAAACCCAAAGCTGCTGAAACACTTGGGCCTTTAGTCTCAAGTTTCCTTCCCAGTCAGACTCGCGCAGTCTGGGTGGAAAAGCGGAGCCATTTCTGCAAACAGCACAGGTGGGCACCTGTCTTCCCAGCACGGGATTAGATCCCCTGTATAAAATCATACACGTATACACGGGGCTTGCATGTGAGTCAGGGCAATCCCCAGCACAAATCAGGCTGGGCAGAGAATGGATTGAGAGCAGCTCTGAGGAGAAGGACTTGGGAGTGTTGGTTGGCAAGAGGCTCAACCTGACCCGGCAATGCACACTCAGCCCAGAATGCCAACCCTGTCCTGGGCTGCACCCCTGGCAGGGGGGTTGGAATCAGACGACCTTGAAGGTCCCTTCCAACCCAAACTCTCTGACATGTGTCGATATATACAAATGTGCGTATTTTTCTGCTCCAAACACATCTACACAGTACCACCCCCACAGCCACCCAGTCGCACGCCTGACTGCGCGCAGGCGCGGCCGGCGCGGGCTGTCCCTCGCAGGCCGCCGTCGCGCTCACGTGAGCGGCGTCACATGACGGCGGCAGCGCCGGGGCCGGTGGGTGCGCGGTGCTGCCCGGGCTGCCCAGGGCCCCCGCCGCCTCCCTGCGCTCTTCTTCCGTCCTGCCCTCCTTCCTTCCCTCCTCCTTCCCTCCTCCTTCCCTCCATCCCCGCACGGCCTCCGCCCCGGCACGCCCCTGCGGTGAGTGGGAGCGGCCCCGGGCCCTGGCGCGGTGGGTCCCGGGGTCGGGGCGTGCCGCCGCAGGGCCTCTGGCGGGGGCTCTGGGGGGCCCTGGGGGTGCGAAGGGCTCCGCGGGGCTCCGCTGGGCTCTGCCGGGCCTGTGCAGGGAGCGGCAGGACCGTGCCTGGTCTCTCCCTGTCCTCGGCGTCTCTCTGCTTCTTCGGCTGAACTGCAGCGCCTGAATCCGCTGTTGCCGCCTCTGCCCTCGGGCAGCGTTTGAATGGCTCTGGGTGGGTCAGTAAGAGCCTGGAAACCTTTAGTGGTCATCGAAGGGCATAGTGGTGCCGTCTGTGTGCGTGTCTGCTCACAGAAGTGGTTTCAAAGGGAGGACATTTGTCCCCCGCTGTTTCCTCAGGATAGTTCCTCATTTTTTTTTTTCCTTTCTTTCGTTAGAACTGTGTTTTCCTTCAGTCATAAAAGCGAGGTGTGCTTGCTAGGGATAGGCCTGAATGTGCCAGTTTGCTCTTGCTGGGTCTGTAAGGGGGGCCAGAACAGTCCAGAAATAGGCTGGGAGGAGAGGCTGGGTACAGTTCAGGTTGTGAGGAATTCCAGCTCTAGCTGGATCTGAAGTCTCTGCCAACACACTTCTTGTTTTGACATCAAAGTCAGGTGGAGATTGAAACCATAAAGGAAGGGGAAAGAAGTGGTGAAGGTCACCATCTGTGGTAATGTGGTATATCCTGATAAAGAGCTTCTGTTCTTATTTATTTTTCAGTTTGCTTTCTGTACACTAATAGTCTTTATTTTCTTGTTAAATCTGTGTAACGTGGTTTTAATTTATATACTTTTCTATTTTTTCCCCTGAAGTTGTAGTTTGCAAGTTTCTAATGTCTAAATACTCTTAGACAAATGCCTGAAGTAAATCAGTCTGAATGTGTGGGGGTGGGGAGGATATGCACTGAATTTTAACCCTGGGAAGAAGATTTGGAAAGAAGGCAGGCTCTCTTATCTGTAGGACTTGGCTGATGCAGATAATTAATTTAAATAACTTAATTTCATTGTTTAAGGATGCACAAGAATGGGAGTTATTTAGTAATGGTCTGTGCCTTTTATTTTAGTAAACTTATCATTGGCTACAGTTGTGTGTGTAGGTGTGGCTTATTTTTGTTTGTTTCCAGTAAGCTAAGTTTTAAATACTTTATAGAACTTGGGTTTTTTTTTTTTTCAGGAACAATGTTAAGGCATGGGATGCCTGAAAACAGGTTTCTTCTTTTCATTTCTTTAAAATACTGGACAAACACTCTGCTGTTTGATAAGAGGTTGCCAATCTGATTTGCATTTCTAGGTACATTTTAATTATCAGTCAAGATGGATATCCGAGGTGCTGTAGATGCTGCTGTCCCAACAAACATCATTGCTGCCAAAGCTGCTGAGGTTCGGGCAAACAAAGTCAACTGGCAGTCGTATCTGCAGTAAGTAAAACATTTCCACATGCTTTTCCTCTTTTGAGTGTCAGACTTTTTGAGATTTAAGGCTACAGTGGGGCATTGTGTTGCAGTGAAGAGTGTTCTGTGTACATGAAAGTAGTTGGAAAAAGTCTGCATTAGATGGAAGTGGCTGTGGAAAATTTTCTTGTGACTTATTCCCAGAAGGGGAACTCTGCTTTTGTCAGCTGAATGCTGTAATAGCAAATAGTACAGCTTTGCAAAAATGTGTGGTAAAACTGTTTTTTTTTTTCCTGGTAATTCAAACACCAGTCTCAATTTTAGCCTTATTGGATGACAGCTGAATTAAGAAAAGTTTACAGTAATAATTGTCTTAAGTGTAGGTATGGGCTGTCTATTGCTGAGGTGCTCTTTGTGGGAATACAAATTGTACTGGCAGAACTGGAGTGGTAGTCAAGGGGAACAAGCTGTACCTTAAGTAAAGGAGCATTAATACTGGAGGACAACTCAAGCAAGTAAATCTGGGACTAGGCTGAAAGAAATACTTCAGTCAGGGGAGAGGTGTGCTGCTGTTCCAGGCAAGCTCAGAATTTCTTTTGGCATGGATATGATGGCACCAGGAGATGCAAGAGAAGTATTGTCCTGAGAGGACAGAGAGTCAAGCTGAGGAAAAGTTTAAGGGGTGAGGTAGGAAATGGGGAGAAGAAACAGACTTTCACTAGTCCTCTGTACTCTGAAGTGAAATGCGACATCCTTGCAGCCTGTTCCTTGTGACAGGTAGGTATAAGAAACAGTGACAAAGTGTAAATTATTATTTTTAAAACAAATAACTTTATAGTTAATTGCTTTGTAACTAAAGTGGCAGAAATCTTCATGATTGTAGAGGTACAAACCATACTGATGATGCTTTGTGATTATCAACATTATACCACTTAAAAAAATAGGGGTTTTTTTTCAGATTGCTGTGGTATATAAATATGTCATATATTAAATAACCTTGCATAACTGTACACTTGTAAGCTGAGAACTGCTAACCCAGTGGAAGCTTACTAATGACTACCTGCTTTGCCCTGTCCTGTGTATTTCAGACTTGCTTATTCCATTAATTGAAGTGTACTATTCTTTTTTATGTGATTGTATATCTGCATGATAAATCTGCATAAAGGAACTGATCTTCTGAGAAAACTTTTTTTTGCTAGGCTATATTTGAGATGGATCAGTTCCTGGTTGAGTGTGGTACTCAGTGGCTCAGGTTGGGGTGGTAACCTGACAGTGGCAGCTCCCAAGCACTTTTCAAACAATCTAAGTGGCTTTTGCTGTTACAGTGTGCCCCCTTATCTGTCTGATGGGAAGTGTGTCCCAAGGCAGCTGCTCCTGTGCTCTTCTAGAGGCAGTGAACAGCTGGTTTGCAGTTACTCGGGATGAAGGTGGGAGTGCAGTTGTTCACTGTTCATGGAAGTGAATATGAGATTCTTTAACTGCTTCTCTGGTGTTTCTGTAGGGCTGGTGAGAAAAATCTGTTACTTTTGTTGGTATAGGGAATGGTTCTGTTTGACAAGGAGTTGTATTTAGGTGGTGTTACTTGTTTGACTATGTGGTCTGCTGTTAATCGTTCTCATTCATTCTTGGGATTCTCTTTCTCTGGTGTATTATAAGAAAAGGGAAGTTTTGTTTGTAAATCTGGCAGCAGATTTTTATATAACTTCTTTTGATCAGAGGGCAGGGTTCTTTTTCAGATTTTACCTGTAGAACTTGACTTGGTTTTGTTCTGGAATCTATGAAGGAAGAATAAACTAGTTATTTCCTCTCTTTGAATTAGTCAGGTTGTGGAGGCTCTTGTAGTGCATCTGGCTATTGTTTGTGATCCTGTGAGAGGACAAGTGAGACTTTTTGATGCTTGGTGTCCTTTGTGTGTCAATAACAGTGTGTCCTCTTCATTATTACTCTGAAATAAACGTAATTTTTGTGTCTCATACTTACTGATAACAGCCTGGCTGTCTGGCTAAGTTGGCATCAAGGATTGACTTAAATGGTGCCAGAGGGATTGTGGAGCAATTTGAAGACAGCTGCTTCTTTGTTGAAGACAAGTACTTCTTTTGTTGAGGAGTTTCCTTATAATGAGTTATTCAAAAACATCAGCAGAACTTTTGGTGCTTCCAAAGAGAATAAAGTCATACCTTGACTTGGACATATCCTTTTTTACAATGGACAGGTTTGGATGTGATGGTGTCTTTGAGGCTGAGCTTTAAGGGATTTCTTGGAAAGTCAGTCAGTGCAGTTACACAGATTCATTTCTGGAATGAAGCACATTATTAAATGGGTGGAAAGTACTTTCTTTGGTGCACTTGTTAGAGGGAGGTTAGAGCTGTTTGGTCTGGTTTGTAAGGCAGAAGGAAAATGGAGTGCTTGAAAAGACAGTTCTCTTTCTTTTGAGCTCCTTGTTGTGATGGTATGCACTTACTGTGGTAAACGTGCATATAAATATATGAAGTTATTACTTCAAGTCATCAGATGTTTTTAAATTAGAGAAAATATTTTTGTTTTCCCTAAATTAACATATAACTCAGGTGTGACATGATTTATGCTTCTTAAATTAGAGACAGTATTTATGTAGTTGAAGAAACTATAGATGGTACTTATGTGGTTGAAAGCAAAGAACTCCACAAGAAATTCTGATGAAAAGTTTTTTTCTCCTCTGGTGGTGGCAATTGTATGTGTATAAAGGTGCTTTAAAGATGGCATCACTTATAACAGCATTGGACTCAGGGTCACACAGAAGGGCATTCTGAGGTTCTTTTCTGCTCTCTCTGTTCTTCAGTACAAAAGTAAAATGGCTTACTTGTAGCTTGTCAGACTTCAGTAGCCTGACTTTTCTTGTAGAGTCACTTCAAGCTAAAGATTAACTGATATAGTGTTTATTCCATCTCTGAAGGTTGTAACTGTAAACTAGATATCAAACTAAACTAACACACAACTGCTGACTTTTGATGTTTTTTCTGTATACTGTTAGATTTGACAATTGTCTTTATTACCAGCTTGCAAGTGTGTTCACTACTCCTTACAAAATTGGGCTGTGGAAAAAGATAATTTGTTTTCTGGTGCTAAAATTTATCCTTTCTTTATGTTGGATTCCAGTTGGGGTCTGTATTTGAGGGACAAGAAAGTAACAAAGCTTGTAACAGTGGAGGGTGTTGTGCAGGTCTGCCTGTGGAGGCCATGAGTTCTGTACGGACTTTGCTGCCTTTGGCTCTTGAGCCTTGGTGCACTTCAGAGGTGTGGGTGCCCTCCATGAATTGAAAAGGCAAGTTGCTGTTTTGATCTGTGTGGCTATTTTAGCATTTGCCTCAGGGTGTCAGAATGCCAGGGGAGGGTGTGTTGGCTTGCTTGAAGCAGGTTTGAGTTTGCTTTCTTAGGGTAGTAAATGAGTTCTGTGGAAAGCTGAACTTGTGTCAGAGTTTAACTTGCACCTTACTGCACTATAGGTTTTCTAGGTACACAGCATTTGGCAATGCTTTATATTTAATCAGATGAGATACTTGATGGTTAATTTGTACACAGTTTCCTCTGTGTTTTCAAATACTTCATATGCATGTTTGTGAATTCTGATGCTAAAATATCTCTTCTATTTTCCTGGGGATGGAAGAACCTTCTAAAGCAGGTTAAATATCTCAGACTTTAAAAGTCAGTCTTGTCTTAGAGAAAATATAGAAATTTCCTAATCTGTAGTGTGTGTGTGTTTTTTTTTTTTTTTTTTCTCAAATCTGGTTGAGTCTTGTAGAGTACATTCAGTCTGTTTTACTGTTTTAATTTTGTAATGCTAAAACTGTTGAGCAGTTGGATAAATTTAGTGTCTCTAGGTACATGCAAAGTACTGTGGATACCTGGCTAGAAGAAATTATGCCTTGATATGATGGCTTCATATGAGCTTTATATGTGTTGCATATATAGTCAATTTTTTAATATTAAAAACCCAAAACTAAACTAAAAACCAAACAAAAATATCCTAACCTCCAGAGTGTCTTTTATTAAATCATTCAAACAAAAAAAAAAGGAACAAGAGTTGCTGGAGGAAATGCATAATTAGAGGAAAGAATCACAAGTTTCTGAATCATGTTGAGCGATCAGGAGGATTTAAAAATGGTGGTCTTTCAAATTTATGCCGTCTAAATCCTAGGGTTTCAGTTTTGTCTCCTCTAGCAAGTGCTCTTCCTCTCAAAGGCAGCTCTTGGTATCCCAGGCATAGAGCTTTGAAAGGTGCTTACAGGGCTCCTGGCCTAAACCTGATGTGCTCAGACAGGAGGAAAAAAAAAAAGGGAAAATTTGTGTTGAGATAAAGAGACTTTACAGGACAGAAAAGGAAGAGGGGAAAAAATAAAAATAAAGGGTTCATACTAGATCTGGAACACAGAACCGTACCAGCTGCTGGGAAGAATATTAACTATCCTAGCTGAAACCAAGACACAGCTGAAGCTCAAAGTGACTTTTATCTTGGCAAAAGACGGTAGACACATCCTGGAAAATAACAAATTAAATGGCTGCTAGGAAGAGGGATGGAGGGAGGCTTTGGTTGCTTGTTTGCTACAAGGTGCTGGGAAATTTCTGTTGCTTTGAAGAGGGGGTGAGGAAAATGTGTAATAGCATCATGGGACTCAGTATCAGCTGTCTGGGGCTCTTCTGCACTTTCTCATGTTTTTTTGGTTGATTTTTCTTCTCCTCTCCCCCACTACTGATTAAGGTTTACTGTGTAATCAGTTATTTCAGTTTTAAAATGAGATGAATGGAAATAGTTACGTTTGAAATTACTAAAACAATCAGATATATGAGTTCCATGATAAAATATTAGCAGCTTGTTTAAAAAGCTGTCAGGTCCCTTGTAATGTTTTGTATGGGTTGGAAGATGTATTTTTGAATGGTGCTAACAAAGCGATAAAGAGTAAACTTTAATGTCTTTTTTTCCTCACAGCAGCATCAATCCCCACATCTTTTTTTCTTTTTTTCCTGTGGCCTAATGTAGGATAAAAGCAAAAGCTTGAAAGCTTTTTTCCTTTGCAGTTGGCTGACCTCTTCTAATAGCTTGACTGTAAAGAAGTATCTCTCTTCATGGGCTGAGGCTTTCTCCAACATTAAAGCTGAAAATTAAGGGTTCATCTTATGTCGTCTTTGAAGTGTTTTGTAAATGGCAATATTTGTATAAACAAGCAACTTATCTGGTTACTTTTGTATCAGTGTGATCCATGAATCCCTGGCTTGGTCAGCATTATTTGAAACAAAAGAGGCTTCTAGTTATGGGTCTTTAAATCCAGTATTTGTGGCAGATGAATTGTCCACCTCTTCCCATAACTTTTCAAATCTATCCTTAATAGGCAAGAAAGAACGTAGGTCAGTCTGAAAGGCATGGTAGCAGCATGGTCATCATTGGCTAATCACATATGATTCATCTATAATTAGTTAAGTTTTTGCAGAAGTTGGGCAAGAACTACCCTACCACTGGCTTTAGGAATCTTCCAGCTGGTAAATCTTGATTGCCTTTCCTCAGTGCATATGAGGTTATCTGTAAGAAAGCAGCTGGAATACAGGAATAGCACACATGGCTCTGGACTAATGTTCTTTGCTTGAATAGTAAATAGATAAAAGTTAGCTCTGTGATGAGGCCATTCTCAAGACATAATCATTTAAGTAAGAGGAAAGAAAAGTACACAGGTCTTATTTTTCTATTTCAAGAATCCAGGTGAGCCAGTTGGAGAAAAAAAAAAAAGAGTGAACACTTCCTGTAAAGTTTACAATGGCTTTAATGTAATCTCTAGTAGTCATGGAACATCTGACAACTGATCTTGAATATGGAAAAGATGGGTGAAGAGTCCTTGCTACATAGCTTTGCAACGTGGAAGAGGCATTTCATTCAGTGGAAATGTTAAGAGGAGATGAGTCTTGGAAATAACTGAAGCAGGAATGTCTAATGCTTTCATCCCCTGTGACTGTGCATGATTTTCTTCTTTCCTGAAGCCTTCCTGGTATTACCTAGTAAAGCTAGTCACCTACTAAAATCTTGGATATTTTTAGGACTACTTGATTTAAAATTACTTTTCTTACCTGAAGAGTACCTGACTGTACTATTTTGACAAGTTTTTTTTATTTCTTGTGATGTGAAGTTTCATATTTAAAAAAACCCGGTAGTATTCTGCAAGTCTGTCTGACTCTTCAGCTGAGTCAACAGCTTTCTGAGATAGCACTGGTGATGGCAGTAACCACTTGAATATCAAGTTGAAGAGAAGATTAAGTAGACATTTGTTATCTTATAGGTGTCCACAACAGTTCACTATATCAAGCCCCTTTGCTATGTGGATAAACTTGCATGCACATCAGTTTTTAAACTCAAAATGTAATTAGTGAAAGCTAAAAATAAATTAGGAACCATGATCTCTGTTCTTACAAATTTCTCCAGTGCTTATGGCAAACTTAAAGTAACAATTTTGCTTTTCAGCACTTATTTCTTGGTTGGATTTGACTGTTATTCATGTGTATTATAATTTTGACATAACATGCTAGCTGTGCATATTTCAGTTCTTACCACTGACATTGCATTCAGCCCCTGGAAGTTTAAAAATTGTTTAGAGAATGCTGCTCAGAGGCAATGCACTGGGAAGAATTTTGAGAGATTATTCCACCATTAGTTTTAATTTTTTTTTACATGAGACCCTTTGCAGGAAGGAGCCCGTTACATTTTTTGTGGGATACAGCATTGATTAAGTGATACAGTTGATACTGTACCCCCTCTACTCTGCCCTCACAAGACCCTGCCTGAAATGCTGCATCCAGCCCTGGGTCCTCAGCACAACAAAGACCTGTTGGAGCAGGTCCAGAGCAGGGCCACCAGGATGGTCAGAGAGCTGGAGCACGTCTCCTACCAAAACAGGCTGAGAGAGCTGGAGTTGCTCAGCATGGAGAAGAAAAGGCTTTGGGGAGACCTTCCAGTACCTTAACAGGGCTTATAAAAAAGAGGGGGAGAGACTTTTTGTATGGGCATATAGTGACAGAACAAAAGGCAATCGTTTTGAACTGAAACTGGGCAGGTTTAAATTAGATGTTAAGAAGAAATTCTTAACTGTAAATTTGGTGAGGCAGTGGAACAGGTTGTGCAGAGGGTTATGGCTGCTTTATCCTTGGAAGTGTTCAAGGCCAGGTTGGATTGGGGCCTGAGCAATCTGATCTTGTAAGTGACATCCCTGCCAATGGCAGAGGGGTTGGAGCCAGATGATCTTCAAGGTAGCTTCCAAACCAAACCATTTTATGATTCTGTGATAGCTCAAGATGAAGAAAACAAGGTTTGTATGGTGGGTTGACATTGACTGCTCACTAGATGCCCGTAAGGACAGGACTCTCCTGCTCCATCAAGAATAGAAGAGAAAACACAACAAAAAGCTGTGGGATTGAGGTGTAAGGACAGGGAGATCACTGACCACTTACTGTCATGGGCAAAACAGGCTTGATGAAATTAAATTAATTTATTGCTGATTAAATGGAGTAGATTAATGAAAAATAGGAAAAAACATCTAAAACCCACCTCCTACCCTCCTACCCTTCTTCTCAGGCTCAATTTTGCTTCACCTTCTCTGCCTCCTTGCTTTGAGTGGTGTAGGGCAATGGGATGTGGAGGCTGTGGTCAGTTCATAACTCAGTCTCTGCTGCTCCTTCCTTCTCACACTCTTCCCCTGCTCCATCCTGAGGTGTCCCACTCATGGGTTATGGTCAGTCACAAAGTCCTCCAGCATGGATCCTTTCTGCAGATTCCAGTCTTCCAGGGATGGACTGCTCCAGCATACATGACCCTTGAGGTCACAGGTCCTGCAAGAAATCCTGCATGGACTGCAGTTTCCTGCACATCTGCCTGCTCTGGCATGGGTGTCCTCCATGGGCTGCAGGTGGATCTCTGCTTCACCATGGTCTTCACCACAGGCTACAGGGGAATCTGTGCTGCAGCACGTGGATCACCTCCTCTCCCTCCTTGTGCACTGATCTGGCAGTCTGCAGAGTTGTTTCTTCCACATATTGTCAGTCCTGTCTCATGGCTGCTGTTGCACAGCAGTTTTTACTCCTTAAATATGTTATCACAAAGGTGCTGCTGTCATTACTGAGTGGCTCAGGTTTGGCCAGTGGTGGGTCTGTCCTGGAGCTGGCTGGGACTGGCTCTGTCTGACATGGGGGCCACTTCTGGTGTCTTCTCATAGGAGCCACCCAAGCAGTCCCCTACTAACAAAACCTTGCTATGTGAACCCAGTACTGTTATTTCCAACTTACTGTTCATGTTACTTATGATTTAATGTTTTGTTTTTCAGAGGTCAGATGATTTCAGGTGAAGACTGTGAATTTATTCAAAGATTTGAACAGAAAAGAAATCCAGAAGAAAAACAGGAGTTGTTGCAAACAGAAGGCAATCAAGTAACTTTCTTTTAATGAAGTCTCTTTTGGGGAGGAAGGAAATTTTCATATCAACTCTTATTTTATTGTTGACTGTATACAGTTAAGATGTTACGGAATAAGTATAAGGCTTGCTATCGTGATTCTTTTATTTTTCCTTAGGTAGGGGTTGGCTGTTATTTCATTATTTTTAAGACCTACTAAATAATTGTTAAATGTCATCTGATTTTGACTCTGTTTTAGGACAAGTTAACTCAGGTCTTCTCTCATCCCAGTTTACTTAATCATGTACCCTTGTACTTGAGTCACTTCTCTTTTTTTGAGCTTTTTTCTTTATAGTTTATTGGTGGCAGCTGCTACCAGTAAGATTACTGCTTAGTTAGCTAAGCAATTGTAGTTACAGCATGGAGTCCATTGACTGCTAAAGTGGATTCAGTTAGACATGGGTGTCTTGTGTTATTTTAGGCATGGTAAGATATGAGACCTTTGCATTGGACAGAGCTGATTCAGGACTGAATCAGCCCTTTGCTCGTATGGAGTCCAGGCAGGATGCCCTAAGACACTTTAATAATATTTGAATCAGTAGAATCTCAGCCTGAGATCCTAGTGCAGAATGTCAGACATCAAGAGAATTGGGAGGAGCAGGGAGGAAGGTGAAGAGTAGATGCTTTCAACAGGCAAACATTTCTAGCCACCTTTTCTACTTTAATTTTAGGTTGTTTGTTTTGGTTTTGTATTTCTTTTCTCTCCAAATTGTACTGTGTTACTGTTATCTAATGGATAATAGTTTGCATAGTAACAAAACATTTGTGGTGTACCTTATATGTCACTATATAATTACAATGTAGCAGTTCAGAATTTGATTTTCTTTCTGTTTTAGTTGAATGTAGTGAAGGTGAAGGAGGAAGTGTAAAAAGTAATTTTGTGACTATATCAGTCTGTTGCTGAAATTGTAACATTCTTCAAAGATGAAGGAAGTTTTTTCTACAAGGTATATAGTAAATGAATAGAGGAGTTACCTGTCTTCCTCCCTCCATTCAAATTGTTGAAACTCTTTTTGTACTCTTAGTTGCTGTTCTGTCAGTTTACTTGATCTTCTCACAATCATGAAGAAAGGGGTTCTGAGGGAGGCTTTTCTAATCTGACTTTCAACCAAGCATACTGGTGACTTTCACTAGCAAGTACTTATTTAATTTGAAAGCCATAAAAAATTATAAAGGGTAGCAACCAATGTGACAGAAAATTTTCTTTGTGAGATAATGTCAAATGTATTCATCTCTTACTGCAATTGAATAAGATGTTGGGATGCTCAATGCTTATGTAAGACTTAACTGTGAATTAATAAAGTCCTGTTTTATATTATCAAAAGGAACAAAGACAATTGCTAATATTAATTTTAATGTCTCTTATTTTTCTAGTGTGCTAAAACATTTATAAACTTGATGACTCATATCTCCAAGGAACAGACTGTTCAGTACATTCTGACTATGGTTGATGATATGCTGCAAGTAGGTCAATAATCTGCATTATTTTTAAGTCTTTAAATGCATGCTTGAATGTCTCCCTAGTGTAATTAATGTATTTTCAGGTGTTTGTCATACTGTGTTAAAAATACTGTATTAAATTTTCAGATCCTGTCTTCAGAGATTAAACGTTAGACCTAAAGTTGTAAGGGTAACATAGCTTTTAATGTGTTAAAATTCTGGAAGTAAAACAAAATTTTATGCTTGTCTGTGGGTCCTCAACTATGTTTAATTCAAAACTTGATTGTTAAAGTTAGTATTGCATAGTGTTTTCATTTTATGTGATCTTAATTTGCAGAATTTTTTTCTAAATACTTTCTACATTTGATATATTGGCTTATGTTGTGGTAGACTTGTCAGTATCAGATGATTGATGGTTGGATTTGATGATCTTAAAGGTCTTTCCCAACCTAAATTATTCTAAAATTCTATGACCTGTGACCTCAGCCCTTTCATGTGGTATAGAGAGGATATGCCTTGCTACTTGAAGTTGTTGAAGCTTTTCTTATGATGGTGTTAAAGTGGCCACCCTCAGCAAGAAGGTGTAGTTTCCGCAGCTTCAGGTTTCCAACATAAGTTAGGCTGTTTTGGAACAACATGTTCTAAAATACTGCATGGTTTAATTTTAAACCAGGAAACTTGTAGCTGTGGGTGACAGTGGCTTATAAGACTAAGCTATTAAACTTGGTCTCAGGACTGCTGAGCTGATTGGGACAGCTCAAGAAGAGACTTTACTCAATCAGATAATCCTGCTTTTATGTTTCCTTGCTCTGAAATTGGCTAAGAGATGGCATTTGGAGTGATGTAATAATATGGGTTGAGTTTGAGGTTTTTCCTAGTATCCACATAAACTATCTGTTGTTTGATAGTTTCTCTTCTTCTGTTCTATGATATATTTGATCCAGTTATATTGAAATGTGTTTAGTGCTATTGGTTTAGGGTATTGCCCTAGAGGGTAAACGAGGTGAGTTCTAATTCCAGCTCTGAGTATTCAGTATTTCAACAGGCAAGTTGAAAAGCATGAACCTCTCCACATTTTGTATAACATGAGGGCCATGGTGTTCTTTCATGTGCCTGTCTGCACAATAAAGCCCTGAGTGAGTGCCCTGACATCTAGTCTAATAGGATAATAGCTAGCAGTGGTGGCAGCAATTTACTCATCTGTAGCTTGGTCACTTTTTCTCATTTAGTTTTACTTTTGTTCAAGTGTGACCCAAACATTGAGAAGCAGAGTTGAAAATGATCCTCAGTGCCATTCTTTGATTAGGATATTGAGTTGGGAATACCTTGTTTTGGTTTACACATTGGATGACAAACTTCGGCTGAGTGTGTGAGAGCTCTGTTTATTATGGCTACTGTTGTGAGGAATGGATGTTGCTTTCTGTGTATCAATGCATCAGTGGCCAGAGAAGTTATAATTTCACTTGCCCTTTTTCAGAACTTGTGAGTGTTCATAGGTCTTTTTTGCTAATGTGCTTTGGCATTAGCACATGGCCTGCAGCTACAGTATATGATAGCTGACTGTATCTCCTGTGCCATGGAATTAATACCCCACAGGTAATGCTTTCATTAGCCCACTTCTGAACAGATGGAATACTTCTAGATAGTCACAGAAAGTAGTTTTGAGTAATCTCTTTTTTGCTCTATTGTTTCTGTCATGAATGGTTAGATGTATGTGTTTTCTTCACTTTATGACATGGCTGTATTTTGGGCCTTACTCTGCTCTAGAAGTGGCAGGTATGGAATTCTCAATGTTAAATGTAATGGCTTTAAATTATCAGGCTTTATAATGATACAGCAGAATAGGGATATTGGTGCACACTACATATTTGCTTTTGTTTGAAGTTGAGTGCCTTTTTCACTTTAGAAATTCTGCTTCAGTATCCGAAAGGCAGCACTGACTTTTGCAGTGCTGTGTGTGATTGCATTATTCAGAGATTCAGGGATGCTGGCATAGAGGGTTTGTGTGCAGGCATCCACATGGCATTATCTCAGAGTTTCCTAACCTGTGACATCTCCACTTAGCAAGGCTGAAACAGGACTTGTTTTGTTTTGATCGTGTTCAGGGGTTGGAACATTCAGTCAGTGGTGCCTTATGAACCCCTGGTTCCACGTTGTCAAGGTGTAAGATTCTTGTCAGAAAGCAGCATATTGGCCAGTAATGGTGTGGCTGTGAGTTTAGGGCAGGGTCTTTGCAGGCTGCCTGGGCAGAAGAACCCACAGTATCACAGAATCATAGAATGGTTTGGGTTAGAAGGGTACCTTGAAGATATCTGGTTCCAGCCCCCTTGCTGTGGGCAGGGACACCTTCAGCTAGACCAGGTTGCTCAAAGCCCCATCCAGCCTGTTCTTGAAGACCTCCAGGGATGGGGCATCCTCAGCTTCCCTGTGCAACCTGTTCCAGTGCCTCACAATCTTTCCCTAATACCTAAACCTACTCCCAGTTTGAAGCCATTCCCCCTTGCCGTTTCAGTACATGCTCGTGTCTTGCCCCATTTTTCTTGTGGATATGAAGTCTCCAGTCTTTTCCTGACTCGTCTTAATTCAGTACATTCAAAAATTTTTAGGCAAGAAATTGTTCAAGGACATGGCCTGTCATGGTGCCATTGACACTGAGTAAAATTTGCCTTGAGAAAGTATGTTTGCTGCAGTTTCATGAGGTGAACAAATAATATTTGAAGCTGCTTTTGATAGCTGGAGCTTTTAGATACTATCACAGGTAGCAGCATCCAGCTTTTGTCTGGTAATGACTGTGGTTCTTCTATTATCTTTCTAGGCTTTGCTTGTGAGGTGGTCAAAATTATGTCAACTGTGTTTTGAGCTCACCAAAGGCTTACTTGGGTGTTTAGGATTGTTCCAGAGTTCTGCTTGCTGATTTGATGACCTTTCTAAGATTTCTTTTAAACACTGGCAAACGTGAAATTAGTGTGGTGTTTACTATGTAAGATTATTGCCATTCTGCTTACTTCTGAAGATGGAGAGTGTTAGCATACTGCCATCCTTGAGGAAACATTTCTTACTCTTTTCATCTGATAAATTCTTGGAACAATTTCTTTGGATTAGTGACCTCATTGCACTGCACAGTCTGTTACTTATGAAATCTTTTAAGAACCTACACTCTAGTTGGTGCAGGTATCAGTATGACCTGAACTTCATTATGCTTCTTCAGAAACGACAGCTACTAAATTATTCAACTGTCGATGTGAGAGCTTCAGAATTTTCTTTTCATTAGTGTAGTCAGTAGCTTCCTAGGAAGGTGCTACACTCTATCTTTCAGGGCCACGGGAAGTTTTCCACTGCTTCCCTTCTGTCTTGATCCTGCATCTTAGCAGCAAACCAGCCGAGTCTTCTGACTGACAGCATGTTAAAATTATTTCAGCACTTCTGCTTCCAGACTTGTCTGTCTCCTCTTTAGTTATGTTGCAAACTGAACTCATTGATCTGGTGAGTTTTGATCTTTCTTAACTAGACTGTTTAGCACATGCAGATGCTAACAGTGGTTTATTTGATTGAACTGCTGTTTCTCATCAAGCAAGCCCTCGCAGAGTAAAAGCTCTCCACCAAAGGCTCTGTGTTCCTGAGATCTTACTTTTATTTATTTCATAGTTTGAACAACGAATTTTGAGGACATTTCTGGCTGCTTTTTTACACATGCCACGTAGAGAATGGATCACTGTGAGGGTTATAAGTGGCGGATAACTGATGACATCTGAGCTTCCCCAGTCAGTGATCAGGGCAGCAGTTTCCAGCCCATGTGGTACAATACTGTTGTGGTTTAACCCCAGCTGACAGCTAAGCACCACACAGCCACTCATTCACTCCTCCAGCAGGGGGTTGGGGAAGAGAATTGGAGGAGTAAAAGTGAGAAAACTTGTGTTTTGAGGTAAAGACTGTTACTTTCAAGGTTGAAGCTCTAAGGCTTAGTAAGATGCCACTGTTTGAATCATGGATACATTCAGGTCGTCTTGTGCTTAATGGATCATATTCCAACAAGGAGGCTTGGTTCTTCTTTCCTAGAGTTGATAACAGGATGCAGAATTGATGGAGAAAAGCCTTTCTAGCTAGGGGAGTTTGAAAGTTAAAATGCCTGGATAGTGGAGACAGATACTGTCCTTTCGTAGTTTCTCATTTGCCTTCCTTGATAGGAGTTGTATACTTGGTGGTAGTAGTTTGACTTCAGTGGGGAGACGTCTCTTCAGAAGGAAAGCTTCCAACCCACCAGGCTAGAAAGCATATGGAAATGCTTGAGGGAAAAGCAAGAATTCAAATGTGAGATTTTTTGGGACTGTCTATTCTAGGCTATTAGGAAACAGCAGAGCTTTTCTTTCTCCTTCATGATTGCATGGCCTGTTCTCTGGCCTGTTGCAAGGAGAACTGTAATAGTTGCTTTGCATAGTGATTATTAGGGGAAATACTTAAAGAGGCTGTCCATAGGCTCAGACACTTGTAGTCTCTTGTGGCTCAGGGTAGGAGCCCTGGAGAACAGACTTCTGGTGGCAGTGTCCTCTTATAGATATGTAGGTTGCCTGAGATAACTGCTGAATCAGTTGCAGCCTCATCTGGGATAGAAGAGCTCATTTCCCATTGAGAAGAATGGAAAGGACCATTTATACCCCCAAGATTTCATTTATAGAAGAAGTTGAACAACAGGCTCTTTTGTGGAAGGAGCAGTACATTGAAAACTTTATATTGACTTTTATCAGGCATAATTGGTTAGATGAGGAGTAGTGTTATTCTTAAAAAAATGACAGTATTTAGCTTGTTTCTTATTTGCCTCACTCCTCTTGCATGTTCAAAAGAATATATGTGTTTTTGCTCAAGCAGGTGTTGCAGTACAGGGTTACAACTAAGGCTTCAAGGTTTGTTTCCTCCACCCCAAATCTCCAAGCTTAATGTTGGAGTGCTGAAATTACTGTATCCACAAGTAATTTTTGAGTCTAACTGTAAAATTTCCGTGGGCTCTTACAAGCCAGGATACACTCTGATAATCTATGCCAACATATCAAGGAGCAAGTAACTGCTTTATGTCGAATGCTTTTACAAGTCTCTCATCTTTTCCTCTCTCAATTTTTACAGGAAAATCATCAGCGTGTTTGCATCTTCTTTGATTATGCAAAACGTGGTAAAAACACTGCATGGTCCTATTTTCTGCCAATGTTGAATCGACAAGATCTCTTCACTGTGCATATGGTAAGTTTTAAATGAACCTGTCTCTGATGATGGTAGGAAAAAATGCTGGTTCTATTTTTCTTCAGGAGATTTTGGAATGTGAAACTAAATTTCTGCCTAGACTGGAAAGTTTTCCTCTTGCAGTCTAGAGAAGTCATTCTTAATACAAGCTTCACCTAACCACACTTTAAAAAGCAAAGTTACATTATTAATTTGCCTTGGTTTATTTGTGGGAGATTAGGGCAGGTTTTAAAAGAGAAAAAAGCAAGGATTTTAGAACAAGAAGTACAGTAAAACATACCTGAAAAGCTTTTATCACAACTGCCAGTCAATGCTGTACAAATGTTAGAATTTAAGTTCTCATCTTGTGCAAAGGAAATATCTTTACCTCGAGGAACCTTATTTTCTCATATGCTCAGTTTATCAGCTGACTCACTGGAAGTGTAGAGTGAGAAATAGAGAAGTGCTTGATGTTGTTCAAGTGCTGCTCATGAGCAGCTAAAAAATTGATACATTACCAGCACTGTTTTGGGCACCAGTCTAAACCACAGCATCATATGGATTGCTGTGAAGAAAATTAGGTCCATCTCAGCCAAACCCAGTACAGTCATGTGCAGTGTATGGTTTCTGCTGTACTTGGACTATTCTTTGCTGCTCCTGTATATGGAGTAGCTTTTCTGGAATCTTAATGTTCTTCTGTTGTCAGTGGTGAGAACTGGCCATTTCATCTCAGCAGGTTTTTTTTCTTGTGGGACAAAAATATGTTTGTATTATTGTAAATTCCTGGAGGAGACCACAGTTTCCAACAGTGAAACTTATATTATTGTTTGAGGAAGAGAAAACTGCACAGCTATGAATTGTTCTACACTGCATATATTTGTGCTGGAATGATATGGTAGAGTCAAATCAGAGACTTAAACGAGAAACCCACTACCTGGCCTGCGTTAGGCTGTGGGGGCAGAACTGCTGCAAGGATTCCAGGACACCGAGCAAGCCGTGTTTGTCCTGGGTTGTGGCCAGTACAACTGTGTTTGGGACTGGTCCTGCAACTTGAACAGTGAGCTGGCATGTTCTCAAGAAAAATGTCAGGCTTGATTTATATATTTATTTAATCTAATTGGTTGACTGAATGGATGTGAATCAGTTTTCTTGGTGTAGCTGAGGGAGGAGGTGGCTGGGGTTTTTTTTTTTGGCCAATGCAGTTTGTTTTGTGGGTTTTCTTGGTGGTAGTGCTACAGAAGAGCCATCCTGAAAAACTGCAGTTTGAGCAGTCAGACAACGCTGACTGCCAAAATATGCAGGTAAAGCATAATTTTTAGACTCTTGCAGTGCAAACTATTTAGTCTTCCTGGAATGGTGGTTTTTAAACATATGGTATAGAAATTTTGATGGTCAGCAGTTCTCTTCTCAGATTTGTGTTATTCAGATATTCTTTTCTTTAAGTACTACAAAAATATACAAATAATTTAACAAGACACAGAGAATCTTATGTGAAGTGAATCCACTTAAAGTGGATCCACTAAGTTTACTGTCTTATTACACCTTTTGGTACAGTGCATGTTTTTTTAAAGCATGTGAATGTTTTCAAATCCAGGTTTTAGGATTGTGTTATTTTTGTTGGGTTTATTTTTCTCCTTACTATGCACACTGGAAGATTTTTGATGCCACATCATTACATCTGCCAAGGCAGATAAAAATACTCATCCTCTGTGTAGGCTCAAATTCTGCTAAGCATAAATGGTCACTCATTCAGGGGCCAGGTAGCAGTTTTAACTTGGAGGAATGGTTGACTCGAGAGGTAATATCTTGTGTTTTAAAGCTGGAGGGATTTTATAGGGTGACTTGCATTCAGAAGGGGATTTGACAATTTTAGTGTAGCAATTGTTGTTCCAGACTCACACCTGTAATCCCTCTAGAAATCAGTGGTGGTGGTGCTGCACATGTGAATGCAGTAAGGTGGAAAGATGGCTGGAATAGAATAGTGTCTCACTGCCTCATGGAACTGTGTGCATGCAAATGAACCCTTGCTTCAGTGATTTCTTGGTTATACTGCCTCTTTATATGTAAACTGGCTCAAATGATTTTGGAAATTAACTGCATGCTGCAATGTAGATTTACTTCAAATATAATTTGGAAAGGCTAATGTAGAAACACACTCTTGTTTAAGTATTCTTAAAGCCAAAGGCATCATGAAAATTCTTAACATGACCACATTTTAACTCCCCAACTTCATTCTTAAATTGTACCTTCCATTTTACTTTTCTGCTCTTCTTTTTCTGGGCTTGAAACTTGTCCCTTCTTGAAGCTGACTTCTTTAAGTACAAAAACCCTTCAATACTCTGTTACCATTTGTGTAGTATATGCCATAAATGCTTAAATCAAGCTCACGTGTGTTAGGCCATCAAGCGTCTTGCTTTTGATTGATTTCTGACTGTAGTGATGTCCTACAGCAGTAGCCCATCAACAGCTTCCCTCCACTTCCTTCTGAGTTCTTTATTGGTGCCTTGTGAACTTCTACAGCTACAGGTAACAGATAACAGGCGTGAAGAGTCCCCTACACAGAAAACAGGTAGATTTCTGTAAGGGACTATCTCTTATCTAAAATTGGTTTCCAGAGTTTACAGAACTTGTCACTGAATTCTGAAATTGCTGTGTTTGAAAAATTGGTGTAATGCATTCTTTTTCAGGCAGCAAGAATTATTGCCAAACTGGCTGCTTGGGGGAGGGAGCTCATGGAAGGCAGTGACTTGAATTACTATTTCAACTGGATTAAAACTCAGCTTAGTTCACAGGTAAAAAGCTGCTTTTGTTTAAACTTTACAGTAACTTGGGAAACTTTTTCAAGAATATGAATGTATGCATGTGCAAACAAGAGGTATATTTTTGGTTTTGTTTTTTAAAATGAAATTTTACTATGTCATTTTTAAAGCTAAATGTTCTTTATTCAAGCAGTTAGTTTTTAACTTAGTATTTTAAGTGTTTTACTCCAGGCCTTGAAATGTAAATTAATGATAAAGCTTTTTGCCTTTTTTGTTGGTTAACACTTCTTTTCTTTTGGACGCTGAGAAAATATGAGATGAGGGGGTTTTTTGTCTTGCCTCTATTATTTTGGTTATCAGAGCTTTTTGCTGGGAAGAAAGATCACATGGCAACAGAAACCGAATATCAAAATCTTTTTCCAGTTTACTGTAATACAAAGCCTTTACTTTTTGTTCTGTGTCTTGACACTGAATAAATTCTGACTGATTTGAACAGTGTTTTTATGGTATTAGCTCAGTTTGAACCACTTACTTCTAGCTTGTCCTTCAAAGATGAATCATTCTCCTTTGTATTCATTTCTGGACATTTTCCCTTCAAAGCACAGTGATTTGTCACTCATTCTCTTAGTGTTGTAGTAGAAGTGGATTCTGGAGAGCCGAGAAACATTCAGTAGATTTATTAATGGTATATTTTTATAGTTTTCTTAATTTGGCTTATTAAAAAGGAGTTTTGTATTTTTCCTCTGGAAGGAGAATCTTAAAGTTGGAATTTCCTTCAGAAAGATGCAAGAGTACAGTTTGCAAATTCTAAGATAAAGAAATGTCTTGAATAAATCCACACTTAAATAATTAAAAATGTTGATGTACCAGGTCAGCTCCAAGCACATTCATGTAGACATGAAGTGTGTGGGGGAAATAAATACAACATATTATGGTAATAATTTAGCAGGAAAAATACCTAATAGATTCTCATTTTTTTTAATAACTAGAACAATTGGAGAACTGAAAGGAACTTGGTAATAACTTTTCCCTAAGGGTGAAGAACAGCTCTGATTTTAAACTTTTATTTTTTCTTTTCCTAGAAACTACGTGGTACAGGGGGTTCTGTGGATACGGGAGCAGTCTCCACAAGTGATGTGAGTATATCTTTGAAATCTGTCAATCTGCTATTTTGGGCAGGTGATGTTCACTCCTCGGATTAAGGTGCAGATCTCTTCTGGTGCCAGTGATAAGAAGTACTTGGAATCAGAACTGTACAACAGAGTGCCAGGTGATGGCGCCAAGAAACAAAAGTATTTTTAAACACTGATTTCACATAGATTATTGGCAGTGGAAGTGCATATTTTACAAGTTAGTTTGTCTTGTTAAAGCTATGGATGTATCTAGGATTCTCCTTTTTAAAACTTGAAAAAACTATAAAAAAATATTTTAATATTCAAACAATTTTAAGTCCCTGATTTGGTGATCTTAGACATCTTTTCCAGCTCAAATGATTCTGTGATCCAGTACTGTCTGTTTACCACTGAGCTATTGGATTTGTAGAAGGGACCTGAAACTGAGAAGCTTTTGACCGTCGTGCTGTGCAGAACTTAGAAAAGGGCACATCAGATATTAAAGCTGATATTGCTCCTAAGCCACTGTTGCATGAAATTACAAGAGTGCTTTCAAAGCTGTAAGCTTTTCGTATTTGAATAGCTTGAATTCAGAGGAAAATCATCAATGCATCAATATTTTTTTAAATACTGAATTTCATGTAGCTGTAATAGCAGCTGAGCTTGAAGATGAACTGTGACAGTATAACAAATGCAAATGATCATCCTATCTGGATTTTCTGTGGTGTTGTGGCATGATGAGGCAGTTTATCATAGTTCTTGAATGTGGAGTAGAATTCAATTTAATCTTTTGGTCCTATTGCAGCCTGAAAGTGGTCACAGTTTCTCAGAAGACTTAACTTGGGATTTATTGTTCTTTGAAGTGTAGTCATGGCTTTAAGCTTTAACTTCCTGTAGAGGAGAAGCCTCTTAAATTACCCCCTGTCTGAAGTTTAAAGTAGAAAATATGTGAGACTGTTAGGCATGAGTATGGGGAGGGCATAAAACAATGGCCTGAGTGTATAAGTGGAAGTATTTCAGTATTTCATGTGCAGATCTGTGTTCCATAGTGCTAGGTTTTGTTAGATTGACAGCCCTCTGTCATACAGCCATAAAAGATAAATAGTTCTACAGCACAGAACACCACTTACTATGGAGCCATGAGCTCCTCTGGCTTGCTCAGAAATTGATATTCATTGCACTGAGGCACTGCATGGATGTACTGTGCCATGGCAGGGTCCCAGAGCAGCAGAGTGCAAATACCCTTTAGGATAATTAAAGTGAGTAAGTATTGTCTTAACTTCGTTAGTGTTCAGATTTCAGATCTAGCTTATGCAGGATTTTCAAGCAGGTCCTGGCTAATTTCAGGATAAATTAAAGATGCTGTTGTAGCATTTTATACAGGAAATGAGAGCTGGACTCTGTTACAAAATTTCAATTATAATGGTGTTGGAAGACAATGCTTTTATGACAGACTCTTTAAAAAGAAAACTCCAAGATCAATGGGTTGGTGATGCAGATAAATTAACACATTATTTGGAGTGGGAGAGCTGTCTGTGTTTATAGCTGTTTTATTTGCATGGGGTGTGAAAATGAATACTTTCACAGGGAAATGGATGTTCTAGATGATTTGAGCCCAGATGCACAGACTTAGTTTTTACATAAAGGACTTAAATCTCTCATGAGAGACACAGAATGAGTTACTCTTTATTTTCAATTCTGTTTATTGCCTCCTTTCTTTTCATGTGGGATTGCCTAACTTCTTTACTTCATTAAATGTTTGAAAGGTTTGATCTTGTATTATGTGAGTGAGCTACCATGAGACTTTCAAGGAAAAGGCTTATAGGGAGGAAAAAAGCAAACGACATTTTATCAGCAGCACGTCTGATTAATGTATGTATTAGTGAAGGTGATGCTGACAATTGAGCAAGAAGAGAGAAAAACATGCTCTGGCAAATTTATTCCAACAGAAGACAGCTTTCATTCATAGATACCGAAGGAAGGCATGCTCAAATGTTCTGACAATGTAAAGTGATATCACTTGCATAACACTTCTTTAATATTCAGAACTCTCCCCTTTTATGCCAGTAAAGCCTAATTAGGGAAACTGTACTTCAGCACTTACTACCTGACTTCTGCTAAGAAGTGATGTGTTGTTCTTTTCACCCAGAGTTCCCAGTATGTCCAGTGTGTTGCTGGATGTCTGCAGCTGATGCTCAGGGTCAATGAATACCGCTTTGCATGGGTAGAAGCAGATGGAGTAAATTGGTGAGCACCTATTTCAGTTTATATGGCTATACATGCACTTACAGCAGTACGTTCCCCAGTGACTTTTTATTGGAATAGAACTCTCTTGTAATAGACAGCTGTTCTGTTTGCATACAAAAGAGATTTGTTTTCAAAAATTAACACAGTCAAACAGACAAATAAAACTTGCACTGTTGAGGCGTTAGTGCAACTTTCCTGTTCTAGAAGAACTGCTTAAGTATGTATCTGAACAGGAATATAACCATTTGTCTTCAGCTGAAGATGTTCTGTTTACTTTTTAATAGAACAAGGGCTAATGAAATGGGTTTCTGCTAATCATCCTAGTATTTGAGGTTGGAATTGTTCTATCTGAAAATATTAGTGAAAGGAAAAACATTTTCTAGAGCTAAGGCCAATTTTTTTTCCACATATTGCTTCAAGTAGGTCATTCTTTTATCCAATTCTCCTAATAAATAGCTTCGCATTAGGGTAGGATTTCAGCACTAATCTTATTTACAAAAATGCTTCCCTATAAACAATTTTTCTGCCATCTATACCTCTACTAGGTATGGTTGGTACATAATTTGCACTTAAATGAAAAATACCCCCTAACACTGAAATGGAGAAAAGTCAAAATTCCCAGTGAAGTAAAATTTCAAGTGATGTTACTATGTGTCAAGATGACCCTGCTGAAACCAAGGAAGCTTTTTAATCAAATATTAAAGCATTACAATACGCCTGTGTTTCACCATGTTTGAACTTGTCTTAAACTTGATAAGAATGACTTTGAGTGTAGATTCTTTCTTAAATTTTAAATTGAGTTAGCTATTTCAAAATTGACTGTAAATTGTGTATTAAATTTTCAAAACTTCAGCTGAGCAAACCTTCTGCATGATGTCTTCTTGAAGCTCTTGGATACTACTTCTTTTTCTAGCAGTACTTTGTATATTTCTATCTATGAGCTATTTTCTGAGAACTTGCTGTTAAATAATGAATACTTCAGCTCATTTCAGACACTCCTGTGGACATGTACAATTAAGGAATGAAGTTCAATTTGTGTAGATTTTGTTCTGTTTATTTCTTCTTAAGTCTGAAAGAGTAGCTGAGATTTCTCTGTTTCTTCCAGAATGACAAGTAATGCTTTAAACATACCAGTAGAAACTGTCTTGGTGAACCAGAAGATGGATGCAGCACCACATCAGTTCACATGGAAAAAGCTGCTTTAAGGCTAATAAGAAAATAACCATCTCTTTAAAAGATGGGTTTCTGAACAAGCTGCTTGTACAATGATAAATAATGATGCAGGTTACTGTGAAGTGTGTGTATTCATCCTCAGCAGCTCTTTCCAATAAGTTCTTGTTCCCATTTCTTTCAGATTGGAGCAATGCAACCTATGTAGTCATTATTTAAAATTAAATGTGTACTATGTCAATTTTTTAGCATCATGGGTGTCTTGAGCAACAAATGCGGTTTTCAGCTCCAGTATCAGATGATTTTCTGTGTGTGGCTGCTGGCATTTAGCCCCCAAATGTGTGAATATCTTCGTCGGTACAATATTGTCCCTGTGCTCTCGGATATTCTTCAGGAATCTGTCAAAGAGAAAGTAACCAGAATCATCCTTGCAGCATTTCGTGTAAGTATCTGCTGACTGCAGGTCTCAAAGAGGTCTCAAATGCACAGCTTTTTCTGCTGGAACATATCAATAAGCTGATTGAAAGCTTAATTCTCTGAGTTTTTCTTTTTGTAAACTGGAGTTGTTGCTACAGGTAATATACAGGCTATTACTAGTAATAGATAACTGCTGTTCAATGCCTTCCTAAAGTAAGATTGACTAAAAAAACAATGTTAACACAGGCATTAGTGATTTCTCTTTTAATTCAAGATTCTTTTTCCTACTGGTACTGCTGTAAAACCCTGGAGTTACTAATAGCTGATAAATTTTACCTTATGAAGCTTTAATTAACTAAGTATTATTTTGAATACATGTTTGTCCAACTGAGAAATTATTTTTATTTACTAGTCCAAAAATCTTTTCTTGGTGGCTCTGTAAAGGCAGATGAGAATACTCATGTAAGAGTGATGAGTTGACTTACTGTGTCTGCATTACCTGAAAATTCCTGGTCCTATTTAAGATAATTAGGAAGAACTGAGTACCTATGCTTGATGTTTCACTGTGAGAATACCATTTTATATTCATAGATGCTACTAGCTTTATGTGCATGCTTGCCAAGTGTCTTGTGAGTAATACAGGGAACAACTTGAAATGCTGATTTCAAGCAGCACTTGGTATCCTGAGTAGGAAATGTAGGTCTTGAAAGCTGTTTGTTTTCCTGGATGTGGATTGTGTTCCAATAGTAAGTGTTGCAAGAACATTAGAATAGGGAGAGGGAAATTGTTGCTTACTGATTTGATGATTAGCAATGATAAGCTATGTGAAGGGGCTCACTCTGTCTCTCTATCTGAAAATATCTGCCACTGAAAGAGTTCTGGATAAGGCAGATCGTGAGAATCTGCTGTTTGTTTTGTTGAAGAACAGTGATATGAGGTGTTCAGTAGGAGCTGTTCTTACTATATTCTCACTATTAATCTGTAGATGTTGTAGGGTTTCTAAAGATCTTAATGTTAGGATTAAGCAGGGACATATAGCAAGACAAATTGAAAAAAAAAATTCAAGAGAAAAAGAAGCTGAGAAGCTCAGCAGTTAATATCCAGTTTCTTCTTATTCTGAGGTCATAAAAAGTAAGAGAAATAATTGCTAGTTCTTAGATTTACTGTGTTTTGCAAGAGGAGACAAAAATGAAGCTAACTTTTTAAAATAAAGGCTAAGAAAGAATAAGTTGTATCTGTAACAGGCTTGG
This sequence comes from Phylloscopus whistleri, assembly GCA_017589585.1. Taxonomy (NCBI): domain Eukaryota; kingdom Metazoa; phylum Chordata; class Aves; order Passeriformes; family Phylloscopidae; genus Phylloscopus; species Phylloscopus whistleri. Next base: position 3,365,037 of record JADMLD010000094.1, read on the forward strand.
GGGGAGTGTAACTTAGCTGTTTCCTTTCTCCAGCATTAAGGGCTCGTGTTGGCGTGAAGATGAGTTGTTAACTGGCAGCCAGGAACATAATAGATTAGAAATTAGACATCAGAGCTGTGAGTTCTGAAGCAAAATTAATATAGGTAGCAGAGGCAAAGTAGTCCTTTTCCTTTATGAGATGCCATGGTATCAGTTTATAGGGGGGAAGGGATTGGATAAAAGACTAGGCTTGATGATTCTCCAGATCAGTCTGTGCATTACTGAAGGTGCTCCATGGGTCTTGGCAACTTGGATGTCCTCTCTACTACTTGTTTTCTCCTAATTTGACATATTTCACTTTTATGTCAAGTTAATTGTCTGAAGTATGTAACTGCAAAAGTAATAATTTTTTCTATAAAGCAACAAGTATTGGGCACTCCTCTCTCTTTGAATGTACTATTTTCTCTACCTATTATTTTTTCCCACATTTTTCACACCTTTATTCATTTCTGTGTCTGTTTCCTGCCTAGAATTAGTCTTATACCTTAAGATTTTGGTTTTTATTACTGAGTAGTTTACTGATCCATTCTATATAGTCAATGTTTGTGTTTTTACTTTGTTAACATATCCTTTCAAATTCACTATGAAAAGCTTGAGTATCTCACTATGGTATGAGTTACATAATAATATTTGTGGAATGGCTTCCACATCTGCTTGCAATTATCTTAACTAGGAGTTCTTTGGAACCTTTATCCACCTGCTCCTTGAACCTGTTGAATTGTCTTCTTTAAGGTTCATTATTTTTTCATTTGCTCTCATTAGCAGTTTTAACTCTAAGTAAATTAGCATTACTTTCTGTGAATTACCTTTTAGTTCTCTTACTGAAGTAGAAACTGGGGTGGCACTTTTTTGCACATTAAAGCTAATTGTATATGGCCATTAAAAGCAGTAATAGGATTTATTTTTAGTTTGCAAGTTTTGAAATTTATTTGCAGTGTTCTGCCTCAGTAACTAATAGAATGTCTGATATCTAAGAAACCTCAAGTGTTATAGTTCTGTGACAAGAGTGATGCAGTCAAATTTCTTCTACATTGTTTCACTGCTTATTTTTGGAGGATGTTAAGTCTTATTTATATGAACACATGTTCTGTTTATTAAGGACTCTGTCTTTTATATGAAACTCATGTTTTCAGCTTTATCAAAAAGTGCAGGTGGCCAGCTCTGATTGAAAAATGTAATTGAAAGCTGATTAAATTGAATAAAAATGTAATGAATACATGGTATTGGGACTTGACTACTGCATTCTGTGCTTATAATTCCAATCTTACCAACAAGCTTCTGTTTAAGTAAAAATGTCTAGTTGGAATATTCCCAAACATGCAAGGAGCTAATCTAATCCAGATGGTAGTTTTGAATTGGAAATAAGACTTCGGGTTATTTTGTTTTAAGAACATGCTTTATGCTATTGCTGCACAGAAAGCTAAAATGATAATCCAAAATAAATGTGGTTGTTTATGGCAGAGGTTCTGGTATTTGGGATATAAGCCTGCCCTTTTTCTTTGAATAGTCTTTGTAGTCACCTCAGTTTCATGTGGAAGATATTCAAAACAGGTGAATTAGTACTTTCTGTTATTGAAGAAAGATATCATTTCAGGATGAGGTCATTTTTTTCTCTTACTAAATTAAAAAGTTCCAGTAAGAATGTCTTTAAAATACTGCTTTGTTTCAAAGTAGTTTGTTCTTAAACAAAATAAATACATCTTTACTTCCTTAGAATTTGTTAGAGAAATCTACTGAGAGAGAAACTCGCCAAGAATATGCTCTTGCTATGATTCAGTGTAAGGTTTTAAAGCAGCTAGAGAATTTGGATCAGCAGAAATATGATGATGAAGACATCAGTGAAGATATCAAATTTCTACTGGACAAGCTTGGTGAAAGCGTGCAGGACCTTAGGTATGCTTTGCAGTGTGCACTTTAAAAAATGCAGTTATGTGAATGTTGGTAGAACCTTTTTCTTTTCTAAGGCTAAAATATCTACAGAGTTATATTTAAATGCTATTCAGTAAGATAGAGCATACAGAGATGTGCTGGTTGTTTGTTTCCTATTGTATGTCAGTATTTAGAGGCTGAATAGAAAATCTTCAATATGTCTGTGATCTTTGTAACTGAGAAATTGTTAAAGGACTCAAAAGCTGTCATAAAGGATTTCCAGTCAAAACTGAAGTCTACCTGATTAGAATAAGTTCTACTGTCCAGATTAACTCAAGTTTTTGCTACTGTTTACCTAGTTCTTGGTCTTGTGCTTAAATTGAAATGCATATTGTAGGTAGTGTTAAAGGTTTAAGTGGATGGAAGGTAAAGACTGAAATCCTTGATTGGAGAAGTTAAAACTGAAAAACCCAGCGAAAGAGAGAAATTCCAAAATGTTGCATTTGTGTGACTTGGCTTTTTCCTTTCTTTATTTTTTATTTATTTCCTGGGAATAGTATTTTGGGGCAGATAGAGGGTTGTGTTTGAAACAATTTTTTCTTCTTGCCTCTCATGCATTTTCTTCCTTACAAAATGGTGAGATAGGGAACAATTCTCGTATTCTGCAGAGCACCGACTTCCAACTGTGTCATGGCAATTTGAGCTCCAGCTTTGTTAGGGACAGGCTTGGGCATATGGTTCAAAGTGTTCGTAGAAGCTGGGCCAATGTCTCATTTAGGTCTTGTGTTGCAGCTCCTTTGATGAATACAGCTCTGAGCTGAAGTCAGGAAGGCTGGAGTGGAGTCCTGTGCACAAATCTGAGAAGTTTTGGCGGGAGAATGCTGTGAGACTAAATGAGAAGAATTATGAACTACTCAAGTAAGTTTTCAAGTCTTGAATCATATGATCCTTTCATATTTTGTGTTTAAGTGAACCTGAATCTAATACAGGTTTTACATTTTAACAGAAAATAGTGCCAAGAATGGAAGTAAGTCAAAATATCCTGCTTATTTTAGAATGTATAGTTTGTTCTGTTCAAAACCGGACTGTTTATTTTCTTTTACTGGTCAAAATGATATGATAGAGGGAATATCTTTAGCTTAACTTGCATGCAGGTTTGATTTGGTTAAAAATGTTTTTACTGCATCTTAATCTTAGTTTTGTATTGTGTGGTGATGTTGATCTAAGTAATGAACACCTGTCTTGGATATTTGGAAGTTGAAAGTTCTAGTACTGCTCCATGAAAAATTTGACTCAATGCATTATGTTGCAATGTGTCTATTTTGTGTTTGGAGTACATAGATTGTTGGATGAAGTGAACCTGAACTCATATTTATTTGCAGTCTGGACTGGCTGTCTGGCACATGAAACTGTGTCCTGAAATGATGCCTGGCTCTTAGTTGTTCCATGTTCACTGTCATCAACTGATAACACATGGTGTTCTTTCAGTTCAGGGCTTGCTACTAAGTACCAGATCTAACAGAAATTAGGTCAGATGGAGCATATGAGATGTTAGAAGATGTGGCAAGAGCAAGGTGACCCTGAGCTTTATGTGTATTTCGACTGGCCTAACACCTCACCAAAACTGTCTGATAAATTCTTCCCTGAGTCCATATTGCTGAATATGTAGGATTATAGACTTAAAAATTTTAGATGCTGAAAACTGTGGCATGAAGTTGGTGTTGAAGCTTAGTATTTCCTATAGTGATTACAATATTTTGCTGTATTTATTTTTCCTGGTTCTGGGATTAATTGCTTGTGCTGCTACAGACAGTGATCTTCAGTAGTTCCTTTTACACACCCTCTCAAACAAAAACTCTCAAAAAAACCCCCCAAAAACTCAATGCCACAACACCAAACCAAACAAACCAACCCACAAAAAACCCACCCACCCTCTGCCACAACATAATGGGGAGATTCTTGCGCCTCAGAAGTTCATTTTTTGCCTTGTAAGGTATTTGACAGACAATCCTTATTTGCCTTGAGCCTTATAATTTTATTTTTCCTTATCTGCCTGCTTATTAACTTTCTAAATCTAATACTCTTACACTATTGTTAAACGTAATTGTTTTTGTACCTTCTGCCATTACTGCCTACTATGATGTTGGACCTGTATTTTGTTCAACATTATTATATGGATCTTTGGTGTCTTCTGCTTAGTGTTACGGTTCAAGTTTCTGCTTCCTCTCCTTGTCAAAAGTAGGAGTTGTTTTATTTGAGAAGTGCTATTTCTGTCACTTTCTGGCCTCAAGGGAGTCAGTAGCTGTGGTTATTTAATTTTACCAGAATGTTCCTTTTTTTAATTCCAGTTGAATTTTTAACCTACCTATTTCAGCTTGTTTCTAACTTTCTCTGATTATAACACATTTGTCATCTCACTAAGCATAGAATACTCTAATTTTCCAGTGATCTGTATGTTTAACCTTTTCAACTGTGCCTAACCTTCATAATCTGTGTCATTTTCCCCTCCATTCATTACTAGCTAGAGAACAGTGTTACTTGTAGCTGTTTTCCACTAGAGGTGGTTTAACTACTAATTTAAAAATGCAGGCAGTATTAAGAGTCTAGAAGCTGTTTTTTGCTTCTTACAGCTATGTGTTTCTATGCATGCTAAGAAAATAACTTGTGGCACTGGAGTAATTTATGAGGTAGTATAGCTTTCATCTCAGTCTTTGAGTTAGGACAGAACTGCTTTTTAATGAGGCTTACCTAAAACTCAGAACTGTTGGTCTTGAAGCCAAAGTATAAAGAGAGGAGATATTTTGTAATCCTTGATTATAGGTATTTGTGTATGTAGCGCACTAAACTGATTCTTATGAATACTTGAAATAATTCTGTTAATTAGGGCAGGTTCTCAGTTTTGTATAGCTGCACGTTAGGAAGAAGTTCTACCTTAACTGTTTGGGTAACTTGTAAAACATTTTTATGCTTATGGGCTTTGTTATTTTATCACTGATTAAAAAAACCCAACAAATAAGACAACCAAAACAAAAAAAATACAAACCAATCCAAAACCTGGGACTTGATTGTTTAAAATTCTTTCCTAGAATCCTGACAAAACTTCTGGAGGTTTCTGATGATCCACAGGTGCTGGCTGTAGCTGCTCATGACGTGGGAGAATATGTACGACACTACCCCCGTGGGAAACGGTAGGAAAATGCCATGCATGGGTTGTTATCCTGGAGAGTAGCTGGAGTATGTACTGTGCCTGTGGCATTTGCTGCTTATTTATATTAAAATGTGCCACAAAGGGATTGCAGGTTATGCCTAAGTTTTATTCGTTGGGAAGATAAGAAAACACAAACTATGTTTCAGATGAGAAACTGCAGACTGGATCTTTGACTTAATATGCTTCAATGTCTCTTAACTGTGAAGGAAACCAATGTTTAAAGTAAGTATTGAATATGATGTTTACACTAAAGCAGAAGCCAGGCACCAGAAGAAATTGGAAGAACTACCAAGAGTTTAATCAACATATAATTTTTCCTCTCAGTTATGACTAATTGGACTGTAATTACTGGACTTAGGGTAGACGTGGACTATTCCAACAATGATAAAGACTGTTTTGTGACTTGAGACTAAGGAGAAGTTTTTTTCCACAAACAGTTGCTGTTGTGATTTCAGTGATGCACAGATTCAGTTGTCACTCTTTCATTTAAGCATGTTTTAGCTATACAAATACACATTTTGATCGAAGCTTTCATTATAAACCCAAATTCCTGTTGAAATACACACAGATATTGCTATATTTTCCTGCTTTAAAAACCTGTGAGCAAAGATGTTTACTGAGTAATTGCACCTCTAAGGTGCAATTCAGAGACCACTGAAACAGAAAGAAGCCTTTTTTGCAGGAAAGCCTGATTTTTGCAGGAATCTGGCTCATCACTCGTATGGAGGGACATGTGACTTAATTTTTGTAGCAAAGAAGCAGTCTGTTCCTGGTTCCTGCACAGGGTGTCATGGTTTAACCCCAGCTGGCAACTCAGGGTCCATACAGCCACTTGCTCTCTACCCACAGCAGGATGGGGGAGAGAAACAAAAGTAAAAGTAAGAAAATTTGTGGGTTGAGATAAAGACGTTTTAATAGGTAAAGCAAAGCTGGGAATTAATTCACTGCTTTCCACAAGCAGACAGGTGTTCAGCCATCCCAGAGAAAGCAGGTCTTCATCATGCATAATGGGTTCTTAGACAAACACCAGCACTTTAGTCCCCCCTTCTGCCTCCTTCTCCCAGTTTTATGTGCTGGGCATGTTGCCATGTGGTATAGAATACCCCTTTGGTCAGCTGGGGTCAGCTACCATGGCAGAGTCTCCTGTCTCAAGTCCTTGTGCAGCCCCAGCCCCCTTGCTGGTAGCTTGAGGAGCTGAGAAGGCCTTGATGCAGTGCAGGTGCTGCTCAGTAATACTGCAACCAGCCCTGGTTTTAGTACAAAGAGGAAAATTAATTACCTCAGCTAAAGCCAGCTCAGCAGATAAGATGAGAACGGCCTTCTAGCCTTGTTTTTTGACACATAGTCGTGTACTGCTCCCACGTGTGATTGGTATTTCACACTCTCATTGCATGACTCACTTTAAGGATGGATACAGTTCTTTGGTTTCGAAGAGTAGAAGAATTCAGGTGTCTTAAATGCTTCTCTTTCTCTTAAGTGTTTATTGTCAACTCTTAACTGGATCATCCTTTAGCCTTTGAAGGTTGCAGAGATGAATTGGATACAAAAACTACTTGACTTCACCTGCTGCGCGCAGTGGAGACTTAGAGCTAAGAGAGTTCTGCCTAACCTTTCCCTTGTCTGACAAAAGAAATGTTTGTTAATGAAATACTGCTTTTTTGCATGGCTGTTCTTCTTCAGTGCTTAAATAATCTTAAGTTGCTTTTAAAATCACACATTGTAGACCAAATTGTTGAGACACTAGCACTGTGGGCTTCTCATGGGGTTCACTAAGATGCAGTTTCTGAGGGTGTAGCAGCAGAAATAAAGTACTGGTGCACTAAAAATAAATGCAGGCATCCAGCACAGCCTCCATGTGATCTGGGGGTTATTGTTATGTACCATCAGCACTTAGAATTTCTTGAATGCTATGAATGTGAGCTTTGTGTTTGACATATATAAGATGGACACCTAGAGCCATTCTCTTCCTTAGCTCAGGATTCAGAAAAAAACTTGCATTCCCTTCTTCACCTTGGCTTTCAGATAAGTAGTGTGGGTTTTATGCTTGTTTTCTGCTATTACAGTCTAAATTGTATTAATTTGTCTTTATCTTCTGTGTCTTCTTTCTCCCTCTAAAGGAGTCATGTTAAAACCTGAATCTTCAGCATTCAGAAACATTTTTGAAGTGCCACTATTTTATCTTAGTGCAGTCATGTTATGGGGAGCAGTCACTGCAAAAGATATGCGCATATAACTGTTCCTCTGGGTTCTATTATTCTGGAAAGTAAGCAGCAGTTGAGGAGAGGGGAAACTAAATGTAGTGTTTTGGACACATTTGGAACTTGAAGGAACACTATTCACTGTGAACCTTCTTCACTGTTTAGACCTTTGGGTTGAAAATCCGTGGCTGGGAAGTGATTTCTACTTGTAGGCAGCATTATGCAAGAATGGTAATGCTGTTCTTCATCTCTTCATGTTCTCAGCCATAATTTCAGTGATGTATTGTCATCTGAAAGAGCCTATTACCATTTGTGATTATAGGCTTTTAACCTTTCATTTTGGTTCTTGCATTCTTCTAGCATAAGGTAGCTTTTGAGTTTAATGCCTTTTTTATATCTTTTCAATTCCTGAAAATCCAGTGGTTTAAGTCAGTCCTTTAATAAAGAAAAAAATTATTATTTGTTTCATACTCTTGCCTTTGTGTGCAGTGGTTTTATATTTAACTCATTTAAAAGGTGAAGCAGCATAAGGCAGGCATAAAGGTATTTTTGAATGTTACATGGCTAATAACTTCTTGAAATCTTGGCAAGGATTTTCCAGCTTGAAACAATTGCACTTTTCTGAATCCATTCCTGATTGATGAAATAAATGCTTTAACATTATTGGGAAGTAATATTCCCTGTGGTCCTCAGGATGGTTTTGACAGAGTTATGAAATTGAAAATTCTCTTTTTCATCTCTATGCTATGTCTTCATGCCTGTTCTGTAGTTTGCAAAAATACATTGTATTGTGCAGCAGCAATGCATTAATCTGGCCATGAAAAGAGCAGTATTACATGCAGGTAGCTAATGCAAGCTTAGAATGGCAGGACGACATCAGGTTAAGCCTGAAGCAAATGGTAGTGCCTTCACAGGATAGCATGTTTAACTGCTAAGTGACCTGTGAGAGAACTGATGTAAAAAAAAAAAAACAAAGTCAATGAGTACATCAGCTTATATATTCCTTGCAATTTCCCTCCAAACTTGTTGTTATAACAGACTGAAATGCTGCATGTGAAGCCATCTGGATGGTGGTACCTTTTGAGGTATTAAGTGTGTTGCCTTTCCACTGTTTTCATTAAGAAATTATATATTCATGACATGCAATACAAGGTTTCATCAGTATTTCATAAGGGATTTGGTATAGCTGTTAAAAAGCTATGACTGACTATGGTGGTGAAGTTTGTCATGAAAGATGCAGCTGAAGCATATCCTTTTTCTTCTGTTAATAGTACCTTAAAGCCAGTTCTGCACTTTGTTTAGGAGTAGCTATTGCTCTAGTACAGTTTGAATGTCAAAAAGCACTATACGTATGAGGTGGGGGATTTAATAGATGTTGATGTGATTACAACATTTTTCTGTATTAAATAGTGCCAGAAGAGATTGAAGTTTTATTCTTGCAAAAAATGGAGTGACCTGGTTGTCATCCATTTATGGGGTGGAGGGCACTCTCCTACCCTGCAAACCCTTTCTGAAAAGAGTTCTTTTCTTGATTATTTATTTCAAAGTAGCAAGCAGGAGTCCAGTGTAAACACTTTCTGATGTTGTGAATTCTTTAAAAATATATTTTTTTAAATCAGTAGTTATTACAGGAGATAATCTGTATTTGTAACACGTCAGGTGATATGCGTATCTTGGCAAATAAATAATTTTAATATAATAAATATTATATAATTTTAAATTTAACCTCTTAATGCCTTGAATGTGAAGTGGTTGGATAGGATAGCTACCCAGAATTGAAAGTAATGTCAAAAAACTTGCTCCTCTCCTGTTTTTCAGAGTGATTGAACAGCTTGGGGGTAAGCAGCTGGTCATGAACCACATGCATCACGAAGACCAGCAAGTTCGTTATAATGCACTACTGGCTGTGCAGAAGCTGATGGTTCACAATTGGTATGTGAAGATTATTTAACATACTACTAACTAATGAGAAATCTTTGTTGTGGAGAGAGGATTTAAGATGGTAGATTTCTTTTAGGGGGGAAATAACATTTTTATATTTGAAGACAGCAGGTTTTTTTTAAACAGCAGATGAATATGATGCTTATGGAAAGAACTTAGTTTTCCTGTGTATTTTGGAAGCAGTTGAATTGAGTAGCTACCTTACATGGTAAAATGTCACACAAGTAATTTGCTTGAACAGTGTATTTTAGCTTAGGTTGGGTATTAGGTTCTTCACCCTGAGGGTGATTGGGCACTGGACAAGCTCCCAAGGGAAGTGGTCACAGCAGCAGCCTGACAGAGTTCAAAGACTGTTTGGACATTGCTCTCAGACACATGGTGTGATTCTTGGGCTGGACCTGTGCAGGGCTAGGAGCTGGACTCGATGGTTCTTGTGGTTCCTTTCCAACTCAGAATATTCTGTAATGATTCTATTAATTTATTTGAACTGCTTATGGAATAGCAGAAGTTTGTGAGCTGACAGAGTAGTTCTTTTATAACCCTGAAGTCTTGGCAAGTTCTGCCACAGAACTTGCTGGTGGGTGATGCTGCATTTCCAACAGAACTCAGGACCTTTATGGGGAAGCATTGCAGGGCTGAAGTTCTGAAAAACTTCAGCATTCATGGAGCAACTTTGTACAAGTTGCCAAACTAATTAGGTATGCTAAGCATAAAGCATGGAGAGTTAAAAATACTAATTAGGAGTTTTTAGTCTGGTTATTAATTATGAGTGCACCAGAGTTCATATTTTCAGTTTGGCATTGCCTTAAAGGAAGATAAAATACAGGAATATGTCTGAGTATATTGGAACATAAGTGTTGGAATACAAAAAAAAATTAATTTAATTTTGAATTGAAACAACCTTTTATTTCTGAAAAGCTTAGTGCTTGGACATATCTATAACTTCTGTCAATTTTCTCACCTATGACAGAATGTGAACTTTTTAAAAGGCTGAGTAGGGATAATGCTAGCAGTGTGAAAGTGGTAGGGGAACAAGGTCTACCAAGCACCTTCTGAGGTTAATTCATCTCCTTGCTGTGATGGCTGGCTAAGTTGACAAAAAGCTTCCATTGTCTCTCTCTGCATTGTATCATAGGTAAAACAAAGCTAATTTTCTCCCTTTCCTTCTGAAGAATATGGATTTTAATGTTTTAACTCTCAAACATGTTATATTTATTTTATCCTACTCCCTCTCTCACATACTGTGGGAACCTTCTATACAAAAGAAATACATGTTTAAATACCCTTCTATGAAAAATCCAGCTAGTATTCTCCATCTGTAAGAAGTACTTTAAAAAATCACATGGAATTTCTGAGTATGTGGAGATGGAGTCTAAACACATGGTCATGTTCAATCTAATTTTTGGTCATTATTGTATATTATGCTCCACCCTGCTTCTCAGTTTAATACATTCCTTTTCTCACTGCTGTTCTGATACATTTGAAACATTCTGAGTATTACAAACCAGGTGCAACCAGATAGAGATTACATCATGGAAAGGTTAGTTACTGATACTGCCTTCTGCAGTAGGGACAGGTTTTATTTTATGTGTCTTCTGATGTCTTAAAAATCTGGTAGGAAGACCTTTGGTCTTCCTCCAGCACAAACCTCACTGGTAGTAAAAGTTTTCCTGAATGCCAAGCCTGGCTTTTTCTCACTTTCAGTGAGAGAATACTACTTGTAAAAACATCATGTCTGGTCTTCTAGATTTGTTTTGGTTTTTTTAATGGTATAAACATTTCTGTGCCTGCTTTTCACAGTTTGTGAACCTTTACACTTGAGACTGAGGGGGAGATGGCAAAAATACCTAGTTTCAGATCTTCAGAGGTGTCAGTAAAAAGAATCTGTGTAAGTTAGTGCCACTTCCACATTCTTATTGTCATCTCTGTAGGGAATGTTTACTTTTTTAATTCATAGTGGAATATGCCCCTGGGACACATTGTCCTTGGCTCTTACTTGCCAAAGTAGTTTTAGTAGTTCCCCCTGGCATGGACTTACAGCTTAAGCAAAGGAAATGTCACACTCTTTGTATGTGGGAAGCTAGATCTGTCTTTGTGTACCTCTGGCTTTTGATGAGTGTTGGAAGCTCTTCTGTTTCATTGCTGTCTCTCCTCACCACACAGGCTGAGCCCCTTGACTGCCACACACTGTGGTTTAAGTGCCTACTTACTAAGCTTTGCATTGTCATATATTATTCAGCAACTTCAAGGTTTTGCTTCCCTTGCTCTTCAGAGCTGGGGAAACAATAAACGTTTTTCCTCTTGCTTCCACTTATTCTGGAATTACAGCTATTTCACTAAAAGCAGTTGTGTTTTCTTTCCTTGAGTTTAACTGGCACAGAATAATTTGGCGTTACTGTCCGTGACACGAGTGACAGAGGTAGTCAGGATTTTCCTGAAGGCGAACTGATAGAAGGATTAGAAAATAAAGCTTTGCCACACTGAGGCTTGGTGCAAGTGCTGTGCCTGGAGACAGCAGAGTAAGGAAAACCTGTGGTACTTGAATTGAGGGAGTGCCATGGGGCAGCTGTTTTTTCTGCCTAAAACACTGCTGTATCATTCGACTGTTAGCTCAACTTCAAGACAATTAACTCCTAAGTAATTTGAGTAGTTCATTACAGGCTGCTCAACTGGCTTTCCCTTAGGGGTTTTTAAGTCAGGGATTAATGGGGGGAAATCAGCCTGTCAGGCATTCTCTTAAATGGTGAAGATATGTTGGCAAAAGCAATAACTGCTGTCAGCTTTTCAGATGAGATAAGTTCAACTGAAATATTCTAGTTATATTTGCATGTTAAATGATCATGCACTTGATGAAGAGCAAAATTATCTTTTTAGCATCACTTACTGTCTATACATGGGAATTAATCCTGAGTTTCAATTTGACTTGAATTGTGTTAGTCATGGCACCCCATGCTGATAGTAAGACCCTGTGTAGTGGGTTGACCCTGAGTGCATGCACCCACCAAAGCTGTGGTATGGCTCCCCTCCATGGCTGGACAGGGGAGAGAAAATACAACAAAGGATTCTTGCTTAGGACTGGGAGATATCACTCACCAAATACTGTCCCAGGCAAAACAGGCTCGAATTAGAGATAATTAATTGAATTTATTAAAGAGCAGGATAATGAGAAGTAAGTAAGACCTTAAAAACACTTTGTTTCTACCCCTCCCTCCTTCCCAACTCTACCTTCTCCCCTAGGACTGCAGGGAGATGGAATGGGGGTAATGACCAGTTCATCACACATTGTTTTCTCCCACTGGTTACGGAGAGGAATACTTCCTCTGCTCCATAATGGGGTCCCTGCCATGGGAGATAGTTCTCCATGAACTTCTCTGACATAAGTCCATCCATGGGCAGCAGACCCCCACCAAACTACTGCAGCGTGGGTCACTCTTCTGTGCTGTGCAGTCCTTCAAGGACAGGCTGCTCCAGCATGTATCCCTCCACAGGGTCACAAGTCCTACTGGGAAACCTGTTCTGGTATGGACTTCTCTCTCCATGGTTCTGCAGATCCTTGTCAGAACCCTGCTCCAGCACAGGCTCCTCTCAGACATTCACCTGCTTGGGTGTGGGGCTCCTGACCTCCTCCTTGATGAAGAGTATGAGTATGCTGGCAGGTGTTAAACAGTGGGAGTTAGGATGTATCACTTAAGCACAATCAATTATGGTACGGAAATGGAATTCATAAAGGGCATACTGAATGAATCAACAAATTGGACAAGCTTTGAATACAGAACAGGTTCATACATAATTTTCTAAATGCACAGCCCAGACAAAATTACTTGCTCTCCATCTTTTAAAATGAGGAGTTCTGCAGGGACAGTAAAAACTCTGAAACTGCCTAGGATTTGCAATATGCTGTATTTAGAAACATATTTACTCTATAAATAGCTTCTGTACAATGCCTGCATTTGGGAGTGAGAAATGCAGTGTGTAGTAGTAGTTAACTGACAGCCATAAAGTTTGCACCCACCCTTACCCCTTATTTTTTCCCCATCCCAACACTAAGGTGTGGAATGCTTCATAGGGTAGTAGGTTTAAATCTAGGAAACAATACCTACAGGATAATGACTTCCACTATATTTATTTCTCCTGCTTCTTAGCCTTCATTATCACTACAATTCTCTTTCAGTATATAACAGAAGTTAACGAAATGAAAAGTTTGAGAAGATAGTGACTCTGATAAAAATTAATCTTTCTTAAGAGAACAGTTCCTAGCTAGAATGAGACAAGTTAGGCAAAAATCCAATTAATTACTGGCACACTTGGTATCTAGTGGAGTGTTCCATCTTTTTATTTGCACGTAAATGTGTATTCTTGTAAAACTTCATTCCATGTAGGTGTAGAGGCTGTGTTTTTTATTTGGCATATGCTCTCTGGGATTCACATTGTGCTCACGTTTTCTATCATGAGATCTGTACTCTTTGCAGAAACATGTTTTAATGTTTCTAGAACTCATGTTAGTGTGGAAAATATCAGACATTCTGCTCAGTTTGCATTTTCTTTTTTCAAATAAAAAACATGCTGAAAAACATGTCATCAAAGAAGGAACTTTTTGATAATTTACTTCTGATTAGTGTTCTTTAAAAATTTGACCTCCTGATAGGAAAATCCAGTTAAACACTATTGATGTTGGTTGTTCTTACATAAAAAGCTCTTAAGTGTTGTAAGCAACCAAATTCTTTGTGGTAACTAAATCTTCTGATTAAATATAAAACTGTTTTCAAACAACATTGCAAAGTTTAGTCAAGTGGGTTTTTTAAATTCACAGAATGGCTCTGCGTGTTAGCTCATAGCGCATCTTATTAAGTGAAAAACAGCTCATGCTTTGTCTCCCTAATAGGAAAGCACATATTGAATTGGATTTTTTATTTTCTTTTAAAATCAAATGCTTAGGTAATAGCTTTGTTATAAGAGCTAATTGATCTGCTGTTTCGTCATAGCTTGTGTGTGAAGTTGTGAACTGGAAGTCTAGAATAATTCTTTCAAAGATTGGACAAAACCAGGGAAACTGCTGAGAGGAAAGGAGGTTCTTGTAGTGTCTGAATTTGAAGACTCATGTTAATGCTGCATTTCATGTCGTAAGGAGGGCTTCAAACCATGCTATGAGTAATGTTTTCAGTAATCACAAGATAATCTGCCGATTGTCGATTACTGTTACAGCTGAAGACAGGGCTCCATTAGGAAACACTAGGCACCTCTGATGTAACATTCATAATCCTTCTGTACAACCATTCAGACTGTTTAGTTTTTATGTGCACATCAGAATGCTGAGCATCTCTATACTGTGAATAATTATATGGAAACAATGTCCTAGATTTTGTTTATCTTAACAGTTGGATTTTGTTCTAGTTGTTTGTATGAAGTAGAATCTGTTAAACTAAGTATTAAGAATTATAGAGATGTTTGCAGTACCTTTTCTCTTTTGAGATCCACAGCCACATTTGTAGGTCAAGGAGATACATAGTGAAAATCATCATGGTTCCACTGAAAAAGATGATCTATAAAAATCTTCAGTTTGATGTGTTGGTGGCCCAAACTGCTTGGTCAAAGTGGCTTTGATTCTGCTGTGTACATTTGTTTCTTTGCTTTCGTTGTTGGTTTATGATGACTTACCTTCAAAACTACTCATGGTAGGCATTGGTATAATGGACACATATTTTATGTTCTTTAATACCATTTTTAAATTGGAATATTTCATATTGCATAAATCCACTGAGTCAAAGAAGAAAATTGTGTTCAGTAAACAAATGACAAAAGAGAATAGCAGTTCTCCAGTGGTAGCACTCCAGCATTGGCAGTCTTCCCAGCCCAGCTCTCTAGGAAGATTTGTCTTTGTTTTTTACTTTACTACTTTCATGATCTCTTTCTGATAGAACTTGATGAGGAGCACATTATAAATATATGTATTTTTTCTATATTATATATAGAAAGATATATAAAAATGTTCAGTGTTATAACTTCAGATCCAGCAGTAAGACATGTTAATATTTTATTTCAGGAACCAAATATTAACATCACTACAGGCTTGATTTGCGTCTGGCTTCTTTGTTTTCTTTCCTGGCTTCTATGGGGAGGCAAATGCACCTGTGGTGGCTCCTGTGGAGCTTCCCTTGCCTTTCTCCCAGCCACCACCAGTGTTAATGTGGCACTGCAGTAACCACAAGCTTAATTGTAGGAAGCAGTTCACTGCAATTCACTTGAGACTTAAATGAACAAAAAGTCCTGTCTCACCAGAATGCCCTGAGTGCCTCGTGAGAAAGACAGGCCTACACACAGCTGGAATGGGTTAAAGGGTGGATGTTCCAGCTTTGTCTCACATTGGATTAGATGAAGACCAGACAGGTGGTTGCAACCTTGTCAGGGTGTTGCCACTTCATATGTACTACTCAGAGGTTCCAGGGATGGTTTATCTGTGGAGTGTAACACTTACAAGACAATATTTTCAAGGGTTGTTTGGCCTGCTTAAAGTTGGGAATTCATCAATGGTGTAATTCAAGTAGCACTTGTAAAGCCACAATAAATTAGTAGAACTGGTCCATCTCTTTCTAGTCTAATAACTTCTCTCGAGGTTACTAGACCTCTAGCTGATGTGCAACATAAGGCTGGCAAAACTGATAGATTTGCTCAAACTATTCCATCTGCTGCCTGTCCTGTGAACTTGTTTAACTGTTTGTCATATCTTTATGATTTGTCTGTAAACAGTGTATGTTGGCAATGTCTTTTGAGTGTGTTGAGTCAAGTGGGAGACTTTTTGAAGGATTTCTTTAGAACTAGTTTTTCAATTTCATTTTCAAAAGTATGGGACTCTAGGCTTATGTTTAGATAGAGAAAAATAAAATCAATATTTTTCTTTTGGTTTTTGTCAAAGAAAGGCATTGTGTCTCTTGGGAACCTCAGTCTTCTAAACCAAGCTGGAGATTGCAGATATTCAAGACTTATCAAATATTTTTTGATAACTTACTTCTTTAATAACCAGGATGCAATGGTTAAATGTTAGAAAAGAGAAAATATAAAAATTTAACCTTCCCTTTATTCTCTGCTTCATCTACTTTTCTTCCTTTGCCTGTTAATTTTCATGTTCTTTAAAGGACAGGTAAGACAGCTCTGGAATTTGGAGTATAACACTGAACGTAATATTACTTAAAGGCTTGTTTCTTTTAACACATGGCCTCTAGGGATCTGTTGTATGTGTCTTACAACATTCCCTTCTATTACAGATTGTTTGTTGTTGACAATGATCTTGTAGTATATGGTATGTATTAGTATAAAATTTGTAGGAAGTGTCTTGTGCCAGTTTGCAATTATCTCCTTATTCCTGATATATATTGACTGAATTTAGGGGCTTACATGTGGGAGCTGTTCCATGTGCATTTTCCTAAGTAAACTTCAGGTATTTGTTTCAATTATGATATTTAAGTATATCTCTGCTTCAAGGTGTCAGTGTCTCTTTTGTTTCTCTTCTCAGAGGAACAAAACCTGATTAAATTAAAATGAAGAAACAAATTAGAATAAGAATTTGAGATAAAATTAATTCATGTATTCAACTCTAAGTTTCCTTTTCTTCTTGGAAAAAGCACTTTGGAAACAGCAGAAAATGTGTGTTTAAAAAGAGGCCTGAGTAAGGGGGAATTTCTAGTGTGAAAGGAATCTCACTTGTTTGTCCTAGTAAGAATGAAAAGATTAATTTGCAAATGGAAATTACTTATACTTCACCGTCAGTTTTTCTCTTAAGATTTAATTAAGTATCAGTGCAGGATAAAGTCTTAGACACTTAATTTGTAATAGCATGGGGATGGACACTTATGCAAACTTATGAGTGAAGTTTGGAGCTTACAGTGCTTCTTAACCTCCTAATGTGATGAGATACCAGTATTTATAAAATATATTTGAATCTTCTTATTCTTTTAATATATGTTTTAGCAGAGGGAGATTAGGGTCCTACTTAACATTTTGGAGCAGGTCCAGAGGAGAGCTATGAAGATGATTTAGAGACGTGGAACAATTTCCCTGTGAGAAAAAGCTCTGAGTTGGGGTTGTTAAGCCTGGACAAGAGAAGGGTCTGAGGAGATGCTAGAGCACCTACACAGGACCTAAAGGAGGCCTACAGGAAGGCTGGAGAAGGCCTTCTCACAAGGCCAAGGAGTGATGGCTGTAAAATAAAACAGGGCTGATTTAGATTAGATATCAGAAATAAATTATTTCCTGTGAGGGTGGTGAGACACTGGAAGAGGTTTCCTAGAGAATCTGTGAATGCCCCATCCTTTGGAGTATTCAAGGCCAGGTTGGAGGGCACTCTCAGCAACCTGGTCCAGTGGAAGGTGTCCCTGCCCATGGCAGAGGGTTTGGAACCAGATGATATTTAGGGTCCCTTTCAACCCAAACCATTCTCTGATTCCTCTAATCTAGATGGTGCAATAATTTGTCCTGGGTTAACCAGTGACCCTCAAATGGAAGTGGTAACCAAACAGAAAATTAAGTGATCATTCTAACAGCTTGTAATGCAAGGTTTTTGCATTTCAGTGGCCTTAGGTGGTGGCTGAAGAGGTGATGGGGTAGGAACACTGTGATTTTCACTTGGGTTTGCAGCATGACAATGTAGAGATGTAACTGCAGATACTCATTCTGTATGGGGAAATGGAATGAGAGCTTTTCCTTGACCCTAGACTTAAACCTCACACCTACAAAAGGTTTTGTATGGAAGATTCTGTTCTGCCTACTGTAGAAGTTGAATGTCTGTGAAAGCACTAAGTACCTACAAAATGTGCTACTGTTCTGCTGCCTTGGAGATTTTTGCTGACTGCATTGCACTCTGGTGGGGTTTACATGGGATGAGAGCTTTTCCTTGACCCTAGACTTAAACCTCACAATTACAAAAGGTTTTGTAGGGAAGATTCTGTTCTACCTACTGTAGAAGTTGAATGGCTGTGAGGGCACTAAGTACCTACAAAATGTGCTACTGTTCTGCTGCCTTGGAGATTTTTGCTGACTGCACTGCACTCTGGTGGAGTTTTTAGAAAGCCTTGGTCAGGCATCTGAAACAGTGTAAGCTTTGCAATAGTTTTAGGGTTATGGATTATTAGCTTGATTGATTCTCCTACTTTGAAGTAATAGTGTGGGAACTTCACATTCAATTTGGTTCATCTGTGCTTTAAGAATAAATAATGTTGTGGGCTTGTAATATGATGAGCAGAGCCATGTCTGCAGCAAGTGTCAGTTGCTTTCAAGGCTGGATGTCAGAGAAGAAATACTAGTCAGTACATGCATCTAGGCTTGAAACAAATGAAAAAAAGACAACCAAAAACATGGAGCAGAAAGAGGTTTGGCGAGTGTGGAAGCTCTTCCATAGCTGATGGCTGTGTTTTTGGATGACTGTCAAATTTTGTTTTGGTGGTACAATTTTGAGTCCTTCAAAACCACGAGAGAGCAGCTCATTTCCTTCTTTGCCAGCAGGAGCTTCTACTTTGAGGGTGATAACCTGCTGTAGTGGTTTAAGGCAAATTTGGGAGGAGAACTCCTAGGGAAACCCTCCCTCCCCTCCCCCCAACCGGTTTGGGAGAAAACCTCCTCAGAGAGAAAGTGGAAAGAAACCTGTTTATTAAACTGGCAAAAACACTCCCCCAGCACAATAAATTGAACAATACCAGATGACAAGAACTTTGTGCTACCCGGGACAGATGACAAATTAGGGAAAACAAAGTCCCTCCTGTAGATGGTTTCTGGTCTCAGCTCTTCCTCACTTCCTCGCTGGGAAAAGTTGCGGCACTGGAGCGATCTTGGTGGGTCCGGTGCAGACTCCCCCGGAGCCTCTCCTGCCCCAGGTCTTCGGTTTGGGGAGGTTTGAGCAGTCCAAAAAAACAGGTGGAAAAAAGGAAAAAAAGGGGGGAAAAAAAAAAAAGAAAAGGAAAAAAAAGAAATCTGAAGCTGCTCAGCCCTAAGCTACGCTAACTAGCTACAGAGCAAAAGCAAAGTGAAAGTGAGTGCCGAAAAAAACCAACCAAACAAAAACCCTTGCTGTCTGGTGACTCCCACTCTTCAAGGCCAGTCCGAGAGGTTTCCAAAAACAAACTGTGCATTTTTCTCCCCGCTTCACTCTCAGGTCCAACTTAAAGGCACAGAGTACAATATCCAACACAAACCCAACAGACGATTGGGGATACATCGTACCATCACCCCACAACACCTGCCTGTTATGAGCAAGATTTGTATCTATTAAGTGGAGCCCAAGCATTAAAATACTGTGATTTTACAGCACCACCTGATGAAGCTGTAAATGAAGGTGCTAAATCATAACATATGGTTCAGCATACAAATTATGCATTGTTTTCTTTGCTAGTGGTGTTTGAAGTTAACGTTTTATAGGAACTTTTGCTTTTCTGGATGCTCAATGTTAAAACTGAGAAAGTGTTGTTGGGTGGTGCAGTTGAGGTGTTAAACTTTTTGTTTTCATTGTGCAATAGGAATTGCAATGCATAAGGAATGACTGTGCAACAGGACATTAAGCTGAAAACTAGTTTTTGAAATGTGCAAAAAACTTGATCTTTTAAATTTATTTTTTAATAAAGCAAAAGCGCATACTCCTGAGTTAGGTGGGTTTTTTTGAGACTTCTTTCTGAACATCATCCCTCTGAGATGCTTCTAGTGCTTAACCTGTGTAGGTTGAAATATTTGTGTAGTGAGAAAGCTCAGTACTAAGTGTATGATCAGCAGTAGAAAAAGAACGCCTACGTTTCATGAGTCCTGAAATCTCTCTTTCACTTGATACAGTGGCACAATTACTGTATTTTCTGTGACAAGCAGCAACCCAGGTACTATTATTAAAGACTGCTTTCAACTTTTTTGTGGGGTTTTTTTGTGAAGTGTTGATCTGCTTTCACGAGAGAGTGAAGTATTGTAACATTCAGAAGAACTGTGCAGTATTTTTCCATGGAGTTTAGGAAATTGCTCAGGGTGAATGCTGGTAATCCGGGAGATGTTCCAATGTTGAGAGGAGAGGTAGAAAATAAGTGGCTTAGTGCACTTCAAAGGGCAGGTGAGGAAAACACTTCTTTAATGTTGGTATACAGTGGGCCTGGATTGATTATCTTTTCTTTTTCTCAACTTGAATATGTAGTTATTGAGTCAGTGTGTGTTTTGCTTGCCTATGGATTGTATTGCCAGTATGTCCTTTGTGTTACTTGTGCTCCTGCAGCTGGGCTGTGGAAAGGTATACTTTTAAATGTGTTGCCACAGCTCCTAAAATACGTATTCAACAAGCAAAATTTGTCTGCTTCATGGGTGTTCTGTGTCAGTTGTCAGGGCTTCTAAATGTTCCCATTGGGCTCTTTCATTTTCTAGACATCTTTGTTGGTGTTTGTTTTGTACTTTATTTTCATAGGGCAGAATGATGGATATCTAAAGCTCAGGTGCTCTCATTGTTGTTCCAGTTGACTATTGACAGTAGACATTATTTGAAAGATTAATTCTAAACTTAAAGCTTTTTCTTCTTTATCAACTTCATAATTCCCACCACTATTGCACTCCCCACTCTCCAGAACATTTCTCAATCTAATTTTTTATTGTTTTTCAGGGAATACCTTGGGAAGCAGTTGCAGTCAGAACAACCTCAAACGGCCACGGCACGGAGCTAAACACTTCCGTCAGTTCATGCAGTTCATGCTTACAACTACAGTGTGTTTGTCTTAAAATGAATACAAAGGAAATACTGAAATCACGTGCTCTTTGTCTGCTACAGGTGCATAAACATTCCAACTTCCCTCTAGTGTTGTTGGCTTACTAAAAATTTGTTTGTTCAACTAGTTCTGTGATTATGCCTATTAGCTTCTTGTTCTATTCTGAATGTATATGAAGAAATGTGGCTAATATATTGCATTTGTTTTATGTATTTATTCTCATAATAAAGACTATTATTAAAGGATATCCATTCCATAATGGATCTTATAATTAGCCTTGGAAAATTGTTCTCTTCTTTTAGTGGATTATCAGTATTGTCACTTTCCAAGAACAGAAAGTTTTCCCTTATGTCTCAGATTAATAAAGCTTTGACTTAGTGTTTCATAGAAAGAGCAATAGCCTAATATTGATTATGAGTACTAAAATATATACCAAGTCTCAAAATAGTGTTAAAGTTGTATATAAAAAGCAAATGTATGGGTGGGTTTTTACAGGTGGGGGGTAATTCTTTTGTTAGAAACTACTTTAAAAAAATCTGGAAATGAGAAGAGGAAAAGAAAATGAGCACTCCTCCATCAGTGAAAACATACCCTCGAGGTTTTTTGTCCAGCTGTATAACACCAGTGGTTAAGGCTGTAGATCAGAGATAAGTTGAGGGTGTTTTTTTTTTTTTAAATGTGCACCAACTGCTGAACTTGTAATTTCATGGAGTTTTTGGTTATTGAAAATACTTGTAAATGTTAGAGTTCTGGTATCATTCTAAAATCTATTGTAATTCTTTTGTGTTAAGCCAGATAATTTGGCCATCAATATTTTCTGTCTTTTGTAGCTTCTGACAGTATAAAATATGTAATCAATAAATTTAAGGTGATCTTGGCTTGGCATATGAAAACAGTTTTGTTGCATAGATAGAAGCCTGGCTCCAGGCACTTGCAACACCAAGCAGTTAATATTCTTGTGATTCATTATTAGAATTAAAAAAAAAAAAGGTGAGCATAACTCAATCCTTAATCTTGTCAGTAGTCCTTTGAGGTACAAGTCTCTGAAGAAGCTTAGAGTACTTTGTCATCAAGTGAAAAGATGAATTGGGAAAACTTTCCTTATTCAGCCTGGATTTTCATCAGATGTAATTAAAATTTGTCCACTGTTGCAATGGAGAGAGAAGAGAGTTAGGGGACTACAGGTTGATGATTTCTTGGTCTGCCTAATTAAAATTGGATTGTGTAGCTTAATGACTGTTGCTTACTTTTGCATATAGAAGGCAAAGGCTTTGATATTGCAGTCAGTATCACAAGGATAGATGCTGAAGCCTGAAAATAATTAACCCTCACTCCAACTAAAGTCAGTTTATCTGAGTAGATCTTAACTCAGTGCTGCATATTCCCACAGTGCTGGGGGATACTGGTGATGTGGGAAGCACTTGGGAGAACAAAGGTTCACCTACACTGCCATTCTTATCTTGGGTCAGTTGAATGCTCTTGGAATGAATCTCTGAGTCCTCCCTGCATTTCACACTTCAATTTGCATAGCATGGTGGTTTCAGCCCATGAATGGGGTTCTTCTCCAGTAAAGCTGAAGCTCAGGATGTGCATCCTGCATGATGTATGTCACATGTGTCTTGGCTAGGTGGCAAGTGTTCAGTCTGCTGGACCATTTAAGATTTTGTTTGAAGTATGGCTGTTAGAAATGCATGCGGAGTGAATGCTGAATTAGCACCAAGTGTCTTGCTCTACAAATCAGCTTTTCATGTCACACTTGTCAATGTAAGCAGGGCCTATGACTGCTGTAAAAGATTGGTCCTATGGTTACAGCTGTAATCTTGGGTCCAAGAACTGTGACGTGGCATTAAAGGCAAAGGAATATCTCCCCACCTTCAAAACCAAGTGTGTTGTTTCCTTTTCCAGAGGGAACACTAAAGCACTGCTAGGTAAGGAGATCTGGGGTTGAATTGTAGGAGTAAACATGACAAATACCACCACTGGAAACCTCTTCAATTTCTGGAGGAACTAGAAATAACCAAGTTACTCATAATGTGAAACAAAATTGCTTACAGGAGTTGACCTGAAACATCTGAGTATTGTTTTCATGTATTATACAAATCAATTATCCTCTCCTGCTTTGCTAGTGTTATCCTGTGCATAATTTAATTCCTCATCATGTGGTGTGTTTCTAAGCTGTGTGATACCTGGCATTCTCTGACATTTAGTTACCACCTCGTGTCCAACAGCTTTCTAATTAAAGAAATGGTTCTGAAGTTTCACTTATATCCCTGTATGTTATTGGTGCCCTGGTGCCTGTGAAACCTGAATGCCTGCAAGCCTGAGATTTCCAGCTGCCAGTGGTAATGTTCAGGTGGCTCAGAGGTTGGATCTGAGTGGGTTCCTGCCAACAATTGTACCTTAAGAAGCCTGGAAACCTGCAGAGGAGGGTATTGTGGAGGACTTTGCTGTGCAGCCAGTAATTTGGACTGAAGTTGCCAGAGCTGAGATTTCTGCAGGAGTCAGACTGCTCATGGTGTCCTGCAGGTCTTGGGGAATCTTGGCATAGCAGGGAGCTGCAGAGCGGTTTTCAGATGTGGATTCTTAATTTTCCATCCCATGGCTGGCCTATACTTGTTGGCAGTGAAAGGCCTTCATCTGTGGTCCCAAGAGAGAAAAGAGGACAGAGCCTTTGAGATTTTAACCTTTGGAATCAGAAAAAGCAACCAAAAGTTTTGGTTGAATTTTAATTAATTAATAAAACTTTCTCCTGAATCTGGTTTTATGTCTCACAAGCTTAGTGCTAGCTTTTGTTACCGAGCATTGTTTTCACTATTCACCTCTTTGCATTACTCAATTTACTTCCTCAGCCTTTCTCCCCAAATCTGGCATGGTGCAGGCAGGCAGGTGCCATGGTGGCAGATTAGGTGCTTCAAGGCTGTGTGATGACAGTGTGGGTAGAGCTCAGTGTCAGGAAGAGAAGTGTGTGCTGGCAGCTTCCTTTGTTCCCTCTGGTGATGTGAAGATTTAGAGACGGCTGGAGAGGAGCTGCCATGGACCAAATGACAACTTGCTCCTAAAGCGAGGAGATACAGTCACCATCCTTCAAATCAGGGTAATCA
This sequence comes from Phylloscopus whistleri, assembly GCA_017589585.1. Classification (NCBI taxonomy): domain Eukaryota; kingdom Metazoa; phylum Chordata; class Aves; order Passeriformes; family Phylloscopidae; genus Phylloscopus; species Phylloscopus whistleri. The sequence goes on from JADMLD010000094.1 coordinate 3,389,104, forward strand.
ATCTTTTCTTTGTGAAATTCATCATTTCCTAACTTTTGATTTCACTCTTATGTTTAATCCAACAATAAATGGAGTTTAATTTTCCTTTCATTTTCCTGGAGTTTAAAGGAACAGAGCCTTTGAAATATTTATATAAACTGACTTTTAAGTTTTGCATTTGAGATTTCTTTTACTTTTCTGGTTAAATGATTTTCCTTGAACTTTGGTTTTGGTCTGAAATCTGAAAGGGAAATAAATTTAACTAAGTTTTCAAGACACAGCAACTGTGAAAGGAATTTCAACATGTAACAATTCTATGTAGGAGGGATGCATGATGAAGTACTGACATCTAGAACTAAGGCAGGAAAATGCCTTTAATCATGTGCTTATTGAATGTTTATTATTCCCACAAGCTGATTGAGATCTTAAGGCCTGCAGTCAGGTGAAGAAGAGGTCAGATTTTGCTGTTTGGCCAGTGTGAGATACTCTGCTGGAAACAAACAGGGGCTGAGCAGGGGATGGGTTGCCCAGGCCCTGGGTGTACCATGCTACCTCACACCTTTTCAGTCTCTCATCTGAGCTTCAAAAATATCTTTTTGCACCTGTGTGAACAAATGAAGATGGTCACTAATTTCTAATACTTGGAGCTGCTGGATCTATCTATCCTTTTTCAGGAATATAACATGCTGGTTTTAACACAGTAAGTGACAAGGACTCAGAGGGAAATTGGCTGACTCATCTCCATACAGAAGCTTTTGCTTTTCCCTTTGGCAGCTTCTGCAGAATAGCTGGGAGTTTTCCTCGTAGAGCCACATGTTGTCAGAGCTGAGAAGAGAGCTTGTGCTCTCGTGATGACCAGGTATGTTATTAATTGTATTTGCTTCCTCTTAGACTCCAAAATGATCATTAAAAAAATGTCAACTGCTGTTGAGATTTTTCAAATGGCCAAGGGGATCATCATTTGAATACCATAGAAAGCAGCCACCTGTCCTGCAATGTTAGGTGCTGCGTTTAGGGAGTTACCTCAGAACTATTTTTTACCTTGGGGTGCGCATATTTCATTGGCACAGCTGGTTCTGAGATGCACAAGACATTTCTGAACACAAGTTGTGCTAAAAACTGCCAGTATCCTTTGTTTAAGAATATTTTTCATGGCCTGCCCCTTGATCTTACTGCTGCTTTCAACCTAAATTACTGTATAGTAAGGAGCCTAATTAAAAAAAAAAAAAAAAAAAAAAAAAAGAATAATGACTGTTTTGCACTGCTTTGTTTCTGTTTTTCTTTCCTGGTTATGTCCAAGATAACTTCTGTACTATGGGAAAGTGGTTTTGAGGCAAAACTGAAAAAGGAAAAAAAATCCCTCTTCATATAAAAGTGGACAGAAAGGTTATATATATATATATACACACATATATATATACACACTTGATAATCTCATAGATTTTTCCAGAAGTGCACGATTTTTTTCCCTCTGTGTAAAAACTAAATCTGCAAAAGGGAAAAATTAAGATTTTCAAGAGCCGTCTTTGATGCCCTTCTGAGCATATTCATAATATGATTTTTCCAAGGCTCTTCAGTTTTCTGTGTCTGGATTCTGTGCAGAGACAAACTGTCAAGTTGAAAATAACTTTTACAGTGTCTTTCATTAACTGTTTTTAAAAGGCCGTACAAATCCAGCTCTGCCAAGAATGGGCAAAGAAACTGGACAGCTGATTACAGCAATGACAGTTGAAACCTATTGATTTGGAAATCACAGAACTGCTACAATATCAGACTATTTTATAGGAAGAAAACATGATAAATTGTGGACTTAAAGGTCATCATTCTCTAGGCAATTTTCATATGGTATGGAGGAGTGCAAAACAAGCCTGTTCTGTCAGGTGTAGGTGGCTAAAATGCAGCTTTGGATTATAAGTCTGTCAATGTAGAGCTTTTTTTTTTTTTTCTTTTTTTCTGCTAGAAGATCACAAGCTATCTCAATCTTTGAGATTTGCAAAGATTACGATGCGTTCAGAAGGAATCACTTTATCTGGCTTCCTCAGCTGGTGCACTTGAAAGGAGCTTTTCTATCCAAGTGTCTGGGCAGAAGATCACTGGTGAAATACTAAAATCCATCTGGGATGTCTTTGGTGAAGTCCTGTTACAGGAAGTGCATAAATTGTACCTTGTGTTGTTTGTCTGAATGTCACACCTCAAAATTTCAGTTCTTAGGTGTCATCTAGTTCTTTCTATATTATAGCCTAATTTCTTTTAGAATTGGTAGAATTTCACAATTTAAATATATTTTGTTGCTATGTCAAGCAGATGATGGATGAGATCTAGAATAAGGGAAATACTTTAGAAAAAAATAGCTACTTTTCCTCTGGTAAGAAAAGACTTTATGCCTCTTCTATCTTCTTGTATTTTACTTGTTGTTCTTATATATTCTAGTTCAAATTCTATCAAATACTATTTCTAAAAAATAGTTAAGATTTTTATTATATTGCTCTTAAGCTGGCTAGCCTGTTTTCTTTTTATTTTTTCCCACTTAGAGCCATTGAATGTCCTGAATTTTATCACCTCTAACTTCATATGTGCTGTGCTGATTTTTTTTCTTCAAAGAAATCTGGAATGGGATGAAATACTTCTTTCAAGAGAATACATTAAGCTTCCTAGAATTTGTGTCTATGGCTATGGAAGCTCCAGCTTTCTTATCTGAATAACCTTTAGCCTGGGCTGAACTTCATGACTTTGACTGCCCTGCAGGGACCAGGCACTGTAACTTCTTCTTATTATTCTGTTTGTCCTGTCATGCCTCTGTGCCCTTTCTGGAGATGAAAGGAATTTTGTTGATTTCTGGAATCTTCCTTTTATGGTCTTTGTTTCCTAATCCACTGTAGTAATTGATAACTTCCATGAACTCTTGTGATGTTGTAAGACGGCATGGAGGACAAGTGGTGGATGATTCCATCAGACCACTGACCTATTTTTTCATCTTCTGTTCTCCATCCTGTGTCCCTGCTCTCAATGCACAGGGTCAGTTTCCCGTTAGCTGGTTCATTCCATGCAAAACAACAAGTGAGGGCTTTCATCTCTTGTACTGGGATGACCTCTGGTCTGCTCTGGCCTTCCTTTCTGCTGCATAATCTCTGGCACATTTTGTGAAAATCTGGGATTCTAAGTTTGTATTTTGAGGAGACAGATTTTTTTTTTTCTGGAAGAATGGGGATGCAAACACGTATCTCTTTCTGGCTGTGAGACTACAGCTTAAACTTTTGTTGTAGGCAGATATAGCAAATCACAGTTTTAAAAAAGGTTTAAAAAGCCAATTCATGCAGATACTTGAAATTTAATCTGTATGCCCTGAACTCAGTAGCCTGACAGAATTAGATAATATATTATCAACATAAAATAAAATTCTGAAATAAATAATAGTAATGAAATAATAAAAGGGTAACTTTTTTCTAATTAGTTTCCTAATTACCATAAATTATTATTATTTACAGGGAAGTGTAAACCACATTTTGAGAAACACTTGAAAGGAACTCCATTGCAGCTTGTGTAGATTATGCCAATGACTTACACAAAAGGAAGTTAAGTCTTAGTTTTTGTCAAGACTTAGACTGCTCTGTGCCATCTAACTCTCCCACTGGCAAGTGTCTCAAGCCATATTTAATTTGAAACATCTGTGATGCAACATCTCTAGCTGTTTGCTTTTCCCTTTGCTTGACCCCAGCTGAGGATGTTTGTCAGATAAAGGGATGTCAAAAGAGCTCAGCAAGTGGAGGCTCTCATGCTGCCCTTCAGCTGTCAAAAGCTGGTATGGCCTTGCAAGAGGTGTACAACAATTGATGCTGTTGACTTTTCCACCCTCTCTCTAGACAGACAGCTACCACCTGGCTTGCCTTAAGAAAACAATGCAACAAACCCAACCCCTTGAGGACAATGTGCTGGGGCTTCAGTGCAGCGCACACGTGGCTGTTTCACTGTCCCTCGAACGTGGCTGGGCTAACTGGCTGGTTCAGTGCTGTGTCTGGATACAAGTGCCGACTCCAAGGGCAGGGAGGAATGCTCTGCATTCCCACTGAACCTTCTGGCTCTCTGGGAGCCTGGTAAAGAAGCAGGAGTGTCATGGCTTGTGCTGAATATATTTCATTGCTGTCAATCTGTTCCCTTCCCTAAGCAGATCTGCAGTTTCATTTTTCTCTCTTCAACCATGTCTATCGGAAAGGCTGGTCCCCCTGAGGTACAAACACCAAACAAGCCAGGAGAGGTGGTATTTTCTCCTGGTGCAATTATGGGTAAAAAGCTCCATGCAGCTTTTCAGGGGTGAGAATTGTTAGTACTTCCTTTAGAGCTACTATTTTTCAGTGTTGATTATATTCTTTTTTTCTATTATGTGATGCTGTTAGAAATTGCCGATAAAACTTGTCATTTTGTGAAGTGGTAGGTAAGCTATTACCTACTGAAGTGCCTGTGAAGTGAGGGAAATAGAGTCAGACCTGATCAAATGATACTTCTGAGACTTACTCAAAGGGCCAGTAACAGTCTTGTGGCTTTTTACCTTTAGGCTGAGGTGTGTGCCATGCCCAAGACGTCATCATTCATTAAATGGGGGCAGGAGGAGCTGGGAGCTTTGCTGAGCTCTTTGTCAGCAAAGAGTCTGTGCAGCAAAGGATTCTGCTGTGTCCCTGTAGCCTGGCTGTGGAGTTGTGGCAGGAGATGGCCTGGATGATCCTTGGTAATAATCCAGGTCCAGGTGATGGGGAGGTTTGGGCTCTGTGAGGGGGTACCAGGGGGAAATGGGCAGCTTCCTCTAACTTCTACCTGGATTCTTGTTTTGGTAAGTTCACCTTTCCCAAGTCCCAACATCCTGAAGTTTTTTCCTGGTATTGATCTTGGACAAATTAAAGTGATGCCTTATATACCTGAAGTATGTAGTCATTTCTGGTTTTCTTTCAGAGAACGTCCTCACTGATGACCAAAGGCTAAAACACTTAATGGTTTTGTTGACTTTTCTCAGCTTTAAAGAACCTTTGCTGCCAGATCTGGTAGTAACTCATCTGTCCATTTAAAGTACCTTTTGACTATTATATTTTGAATAAAATAATTGCCATGAAAGGCTCTTACAATGGAGTCTGCATAAAGCTTCTCTAAATATTTGGGAATTTGCTTCTAATAAACATTACTTTAGCTGAAATGCATGCCCCTTTCCTAACATTTTTGAAAATGAGTATCTGGTGAGTACTAAGTGGTGACCAACGCAGAGGAAAGTGCTTTTTCTCAGCACAACTTTGCAGTAAAGAAATGAAAACTAAAGGTGGAAACATTATCAGGAGCTCCTGTGTAGCATAAATGACTTAGTGATGCTGCTTAATTAAAGCAGTGCTTGGGAATGCTGTTTAATCATCACTGTTTTAGCTTGGGATGTGTAATAAGCCAAAGAGGTTAAACAAAAGCAATCTGTGTTCTGATGCAATTTGCTATGAAAACAGCTGGATTTGCGCCAGGGGAAATGAGCAGGCTCCACAGCTAACTTGCTGCGTAGCCTCCCTCCTGAGGCATGGCATCATACAAACCATCACATGGTTTGTACTAAGCAAGAAGGTTTTCATGAGAAGAGCCCAGCCCTTTTAGCAGACACCACGAGCAGTGCAGGGCATTGCTTGGTCACCCCGTTCTCCCCAGACCGCTATGGCAGCTTGAGCAGGGCACCAGTGAGGGGTCTGCTGTGTTTAGCTGCTCTGATGCACTGCCCTACCGTAAAAGTGATTTTGGATTTCATCCCTTCCAAAGGCTAACTCAGGGATCTGGTTTCCATGGACAGATCTTTGCGAGGCCTCTCTCTCCTGAACCAGAGGATTCAGTGTCTGTGCAGGAGGTGAGGGTGCAGCAGGGAATGGAGGAGGTTTGCACTGGGAGATGGGAGGGCTCTGAAGCAAAGTCACTCCCCTGGCTCTCTGTTAATATTTCCTAGGGCTTAGCCACTATCCCTGAAGCACTGTGAATCCTAGAATTTGTGGAAGCAGAGCATTGTCTTGTGATTATAAGAGAGGTTCATGAAAGATCAGCAAAGGCCGAGCTTGTTGGTTCCGGGTCCCCATTCTCAGAAAATGCAATATCAACTGCCTTTGTTTTAAGTGCTGCTCATTTCTCCTTCCTGTTGGAAGATTGGACCAGAACCCCTGGTTTTATTCCTGGGCTGGCTTTAAACCTTCTTGCTTTCAGATCTACTGAAGCTATGGTAAGGATCACAGAATCACAGGATGGCTGGAGTTGGAAAGGACCTCTGAAGACCATCAAGTCCCTAGCAGGTTACACAGAAGCACATCCAAGTGCGTTTAGAATATCATCAGAGGAGTTTCCACAACTTCTCTGGGCAGCTTGTTCCAGTGCTGTCTCACTCCAAATAAGGAAGCTTTTCCTCATATTCAAATGAAACTTCCTGCATTTGAGTTTGTGCCCTCATCCTGGGTATTATTGTAAGTCATTCTTGTGGTGGTATTTTCCTACAGCTGCTGAAACTTTGGTGACAGCAACTCTCTGCCAGACACCTCCTCCAGTAAATCAGAGAGAAATCACTCAGAAACAGTTACCTCTGTTTCTAATGGGGCCTGATAATATCACACTCTGCTTTCCTCCTCCAGCCAGAATGCAGAAATTAAGAGCACCACTGACTTGATGTGTTAGAGGTGTCAGAAAGTCCTGACATGAACCTCACATCCATGTTAGAAAGAACTGGTTTATGAGTCATGACTGTATGTCTTTTATCTGTAATGAAGCTGATACCTCCTCACAGAAAGAAAAATCTTAAGCGTGAGGGCACAGGCAGAACTCATAAGGTGGTGTGTAACTGGAGCCTCAATTACCACATGGGTATGCTCTGTTTTTATTGTCTTTGCCAGGTCAGACTCATGGCTGGCTGGGAAAGGTTGCAGTGTTAGATCTACATTTAAAAATGCCTTAATTAAGTTGTTTAGCCACACAACTATATTTTGTTTGCTTCTGTAGGAGAGCAAAGCTGCTTTTTTTGTTAATGTAGTACTTCACCATTATCTTGTGACTGAGTCTGCTGGACTGTCTTTATTTCACAAAAAAGAACCATCCTGTGATATGACAATACACTCCAGTACCATTACCTGAATTTATTTTTTTTTCTTGCCTCTGAGGAACTCAGTGGTCAAAATGTCAATCTTCACTTCCCTCTTAACCATCCTGAGTCATTCAGGTATTATATCCTATTGTTATAGTCCATTCCCATGGCAATGTTCTTTGGAAGATAATAGGGAAGTCACTTCTGTTGTCTGAAAATCCTTTCCCCCAAAGCTGTTTTCCCTCTTTGAGTAGTTTCTTTTTGATCTAAGTGCAAGGATGTTCTGTTCACATTGCACAGGTATTCTTGTTTCATCAGTGCCATCGCAGTGACCTCATAATTTATTTCATGCATAGCAAGATGAAGATATGAGGGGAAGATAAGTAGCATTAAATAGGAGTTCAATCAGAGATAACTCTGTGCTACCTTTTTAATCTGATGGTCCTTGAGGAAAGAGTTACTGCCTTTCCTGTTACTGCCTTTCCCATTTCATATCAGTATTTGAGGTCTACCTGTCCTCCCCCATTTGTGTCATTCATTCTCTTCATCCTTCTCTGGCTGATAACCCTAAATATCACCAACATAAACTAAATATTGGCTTCTGTGAATGAGCTCATCTGCATTCCTGAGGAATATAACTAGTAGGATTCCATAAAAGTTTTTAAAGCTTTGGAAAATATTATGTGCAAGGGTAATTTTTCTATATCTCTTTTAATATGTGTGTATGTATGTTTTCCTGATTTTGTTAGCAGAGAGGATGAAACTTTCCTGCTTTCTCTAGTTCTGGAGCTAAGGAGAAGTTAGCTCCTGGTTTTGCATGCAGATTTAGAAGTCTTCTAACATGTTTCCCTGAAATGCAGGCCTGCTTTTGCATGCATGTAGCTACATTACAAACTCTAATTAAGAGGATTTGCAGTCTTCTTCCTTGGCTGATTTGCTTTGAGGTGTTTCTGAAGCTTAACAGGGTGATTGTTAATGCAGCAGAATTTTTTTCTTATTTTTGTAGTCTTAAAACATTTGTTTAGGTGATGAGCAGTTAGTGATTTGTTTACCTTAAATAAATTGTTTGATAATGGTATTGGTGACTACTCTGACCATGTTACCATCCATCCTGCACATTTACCTTAAAAAGAGAGAGTTATTAGCTGTTGAATTAATGATGCAAACATAAGGATGTACAAGAGAATGAGCTGGGGGCTGGAGGGTCCCCAGTTTGAAATCAGTACCTGTGGCTGTATCCAGCTCCAAGTGGATGGTGGAGCTGATGCTGGAAATGGACTGTCTCTTGATGCATGACACTGTCTCACATGGGAAATTAAATATTGGGGCAGAGACTGGGACAGAATAGTCTGAGCATTTGCTATAAACACAGAAAGCAGGTCAAATCTGAGTCAGTGAATCAGCTACACAGAACAGATCTGCTCCAGCAAAGCAAACGGAGACACTTCCCAAAGAGCTCCATGCTGGTGGTCACAACACCCAGCTGGGGAGAGCTTCCTGGTTTAAAACTGATAATCATAAACAGCTTAAATGCTTTTCAGACTTAATGGAAAGTTTCCCTAAAGAGAATGGAAATTAAATCCAGCCAGATAAACTTGATTTCTTCTTATATGGGAATATAAGTTAATCCACTTAACACCTGGATTGGAAATGGCTTTCATGAACACAGAGGAGCTGATATAATATTGTCTTGATTTGTAATGTAGCAGTTTATTATTTCTCTCTAAAATTCATTGTAAAATATCATCTACTTGGATAAAAGCAGTATTGAGTGGATAACTACAGAATTTATTTGATTTATTGAGATGAAGTTTTCTCATGAAATGCCTTATGAGCAGGTTGTGATTCCATCAGGGTGATTTGTTCTTTAATTTATTTGACTTAATTTTCTGTTTAGAACTGGATTTTGTCTGTTGGATTTTTGCCAGCAGTTATGTGATTAACCTATGTCATTGGTTTGAACTAGATGAGCTGCTGTCAAAACCTATCACTTTATATATCTTGACTGGAGGAAAACAGCTTTGTTACTAAGAGAAAAGTGGAGGCCATGGGATAAGGAGAAGGATTTGATGCTTGGGAAACAATAGTAAATGAACAGGATCAGGAAACTTTTCTTGACCTAAGTGGTATCTAAAATACCAATCCCAGACACAATAACCTGTTTTTATATCTGTTGTGAGTTCAGGTGTGAAATGAAATCTTCTTTTGCAAATTGCTTCTATTGCAGCAGTTTCTCCCTCTCCTGATGGAGCTGTTGCCCTTTTTGCTTGGCCTTGGCACTGACAGCATCTCCTGTGTTTGCCTGGAACAGGGCCCCTCATCCCTCACGTGCTGTATTACCTGCAGAGCCTGGGTGTTTAGAAGTCGAGCACTACTATTTGTAATTAGAACTTGAGCATGTGCAGTGGGCTGTTTAGCCATAAAAAAAATTTGTTATCACATTCAAGACAGCAGTTTACTACTCAGCCTCTTTCTTCAGGTGCGTAGAATACAGCAGAGGATGAATTACCAGCAGTCATGGACGGTGACAAATGTTAATTTGTTGAATTAGTTTGGTGGGGGACAGATCTCAGCATTAGGAGGGAAAAAGATCCATTCAGATAATTTTTGGTTACTGCACACTTTTCCCTTTTTGTGGAAAAGGCATCAGCTCTGCATTTGTGGCCACAAGGTTACATTAATCAAGAAGCAGAAATCCATACTGTGCTTTCTTGCAAACTTGCAAGGTTTTTTACCTTTTAGACTGCAAAGCAGCAGTTTCTCCTTTATTTTGTGGTACTTCACTGTGATTGGAGTCCGAACAGATGGAGTTGGATGCTCAGTTCCTGAGTTTTATTGTGAGTCTTCATGAACTGAACAAAGCCAGTAGAGTGAATCACAGAATGGTTTGGGACCATTAAAGATCATCTGGTTCAAGCCCCCTGCCAAGGGTGACAGGGACGCTTTCCACTAGACCTGGTTACTCAAAACTCTGTGAAAAGTTCCAGATATGGAGCATCCATGACTTCTCTGGGAAACATCCCACTCAGGTGCCCCTCTAGCCAACACATTATTAACCTCATTAACCACCACCACCACACCTTCCCATCCTTGCTATAGCACACAAATATCATTCCCTTAGTATACAGAAAATCCCTTTGAAATGTTTGTAAAATGTCCACAAATATTTACTAAATGTCAGTAAATTCTCCCTGGAGCCTTTGGCATTTTTAATTTCAGAATTTCTGTGATATTTAGTGACCTGAATTGTACAAACCAGGGGAATAAGGGATTTACCAGGGTTCTGCAGTGTCTTTGCCAGTCTGACTTATCCCATCCTTCTGGGGGTATAACTGCATGGTATGTGTTATATGATTTAGGAAGGGAGTAAGCTCTGGCTGCCCAAGGAAATGGGTATCTGCAGCACCCTAAACCCTTATATTCTCTGAAAGGGCAGTTGCAGCAGAGCTCTGGTTCAGCTGCAGAGGGATTAACATCTATGGAAACAGCAGGTGTTCTTTGCTGGCTGAGGAACAACTATTTAAAACAAGGCAGGTAATTGCATGTAAGAGCTAAGGTCAAAAGGAGAATTGAATCCTCTGCACAGCTCTTTAGTGGTGGTTTCATTTGCATTTGTACAATGAGCTGGATAATCTGCTTGATACTGGGGGGGTAGTTTCAATTTTGGTTTGTTTTTTCTTTTTAAAGGCTGAAACCATATTCTCTCTGAATCTCTTGACACATAGAAATGCACAGATGAAATGAGTGACTTTCCACGGAGTGTGAGCAATATAATTATATAATTCTTATTAAGTCTCCAAAATTCATCCCTGGTTTTCTGTTCTAGAAAGGAAAGTTCTGGTTCTTCAGTTTATTCATCTGACTATTAAACTGAGATGTTTGTCATAAAAAGAATTTCAAATTCCAAAGTTCCCTATAGCTCTTCACAGAATTACATTTCTTTATGCTCTGTATCATAGGGAGTTCAGTTTTACAGAATAATATTTATTTTGCTGAGTTTCCAGTGCTTTTGAAACCAGTGATTTATGTTTTGGGGTTTTTTGATCATTTACTATTACAAATGAACATTCTAAAGCTTAAACTTTGTTCTCTGAAAGGTGGAAGTGATCTGGAAATGCTAGCTGGCAGAGGTTTACTGAAACACTACCACTTACTCCTTTTGAAATACAGAGGAAAAACATGCTGGCACATGTATTTTACCTGGTCATGTCTCAAATACTCTGTTTAGTTGAATGACAGAATATTTTTTCTTAACTATATTCTGCTGAAAATGCAGAACAGTGATTAATGAACCACTGAAAAATTTGGAATAATAAGTTTATATAAAGAAGTTAGTTTGGGATTTTTTTTCCTGTTAAATTGTAGGAAAAAAGGAGAGAAAAACCCCAAAGAACTATTTAATGGAAATTTAAACACATGCTCACCATATACATTTTGAAAGAAAATTTATGATCTAAATTTCAGAGTGAAGTAAGCAAACATGGGCTATGGACTTCAAGCTAAAGAATCTCATTATATTGGATCATTATTTGGAAAATAAAAATACTATTTTCTCTGTTTTATGCCATACTTTTCCAGTGGGGTTTACAGCCTATTTAACACTAGGTTATCACTTCTTCCCTAGATCTTACTTTCTGTCTTCAAACCCTCTTCAAAATGCAGATCCCCGAAACAGGTCTCTAATTTTCCCCTAACAGTTTATCTGCTCCAAATACCTGAGAGAAGACATTCTTCAGTTTCTAGTTGTGGCTGCTCTGTATGAAAGTTTCATGTGTTCTTGATATATATACATATATATGTGTGTGTATATAAATACATATGTTCAGATGTAATTTGGCACTGCACAGAAGACCATGGAGACTGAAGTAAACAAAATAATTTTGTAGGTATAAAACCAAATAAATGAGACATGAGCGTAAAGGCTGTGACAACGAAGGCATAGCAAAAATCCAGGAATACAGAAGAACTCCAAAAGGGTAGAGACAAGAGACTTTAGGAAGCTGCAACCATTTTATATTGCTGTGGCAGAAATGCCAGGGAGATGCTCTATTTACAGCATGTGCAAGCTATTTACATCTTCCTGTGCAAGCACAGGGAGCAGTGGCTGGTGGTGTGGCAGGTGAGCCTGCTGGGAACATGTGCACGTGGCCTTTGTGGCTGAACTGACAAATGAAGGTGCCAAAAGCATTTGCAGAGCACATCCCCACCTGCTTGTGGAGCAGCCTTTGGAATTGGACAGGGGGGTGTGGTTCCTCTCCAGGAGATGCACCTGACACAGCTGTGTGTGCACAGGGCTGGTGTTAGATGCATAATGTACGTGAATTTGCAATGTAACAAACCATGCTACATCAACTCTTTGGGTCTTTTGTTGCCTCTGCACCTAAGCCCATGGGTGCTGGAAGCTGTGCTTGTTGCATGTGTGTTTGGAGGGAGGCTGTGGCAAAAGAGTGCTGGAGGGTGAGTGTTTTCTCCCAGCAGCAGCAGAGCAGATACAGGGCCAGGCAGCAGCACACGTGTTACAGCTCTGTGCAGCCTGTGCCTGCCTCTGCTGGGGGTCAGGGTCTCTGAGGGGATAAAATCAGATTCCCTGGGCTCTTCTCTGCCTGGAGGCTGAACTCCAGGGTTCCCAGAGTGCTGTGAGGAGCAGGAGCAGCAGAAACTCATGTCACAGATGAGATCACAATCCAGATCCATGTTTTTTCAAATTTACAGAGGCATCATTTCTCATTTCCTTTACATGGTGTCTAAATTGTGTGGAAATGAGAGAATGAAAAGCGTTATCTTCTCTTTCATAAGCTCAGGTTGGAAGAAACATCCATGACATCCGAACAATAGTACTTCAAAGGAGAGGTTTAACAAATGCCTACTGGGCTGCTCTCCATGGATGCAGGAGGAGAGGGCATAATGAGATTTGTGGGCTTTTTAAATGATGAAAGGTGTGTTTGCAATTGAGCAACTGCCAATTTTTTAAAAGATAAAAAGTAGGCCTATTAATAAAGTTGAAACTTGAAAAAAAGACAACAGGGGAATTGAGATTTAAAGAGATTTTGGCTTTCCCTGTTCAATAATTTATTGCTGGTTGGTTGGGCTTTGTAAGGTGACATAGGTGCAGTAACAACAGGATCGTGATCCTTTTGCTTAATAAGTGGATGCAAGCAAAGCATCTTCAGGTCCTTTTTGTGAATAACAGCACTAAAATTATGTGTATGATGAATTGGACATAAAAGCATAGCAATTTTTTTAGCCAATTTAGTTACAGGTGGCTGGGAATAATATCAAACCCCTATCTCTATGGTACTTACAGCTGGATAAGCTTTGTCTTAAACTTACATGGACGAATCCTCAGGGATTGTAAAGCATCAGATTTAGATAAAGCTTTATAAGCATGCACTGTACAGAGTGTCTGACAGGGTACAATGGACAGTGAACTTGTGGAACCAAATCAGTGAAAGAAAAATAGTTTCAAAGGAGGTTTTCTGATTATCTGTTCATCTTAGACCTGTTTTTAAAATAAGGAAAAAAATATCGTCATTGAGGGTTGTTTTTTTTTTTTTGAGTCTGGTTTTGTAAAGTACAGAGGGTATTTAGGAAACCAGCTCTCATGGTCTCATGCCTGGCACAGAACAAAGCTGGAGATAATAAAATGAATTGTATGGGAAATCATCTGGTGGCATTGCTGGATTGTACCTCTCCCATTAATGATTCTTCTGTCACACAAAAATATGTATGTATGCAGTTTTCAGGAAGGATTTTGGTTATAAATATTTAGTTGGGTTATGTTTAGTTGGGAGAATACTCTGAGGAATAAGCAGGTCCATTAGGAAGGCACCAGCCAACCTCACTGCATTTGTAGCAGGCCAGAGGGTAAAATGAATCCTTGTGCAGAAGGTTGGCTTATGAGTCTCAATGGCATTAACATCCATGGGAGAAAGAGAATAGCAATAAAGTAGATTGGCAGAAATCCTCTGCTTTCCTGGCAGGACTCAAGAGGGAAATACATACCCTCATGCTAGGTAACAGGCTGAACACTTGAGTCTCTTGGAAAGCTAAATCAATAAATATTTGTAACTCACTGCCCAGGCACTGAACAGCTGTGTGGATATTTTTTTAAGCCTGTTCTTCAGACAAATCACTTTGGGAAGATGACTGGGCTACAAGTGACTTGGGACAATATTTATCTAGGGGTTCCTGTCAGGACTTGGAAAATTATGTTGTGAGGGTTGTCATCTATTTTTTTTTTCTGCGAAGCAAATCTTTTTGTCAGTGAACTTTGATCTGTTGTAGGATCAGCCTGCTTGGAGAAGTCATGGTGTTGTAAGTAAAATGTGACTTTATGGTTCCTTTAGTGATTTGTTTTATTCCCATCAGGCTGGGATGCCTTTCCAGCCCATTCCTGGCTGTCTGCAGGAGTAGTGCAGAGAGGAAGAGCATGGGACTGTGAGGAAGGCTGCTCTTGATGAGCCTTAAGGTCCATTTGGGCTCAGAAAGCCAGAGAAGAGGGGAAGGGCAGGGTAAACTGGGTAATATCCTCGAGTGGTTTGCCAGCATCCAGTAAAGTTCAGGATCTTCTGGAGGGGGTTTATTTCTGTGTGCACCAAAATCTGTCTTTACTACTCTTCAGGTTTAATTGGTTTTGCTTTAATTTGTCCAGAGCCATTTTGAACCCAGGTCTTCATAATCACAAAGTTCTATGATGAAGTGCTGCAGTATAACCACCTCTTGGGTGAAGTTCTGTTTGGTTTCCTCCCAATCCCTGTGTGCTCAAACTTCCTAGAACCATCTCTATGTCAGTGTGTGGGAGAGACACTGGCAGGTAGCCTCCACACAGCCCAGTAGAGCATGTCAAGGAGACGAAATTATTCCTGAGAGCAAGAAACTCTATAGGCATTCAAAAATCATTCACTAGAGGTCTGTTTTTCCTGTCAGCCTGTTAGTATTTAGTCAGAAAACAATTGCACATTTCTCTTGCTGCTCTTTTTTGGGAATAAGTGCAGCAACTCAAAGGTATTTTTTTGGGTCTCTTTTCAGCTTGTGAAGTAAAGTAGTAATTCAAATTCATCCTCAATAAAGGCAAAGTTTTATATATTGAGGACAAGGAAAACTTTTCTGGACTCTTCAATAAAACATGGCATTGAACTCTGTCCTCTTACAGAACAGGATAACGAAGCATCAGTCCAAGCATGAGTTGGATTCTTGGTGCTATTTTCTTCACACACTGTGTTGTTACTGCTGGATTTTACAAAATATATTTTCGGAAGAGTCTTGAGCTGAATAATGTGATGAATAATTCAATGCATAATTTTCAGTATACTTGGCAATATTTCATTAGTATTTTTTCCTGAAGCTCATTTTTAGCTTGCAGATGCCTACAAGAACAAACAGAGTAACATTGACCCTATAAAAGTGAAGTCCAGTACAGTCATGCTAAAATTTACCTTCACACAAGTAATACTTTGAAGGGATTGATTTTTAATGTATTTAGCCCAAGTGCCATTATCTGTGAGAGAATATTTAAATGATGCAGTAGAGAAAAAGAAAAGCAGTGGCCATAAAAAGAGCCGTTGCCCAGTTGGAGGGATTAAAGTTGCATTATGCCACTGACCCTAGGAAAAAGAAACAAGAAACCAATTTGGCTGAAGTGAGAGTGATCTGCCTTGGGGGTCTTGCTATGTCTAAACAATTGGACTGGTGTGTGATCCCTAACCAGGATAGGAGCCAGGGGCTGGTGATGGTGAAACCTCACCTGTATTCTGGTGTCTTCAGATAAATGAGAAATTGTGCAGAAATTATGTCCTTTCTACATAATTTCTGATTCTGCTCTGTGACATTGTTGCAGGAAAATGCCTAATAGAAATGAGAAGGATTTAATCCAGAGAAATACTCCATTGATATAGTGGAAGTTTTCCTGGTCAACTTTGAACCAAGCTGTTCATGAAATTCTGCTCTGAAGCTGGGAGTGATCAGAAGTCCTTGATGTCAGCCTGTGTATAAGCAATCTTCTTGGTTTCAGGTTATTCTACACTTGGAAGGAACCTATAGCTATTTTTTTCCCTGTTACAATCTTTTAGTCCTTTCTTCATCTGTGCAAACAGTTTTGTGAACTTTGAGAATAGTCCTCTGTGCATTAAAATGTATTTGCTGCTGAAATGTTAAATCAAACAGCAGCTTGAATATTTCTAAAGGTCAGAGTTACTGAAGCAAAATACACACTGCATACACGTTTTTAAACTTTTTTTTTCTTTTCCCCCCTTTTTTCTTTTTGTAAATTTAGATGGAATCTTGCAGTGTAGACACAATGCTGCCTTTAAAATTTGTAAGGAAAAATATATTTTATTCCTACAGGAATTAACAAGCATGATGATGTTTGCATCTTCCATTTACAATTCATACATGATTAAGAAGAACACTTGGTAATGATATTTCCTTAGGAAGAGCCTGAGACAATTAGTAATTCCTATTTTCAGTATTTTCTCTGTCACTCTGAGCTTCCAGGAGCATGTCTGGGTCAAGTGCTTGAGTGGCTTAAATGAAAGATGAGGTCTGGGAGCTGCAATTCTGCAACTGGGGCTGAATGACGCAGCAGCGGCCGCAGCTGAGGGATTGCAGCTTATGAGGCTCAAAAGAAACACTCTGGCTGCTACAGCAACAGAGCACATTTAACACACCATGTTAGATAGGGAGGAATGTTCTGCAGACATGCTTTATTATCTTGGATTTGGATTGTGATGATCCTCGTGAGTCCTTTCCAACTCAGGATATTCTATGATATTCTGTGATATCCTATGATATTTTATTGGGATGATTCTGGTTTTAGTTATACCTGGACTCCTAGCTATAGTTAATATCTTGAATCCAACCTGAATGATTTTCTCTGGTTGTAGGTGTAAATATTTATTTTGTTTGGAATGTTTACAAATGTTCTAAGTAACAGCAAGCCAGTAGGATTGCATGGAATTTGGCACTGGTTGTTTTGGATATGCTGTGTTCTTCTGCATTCAGGATAGAAAATTGTTTTTACAAAAGTAAAAACGGACTCACTGATAACATCAGAGATGTAAATGTCCTAAGTATTGCTGCTCCAGATGACAGACACAAAGCATGAGAGAGGACCAGAGAATTTAAAAGCTTTATCCTGGTGTCAGGTCTTAGGCATTCAGCCTTTCAGCATGGAGGCAGCATGGATGCTGCTTCTCCCTGCTGGAGTCCAAGTGTCCCTAGAGTTTTGGTTCATTGGTTCACCACGGTCACATAAGAAAGGGATGGTTATTTATTCTATTCAATGTCTGTTATCTCCTACCTCATTAATTTTAAGACTGACTTCCTCCATTTATCCATCCTGTGCACATTATATCACATGGATTTTTTTCTTCTTCTTTTACCTTATTTGCTACTATAAGGCAGAGGTGATGGTGTAATTATTTCTGTCAAGGTAATTATTTTAAAACTTAATTTCATAGAAAGCACTTATTAAATTTTTCAACTGCAGCGGATGAAATTAAAAATCTAATCTTTCCTGTACTCAGGAGGGAGAGGATTGTTCTAATTTGCATATGTTTACATTACAATAACAACAACAAAAAAGGACAAAAATTGCGCTTCAATGTAGATTAATATTTGAAAAGCATTATTTTTTTTTTCTCAGAAGGATGAACTTGGCCTACTCTGGTATAGCATCATTCACTCTCAAAGGTTACTCTAGTTTAGCAGAAACTACATCAGAGTTGAGTCCTGGAAGGTGCTGGATGTCTTCTGTTTCTTCTTCAATCCCGTTGCAAGAAGTGCTCAGCATCTGATGGACCTTGATGAAATTGTTTCTAATTAAGGGATCTCCGTCCCACAAGTCATTTCATTTGCCTCCTTTTATTGCTTATCTCTACTTGGAGCAGACACTAGGTTTGTGCAATATAAAAGAACAAATGCTTGACCAATACCTAAAAGAAGACACGTTTTTTATATTAACCCCTAACTAGGCCATTCCATAGGCTAGTCTTTTTCTGAACCAATATTCCTTTTTGTGTCTATGTCATTAACACCCTTATGCTCTGGATCAAAACAATCAAAAAAGCCCCACCTGAAAGCCACACACAGGTGGTGCCATAAATGATGGAGTTATAGTTTATTAATTTGACAGACTGTCATCCAGACAGGGTCCAAATCTGTAGTTAGAGGTTCTGCAGTGCAAGCCCCTGTTAACAGAGGAACATCAATATGCACGTGGCTGTACATGCAGAGTGTTTCAGTAACTGAGGAAAAAGGATGCAAAAATCATCTTTTGTGAGGATGCCAGTGAAGGCAGTCAGAAGGAAAAATACCATTGGTTTCTGCAGCTGTGAGGTTGCTCAGTCATCAGCACATTTTCATTCTCTGAAAACACAGAAATGATTGCTTTCAAATCCGAGTGCCTCTCTGACTCTTTAACAGAGTGTTCTGCACAATCTGATGCTATGGATGGTGTATGGATGTAGAAAGACTGATGTGATTTGCATGTTTTGGATGTGACTGTGAATGGCAGGACCAATTAACAGACATTAATTGCATGTGTTTTTAGATAGAGAGCTGAAACTTTGGGAAAGCTTTTGCAAAATACTCATATGCTTTACATGCAAAATGCTTTCTGAAATTTATTGAAAATTTAATGATTTAAAATCATTTCACTGAAAGGAGAATACTATACAGCCGACTTAGAAACAAAAGCCATTTTTCAACATGCTAAAATTCATTAACTTGATGGAGTGCTACAATCTGGACAACATCAAATTATTGTAATTAGCATTTCTGTGATGTAATCAGACAGGAAAAACTGAGCCTCTGGTTTGCCAATTTTTCTGCATTTTTATTCATTTCTCCTAGTGGCTGAGACCCTTCAGCTCTTCTGAATGTTCACTGTGCCTGAACTTCCTCCTAAATATGGTTATGCAATAACTTAAAGTTACAAGAATTCAAAAGGGTTGCCCAAACTGCTACACTTCTGCACCAAAATATATGAGTGGAGATCCACAGTGTCTTGCTTCTGACACCCTTTTTGTTTGACGGGGCAGCAAAGTGAGCCATGTGAAATACCTTTCCCCCTGCCCAGGGATCTGCATAATTGCTCTGCTAAGCAGTAAAAGGGGGAGGTCATCTGAAAATCAGACCTTGTGGTGTATGACTGTGGATTAGCTGCTTTCCTTGGGGTATTGTAAAGGAACTGAACCCTGCAGTGCTGGGCAGCATGGGGGTCTGAACTCTTCTCATGCTCAGTGACTGTGTAACAGAATCTCAGGGTAATGAACAGACATTTTAAACCCATTCACTGTGAAAACATATGGGGTGAGGTGTATTATTTTGCACAAAGCAAAATATTTCAGTTCCAGTTAGCTCCAGGTTAGAATTTGTGTGTACAGTTAGAGTGTTGGTGAGAGCACATGGTTTTTCTTGGTGACAGGGAGACATCTTGCCTTTTGCCATGAACATGTATTAGTTAAATGACAAAGTTATTTCTTGCTTTCTTTTTCAGGGTAGGTTTTGCTGAGCCAAACCATCCTGAAAAGCTGAATAGTGCAAACCACAGCTGCTGTGGCTGAAGACAAAGCAGTTCATTTGGGAAGGAACCATAGGAGGTTTTAGAAAAATGAGGGCTCCATGAAGCATTTTATTCATGATTAAGAGCTAGTATGGAGAGAAGAGTAAATGGGGTGATGCTGGTGGGGAAAGGGGAGTAATGCAATTGCAGAATATCAGCAGACAATTTGGAGACCTTTATTAAGGCTGTGGTATACCCCTGTTCTCAGGAGATGATGCACACACACGCCAGAGTCTTGATTAGCCTTGATGGTGTTTTGCCTCCTTGGCATCATGCCTAAAGAAGAGCACTGTGAGGGGGGTTGAGAATCCCTCAGGAGCCATTTCTGGTTGAGCAAGGTGCACGTCCTGCCCCTCAGCACAGCTCAGCTAGGTGTGCTGTGCCCATGCACATCTGCTGCCAGGGAGCTGGTGTGGGCTGGGCACTCAGCCTGCTGCCTGCCTCCCCAGAGACCCCGGGGCAAAGGGAGAGAGAAGCAGAGGTTAATCCTTCACAGGAGAGTGCTATGTTCAGCTCTTGAACATTTAACTCCAATGTGACATGGAGAAGTCCTCACCTGACGTGCACCCAGAACACACAGACCACATGGATTGTGATTATGTGATTGTACTTCTCCTCTCCTGGAGAAGTACATAATCACAGGGATAAACTGCAGGAAAAGGATTTTACTGGTCTTTGAAAACATCTCAGTGTTCTTGGAGCTGTGTGTTTTGTCAGACTTGCTAAGATCTTTAGTGGAGGAATGGGTAGGCAGTAAGATTAGGGTATTCACAAGGCTCCCAGCAGCTTCTGTCAAAATAAGCATTATTTTGTTAACAGAACAAGCTGTAATGCCTATGTATTGTATAGAAGCATCACTATATTTTCCTGGCATATAGCAACAGCTTTGGGATTAGAAAAGAGCATAATCATTTAATGACATATGAGTGAGTTACGATGAATAGGTTTTGTTTTCAAAAAAGCCTAAGTGATTTTTTAGTCTAAATTTACTTCTCTAGAGGCTTTGATACTAGAATGATGGAATCATTAGGGTTGGAAAGGACCTCCAAAATCATCAAGTCCAACCTTTGACCACACACCACCTTGTCAACTAAACCATGCCACCAAGTGCCACATCCAATTGTTTCCTGAACATTTCTGGTGACTCTACCACCTCCCTGGGCGGTCCATTGAAATCTTTAACAACCCTTTCTGTGAGTAAATTCCTCCTGATTTCCAACCTGAACCTCCCCTGGAGCAGCTTGAAGCTGCCTTCTCTCATGCTGTTGCTGGTTGCCTGGAGAAGAGGCCAACCCTGACCTTGCTACATGCTCCTTTCAGGCAGCTGTAGAGAGTGATAAGGTCTCCCTCGAGCCTCCTCTTCTCCAGGCTAAACAGCTCCAGCTCCCTCAGCTGCTCCTCATATGAATTACTCTCTGGATCCTAAAAAGAAATGTGAGGTTTCATTGGAAATCAGTGGTAGTTAGGCTCTAAAGCTACTTATATGCATTTAAAACTGTATTCAATGATTTGACAATAAACAATTTACAGATAAACTATTAATTCTGATTTTAAGATTATTCTTAAATGTCCCTAAATCTAATAAGATAGATAAGTTTATCATTGCACCTATAATTATCTTAATATATTTACATTAATATGCATTTTGAACGCCTGTTTTAGGCTGTTTCCAATGCTCTTAATAAAAAGTTCGATATGATCTGTGTACTGTCAGAATGAGCCCACACCGTGCACACCTACTTGTACATACACACCATTCCATTTCACTGACTGCTTTTACTGTTGTGTAAAAAAGCTGCTTTACTTTCTAGGAATCTGTTCTCATTCTTCACAGGAATGACCCCTTCCCCCTCCTAGAAAAATGGTGGAGCTGGTAACCCAGAGCTTGCTTGGGATGTGGCTATCTGTTAAAGGCCTTCCTTTAGGTCAGCTATGTAAAACTGTTTCTCACAGCCCTGGTTAATGCTTTAATCTTGGGGACCTTCTCAGGATCTTGTTCAAGCAACAGGAGCACAACTTCTGCAGTAGCTCCCTGATAACCAGCTCAGATTGCTGGTTTCCCAGGCCTGGACCCTACTTATTGTTTCCCCACCTGCAGAAATTACTTGGAGAGCAGTGCAGAGCTTTTCTTCAGAAATCTGAGAAGTTTTGTCCTCACCTCTGCAGCACTGTCGTATTTTTCCTCCCCATATCTTCATCTCATTTGGGAACATTGCTGAAGTCCAAGAGGGAAGAGATCTAACAGGTGTAACTGTAATACCAGAGGCCTCATGGCCAACATTTAGATGCTGCTGTTGCATTTGTGCTATGACTGCAGACCACAGCTAAGGCACAGCCAGTGTGATTGTTAAACCAGGGCTGCCTTGCTTGTGGAGCCCAATCTCATGCAAAAGCAAATGTTCCTTTCCACTTACAAAGGGTGGTCCTAGAATGTACTTCTGGGATTGCAAGACTGTAGGCACATGTCCTTTAGATCTCCAAACCAGTGGATAAGGTGCTTCTTAGACTGAAGGAAAACCTTTCTCTGTTCTGCTTGATTTTGAGCAAGGAACTGATTTCAGATCTGCCTCCTATGGAAATGTGCCAACCACAAAACTCCTGAATGTCTGCAATTAGCCTCTCAGTCTCTTCTGCAACAGCCCCACACACTGCAACAGGTATGTGAACACAAATCTGCCACTTCCAAGGTGAGTGCTTCAGGCTTTTGAGTGGGTCATTTTCATCCTTGAAATATTTCATGGCAATATGGGAAGAGATGCTCTAATTTAGAAAAGAAAAGATGCTATTTCAAATAAAATATGTTTGTCCTTAATGACTTTAAGATTGAAATAAGAAGAATTAATATTATGGCAATACAGTATTTGAATATTCCAATAATAGCTCTGTATGTTCTGAACTATTAACCACTTCCATGAAATATTGCAAAGACCCTGCATTTATAGACAAAGAAGTGGAATTAAAAATGTAATTCTAAATTACATTGTGGGGTTCTAAGTTAAAGGAAGTCAAACTCAATGACTTTTCAGACCTTTATTTTGTTAATAAGCAGAAAAAGCTTCTAAATATTTTTCATACCAACTGAAGCATTCAGAGTTCAGCAAGTCCAATGACCACAGGGAGCTATGCTTGTGAGCATCTTTTGCATATAAATGAATGGCTGGTGAGGAAATTTGACAGTAGTTAATATTTCAGTGATGTTTATAATTATTTTTGTTAGCATTCTGAGAGGAATTAGAAATACAATTAATTTTGCCTTTCTGCTGAAGGGTTAGTTCATCAAAATTAAGTGATGGAAGAGCTACCCAGCTCTCTGAAGCCATGCAACCATTCTCATTAGGGCTTCTTTCTTCCCTCCGTCAAGGTGGTTCTGCTTGATGTCTGGCTGTCATTGTGCATGTCTATCTGGAAGGCTGGCTTGCAAACATTTTATATTGACAGCATGTCAACCATTCTCAGGAAGATTTCTCTAAAAAACCTCTTCCACAGAGTTTTAAATGGGTTTAAACTGCTGGATAGAAATTCAAGGGTGGGGAAGAGTGGGAAGATACAGCTTTAAAAGTGATTGGCAACTGGCAATACCGGAGTGATCGAGTCTGGCTTTGCTGTACAACAGCTGAGATTTTTCTTGTGTACTAATAAATAATTTTTAGGGTATTGATGATGTAAATGAAGATAAGTTCAAGAGATGAAGTCTTGTCATAAAGTGTGTATGTGCTTTTACTGTGGTAGAATTCAGGAGCTAGAAACTCTGATAGTTACAGAAGATTTTGTAGCCCTTACTGCAAATTATAAACTTCAGTATAACTATTAGATGATAATGCAGATAAACTTATCTTTATATAAGGGAACACAGGAAACCAAACATATGGATTCTGAACTATATTGTTAAAGAAGAATCATTGAGGGTAATGTAAGATTGAGTTTGAGATTACTGAATCACAGTACTTCAGGCCCTGAACAAAATGATGTAACAGGAAGGAGAAACAAATATGTTTAAAACTGTGAGTAAATAGCCTGCTTAAGTAGGAAGAGATTATGTGATCTCAGCAAATATATTTCCAAAAGTGGTGACACCAGCCCATTGAAATCAAGGCTTGCCAATAGCATCTTGTTGGAATTCAAAGAGGAGAGCAAAGGGAAAAAAATGAAGAGTATAAGCCTGGAGATGAACAAATATAATCAGATGTACATTTTGTAGTGAATGGCCTGCAAAATGCCTGCTGGAAAATGGTAACACCATTGGAGTAAGTGCCATCAGTCATATAAAATGATTTCTTCACATCACCTTTTTCTGTTACCAAAGAGATTGATGACATCTATTCTGCCAGTCGCAGGCACAGACTAAGGTCTGCTGATGCAGAACAGAGGCCATAAGGCAAGTATATATATGTGTTTCTATTTTATTTTTCATCAGGACTAGATGCTGAATTTTCTATACTGACAGTACTCTTTTCTCATGAGTGACAGCTTTATCTTCTAGTATCAAGTGAAAGTGCTTTGAATTTTTGCATTATGCTGGATATGAATCAACCAATTTTGTGTTTCAAGAAAACCTTGCTTGGTGTTCACTGCAGATGTTTTAGTACCCAAGTTTTGTAAAGTTCTGCTTGGAAAAATCCTATATGCCTGTGTTTCCTTAGCATCAAGAAGGCACATGAACTTCCCTCAGAAGTTTCCTACTCATGCCAGCAGGTTCATTATAGTGTGGAATGAGATCTGCAAGGAGGTTACTGAATTTCACCCTGGCTATTGCAAGCTACACTCATATGAGACAAAAGAGTGGAGAGAATATGCAGGTTTGACAGTTTCCTTTGTCTTGCAGCTGTGAGACTTTGCCATAGGTTGTACCTGTTGTATGTGCTTGGAGTGTGCTTCCCACCCTGTCACTTATCCACAACCTTCAACTCCACTCTGAACTCCGGGACCTCCTTTGGGTTCTTACATGAGCTACAGCTTCTGTATGTGAAAGACATCTTGGGTATCTGAAAGCACAACCCTAAGGCATCCCAAAGCACAGGGAAAATGGGACTTTTTATCAAGAGGTAGAATGAGGACTGTTCAGTACCTCTCTGTACTTGTTTCGTACAGGAGAGCCCATAAAGAAGCCATGTGACAGTTTCATTACATTGAACCTCCTTTTTGCCTGAAAAAAATAATTTTGTTAGAAATTTAACTGGAAAATGGATTTATGACTTCTCCTTGGTATCTTCCTTGCATTAATTGGAAGCTGCTATATGGAATTCTTTGTGTTGAGGGTTTTGGGGTCTTCATTGCAGATGCTCTGTGCTTATCTTGCATGAGAAGTGGGCAATTTTTCTGGTACATTTTCTGAATTCTTTTAGTGAAAATACTAGAAATTTTGATAGTACTTTAGGCCTGGAATAAAGTCCATAAAAACGAGCTCTTTAGTTTTATATTACTGCTGAGTTTTTAGGTTCTATAGTTTTTCAGAAAACTTGGAAAGGACCTGTCCCCAAAAATCCCAACCTCCCTTCTACTAATTTATTATCCATGAGTAAATGGCTTCTGATTTCAGTGTCATGAGGGAACAAACTCTAGCAGGCTCAAGAGAAGCGGCACAGTGAACTTGCATCTATGAATGTGATCAGTGATTTTCTCTTGTAGCTGATGACCCTTTCTTTTTCCCTCTATGAAAAGACTAAATCAGAAGAGGGTAACAGGGAATTCAGAGGCTATTTGCAACACTTCTTTCCACTTTTTTCATCTTCTTGTTCATCACTTCTACATCCTAAATAATTTTTTTAAGGTGCCCTCAGCTGTTTGGCCTCTGAATCCGTGCAGGCACCAGTGGAGAAAAGCAAGAATCTGTTACATACTCGAAGGTGT
Source organism: Phylloscopus whistleri (assembly GCA_017589585.1). NCBI lineage: Eukaryota > Metazoa > Chordata > Aves > Passeriformes > Phylloscopidae > Phylloscopus > Phylloscopus whistleri. Next base: position 3,414,564 of record JADMLD010000094.1, read on the forward strand.
GATGTGGGAGAAGGCTGAAACTTTTTAAATGGTTGCTGTTTCTGAGCAGTAAGGGAACTATAATTTAAAATTTCTTAGGTGTTTTATAGATTCATAAAACTTCTTGAAAGCTATGCCTAAAATTTAGTTATTCCCAAGATGTTTTTGTCACACCTGAACACTTAAGGTAGATGAACACAATGCAGTCATCTGTGCATGCACAACATGCCTCATGTATTTATAATGCTTTTAAATACATAATAAATATTGCTATTTAAAAAGGGATTGTTTAATCAGGTCTTAACATTTTGGTTGGGATGTTTTTTGGCCTGGGGTTTGCTCTGAGCAGCCATTTCAAGCAGAAGAGCCATGTGCAACTTTTCAGGTTATTTTCTATTGAGTTTGCAATAAACTGGAACCTGCTGCAAAGTACTCTGGGGAAGAGTGACACAGCCTTATTGTTTTGAGTCTTCCCTCTATTTTATCATCTAATATTCACATACTATAATGCTTTGTGCTCTACTGGCTCAGAGCAAAGGCACCAAGTTAAGATTATTGCAGCTTTTGGGGTTTGCTAGGTGCCAGATGCATTAGCTGTGTGGGGAGAAAAAATTGCAGAGACATTTTCCATGGCTTCACAAAGAACATGCACGTTTGGCCTGCAATCCTAATGGTGCAAATGGTAGGCATTTGCCTTGCTCAATTTTCCAAGCCTGTTTACAGCTAGGATTCTGCCTCAGAGCAGCTGCCTTGTGGTTTCCACTTGACACCATGCTGACATTAGGTGTTTTTTTCTTTTTGAACATTCTCTAACTTTTCCAGCCTGAGAAGTAAGCAGCCTGCCAATCAGGCTTTGATGGTATCAAAGAGAGCATTGTGGAAAACTTGATTGCTTGCTCTCTATTGTCCACCCTTATCCTTTCCCCGAGAATTTTCTATTTTTGGTGGAATAACACCTTTTATTTGACCTTGTATGAAGTGCTTTGTTTTTGCTGGCCTTGCTCTGCATGCTGGTTCTTGAGTTCCACTTCTGTGGCACTGAATTCTTCACCAAGCAGACATTCCACAAAGAAAAAATATTTTTCTCAGAGTATGCAATTACATTCTGAGATGTCCAGAACTTGCTGAAATATTTAATGCTGTGTGTGAGCTATTTTTTCTGCACTGTTAAAACCTTTTCTGAAGGGATTGTGCTTAAAAAGTGTGTCATGGCCAAGGAAAACTCGGAAGTGTGAGTGATCCAGGTGGTGGGAGACAAGCACCATAAGAGAAGTGTTTAATAAGAAGATCTCAGGGTATTCTTGTTTCTGAAAAACAAACATAATATTGGTACTAAAATGACTTGATCCCACTCCTAGCACTGATAGCTCAGTTGCTTGAAACCTCTAAGTTTTCTTTACTATGAAATCATAAATGCTTTCTTAGAGCATCATGAATTAACATCCTCCTGCATTTCTCAGTTTAGTCTTCCTTCAGAAAGTTGATCAAACATTAATTTGACTACAGAAGTAAAGCAGCAACTGTGATATTGAAAATAAACTTGTCAGTTGCCTTTAAGTTTGAAACTGGAAAATAAATGAGCCTAGAACAAATTTATCTTTTACAAAGCTAAAACACTGATAACTTTTGATAGGAATAACAAACGATAAAGATTTTTTTGATAGGAGAAGAAATCTAATTTCTTCATTTTAATGAGTAACTCTTCCATGCATCCTTGGTCTGTTCAGTCTCATTTTTCATCTATTTCTGCCATGCTGTTTCTTTCTAAAAGCATTCTTTTGTCTTAGGAATCACCTTGAAGGAGCTTGTGGACCTACTAGCGAGCATTAAAAGCATGCTGGGAGAATTCTCATTTTTCAAGAATGTTCAAGGTGTTTTTCTGTGGCATGTAGTCTGTTAAGCTTTTTAGTTTAAGGACAAGGGTCAGCAATCTTCTGCCAAAATACCTGCAATCCATTTTGGTCTCAATTGCATCAGGTGTTGGCAGTTAAGCATGGGTTCTTGCTCAGGCCCCTGTAGCCAGAGTGAATTTTAGAATAGTGATATTCTTATAGCCTGAGGGTATTTCCAGTCTAGACAACTTCAAAAATTCCTCTGAAAAGACTTCAAAACTTAAGAAAACCAACCCCAACCTAAAAAACTGAGACATCCTGATAGTCTCATGTAGGTGTACCTGAATAGGGTAAGCAGAAAGAAAATAATGATATTAGGCTAACCCTAATGAAGGTTCAAAATTCATCTTTGTTTTCTTTTTCTTCATTATGGCATCAGATGGTATCAGATTATGGTATGGGACAGCAGCTGGACGATTATCTCTTAGAGAAATCAGGTGGCTCTTCAGCTTTCAGAAAACTGACAAATAGTGGTTTTGGGCACTCCTTTCCCATGCCCTTCTTGATGACAGTTGTAAAGCAGAAACTTTGCCAGATGTGCTAGGCTGTGCATGACTGCAGGATTTCCTCCTGCAAGTCATTGCCTGGTTGCTGTGGAAGGACGTGACTGAATGGCAGTGGTCTGCAATAGTTCTTGTCAATAACCCTTGATGAGTTGACTTTCCTCAGTGAAATCAAACAAAGGGGCCATTGGGGTTTCAAAGCGATGAGGGAGCACGGGCAGGGGGGCTTGATACTACTGACTGCTTAAAGCATTTCCTTTCCCTGCCTGAGGGGTTTGCTTTCCCCTGTAACAATGGCTTTCCTGGGTAGGCAAACCCTCATTCCCTGCCACAGACACGGCTGAGGTCTGGACTCATCTCACTGATGAGAACTGGGAATGGAAATAGAAGGCAGCTGCTTCTGCATGGGTGTTGATTTTTTTGAGTATTTCAGCTGTCTCTGAAAAGTGTTTTCTATACTCAGTACCTTAGCCTGTGCCTGCAAACTTTACCCCTTCCCACTCTTCCCTTCCTCCCGAGACTCTGATATAACACTGAAAATACCCCAAAAGTCCTGTCTCCTGGGCCTGCTGTGGGAACTCTTCCATCCTTTCATCTAATTGGATTTTTTATTATTTTGGGGAGGTGAAAAATGCTTTAACATTTAATGCTTTAAATGTGTTTAACTGCAAGTAGGTGAGCCTTTGTACTTACTTTCTGTTTGTTCATTGTCAGAGGTACTTCTGCCTTACCTTGTGACTGCTGTATCTTATCCTAATGGATATCGTGGTGTTGTGTATAGCCTGAAGCTCCTCTGTCTTGGCCATCATTAGCATCATTACAGTCCCTTTCTTTTGTAGCTATTTTATTGTTGCTGAAAAATGGAAGTGTGGGACAGTGGCTGAAAAGCCAGTTGCAATTCAGATCTCCTGATGAGTGTCTGACTTCAATTTCGTGTCTTAAAAAGAAAGTCATTGCAATCTTGTAGCAAAGTGATCTTCCCTGAATTGCACTGTAATCATCTTAACACAAAATCATAGTCCAGGTTCTCGGTACAGTCACAAACTCCTTTATAGGGTCCAGAAAGCAGAAGAGAGCTTGTTTTTAAAGTTTTTCAGCCATGCAGAACAACAAGGCAACTGATGAATAAAGTTCTGCTTTTCCTATTGGATCCTCTGTCCTCACAACAAAAACAAAACCCCCCACTTGTTCCTCTAAAATGAATCTGGAATAAAAGATGGAAATGATCTTTGATCTCAAAATTGTGAAGGGGCTTTGAAAGCTTGCATTAAAATCCCTGTTGTGTCTCTGACTTGACAGGCTGCAAAGGCAGCTCCCCAAGTCTTTTATATCAAAGTCTAAAAAAAGTAAATCATAAAGCCTTCCTTCCCTGCTCCAAAAAAGTGTTCAAACACACTGAGGGAATCAGTCCTAAAGTTTCATCAGTACAGCATTGAGCCTAACATGACTGGCTGTTTAATGTTAACAAAAGGTTACTAAGGTTTTAATTTTTAGAAGAAACGGAACTTCTCAAGGTCTTTTGAACCTTTTTTCTTTCCAGTTTTGTCAGAAAATGTCTTTCAAAGGGCTTGTGTCCATGTCTCCATAGAATAGAGCAGTATTTATTACACTTGCCTCTACAGGCCTCTAAAGTTCAACCTGGAAATCAGAGTCAGATTCAGAAGAAAGTTTACTTACCCCAGAATAACAAATAAGACAGTGAGATGGTGCATTTGCTGTACTGGCAAGCCAGTGCCTTGGGCTTTTGAGGCAGAAGAGAGGGCTGGATGTGGGTATTATTTTGACCTGGATACTTAGTTTTCAACTTGCTGTGCTGACGGAGGCAATCCTGATTGGATCCTGCTTCAGGACTCTCCACTTGGTCTGATGATGCCTGTTTGCCCTGAAAGGCAGTACATGGACCCAACCTGCTCTGATCTGGGGTGATGTTTTTAGAACTTCCTAATACAGGTAAGTGACTCGCAGTCACTTTTGTTTTTCTGCCTGGATGTCTGCTGTGGGTCTGTTTTCGTACAGCAGTATGGTGCTTCCCCTTCTCACCTGTTCCTTTAATCACACTCTAAACAAAATCTCCTTTTAAGGAGTCATACTAAGTTTAAGGAGTCATACTAAGTCATACTGAGTTTCATCCCTCCTTACAGTGTAAAGTTGGGAGTTTCTCTAGGCTTTAGATATATTAGTATCCTGGTTTCAGCTGGGATAGTTCTCTTCCTAGCAGCTGGTACAGTGCTGTGTTTGGGATTTTGTAAGAGAATATGCTGATAACACACTGATGGTTTAGTTGTTGCTAAGCAGGGCTTACCCCAAGTCAAGGACTTTCCAGTTTCCCAGACTCTGTTGGTGAGAAGGTGCACAGGAAACCAGGAGGAGGAATGGCCAGGACAGCTGACCTGAACCGGCCAGATGGATATTCCATACTGGTGTGTCATGCTCAGGGTATAAATTGGGGGGAGTTGACCAGGAGGGGACAATCCCTGCTCAGGATGCTGAGTGATTGTATTGGGGATCATCTGCCTGTCTTAGGTTTTATCCCTCTCTCTCTTTCTTTGTACTCTCCCTTTTCATTATTCTCCTCCTTCATTCTTCTTCTTCACTAAAGCACTCTTATCTTGGTCTGTGGTTCCTATCTCTTTCCAGCTCTCCTCCCCATCCCATCAGGGCTGGGGTGGAGAGCAAATGAGTGGCTGCATGGTATTTAGCTGCCAGCTGGGGATAAACCATGACAATTACATTCAGAGAGATAATTCTGGTTCCATGACAACACCAGCTTTTACAGTCTCAGAGGAACTGAGTGCATCAACCTGAGAAGGCAGCTGGGATGCTGCAGGAGGAGAATAACCCCAGGCAGGTGGCCTGTCCATCCCCACAGCTGCAAGGTGACACGTGCCAGCAGCCTGTGCGCCTTGCAGAGATCAGGGCTTGCTGCAGGTGCATTTATGCTGTTTTTGTGCCAGTTGCAAGCTCAGAAATGAGACTCCCAGATCTCACAGTGCTGCCCCAAATCATTCAGTTCCTTGGTATGAATGAAACTGTCTTCATTTTGGCAAAATTCTCTCTGCTTATTTCCTCAGTCAACAGCTTCACATTCAAGTGTCTCAGATATTTCACTGCCTAATCTATTTTCTTTTCTCCCCAGTGGTAAACAACTGTCAGGCTGATGCTGGGATGGTGCTGGTTACTTGCACATACTGATGGGCGGCTGCAGGGGAGAAGCTGTTCCCATTGGGGGTGAATCATGCCTGTGCCTGCATTCTCATGGAAGAAAGAGGCCAGAGGGGAGTGCAGCAGGAATGCAGCTCAGAAATGAAGTGTTGAAGACTCCCCTAACACTGAGCAGTCACTCTCTATACTGTGGGGTTGTTTTCTTTGCTGAATGGAGAGCAGCCAATGTACAGCTCAAAGTGCTGAAACATCTTTCTGCATTGGCACAAAAGACATCTTTTATTTCTGCTTCCTTTTCCCTTTCAGTTTCTCTTGAAGGCCACAGGTGTAAAGACCTGCTGGTTAGGACTGTCACGTGCAATTTTTTAAAATCTGGTTTATTGTTTTTCTTTCTTTGAAGGAAGACAATAGAAAACCCATGCAAAGAATGAGATTTTCATAAAGCCAGAATTGAACACTGTTACACTTTTGGAAGCTTGGGATACACAGAATGCCACACTTGAAATATAAGAGACAATGGCTACTGACTGAAAGAGGGTGTGCTTAGATAGGATATGAAGCACTTTGAGTGTGGTAAGATAGTGAAACAGGTTGCCCAGTGAAACTGTGGATTCCCCATTCCTGGAAATGTTCAAGGCCAGGTTGGATGGGGCTTTGAGCAACCGGATCTAATGGAAGGTGTCCCAGCCCATGGTAGGTGGGGTGGAACTAGAGGATCATTAGGTTTCTTCAAACCCAGACAATTCTGTGTTCTTTGAAATGCTGCAAGCCCATCTAAAATTTACTCTTGGTCCTCTACCTCTCTCTGACACACAGGCAAAACTTCATAGAACAAATATCACTAAAACTGTGTCCTTAGAAAACTTTGCTGTTTACATAAGCATGTTTTTAAAGACATGCTTCAGACAGTAATGAGAGGTTGCAGTGTGTCTCAGAACATAGAATAATTCTGTTTTAATTATACAAGGCAGTTCTTCATCACTGGGTGCTCAAAGAGAAGGGTAAAAGAAACTTCACGCTGTTATAATTAAAGGGAATATAAAATTAAAAAACACCTACCTCATCAGAAGTTTGATTTAATAGCAAGGGAAATATTTTTTTTATTAAAAAATTGAAAGAATGACGTACCAGAAATGAGACAATGGTATTCTGTAAAGAATTTACATGTGGGAGGTAATATGAATGGATGTCCCTGTGTTTTTAATGTTCATATGAATCGTGCTTTTCCCTTTCCGTTTGCTTTTCATGTCACTATATTACTTGCACTTTGTGGTCAAAAGGATCTGCTGTTGATTTACTTCAACAGCCAAGTCATAAATTACACTTAAGCTCCTGTGCAGTAGGGGAAAACTCACAGAAATTATGTCAAGTTTCTGTTCATTGCCTTTAGAATGTGACAGGAACAATTTATGCAAATAGTGCTTTTAGTCAGTTGAAATATTGCTGTTACTAATGTGTTTTCCTGTTTCTGCAGATAAAGCATTGGCTGTTCATGTGCAAAGTGCACTACTCTGTCTGTCCAACTTGTATAAAAAATATTAATCCTTCAGATTGCAAAGTAGAAATTGCTGTTAAAATACTTCTTAAACTGGATTGTTTTTTACTGTTTTGATTAGGTCTTATTCTTCATGTTCCAGTAAAAGCTTTCCCATTACTTTTAAGAATAACACTGACCTACATATGGTTCTGAACTTTGATTGGTATCATTGCATGCAGGTGTACAGGGATATTGAAGGACCAAATAACTTTTTTTTAAACTTAAAGCAAGTGAGCAGAACTTCTGGCAAGAAAAATGATACTGTTCTGTCTTCCAAGTTGTTTTTTACTATTCCTTTTTCTAGAAACATTTATAGGAACCTACAAACAACTGCAGAGTTGGGGATTTGCTTTGTCTGGTCTTGAATAGGTTGTTTCAGAAGAAATTTATCTCTCTGTCTGGAAGTTAAATTAGACTGTTTACAGAGCACTTGACTTTGTTTATTTTAAAGATAAATAAAACATTTCCTAAACAAACTTTGCACAACAGACCTTGTGGTAAAAATATTACCTGTGTGAAAATATATCTGCAGCTTAATTTCAGCCATCCAAAATTCTGTAGCACATTTCCTGCCCTCAAAATGATTTTGTCATCCTGTTCACCAAATAAAGCAGGCATCCTGAGGAGAACTCTATCATTTTACTCAAACACATAATTATGGTACCCAGAAGACCTGCCTGGAGACTATGTAGATCATCTCATTCTCTGTGTTTTTGATGTTGAATTATTGAATCCAAAAACCAGAATATTTTTGTTTGAGTTTTTACTGTTGCTTTTATTATCTTTAATTTTCATTCAACCTCCCCAAGGTTAGCTTGTCCCTCTGTTCCATCAAATAACTCTGGCACTCAGATAAGTGTCAAAATGTGGTGGGGATGACAGAGGGGCAGAGCACTTATACTTGACATTTTTCAGGTCTTTCTAGTAGGGGCAGGCTGACACAATTTCTTCTCCATCTAATATCCTCAGCTGAGGAAACTGGATACTGAAGTGTATTCACTGAAGGATTTGGGTTCCATCCTTCTTCCCCATCAGGCTGAGCATCATATACACAGAAAATGACTCCTGGCTTGGGTATATCAAAGCAGTAGCTGTGCACGTGCTTGGCATTCTGGAAAACCTTGTTTATAGTTCAAGTTGCCTGAAAACAAGAAAGATGTGCATTTTCTCCTACTGTTCCTTACATGATGATGGAAATAAAATAGATGAAAAAAAATTCCTCTCTTTCCCAGCACTTATTTTGTGGGGAAAAACTTTTTTTCAAAATTCTTGGGAAACCTTGGGCACTTTAGCTAAAGACAAATCAACCCAAAGTGAAAGCAAATGTTAGTTTAATTTTGTAATCTCCATACAATTGACAGAGAACACACATCCCTGTTTGAGGAATTCAGACTGGCACAATTACACTTTCTTACCAAAATGGCCTTTTTGCTGCTGGTAGAAAAAAAAACAAACCCAAGGAATGTAAATGAATCCAGGCTCAAATCAGTGTTTAAATTCTTCCAGGATAACTGTTTTAATTCAAAAGGTTGAAAGAGGTTTTGAAAAAAGGTATGACTTGATGTGTTTGTGTGTGACAAATGTAGCCTAATTGACCAAAATTTCCTATTAGAATCACAGAATAGTTTGAGTTGGAAGGGACCTTAAATTAAAGATCATCTGTTCCCAAACACCTTGACATGGGCAAGGGCACCTTTCACCACACCAGTTCTGTTGCTCAGAGATCCATCCAGCCTGGCATTAAACACCTCCAGGCATGGGAGGCAGAATAATCTTTGACCTTCTTCCAGAAAAATATTGGAAGTTAGGATGACGTGAGAGTTTTTCCCTCCCTGTAAATACCAACTGTGTGAATTGTTAGTAACGTGAAAGATCAGTCTGCATGTCTGGTACTCTTATTACTTTTAGGAGTGTTCCTGCATAGCAATTATTTTATTAATTGATTTACAAATGCTTTGCATTTTGGGACCTGTGTTTTGGGTGGCAGAGAAAATCAATTTGCTGGCAGCACACTGTCAAAGTTGATCTATTTTGTTACATTAACCTAAAAGACTACTCTAAATGAGCTGCCTGATGTTGCAGGCAGGTAGCCAAGAAGAGCTGGGAGCTTTTTGTGCACAAAAGGAGGAGACCCTGCAGGCTGTGAAGGACTGCAGGCTCTGTCCCTGGCCCCTGTGGTGAGTGGATGTTGTTGACTTCAGTAGCTCTAGAGCCTCCAAGGTAAAGTTTGCTTGAGGGTGGAGCTGATTGTACCAGGGAATGCCTGAGCAGGGAACCATCAATTCAGTGTGGTTCAAGGGTAAAATAAACTTCATTGGTAAGTGGTTTTATAATGGAATAAATCAAATCTCTTTGGCAGATATGAAGCTTATTCCAAGAAAATGCAATTGAATTTAAACAAACAGTAAAGGATTTACCTGCATGTGCATTCCCTTCCTCTTACATTGCTGTAGTGTGGTACAGGGCCACATTCTCTGGTGGCTTGGACCTTCCTCAAACAAAACGTGTGTAAAAGGGTGCATTAGAGCAGGAATGCATTTCATGAATTTGTTCTCTCAGCTGAACTTAGCTTGATTTTTAGACCAAAAAAATCTGAAATTAAAGATGGGTTAGTCGTTTCCTCTTGTTTTTTTCAGCCAGAGTTATTCTGTTATGCACCAGAATTCTCTCCCAGTGCTGATTTTAAATCGGATCAGAATACCTACAACTGTAGGATAACATTGTGGTGTCTAGGCACAATAGGCAGGGATAATGTCTCAGTACACCCCAAGATACTGGCTTGGTACAGAAGTGGTCTACAAAGTTAGATTTGCAGCATACAGGGAATTTTCCTAGGACTTAGTTTTCCTGGATTATAGCTCATCTTAATGTAAAAAATCAATATTAACTAATTTAGCATAGAGCTGGATCTGACAAACCCTGTCTGGAACAAAGTAAAAAGCAATGAAGAATCAGAGCAGGAGACTTCTGGATTTCATCTCCACTCTTTGATGTCCCTATCTCATCTTTTATATGTGGTTTTCCATAAATAATGGCATTGATATCTGGTGGTCTGCGTTTTAGGTGCTGAACTCCCTTTGCATACCCTGAAGGTGGTTGATAAGATTTTATCTAGGCTTGGTTTTTTGGATCTGAAATTTTGGCATGGCTGTGAATCTCAACAGTAGAATCTGTTGACATAATTCTGTAGCAAGAGATTTCATGCATTACATTGGTTTTCATTTTTTTTTTTCTTGTTAAGTTTACCAGCTTATGAGTTACTGGGATTTGGCAATGATTTGCATTGATGAGATGGACAGCAGAAAATGGATCTGATATGAGCAATAATTTTGGCTAGTAGGCAGGGTAGGGCTCTGATTAAAGGCTTAAGGCTTAAGGATGTGATTTACCCAGAATCTAATAATATCTTACTCTAAATATGGTGTTATTAACATTTTTCATTTTTATTTGAGAGACATGGAAATAATTGCATCTTTATGAAAAGTTAAACTTGTCTGTGTTTTCTCTTATCTTTCTGTCAAATTTTCTGTATTGTCTTAGTACACACATAGGGTTATTTTTTCCCCTGTGCTATTTTATTGTACAAATCATGCCCTTGTAAATTTTAATAATGATCATATGAATAAAGGAGTTACTTTACCATTAGCTTGGAGAAAAAATTATTTGGCCTTCATTTTAAGATTACAAGAGAATTAAGTGTGTGAAGGAAAATTACATAATACCACATTAATAAAGGAAGTTCTTAAAAGCCCAGACCCGCCCAATGCTGAACAGGAATGCAGTTAAGAAAAGGAACTGTACATGGGCATGAACTGCAAAGCTTATAATCAGCAGCTATCTAGTGACACAGGGTATTTTTGGATGGAGTGAGGTATTTCAAATTCTGCTTCTCTCTATAACCGAAATCTGGAAAACATCCTGCTTTATCTTTCCCAGTGGAAAGGTCACCACCACCAGACCATTCCCACCATCTCTCTGCTTAGCAATCAAGCTGAGGAACTCAGCCTGGGAAGTGTTGGCAGCCTGGCATAGTGCTGTGAAAGCTGTGACTTTGGAGTGGCATGTCTCACATTTTGGTGCTGTTGTGCTCAAAATCCTGACTGCTGGCAAAGGATAGTGTCATCTACGTAAAAGTAATCCAAGAATTTATTTATTTTACACACACACACACACACACACAGAGTCTTGGTTTTTAGCCCTTTTCTTGGGGTTATGCTCACCCTTCATGAACAGAATGTTGGTAGCTTCACCCAGGGGTTTGATGTGTGGAGGGCTGTTACAGCAGATCATATTTTCCTGGAGGAACATGGTGTTTGTGTTGGTGGTTTCCTCTCCCACAGCCAAACTCCACCTTGGGGAACAGTCTCCTTGTCCTCCTAGAAACAACCAAAGAAAGCAGAAAACTCACTAAGATAATCAAAATCACTGCTTATTTTGCATATTTGTTTCAAACTCTTAATCTGACAGCAAGGTTGCTGCCCCAGTTTGTCAGCTCTGTTAGAGACTATTGTGCCTACCAGACCCATAAATAGGTGTGGGAGAGTGGTGGGTCTTGTATCAGTCAGGCATTTGCCATGTTTCACATCTGGCTTATTAACAGCAGCTTCAGCTGATCAAGCTGGGGATTGAATTTGACAGACAGGGAAGCATCCTGCAGCTGTGCACTGTCTGCAGAGCCACTCTGCTCCCTGTGCTGCAGCTCCACAGGACTGAGGAGGATCTAATTAACGAGCTGAGCTCCCAGATTGCTGGGGCTTATCTGGCCATATCCGCATTCCCAATCCCTCCCCTCTTGAACGAAGGAGGGCTGAGAGAACCACCTTGGAGTTGCAGTTTTATATTTAGATGTTGTCTTCCTTATAGCCAGAGGGACTTCCAATTACAGATACATAAATTTGAGTGTACACGTACACAAACACACACACATATATGTATCTATAAAATCTCTCTTATTTTCTTTATGTGAAATGGACATTAATCTCAAAAACAAGGACTTTCACCAAAAATTATACTGGAGATGACCAAATTTTCAAAGACGTTCAGAGTGCCTAAGACTAATACTGGAAAACACTCAAACATGGTGATTGCTTTCATCCTACAGACATTGGTAGGGGTTGAATACATTTTCTATGAACGTAACTGTTAAAAAATATGACCAATCATATGAGTTGCTGAATCTGCACTCTACTTGGATCATTCCCACTGGCCACTATGGGTCATGCAGGCTTTGGCTATGCATCCCTGCTTGTTGTCTTTATGGACAATGGTTGCAGCCTGAGGGATTTTGCCACTGACACGATTTAAATTAATTTTGTCTTGTATATGCTAAGGATAACTGATGCACTGGGAGATTTTGGTGTGATCTAAAATCCCAAGCAAGTTATTTCTAAGGGTTGCAGCACACACTATAAGCAAACTGCGTGGTAGAGGCTCTAAAAGTGATATTAGAAACAGTTAAAATGCAAAATTCTTCATACAGGTTTTATTGAGTGGTATTTCAAGGGGTTTATAATTGCAGTTCTGACAGCTGTTGCTGAGATTAGCAGTAATCTTTCCTTCCTCTTTTGTGCATGACATACCAGTACAATCCTCATAAAGTCTATAATGCATTTGTTAAGTTTCTAAGTAAGGTAGCACAGTATAGATAATTAATTCAGGGAGAAACAAACATTTAACAATGTTTCCTTCCCTACTTAGAAAACCACATTTTCTCTGTGTAATACAACTTCATTGGCAAGAGGCACACCAGATACTGAATCCACTTATGAAGACAGTCCCTGTCCTTCAGGTTCAGTTGTGGTGGATATTTAAGCAGGAGTAATTAATTTTGACTAGCTACTGAAGCCTTTGTATTCAGAATCTTTAGATTGCTCGTATCATCTACGTATCAAGAATTGTTCCAAAAAATTCTTTTGCCATCAAATGTCTTTGTTGTTGTATATTTAAAAACATCTTTGTGAGGCCTTAAATTTCAGGATAAATTTCTCAACTTTATCTGCAGTCCTATGATAAAATAATTGAAATATAATTTTAAAATCTATGATGATACCCCTCCAACAGTGTTTTGACAAGGGAGCAAGTCTCCACAACCAGGTTGTTTTCTCACAGCTCTTGTTTACTGGAGAAAGTTATTTTGCAGTTAGCAAGAGTGTAATAATTTATTTTTTTGCTAAAAAATTATAATAACCAGTAAGCTAGTTGCTCTGATCTAATTTCTCTGATGATCACTGATAATGCACAAGGCATTTTCCCCATTTTCAAAGGAGAGCAAAGTCCCTCAAAGTGTGGATTCTCTCAGAGTTCAGGTGCACAGTCAGATAATTTGTTTTAACACACATTTTCATCATTGAAACTCAGGTCTAATGAAAGTTACATGCTCAGCCTCTCTTGGTATCTAAGTGAAAATTCCTCCAACTGTTTTTTTAGGGGGCATAATTATTGAATACTTAAAACTTAGTAAGGTACTTATTGTAAGGTACTCAAGAAACTTGTATTTGTTAATTTGGGGGTCATAATTGTTAAATCATTAAAGCTTAAGGAAATAATGTGATATTTTTAGGGAAAAGTTATAGTTGTCCTCCTGAAAAAATATGTCCATACCTAAGTGAATGTGAAAGCAATATCTGATTTAATTTCAGGTACCAACAGCACAAGCATCTTGCTCCTAATTACAGCTTTTCTGTATTAAGACCATATGCTATTTATACACTTTTTAAATACAGAATAGTCTGTTGGGAAAGCCTCTGTCTTTGGGATATGTAATGTGTTCAAGCCATACAAGAACACTCAGTCCTTGCAATGACCAGATGAAATTATTATTATAATAATCATTATGATAATGATTATCATCATTTTCATAATCATTACTATCACACAGTAATTGTATGAGGACTCCTGTTCCAAATAAGTGTAAGGGAAGTGAGTTCTCCAAGGCAACCAGGATGGTAATTAAAATGAGAATTCCTACCAACAATTGCTGCATCATGTGATTGCCTTGAGTCCTGTTCTGATGCACAGAGCTGTTCAGGGTGGTGCTGAATGGCTGTGAATAGGAGCTGCCAGCCCATATCTGAGTAATACTGTAACACACCCTATTGTCTCCTCTTCCAAGGACCTCATCAAACTGGCAGGTGTGGAATTGCAGAAATGTGTTTGAAAATACATATTTTCTGATGTTGATCAGAAAATTAGAAAGGATCAGCAAAAGATATCTAAAATAAGAGAGTAGTGCAAAGACGATCCTGAGAGAGGTGTTTTGCTGGTTGCTCTTCCCCCAATCTATCTTTACTCATCTGCCTGCTGAGACTCTCTTAAACAGATAGGACCCTATTAGTTCAAGAGTTACTCACCACAGAAATAAGGGGTGAGGTCTGTGAGAGCATCACAATATATTTTCCTTTCATCATAAAAAACCCCAAAATCTTTCCAACGAGATTCAAGGTTCTTCAGCATGGAGTCTGTTTTTCCAGTTTTTCTTTTCTTTGTTGTCATAACTTTTACAAAGAATATAAAGTTTATGTTTTCTTACGGGACAGAAGGAAGAATAGATTATCAATTCCTTCAAATTGAAATGTAAGATTTGCATTGTAAGGTAGGTTTTGTAGCAGTCTTCCATGAACATTTGTGCTTATATGTGTATAGACTGTTACCCAATAAAGGTGGTACAGCTTGGTGGAAATGGATGATATTCAGCACTGGAGGGGATGGTGCCCCTTCAGCTCTTCCTTTCACACCAATAACCTAGAGTCATCTAAATGGTACCAAAGAGTCCATACTTTTTTGACTGATGAAATGTGTAACATAGAGGATGTTTCTGTGAAATTGTTGGACTAGAAACAGTCATCTCATCTGTTTGTAGCATCAGAGAAGCAGCTGTAAGGAATAGTTTTATATTCTGGTTTTCATATATTTATTGGAAAAAAATATTCATATAATGGAAAAAGAAATAAGATGCATTGAAATAATTATTTGCTTGATTATGCTTAATATGTCATTAATATGCTTTCAGGGCCAAGCCTTTACCTAGATCTTCTGTTGTAGGAGAAGGGAATACGGGTGACCTTGCCCCTGATAAGTAAGAGCTGTGTTAATTACCCAATACAGCCTCGCCCCTCATGAGCAACAGCTATATCCAATAAAGATAAGTGTGAGAAAACGGAGTGGGTTGGCTGCTGAGGGGGAATCATGAAGGAGGAGGAGGAGGAGGAGGAGGATGATGATGATGATGATGATGATGATGATGATGATGATGATGATGATGATGATGATGATGATGATGATGATGGGGAGAGGAAATCACTGCTGTGAGGTCATTCTGGGTCTGCAGTTAGAGCCTGTTGTTGGAACCTGCAGTCACAGTCTAGCTGGGTAACAGCCTGCATTCAGAGTCTGCAAACCAATACATGCAGCCATGGCTTAGCAGGCAATAACCAGCAGTCAGAGGCTGCAAGGGGAACCTCCAGCAGGAGTTTGCTGCAGACAGTCAGTGAATGGTTGGAGTGAGGATGGTTGAGCTGTAAAGAGGAATAAACCTGGAACCTTTTTCATGCTGTGATAAACAAGAAGTCTGTGTCTCAGCTCATTTCTATTCTCTAACAAGAGGGCTGCTGCAACATTCTCTATGTCTGTTTCAGTCATTGAAATCTGCATCCACCAATAATGACATCTCCCAGCATTTGCATTCAAATCACAGTCTGGACAAAACAGATGTATGCAACCAGAGGAGTTCACAGGAGGTCACTTGTCTGCCCTTAGTATTCAAATATTAGCATTTTCAAGATGAGAGACTTTTACTGCACAGGTGTAACAGACACATAATTTAGTCTTTGTACTTTGTCTTGTATATTTATGACTGCTTTTATTATTGATCCAAGTTTACAAGCAAAAGCTGTACAAAGGGAAAATGTCTTAATGCTCAGTGAAGTGCTTTTTCTACGCAAAGCATCGACCAGGTAACAGGAAGGGAACATGCTATTTTTGAAACAAAGAAGCAGCAGAATTATCTATTTTAATATTGAATAGGTAGATCATCAAATCCTTCTTAATAGTCATAGAATCCTTCCTGGTAAGAGAGGCTTCAGGAAAATCTAAGTGCAAACAGTCTCACTGGAGCTTAATCTTTCAACAGGTCAAAGGAGAGTAAAGCAGATGCTGAATATAAAAAGGAAAATAATCTCCCTTCCTCAGTGTAACATCTGCTCCTTTTTATTTACCAGAGGCTGCTACACTGCTGCTTCCCACAGTTCATAAAATAAGCTAAATAGATCGAAAAAGTTCACTGCTATTTTTTTCAAATATATTTAATTTTATACAATTAAAACTGTATGTGAGTGACATGCTGAGAATGAATTTTGGAGGGCCTATTTACACAGAGCTTCAAATTTAAAAATTCCTATGTAAAACCTTGTTTGCAAAGATGAATGCGAGTGGTCAGCAGAAAAGCAGGTAAATAAGAACAGATAACACACAGCAGTTTAAAAGAAAACTTCTTGATGAACTCTTTGAATTAACTGTTTGTAGTGATGAGTCCATAAAATGGTGGTTTCTAAGGAATTTGTTCGTTGTCCAGGAAATCTTCACTAGTTGTAGATAACAAAACCTAGATGGGACTTGTGTAGTCACAATACTAAAGAGTGTGCACTTGTACTGTGTTAGGATAGCGGGGACCTCTGGAAAAGCTTTAGGTGGGAGGTTGCTATAGTTTTCCTTACTCATAGCATTGGAAGTGAAGGGAAATGAAAAGAGTGAGTTGAGCTGGGAAAACGGGGAATTCAGTAAAAAGTTACTGGATTACAGTGAAACTCTGAGATATGAAGAAACTCTAAATGCTGCTCCCATGCATTTTTCTACAAAAAAAAAGTTTGTAGATGTATATATATACTCATTGATAAACCTCCTAAGTATATAATAAATGATTAATTATTAATATATTGTTTACACATATTACTTATATCAAAATTATCTCATACTCTGTGTGTTTCTGTGAACATATGTTTTGCTATTTAAATGCCTGAAAGTGTAATTGAGGAATAACCTCCCCAGTTCATACAGCTTGAAGGAATTTGGGAGGTAAAGCAGGAAAACTAATGATATTCTTTCTGGCAAAGAAACATGAGACTTGATAAAAGCAAGAACTAGAGCTAATAACAAACATGCTTTTATTTATTGCTCAGTAACCTCCCGGGTTTATTGTACCCATAGATACAATATTTCTAGGGAAGCAGCAGCATTTTCCAGCCCCACCTGGTCTGTGCTCTAGTGTGTCAGGACAGAAAGCCTTCCTTTCCCCTTCTTCTTCCGCTTCCCCCTCTCCCAAACCATGGTAACAGAATTAAAATGAAATTAAACAGAGCTATAGCTCTCTTTAGCTATAGTATCTCAAAATACCAGTTGTATTTATAGGAAATGTGTACCTTCCTCCAGAAGGGTTCCTGTGGAAACAATGAACCCAATCTGGGCTAAAGTATTGATTCACTATATTTGATCCTATTAGAGAAAAACTCTGTTTGGGGAAAATGATACTCCCTGTTCATGAAATCATGATATACAATTCCTTCTTTTATGGCTTGCAAGTTCTCTCCCAGAAGTTTCCATTTCTTACTGAGATAGGATAATAAAATGGCCAGACACTGGACACTGATTCTTTACACTTTCCCCCCCCACCCCCAGCTGCATCTGATCATGGAATATCTCCTTGCTTTTTGTTATTAACCTGAAGTCAGAAAGGTGCATGTACAGCTGGTCAGACTGGGAATTAATCCATGAGTATGATGCTGGTTTGCCTTTTTTTTTTTTTTTTTTTTTAATATGTTGTCCGGATTCTTTGCACATGTATTTGTAGCTTTGTAGCCTATTGTATTAGTGACTACTTTTCCCAGTACTTTTCCATGGCCTTTCCCTAAGCAAAAAGACAAAACAAATTCCAGAGCTCCAAGCCCTGGGAGGTACAAGGCTTCGTGTTGTCCTGGTTCTTCCTGGGAACGAAGGCCAAGAATGACTCTTTGAGATACATTCTCATGGACAAAGCACAGCTAGTGCTGAAGGGGGGGCTCCAGAGAAGGGGCTTGACCTGGGAGGGAATTGCATTACCACTTGTCCTGCTAATTGGTACTTTTTATCAATTATGCTAATTTCCTAAAACCTGTAAAAATGTACTCATCCCTGTGGGGGTGGGCTTTTGTGGACATCTTTCCATAACTGCTTCTGAAGGCCTTCAAATAAAGATCCTCTTTCACATTACCTCCTTACTAAAATTATCTCAAGTTTCATTTCTAGGTTAGGAAAAAGGCAACAGTTAGCAACAATCTCTCTCAGTGTCACTTTCTGTTTTATGTGGCCTTTCTGTTGTCTTGTTCAAGATGGGAAGGAACGGGCTTATGCTAGAATATGGAAGAAAGTGCAAATATTGAGCTTCTTCCAGAGAAGGATTGCTGTTCAAGAAGCTGGCATGTGTGGAGAAGACCACTCAGCCTTCCCTTGAAACCTGGGACCTGCCAGACAGCTACTAACTGGTAAGCTGTAAGGAATCACTACAACTCAAAAGGGAACTGTTGACCTTAAATGACCTTTTTTTAAACTAACACTAGATGGATACGAGGTCTGTTGGAGACCAGTGATGACTAGATAAAATCATGAGAAGATGGTTGAATAGATATCCAACCAAATGCCAGACCAGTGATCATCCAGAAAAGCCCAAGTCATGGTGGATCAAGGCTGGGAAGGTTCCTTCAGTCAACCTCCACAACATGCCCAAGGGAGAGAAGCAGCTGACACTGACCCTGGAAAGTGAAGTTATCCTGAGTCAGAGTTAGTCATCTGTCACACACGACACAAAGAAATGACACCCACACATTGCAGTGTCCAAGGCAGAAAAGAGGAGGTTTATTTACAACTTCAACATTTATAGAATTCCAGCAGTGACTGTGGATTGGAGGAAGAAAATCTTCCTCTTCAACCACATTGGGCAACCCAACAGTCCATCAACAGTCTCCTCCTTATGAGAAGAATGTAAACATGCTTGGATGGTTACAATAACAAGAAAGGTTGTTTATGTAAAATCGTGTCTGACTCCATTACAAAAGGTAAACACAGAAGGCTAAAATAGAACTTGAGAAAACTTCTTAAAGAGACAGAGGAGAACAGCAAAAACCCAGACAACAGTCATCCACCATCACTGGCATGGGTACATTCTGCAGCCACCACCAGGGTGGTTGGCCCAGGCAGAACTTCCCAGGTGCTGCCCCATGGAGCTGATGGTGGCAGGAAAAGTGGTGGCTGTGTGCAGGCAGGCAGGTATCACTTGGTATTTGGATGGCTGTGCCATTTTTGCATTAGGTCACATAAAATTTTGTGTGGCAGAAGACCTCCCCTTCGTCTAGTCCGAAATTCCCCTGTGCAGTCTGTCCCTTCATAAGCAGGAGTCTGAAAAACATGCATCTGGGATGAATAATGCCTTTATTAAAGGAAATTTGGGTGGCATTTTGTGCTTTCCCACAGCTTAAAAGGGAGTATTCTTACCAGCAGTAAAAGGAAGCAAGCTCACTGATATCCTCTGGTGGCACACCAGACTTTTGTGTTTGACCAGGGCAGCTGATGCCCAGCATGGCCAAGAGCTGAGCCCCACCATGTGGCAAATGTGGTCCTTGTGCTACTCCAGTGTTGCCCCAGTGCTCCCTAGAGAAAACCACTGCAGTGCAGAATGGCTTGGGCCTGGGCAAGGACAGGAGGACACTTACTTCCACTCCAAATGGAGGCTGAGCAAGAAGTCCATTGTATGGGGAGAAGACTGCAGTAAGGTCTGTAGATCATCTGACATTCAGAATTTGATGCTCTGCTCAGTGCAGAATAGGTATTTGTGTGAAAAAGCACTTGCAAAATTGTTTGTCTTAAAGCAAGGGCATTTTATTTATTGAGAAGGTTCTATACAAGTTAATGTTTTTACAGTAACATTGATTTTTCTGGATTCCAGTTTAGATTCTCAGATAGAATAAATCACTTTCAGTTCTGAGGAGCTACCTATACTAAGGTTTCACTTTCCTTCAAATGAGCAACTTCAATTTACACTGGCTCTCAAACTGTCCTAAGAACTTACAAGTTATATATCAGTGATATATATCTCAGTGATATTAATATAAATTTAATTGAATGTTGTGCATGCTCTTATGAGTAAGGAGAATTATCTTGATTACCTTATTTCCTTCCTTTCAGCACTCTTCTGACTAGAAGTAAGCAGAAATAGTTCTGAGGATGTGATAGACCTATGTCTCAAATTGAACGTGGCCTTTAGTAACAATAAAGATGAAAGAAATGGATTATAATTAATTCTGCTCTGTGTGAGTGGATCTAGAGTTTTAGAAAGAAACCCTTAGAAACAGACAAAACCCATTTCAGCAAGAGGAATCTGCCTCTTGGGAGTTTACAGACCAGTATATTTAATATTTGGAAGGTTATCCATTATCACTGCTTTATTCACTCAAGTGCTGGATTAGAAAAGTGCTTCAACTGGAACTACTTTGTGATAAGGGACACTTCAACTTGGCATTTATGTTTGCAGTTCTACTCCAGTTTTTGGATATTGAGATCTCTCAAGGACTATTTAAATCAGAGTATAGTTTTTAGCTTTTCAGACAAAATCCTTCTTTGTTGAGCCTTTCTACTTGCACTTCTGGCTGGGAGGCTCTTCACCTATTGGTTAAAGGCATCTCTGAACTTCTCAGAAGTGCAGGCTTTACAAAGAAGGTGGGTGAAAGATTTTGAAACACTTTATTGTCAAGAACCCCTTCCATGTGTCCTCCTTATCACTCAAAGAACTTTGCTATTACTTAAATTTGGCTATGTGGCCTAAGAACATGCACTGAACTTAACTGTGTATTTATGTACAGATATGTGTAAGTATATCTTGGTTACGTAACTGCTTGAAGCTGTATCTGTGGGTGAGAAATAAACAATCAACTTGCCACAAGTAAACAACACCTTATCAAATATTCATGATGAATTCTAAGTGACACACTGTGCCCATCAGAATGAGAATGTTTAATTTACATTGACAGAGCTACAATAATGGAGACATACAACAGGGAATTAACCCAAATTTCCTTCTCTTCCAGAAGCCCATTTGAATAGTCACAGCCCAAAAAAGTACCCCAATACCCTGTGATCAGGCTGTTCAGGGGGGTGTTGAGAACTGGAGCTCCTGAAGGTGTTAAGGGCTGATGCTGCACAAAGCTCTGCTTGGCTTGGAGCAGATGGACTCACGATGGATTCAGGAGCCTGGATTAGCACTGTGGTTGCCTGCAGCCTGTCTTACCTGCTATGAACCCCTGTGCAAGATGTTGGACCCTGTTACAAGTCCCTGTGCAGGACATGGGGAAAAGCTGCTTTTTGTGGTCAGTTAAAAGCATTAACTTTATCTATTTTCTGAGGAGAAGGCAGAAAGATGCAGCAGAAATTCAAAATAAATTCACACAGACACAAGGTCTAAGCACCTCATTTATGTAACTGACCTGAGGTGACACAGCTGGAGTGACACCTGTAGTTTACATGATGGTTCCATGAGCTCTAAACACAGCTCGTTAATTTAAATACCCTTTGGTATCTGAATTGATGCATTAGATGTGTTATGGGAGTACTTTACATTCAAGGCTTCTGGAAGATGACAGAATGATAGTCCTAGACTGTGGAGTCTGCTAACTTAAAAAAGGTGCTGGAAGAAGCCAGCCAAGCTTCCTTTTTTATTTTTATCTATGTCTACATATCTATATGTATATGGACTTAAGTCAGAGCTGGAACATACAGATCTTTGGGAAATACTCTGCTGGCAAAATAATATCCGCAGGAGTGACAATATGCAAAAAACCTTTAAATCAGAGGAATAACCCAGTGCTACCAAGACAGATTAGAATTGCAGACAAAACACTCTAAAATAACATTTAAATTGAAAAAATGCAAATGGGAATGGAAAGGAGGTTGGAAAGTTCCCTATGAAGCATACACCTTGAAAAACATAATGCCAAAAAGTCTCAGTGTGACAGTGGGCAGTAGTTTAAGTATAGTTGGTGATATTCTTAACCCTTTTTGATCCTGTGATACTTGATTAAGACAAATCATAGAAACGCAGAGGAAAACCAGACAGGTTTCTGCTGGTCTAAAGGTACAGGAGAATTCTATCAGAGGACATAGGTGTTTTTTTCTACTTAACAGATCTGTAAATGCAGTACGTTTGACAGTTAAAAAAAATGCTTTTAGGAAACAGGAAGGAAGAAAGGACTAATTTGCAAGTAGAAACCATCTTCATTATTGCATGTTCAGCTAGACCAGAAGCTGGACTCGATGACCCTGAGGGGTCCCTTGCAACTCTGCAAATTATATAACTTTATGATTCTAAAACTTCATGGTATTAGCTTTATTTCATTAAAATTGGATTGGTACTTCTGAAGGTAAAAATGCAAATGCCATCTGTAGTTTGACTGCTTATGCACTGCATTGTCTGGAACAGCGTTTGATGATTATTTTAATTTAGGCTACAGCATGTTTTTAGCTTTCCCTGAGTCTCAGATGCTTGTAATGGCAACACAGATGTACAATTGGAGATATGAAATGCCTGCTTCAGAAAGAATGTCTTCTCTCTTTATAGACATTTTCTCCTGAGTCTTAGCAACCTGGGGTGCCTGGACAAAAAGCAGTTAATTGATATTTTTGCTCCAGGGAAGAAACATTTCCAGTGAACAGGAATTAGGCCAGAGATGCTGTGCTCATCAATTTGGCCCTTGGGATGTCTTGAACCAAACCCATTAGTTTCACTGTTATATGTGGGTGTAAATAAGAGTGGTAGACTGCTTACTGTTGCAGTAGCCCTCTTGTTAGAGGGTAGAAATGAGCTGAGACACAGACTTCTTGTTTACCACACCAAGAAAAGGGTCCTGGTTTATTTCTCTTTACAGCTCAGCCATCCTCACTCCAACCATTCACTGACTCTGGCTGCAGCAAGCTCCTGCTGGAGGTTTCCCTTGCAGCCCCTGACTGCTGGTTATTGCCTGCTAAGCCATGGCTGCATGTATTGGTTTGCAGACTCTGAATGCAGGCTGTTACCCAGCTAGACTGTGACTGCAGGTTCCAACAACAGGCTCTGACTGCAGACCCAGACTGACCTCACAGCAGTGATTTTCCCTCCCCAGGCTCCTCCTTCTTCATGATTCTCTTATTCCCTCTTCCTCGAGGGTCTTCCTCCTCCTTCATGATTCTCACCAGCTACCCCACTCCCTTTTCTCACACTTATTTTTATTGGCTATAGCTGTGACTCATCAGGGGCGAGGCTGTATTGGGTAATTAACACAGCTGTTACTTAACACATCAAGGTCACCTGTATTCCCTTCTCCTACAGTTTACCACCAAAAGAAAAAAATGTATGTTTAATCTCAAAAGAGCTGCATATGGTGAAGATTTGCATTGTTAGGTTTCTAAAATCAGAGCAGTGAAATATTACAGAGAATTATCCTGGCAGAAGAACTTTGTTGGGTGAATGGATTACTTCTTGATCAATTTTGCAACTAAAAGGGCAGTCGTTCAGATTAAATCCAGGTTCTACGCTAAAAAGAGAAAAACTTGAGTGGTACTGAAATAAACCAGTCCAAATCAGGAACTGCAGTGTTTTATTATAATAAGAACAGGGCAGGTCATTTAAGATGCTTGGATATACAAATTACATGGCAAGAGTGATGCTGAGTGAGAGATGCCACTCTATTCCAAGGAAGTTATCGTGCTTATAGCACCATGATACCAATTTGCTCTTTCAGATGAGAGAAGAAAAGCCTTGCAACTGAGCATCTGGAATGAGAGCTCTGCTTGACATGAAATTTTGACATGTACAGACAGAGCTACTGATTTATAAAGCCCTGAATTTGGCTTGCTTTATTTAAGAGGAATTGAAGCTATGTGTGGGCAAGCATGTTCCTTTCTCTGCTTTAGTCCACTATCCAGGTATCAATTTTGTGAGTTTTCTTCCCCTTGGGCTGACAGGGACCTTTAAAGGGAGTGTTGGTGTGGTGCACTGTCTGCTGAAGCTTGAGGACTGGTAAGATCATGGAGTTAAAAGCTTTTTTTGAAGGAAAGGTCTGGACATGAGCAGCAGTGCTCTCTAGAGCTGTGGTAGGTGTTAGCTTGGAAGGTTAGAATACCTAATAATGCCTAATCACAACTGACACATAGAAACTTACATTATCCAAGTTATGTTTACAAAGTTTGAACAAATTTATAGAATGTATAAACCATGTGTATGCACTATCATGGGAGCAGGCCTATCATCATTCTGTAGTCCTTTCAAAACTTATTAGGAGCAGAAAGTAGGTACTGCTCTGCTGTGAAATCAGGAGGTAGCCATGTGTTTCAACAGTAATTGACTGAAACAGTCACTGACCTCTTTAACCAGTGATCTGATGTATCCTGTGATGAATTCCTTTTGGGCAAACATAACTGTCATTCTTGTTGTGCTGTTGTTTATTCTGCTGTTGTATTTCACAGACAGCTGCAGATGCAAGCAAAACTATTTTCTTTTTCCTTTAATTTGCTGTGGAAAAATGGTAATTTAAAGACTAAAACACCAGCAGTAGAAACAGCCCAACTACTCCATAGGGTTCAGACTGATATCTCTTTCTATTCTGTTTCTCAGTAGTCTTTTATGATTGCTGATTTGTAATACTGGTCTCCCATGGATTATTGGTCACTTGTCTCTCTTTTTTGTCTGAATGTGTATTTTATTGTTTTAGAGCCATGAACACTTACATGGCCTGGCAAAATGTAAATAGTCTCATGTGAATAAACAAGCCTGTTTAGTTTGATTTTTTTCTCTTTTAGTGACATGTGGAAGGTGCAGCTACTCAGACAAACAAACTCGGTTAGGAAAAACCTCTCCACCAGAAAAGGCCTAGCATGGACAACAGTGCTGTGTTAATTTGTTGTTTATCAGACAGTTCCTCCGGCACTGCCAAACCCTAGAGACTGGTGGGATGGCTGGCCCAGAGGTTGGTGGTTAATGGGTTGTATTCTGCCTGGAGGCTGGTGAGAAGCAGAGCACCACAGGGGTCTGTCCTGGGACCTTTGTATCTTTGTCAATCACCAGGAGGATGCAACACTGCTCACTCATCAGATGAGCTGATGGCACCCCTTATCTGAAAGAGGTCAGTGAGGAAAATGAGTCACACCTACTTTCTTGGGAGCTTGCAGCTTTCAGAGGCTAGGAGAAAAATCCAACACAGAATATTTGTATATACTTCAGTTTACCTTTTCCTTATTTCATTTCATTTCATTTTTAATGCAGATCAAACTGGATTCCTTAGGATAATTATTAGAAATTTGTATTACTCTCTACATCTGGATATGTTTTCCAGTGTCTGGGTTTTCTAGTCTAATGGACTCTGATTTATGTGCTGTGTTTAGAATTATGCTTCCTAGATTAGCAAAGACTACGTACAGCCTACAAAGTGAATCTGACTTCTGTAAACTGTTTATAGGATGCTTTTAAAATAATAAAAATATTGTATATATGGTATTCACATACATAAAAGTCTGACCATCTCTCTAGTCCTAATTTTTTTTTTAGGAGAATTAATATTTATGCTCTTTCTATTATAACTCTCAGTCAACATTTCCCTTTAAAATGACAGGAAAAATTTTGCATTCTTATTACCTTATTGCTTGTCATCTGCCTCTCTCCAAACATATTTTGCACTTCCTCAAGCAGCAAGTGCAAAAGATGTGCCCAAATTTGTTAACAGAAAACGTACAAATCTCTTTTGCCTGTGTGAAATGTATTCTATGTCATAAAGATCAACTGATATGTTTAATTCATTCTGCAAGGTTTTAACCTGCTCATTTGACCTTTTTGATATACTATCAATAGCACTGGTGCTCAAATAATGAATTTTATGTGTTCTAAGCACCAAACTGATTTACAGACTTCACAGTGAGTTTAAAAAAGTGTCATGTTAGTCAAGTGGTACTGAAAGAGAACGCTGAAGTGTTATGGAGGGAAATTATAAATATTGCTTTTAGCAAATGTCAAAAATACTGAGGCAAATAGTTTGCAAGAAGATTGATGAAATGTTTCTCTCTTTTCTATAAAGTATAAAAAGAATTCTTCAGTGCCTTTTTATGAATCTTCATCTTATTTTCTCATATTTCTCGGGTATGCATGATGTGATGTATAGGTACGACTGATGTGTCTCAAAGTTTGGGCCTAATGTGAACTGATATTCAAATAGAGTAGGAAAGATGCAATAAAGTCTATGGAACTGTGTCTGTGGCAGGATTTTAGTGTTGGGGGGAGGGGGGTGGGAAGCAGGGACAGTCTCTCTGAGAAGAGCTAAGGAGCTGCTCCAGTGTCAATAAGTCTGTTCCAGTGAGATCCAACATGCATTCATCACATTCAGCCTAGAGCTGCACCCATAGCGGCTGTTACTTCTGAAAAAGATATTGAAGTAAGGGTAAAAAAATGCTGTGCAGCAACTCTGAGAGAGAAGTGAAAATATGTGAGAGATACAGCTCTGCAGACAGCAAGGTCCTGTAGGGGAGAACGGGTGGTGCTCCAGGTGCTGGAGCAGAGATCCCCCTGCAGCCTGTGGTGAAGGTCACGGTGAGGCAGGATGTCCCCCTGCAGCGCATGGAGGAGCACAGCAGAGCAGATATCCTTCCTGCAGTCCATGGAGGATCCTGTAATGCAGCAGGTGGATGTGTCTCCTGCAGATCATGGAGAGCCCATGCAGGAGCAGGCTCCTTGTAGGAACTGCAGCCTGTGGAGAGGAGCCCACACAGGAGC
This sequence comes from Phylloscopus whistleri, assembly GCA_017589585.1. Lineage (NCBI taxonomy): Eukaryota > Metazoa > Chordata > Aves > Passeriformes > Phylloscopidae > Phylloscopus > Phylloscopus whistleri. Next base: position 3,441,444 of record JADMLD010000094.1, read on the forward strand.
AGGTTTTCTGGCAGTAACTGCAGTCTGGACCACTTCATAAGTCATCTCCTTGTTCTTACCTCAAGCCACTAGCTGTTCCATGCTACTTTCTCCCCCTGTGCTGTTGAGGATGGGGAGTGAGGGAGCAGCTGGGTGAGGACCTGGCATTCAGCAATGATCAACTCAGCACAGATATACATGACATAAAGATGCTGTTTAAGAATCAGCTGGGGAAAAAAATCGACAAAAATTTCGAAAATAAACTTTATTTCAACAGGGCTCTGAAATGAGGAATTCCTGATCTGGGCATGGTTAGAATTGAGTGGATGTTGAATAGATGATGAACATATACATGATTTATTCACCTCTCTACCTAACTGTGGAGATAGGTAGTTGTGATAGTTGGTGAATTAGAGCCTACAATGAGAGGCCACAGGCTTTGTAGATTTATCAGTATCTCAAGATCAGAGTGAAGAGAGGTGTTGAAACACAGCCCATGCAACTTCTTTTCACTCGGCATTGAATTCGGATTTGAATTTATTTTACAATTGTCCAGTTGTGAGCAAATGAATGTTTGTAGCAAGATGCTATTTAATTCAACCTTAAGGTCTCATTGTGAGGTTGAGGAATATTGCTGCCTTTCCCTTAGCAAATGTGATGCCCAGCAGGATTTGTTTAACATTACAAAGAAATTTGTCTCCGAGATTAAACTGGAACCTGAACTCCCGCAGGATCCCACAGCTGCAATGATGATGTTGGGCTGCTCTTGGCACCAGCTCACCTCAATCATAATGAATAAAGCTATACTGATATTTTCACTACATCTCTCCCTGAATGTGTTCCCTGCATGAAGCAGAAGTCCTGAAGGTAATAACAAAACAGTTCATCTCTTTCAAAATCTCCATGGTAATACATATGCACAGGAGGGAGAGTTGCACAGATAAAGCCATGTCAAAACCAAGCAATCTTCCCTCTGCCGTTTTTGGCTCTTCTGTGCCCAGACTGGGGATCTTCTCACTCTGAAAATGTTGCATTTAAATAAGTAAATTTCAACCATGGCAATTAAAGATAAATAATAGTTCCTCAGTAATCTGAAAAACGCTGCTGGAATTAAACACAGCACAAAATAGTTTTTAAAAATTGCTTTTAAAAATTTAAGCAACTTACATTTTACAGCTTTACAATTGCATATTTCTGTTTATGTTTACATATACATACACACAGGCATGCACATGTATATACATGGACAATATTATGTGTTTTCCAATGTTATGAGAGACCATCTCAGATCAAAAATACTTTATCAAATATTTGTCCAGTAAATATTTTCTAAAAATTGTGTCTGTTTACTGATAACATTTAAAATAGATTTTTGATACCAGAATCAAGATTAAAAATGCTATAAAAATTCATAATAATTCAATAAGAATTAAGGATCTCTGAGATGAAACATTTTTTTTGGTGTTCATTACAAATATGGATGGACTTTACAAGATATATGAAGTCCTTCATGCTCTATGATTTTTTTTTCTCTGTTGTTTGGATTGGATGAGTCCTATGGTAAGGTTCTGTGACAAATATGACACCAGGTAATTGTTCAAACTGAAATTATTTGTATAGTATATAAATACTATAAAAACTTGATTTTTTTGTACATTTTAAAGGACAAGTTAATCTTCAATCTGGGCTTGATTTTTGAAATTTCAAGAATAAACAAAATGTTTGAAAACAGCTTGGCAGTTTTGGAAACATCTGTATAATGATAATAGCACTGACATAAGTACATGTTGTCCTGGACCAGCACTGGACCAATGTCTTACCTGTTTTATGGGAAGAAGTTGTGGTTGATAGAGTTCTGGTTTTTAGTGTAAACCACAAGATCATAACTGGCATCATAGGTGGTAAGGTGTAAAAGCATTGAAAAAATATCCAAACCCTCTTAAAATTCTTGTTCTCACTCTATGGATTTTTTTTTTTTTTTTGATATGTCAAAATTTGCAACACTGGTGGTTTCTGTAGCTTGGTCTTTGTGGTATATGAAAGTAAAAGTCACACTTATGTTCCCTGAGGTAGCACAGGGCTGAGGCAGTGCTCAGCCCTGGGCTGTGCTGGAAGGGGCCTTGCTGACCACAGCAAGGGAAAACATGCTCCAGCACATGAAGGTTTCAGCACACTAACTGCAGGAGAATGAAAGCTCCTGTTGGCATTACACACTAAAGTGGTCAAGATTTTGCAGCTCTTGTGTGTCTGAATATATCTATCCATTGTTTTTTCAATGCGAGTACAAAACATTTTTATTTTGAGTCCGAGTACAACCAGCTTAGTGCTGAAGAACAACGTGAGGCTTGTTGGTGCTGCAGACCTGTTGTTTACAAGGTTAAAAAACATAGCTGGGGAATATCAAAGGGAAAACATTTACTCAGTCTTGCCAAAGAACACTTCCCTGAAGCTCTTGTGGCTGCTTGAGAAATCATAGCCTCGTTTCCTCACACCCTTTCATTCTTAATAGGCTGAGGGAGTGGCAGAAGTGACAGGCTATGGCTGACAATTTTGGACACAATCAGACTGGATTTAGTGAGGCCAGGATATCAACCTGAGATCCTCTTACAAGGAAGAACACATCAGTTAGATAAAACATTTCATTAAAGCATATTAAAAGGTGCCTTGCCCTTGCCCTAGATAATGGCAGTGTATGGAAACAAACAAAGGGTTTATAATTATCCCTTTTATTTTCCTCAGAAATTCACTGTGGCAGAAAACCCAGGAGCTCGTAGGGTAAACCTTGATTGATGAAATAGCCTTTTGATGATATTTGAAAGCATGACTGTTGTGATTCAACAAAGCCACAGTTACAGTCATGTCAAAGAAATACTGGCTAAACTGAAGAAATGATATATACCCACTGCTGAAGGAGATCACAGGCTGATGAATCTCACTGTACAGAGTATGATGGTGTTACAGATGTCTCCAAAAACAGGTGGTAAAGTCTTTAGAATTATTGAAATACAGACAGGGCTAAGAGTTGGTCTAAAAAATGTTTATTTCTGATTAGAATGGAATACTAATAAAAAAAGCATAAAAACCTCCTAGTCTTATATAGGTGGTGCTGAGTCTTCAAGGTGCAGGTGGTTAGAAAACTGTCTTTTTATTTCTAAATCAATGTATACTGTATTGAGACACAGTAAATGTGAAAATCAATGATGCCACCCTTGCAGCACCCTGTGAATTACAGGAATATTCCAAATAAAATGAAAGTAAACAACTATGGAGATATTTTATATTTTTTAATCTCCTAGGGACAAAAATAATTTTTATTTAAAATTCTAATTTTTTTAGCACTGAAGTACTGACACAATGGACTTAAATTTTAGGTAAAAAGATGACATTTTAGGGAAAATAAACAGAAACAAGAAAGAAAACTCCATGCTGTTGAATAAGCATAAGAATGGAATTTAACCCAGTAATCCCAGTCATCTTTAGAAGGTCAGGAGACCTTTCTTCAATCTCTCTGGACAGAATATAATCCAAGCAGAACAGGATAAAAAATAGCTGTCTGTGAAACTCCAATAATTTTTTTATATCCCTGTAGGACTATAATCTCCTTAGAGCAGTGAAAATGTTCTGAACCTTTTGTATGTTTTACTGGAGTATAACATATACTGAATCAATGATGCATTTCTCAGGGGGGAGGATTTCAGGTTTCAATAATTTTTCCCTTTGTATTTAAGAATAACTTGAATATCAATCTAAAGAATGGCATTAGGGGAGTCTGCAGGCATGAAGTACTTGTCTAATTTAATGGCATAAGCCACTTGAACCATGTGGTTGTTGAAATTTGCTATTAAAATTTTAAAGGAAGCAAGGAATAAAACCTGCTTACACGGCTATAAACAAATTTATTTATCAAGACCTAATAGTGGTCCCAAAAGTTATGAGGCATTTTATTGACCTCCTAGCTACTGAAGTGTGGGTAAGTCAAGCATTCTTCAGAGAGCACTTCACTGGACATTTGGGTTTAGCAACGATGCATTCTTTTAGTCAAGTTAATGCCACTTACTCTGTGACTAGCCATGACTGTGATCTGTGCTTTTCTTCAAAGAGATTAGAGCTTGGACTGAATTAATCTCTGAAGGGCATCCTCAAGGTGAACTGTATGATTGGAGATACTCATAATTTGCTGTTTCAGATTTAAGCAAAATAACCCCCTGATGTAGTGGCTACTCTCAGCAAGAGGCCAGTCCAGCCTTCTTGGTGCCCACACCTGATGTGGTGAGTTTCTCTCACAGACTATAGGGGGAAGCTGGAGAACTAACTTTGAGCAGACAGCAAGAGCCCAGTGACCTGGAAGAGCCCCAGCCCTGCAGACGGGCTGCCTTTGGAGAATAAGGAATTCTCTTACTTTCTCTTTGAGGAATAAGAAATTTACAGCAGACATGGCCTACCACTGTGTGTAGGAAGACGGTTATAAAGGACCATAATTTTGGGTTGTGCTAAGCTTGCTGCTAACAAGCACTAATGGATGTAATGGATATGGAATAGCAACCTGGAGATGTTCAGAATGCTCCCATGAATGCAACTGGTCAAGCACTCAGTGCAGTGGCTGTCATGGCTATGGGTCCTGAAAAGGGGAATGACCATGGGCTGCAACCTGTCCTGAGACTCTACAGCACTCCTGCCTTTTAGGAGACAGGCATCAGCATTTATAACTCATTTGGACTAGAATTTAGGAATTACTTAATTCCCCTATGTCAGGGAAGAACTGTCTCAGTGACTTTGTGACTATGCTGTACAGAGTGTGCTAAGACAACATAATGAGCTTCCTTGCTGTTTGTGTAAGGACAGCAATATGGACAGTTGTGACTATTAAATGCTTCTCGTTGCATTTCTCTTTTAATAGAAAATTTACAATATGGAAGACAGGTTAGTACAAAGTAATTTTGGATGTTTCTGTCACATAAATGTCAGACAAAAAATCTCAAATATCAGAGAGATCTTGATGAAGAAGACTAAGAAAGCATTAGGATGAATTCATACTAGCTGGAAATGATATAGTGGAAAGGTGGGCTAGACAGAAGGAATGCTCCTTTCATTTATCTGGTTGGCTCTAATGTGTGTCTTACCACTAAGTGCAGCAAAAGAAGTTCGTGGGTAGAGATGAGTATTCTTCATTTTCCTGCTTCCGATCCAGTAATTAGGGCCATGATGTACCAGATACCAAAGGTCACATCTGCACATCTCACTACCAGTTTTGTTCTACCCACTTTAAGGCAGCATTATTCCCCACACCAGAACTATCTTTAGGCTGCTAGACTGGGCTGAATTTTCCTACTGCCCAACTCATGGGCATCTCACGGGAATCCCTGTTTTGAATCTCCTGAACTGTACTCCTGCTCCATGTGTGGACAAGTCAGCAGGATCCTGACCAGTGCTCGTCACAGCAAAGGGTTCTCTCTGGGATCCCCAGTTTCCTGGAAGCCCCAGGTGACCACATCTAGTAGGGCTGTGAGAAATTTCCAGGCCCTCCAATCCAGCTACTTGGATATTTCAATCCAGCTGGTTGGAACCAAGCAGATTTGTTTCCTCAGGATCGGATATATGTGATAAATTACTTTTCAGAATATTTTGTGAGTTTTATTTCCCCTGTTTTCTTTTGCATGCATTACCCTTTACAAAGAAAAATTTCAGTGCTAGTCAGTCATCATTCTTGAGGATTATTCCCTCTCCCCTGTGATTTAAGAATATCCCAAGATTTCTGCCTGCTTTTGAAATGAGTTTTGTAAAAAAAGCCAATCTATACTTATTTCCATAACTAGGAAAATTCTCTAGCTAATCTATTATGTTACTAATTACATTTTTATCAGTGCTGGACAAGGAAAAACAGTAACCTACTTTTGCCAAAATTATTTCTCTTGTTTGAATCCTCGTTTCCTGTTTCCTACTGATCTTGAAACAAACATTAATTTTAAAAACAAAGTATTTATTGTTTTTTATAAAGAATCTTTTGGAAGACTTTCAGAGATCTAGTAAATACAATGTATGATAAGTAGACCTAAAGTAAGTGCTGCCAATCCTATTAATTGTAGAAATACAAAGATGCAAAACTAATTTAGTAGGAAGGAAAAAACTTGAACTTATATTTTAGAAAACAAACCCATGATACTGATTACTTAGACTTTAGAAGAGGAGGCAAATATAAAATAATTGTTTAATTGAAAGCCATCAACATTATGCTGGTTTATGAAAACATGAAAAAGGCATGATCTTTCCTTAGGGTAGGTAATGTTTCCAATAGTTTGCTCCTCTTTTTCAATTTTAGCTTCAAATCGAGGTAAAACCAATGGTCTGATAATTGCATAGTTTTTAACATAGTCAAAATTGACGTTTTAAATGGGCTGTGACCGAGCTACTCATAAAATGGGTGCAAATGCAAATGGTTGCTGTATGGTAAATGGGTGCCAGAGACACAGCATACTTTGCTTATGATGTTCCGCTCCTTTCATGTCAGAAGAATGGCCACCAGCTTTAGCCCTTCCTTGTCAGCTTTTACTTAGGATGAAACAGCTTTGCACCCTCTAGGGTTCCAGTGCAACAGCACAGCCCTCCAACACTGGTGCCAAAAAGCTCTATTAAAAAATTAATTCACATTTCTCTCAGTCGTGTCTTCTCATCCTCATCCCAAGGCACTCCATACCAGTGGATACAGAGAGGGAAAAATAAGGTAATGAAGGTGCAGGAGCCTTTTGGGTTTTTTTTGGTCTGGGCACGTGTATGACTGAATTGCAGAAAATTTGTACTTACCAAAGCAGTAAGTCCAGGTGAAGAACAGGAGATACTTCCTGACTCTCCCCAAAACTGGGCCTTGTTGTCTTGTTAGTCAAAAGCCACATTTTCTGCTCCATCAATAGCAGCATTTCATGTTTTGTCTCTCCATGAGCAGTTGGGTGTCACAAATGGTGAATGTATCCTTGTGTGTGTGCAGTGACAACTTTGACTCATTTCTCCAAGCTTTGTCCATGTGAGTTAGTTTAGCCTGTAGCCAAAATAAAAAATTTTAACCTATCTCCTTGGTTTCCACATCCAGCATTTAAGCATAACCACCAACTTTGTAAATGTTAACCCAGCCAGTAGATAACTAGTAATACAACACACTTTTCAAAGTACAATAAGTTCTGCGAATTCAACTTCTTTCATTGGTAGCTAAAACATTAGTCCAAATAAGAAACTGACAGGGAAATGAGTATATTTCACCCCAGTAGCTTACTTTTACTTAAGTGATTTTTTTCCCCCGGAAATGTCCGTGTGGTAATCTTCTGTCTTTAAAATGGAGGAAGGGCTCCTCATTCTGCTTTGTCATCTATTTGAAATCACTTAGCTATGTGTCATAAACCATCATTTATTTCCAAACCACAGAGAACAAAAGTATTCTCATCACTTTACTTCCTGCTTCTGTTAAGCAATCTTTTTCCGGAAGAAAATAATGCATTTATTTCTGAACCTCTGGTGCTTTCCGTGCTTAATGCTAATTTTCTGCCTAGTTTTGACCTTTTCACCCTGAGTCAACAGCTCTGCTTCCTCATGAAATGTGCATTGGTTGTTCTTCAATTCCTTTGCCTTATTTCAATGTAGCTGCAATAGCTGAGGAGAGGAGATCCTTCTTTAGTAACCACAAATGGGGTTTGGGTACAGAAACTCCTCTCTTCCTGATAAATATTTCAATTTTTATGAATAATACCAGTGGTTTTCTTCCTTTCTTCTGGAAACTGATTTTTCTAAACAAGTTGTTGTTTACACTGATCTTTCCTGATTACAGATACAAGTGTTAATCTTATAAATCTTGGATAATAAATTTGATTTTTATTGATCAAGTAAGTTTTGTTATTAAACTAGACTTAGACAAGAAAAAAATTATGATTGTAGAATTATAGAATGGTTTGGGTTAGAAAGCATCCCTAAACATCACCTAGTGCAAACCTCTTGCTGTGTGTGGCAGGGACACCTTTTGCTAGACTATGTTGCTCAAAGCCCTCTCCAATCTGGCCTTGAACACTTCTAGCAATGGGGAATCCACAGCTTCTCTGGGCAACTTGTTCCAGTGTCTTACCACTCCCACCATAAGAAATTCCTTCCAGTTTAAACCTACTCTCAGTTTAAAACTGTTTGCCTTTATATCGTGTTTATAGGCTCTGGTGGAAAGTCTTTCTCTGCCTTTCTTATAAGCCCCCTTTAAGCATGGAAATGCCACAGTGAAATCTCCTTGGAGCCTTTTCTTCTCCAGACTGAACAACCCCAACCCTCTCAGACTTTCTTCATAAGACCAGTGTTCCAGTCCTCTGATCATTTTCTTGACCCTCCTTTGAACCTGTCCTAATGAGTACGTGTCTTGTAAAAAAAATAAATTATGGACTTGTTGTCACATTGAGTTATTTTTTGTCAATATTTTTCCTTGCAAGGGGTTCATCTTCAAAGTTTTTATTTTGCTCATTTTTTTTTCTTTTTTTTCTTTTCCTTATATATATCTAAAATAGATTAGACAGTCATTCATGGAAGATCATTCGTTCCTTCTGCTGTTGTTACAACCCAGAGCTCCAATGCATTCCACTATAGGGACTCATTTTTATGCATCACATTTATCCTGAAAGAGGAGAAATTTCTATGCATCTTTAAATTCTCTGAGGCTGGTTCCTACTTATAAAAACAGCTTTATTGGACTGGAGGGTGAGATAACAGTGTTTTCAGAATCCTATCTTCTTTTAAGCTCCAGCCTTGGGAAACTGGTCAGTTTTGAAGGTATGCCATGACTGACATGATATCTTGTGCTACATACAGGGTTCCTACAGTTCACTAGGTATCAAATTGCATCACTCATTTTTAGGCAAAATTAGGAAAACTAAATGTCGCCTGTATCCTTCTTTCTGTTTCTTTTAATGGCTTTTAAAATTATTAGCCAGTTTTAACCCAGTTTGTCAAAGGATTAATCAAAAGTACTTAATTCATGAGATGTGTTTAGTGAAGTTGAGTGATTGGATGGCAAAGAGAGGGCACCTGAGGTGCCCCATATGAGGCAGAGGATAAAGAAGAAGGTTTAAAAAAGGACAGGAATTATTCCAATACCTCTAGGACAGCTGATTTTTTTTTTAAAGCATTTATGAGTTCTTAAAGGTCTCCATGGTGATCACTGACCTGGCTCGCCTTAGATTAGCTGTTTGGGGCACAGTGGACTATTTTATTATTTATATCAGGAAAGTAGAAACCAGCACAATTGATGTACACATAATTCCTTCCAAACGAAGTACACTTAAAAATGTATTGTATGATGAAGTGTTTTATAAATTTGTGTTTTCCAAATGCCAAATGTTTTCAAAAGTGAGCACCACTTGTCCACTAGAAATAGTGCATTTTTGACAATCTCTTAGTGTCTCTAAGTCTGGATTGAGTGGTTCTCTGCAAATAGCATGCTGATTAACTTGAGAAACAGCATGTTCTTCTACATTTTTCTCTAGACAGTAAAAATGCAATCTCTGTGAAACATGCATAAACTAGATAGAATGTATATAAACTCGATAGATTGTGTATACACTAGGTAGACTATTATGTTGGTTTATAGGTTTGCATTCTAGAGTAGCCATGAAGATTGTGTTGGCATCATAGCAAAAGCAGTATTTGTTACTCGTATATTTTTTTCTAAAATTAAAAATGCCATTTCATATCCATCCTTGGTCCCCCTTCCAAATATTAAATACTTTATTTAATTATGTTCATAATCAAAACAAGGTTGAAAAATTGCTTTCATGATTGCTAAATTACTGTTATTTTTCTTAGACGCTTATTCATGGTAGTTTTATGTAGGTTTAATTAGAAGCACTCACATGACAGCATAACTGTCCTTTCAAGTAGGGTTTTTTTTTATTTATTATTTAACAGCAAAGAGGCAGTTCACCAAATTCCTCTTACAAAAGCATATGCAAGGTTTTCCACATAAGAACTAGATAGAAATCTGTTTAAAGATTTTTAGAGAAGGCAGGATATGCAGTTAGGAAGAATTCAGTGTAGAAAAAAAATTATTCTTTCATGTATCCAAAATTTCCTTTACTATGTTTTGTAAAACTCATAAACATTGTAAATGTCAGATACAGTCATGGTGAAGAAATCAATGCTTGTTATTCTGTAATTATTCTGGAAAATGCTCAGGATTTTTCCTCTATTTTTAGTTTCATTTTTATTATCTCAGATTTACAGCTAGTCCTCCTGGAAGTACCAAAGTGGTTTGTGAAACAGTGTCTCTTTTTTTCTTCTATAAATACGTTCATGGATCAAAGACTACAGGGTTTTGAAGGGAGAAGACTAGAAGGCAAAGGCAGAGAAATGGGGAATAAGCCTTCAACCCAGGGTGGATTTTCTGCTGTTTTGAGCACATCTTTGGTTTTTCTGATTCCAAAAAAGAGGTTATTTTCACAGTGGTGGAGGTGAAGGCAACAAATATTTATCAACTGATGGGTCTGCCTGAGTCTGCTCTCATGGCTCTAGAAGGTTCTAAATATCAGACTACAGAACAGCAGATAATAAAACAGCCTAACAAAAGGGGCAAAAATATGACCTCATCAGCTGCAGTGCTAAATACCTGCAGACATCAAACAGTGAAATTACAGAACTTCAAAGGATCTGGTTTTTTTCGAAGTCAAACTTCAATTTATTTGGGTGATTTACTTCAAAGCATTAAAAATATAAATAAACAAACTTAATAAATATGATTGTAAAGGGGGTTAATTTTCACATCCACCTTGTAATGAGGTGGAAAAAAAGTAATTTTATGGTATTTCCTATGGTCTTCTGAAGTAAAAAAGCAACATGGAGGAAAGCATGAACATAGTGATTGAATGTTGGAACCTTGGAAGATGCCCTGCTGAACATGGCTTGTAGAAGAAAAGGATGAGCAGTAAAATAAACTGTAAAATGGTAGTAGTAGTATTTCCCTGCACTAGTAATTCCCTGTAGTCTGACTTGCAGAGCCTTGAGTCTTGCATTTGCTGCAGGCCAGAAAAATCAAAGCTTCTTAATGTTACTGTTCTGTGGTTCTATTTTGGAAAAAATATGGGGAGATATCACTCAAATCCCTGCATTTTCATCTGCTTTTATTCTATGTCATTCAATGATTTGTGTGTTGATGGGAAATGTTATGGAAAAAAATGGTTAAGTGGAATAGGTAGAAAAAACTATTCAAATGTTCAGAATTATGTTTGCTGTCTCTGTTCAGAAGCTAAAAACTAATCACAGATTATTTTCTTAGACTGGACTCTCTCTACAGACCTTATTAAAAAGAAGTCTTTTTTCCATGTAGTTTCTACAGCTATTATGTCTTAGTCCAAAGGCAGAAGGCAAACAGCCATCTGCTTTTGTTTGTCTCTGCCTCTTTCTTTGTTGTCTCCTCAGCCTTATAATATTCCTCTTTGTCCTTTCCTTCTGTGTATTTTTTCTTTTCTTCTTTACCAATTTATCTCAAAATCAATAATCTAAAGGCTGAAAATTAGCATGAAGGAAAAATACAAGAAGATCTAGTATTAAAAGTTTGCCTAAAAACTGAAAAACAATGTCTCAAAGAGGTCAACATTTGATCAATTCCTCCTGCTGCAGCAGTAACTCAAAGGCTAATTTTAAACCCTCTGGGAATAGCCCTTCACTGGGGAATATGAGAAGCAGCAAGGGGAGACTTTCTTTGCTCATTGTAGGCGGAGGTCACTAATTTTCCTCCAGGGACTGATGATGATGCTTTTCTGATGGCTGCTGTGGGGCAATGCAGTTGGGGCCAAAATCTTGTGCTTGTTTTGCTGAACTTGGTGATTTGACAAAGTGGCTTAATCCCAACAACTACTTATAGCTATCTAAGCCATTGGGAACATTTCTCAAAGGAATCCTATTTTCTTAATCTTTATTCTGGTTTTCCACTTTTCAGTAGAAGTATATTTAGGACAGTGTAGGTTAAGGAAGCTTCTCAAATATTATTAATTCTGAAAGTGTTTTCCTTGTGAGTCTGTCTTTTTTGAGTTTGATGATTTTTTTTACTACCAACAATTTGACTTTACTTGAAAAGAGGAATGATAGTATTGGTAAAACTATACAACTCTCAGAAGGTGTTCAATATCATCTACCATTTTCTTTCTTTTCATATAACTGTATGCTGCTTAAATGAAAGTCTTGATGGATGTAGAACTATTTTTTTAATTGAGGAAGAGTGACTAAGCTCATCAGGATAGAAAAAAATTGGTACTTCAGAAGATAAAAAAGTCTAAATTTGAACCAGGGAAGCTGTCCTATTTTATCTCACATTGCATTTTCTAAATGTGTATGTCTGTATCTCACAATGCAAATACACATGTAGTAGAAATTAAGTTTGGCTCTCACAGTGAAGAGATCAGTAGTTATGTGTTCAGAATGTAGTTGCAGCAGATTTGATTGTAGGACATATGTCTTTCCTGTTGAGGGAAAAGTTCTGAAGAACAAAAGAAAAACTATTGTTAAAAAAAAAAAACAACATGAGAAAGGTTTAATACCTTCATTCTTTTTGAAAGGGGATGCTCATGTATAGAACATGAAGCAAAAATACACACATCTTCTATGGTAGAAGAATAGTTTGGAGTCAAGAGTCTAGTGGAATAAAATACTTCAGAGTCATTTCTGAAATCTGTTTTAATATTTAATAGAATTTTAAAGCCCCCAAAATTGAATTCTCCCCAAGAAGAGAAAATGATAACTTGGCAGATATATCTCATATATGTTTCTGAAGTCATATCTATGGTGGTTGCACCTATAGATAAATTGGTGTCGGAATTAAATGAATCATTGGAACAGGCTTCCAAGGATGTGGTAGAATCACCAGCCTGGGAAGTATTTAAAAAATGTGCAGATGTGGTTCTTAGGGACATGCTTTAATGATTGATCTGCTACTGTTAGGTTAATGGTTGAATTTAAAGATCTCAAAGGTCTTTTCCAGCCTTAATGATACCATGTTCTATGACTTTCCATCCTTTCTTATTTTTTCTTTTTCTTGTTTCTTGGTTGTATTGAAAAGATCATAATGCTGCACCACTTTGAAGGTCCATGTATCAATTCATACTTCTTAAGAGATCTTTTTCAAACCTCAGAGATGTAAAAAGCTTACCAAAATTATAAGATCGTGTGCAATTCATTTACCTTCTTGATAAATAATTATAATTCAAATTGTTTAAGTGGAGTGTACACCAAAAACCCATTTGTGCATCACTCTAAAGCAACACATGGTAATCACAGAGAGAAAACAGTAACTGTGAGCATGTATGGTACGTAGATTCAAAAATGTTGAACCTGGATCCTTTCTCAGAAGCAGCTTGTCTCCAGAAGGAATTATTAATCTGGAAATGGTGAAGCCTTACCCTTTTAATTGACAGAATCTGTAAAAGAACAATGTTCATGAACACAGTCTGCAAGATAATAAATAAAACTGGTGTTCAATTTGTTGAAATAAGTTGCTGCAGAAATGATGTCTATAGAAAACTCATAGGATTTAGACAAGGTTACTGTTTCACCTGATTATCACCATCTTATTGCCTTAGATATGCAGAAATAGCTGGGTTGCAAAAGTTAATCATTAAATATTTACTCTATTTCTTTATAATTTTTTCCCTAATACATATTTGTCTGGTAAAATATACTAAGCCATGGGGTAAACTAACAGCTATGGAGTTGGAATTGCAGGGAGAATGGGTGACCAGGACAACCAGCAGTTTGGATGGAGGGCTAACAAGTCAAGGCAAACCCCAGGCACAGAATACCAGTGTCAGCTCAAACACACCACGGGTCGTAGATTAATCACAGTGCCAAGGGACTGGAGGCTCTCTGAGCCAAACCACCCGCTGGTAATTGCACGGCAAAGGCTTAGCAGAGCTGAGTTACTAAGAAGGTTCCATGGCAACATCCCTGAAAGAAGACCTTCACCTAAAACCTGGTGTGCCTGCATGAAGCACTTCCAGGAGCAGTGGGACTGATTTTTATCGTGAGGTTTTGCTCAACAGCAGGGATGCCTAGAATTCTGAAGAGACCTCATTACTTTGTTGCCACGGACATTCAAAATAAGAGAAAATCTAATTATAGGAAGAGCTTATGTGCTTTTTCCCCCCATGACACCCATAGAAAACCAGGAATGTAACTCTTTGCAGCAGCCTTAGGATAATTCCATTTTTTTTTTTTCAGAGGTAACAAAGGTACAAGAGCAGGGGTATCAAATGGTTCATTCTTCTATTGTCCAGGCTACATATAAAATTTGGTGTCACTTCTGTAGAACAGCTCTTGTCTCTTTTATTCTCTTCAGTTCCTAGAAGCTGGCCCTATTTTTCAGTATTCCTCATAATGGAGGGAAAGTTAATTGTCAGAGGTATCCTTCATTGTAATGAAAAATATAAAGAAGAACACCTCATCGTGATCCTTTGCACTCAGTGGACCTGCCTATATAAGCCAGAGCCTCATTTTCTTAGAACAAGGATTCATCCCCGAAAATGTCTAAGGTGATCTCTGAAACTCCCTTCTGAGATGAAATGTAGCCTGTGCTTTCTGAAACAATACTGTGTGGGCCACTGATAGGCAGCATGAGAAGGATTCAGCATTTTCAATTCTGAAATAAATATTTTAATCCTGTTACACTCACATCATTATTCCAGAACAGTAGGGCATAATTTTCCTTGAATAAGTTTTTCTTTATGACTTTTAGCCTCTTTCGTAGCAATTTAGTATCATAATTAGTAAACTTATCTTGATAGAGGATCCATAATTTTGTCTGAATTTATTGCTGACTAGCTGAAAAAGCAAATCTTATCTAAATAATTTTTGACGCTTTCCTAACTCTTCATTAATTTAAGAAGTATATCAAGCATTCTACAAGTATCATGTGAATTTAAAGTATACAACACCCTAAAACACTTGGGAAAATCAAGGTAAAAATAAATCAAAATCAACAGTCAAAAGTTCAGACTTGAATGACCTAAGTAAGATGCTCAGATTCACACCAAAAGTATAGTGAGATTATTTTATCATTTACATTGAAACCTGTAAGTTTTATTACTAGAATATACAGGTTAAATTGCTATTGGAAATTTAAATATGAATATTCTGGATGAAATGAAAAACATTACCGGTGTAACAGGCTCATTTGGTCATCATGTGGGAGATCAAGGCAGTTATAGTATCTGATTTGGAGCAAGGAGGTGAGTCTGGGCTTTCCACAGGTCTAGCAAGAGTTTTGGTTAATAGACTAGAGAAGTAATCTTTGGGCTGGCTCCAGGGGAAAAGGCTAAAGCCTAAAAGTGCCATTTGCCAGCCTCAGCTGCTGGAGCTCCTTCTCTCTCAATCTCCCTGTAAATGTGTATGCATCCATTTTCCATCTTTGGTAGTAAAAGTGTGCCACTGAAATAAATGGCTATTTTGTTCAGGAATGAGGTATTTGCAGATCTTAGAACCATACAATACTTTGATTTGAAGAGTTTTAAAGGCCATCTAGTCCAACCCCCTGTGATGAGCAGGGACATTCTGAACTAGATCAGAGCACTCAAAGCCTCGTCCAACCTGACCTTGAATGTTTTCAGGGATGGGGAATTCATCATGTCTCAGGGCAACCTGTATTTTTCAGGCTTGTTGAAAACCTGCAATACAAGACAGAATTTTGTCAGCTGATCAGAGGACAGTCTCAGAGAATTTGTCTGGTTTTTTAGTGGTGCACCTTATAAACTGTTTGCATTCTGATAAATTTTAGGCATAACATTGGTTTTAAATATGAAGCAGATTTTCTTAAAAACTGTAAATCTGCATGAGAAACTGTCAGCTGAGTTCAGTTCTTCTAAGGTGAATATTTTCTAGGAGAGTTTCTGTCTGTAGAATGAAAATAAAACCATGAGTTACATGCCAGGAATGTGACATATGCATGTCTTGTATTTTTTAAAGCTAATCAGTGATTTTTTTTTTTTAATAGGAATGAAACACTTTTATTAAGCATCTTTAAAGCATTGTCCTTTGACAGTCTTCATGGACAAGCCCCAGATTATTTCACTTTCTTTAACAGCCATCTGTGTAAGATGCCTGACTGGCCAACTCTCCCCACTGGTAGAAAGCAGCAGTTTCTGTCACTGTGTGACAAGTATGTACAAAAGCAAGTATGAACTCTCAGGCAGTAAAGACACTTGTGTCTTCACTTTAGTCATGCTATTAAAACAGTGAAAATAAAGCCATTGGGCAATAAAATACTTCCTTTTCTTGAGATTTCAAAGGATCTTTGCATTTAATAAAAAAGATCCTTTGGTATGTAGAGAGATTACCAACCTAAAGCGTTTAGTAATTTTTTTTCACCACAATTGAAAGTATTTTGGAAAACTAGCTGGTATGAGATTCTAGTTTATTAAAATAAAGAGGGACTGCCATGGTGCCATTTACTTTACGAACATGCTGATAATTTGTAATAATAGGCAGTTATACTATCAGTAAAAGAGGTGAAATCAGAAAAAAGGTCAAAACAAACCAGCCATAGAGCATACTTCAGTGTAATGATTAAGTCTGTAATGATTAAGTCTTTGATGATTTTCTTTGCTCTCCTTCCAAACTAATATTTCTCACTTGATGTTTCTTCTTGATGCCACTTGGTTGCACTGACGCCTAGTCAACATTTTCTTCTTCTGTAAGTTTTGTTCAGCTTGGGCTGCTCTTGTAATTTTCTCTTATACTTCTAAAGATTTTCTTTTCCTTCCCCTCCTCCTCGTCTTTTAGAAATTAAATTTTTAGCCTGATATTTTTATTCCATGAGCAGCATCATTGTATTTAGTCATGCTACACACAGCAAGTAATGACAACAAAATTTGACTTAGTATTTTATGCATCCCACTAAGTACCTTTCTAAGTGGAGCCTGAGTTTTCCAGCTTTACACTCAGCTCAGCTTTAAGCAGTTGACAAATTGATCCCAGGGTAATTTTCTTCATGCATTACTTATTTAAACAAATGGCTCAAAAGGATCACTTATTTATGCTGACAAACACTGGCAAGAGTTTTCAGATTCATTTTCACACTTTGTAATCTATGGTGTAGTTAACATCAAACAAGCCTACGGCCGTTTGTCCTCTTTGTGACATTTATACATGAGCTTAAATTTTGTTTTCTATTTTATCAAACATGCTGAAAATTACTGCAAAAGGCTTAAAATATGTACCTTGCTATTGCTTGACACTGCTAAGTAGTTGTGAGCATGGCTGCTCACAGCCTGGACAAATCTAATCTTTGCTGAGTAAAACCTGGCTGGATGGCTGGGCCCAGAGCAGAGGTAAATGGAGTTACATTCAGTTGGTGGCTGGTCACTGCTGGTGTTCCCCAGAGCTTAGTCTTGGGAACATTCCTGTTTAATACATTGAGTCCACCCTCTGTCAGTTTGCAGCTGACACCAAAGTAGAGAGGAGGGTTGATCTGCTGGAGGGCAGGAAACTCTGCAGAGGGATCTGGACAGGATGGATCCATGAGGCCAGTTGCCTGAGGTTCAAGAAAGTGAAGTGCTGGATTCTGCACTTGGGTCACAGCAGCCTCAGGCAGTGCTAAAGGCTTGGGGACAAGTGCCTGGGAAGCTGCCCAGCAGAAAATGACCTGGGGATGCTGGTTGACAGCCAGCTGAACATGAGCCAGTCTGTGGCCAGGTGGCCAAGAAGGCCAAAGGCAGGAGACCTTATCATGCCCTACTTCTACCCAAAATGGGATTATAGTCAGGTGGGAGTGTTACCTGGGAGTATCTTCTCCCAGGTAACAAATGCAGAACCCAAGGAAATGTCCTCAAGCTGCACAAGGGGAGGTTTAGATTGGATATTGGGAAAATTTTCTAAAAGGTTATCAAACACTGGAACAGACTGCACAGAGAAGCAGTGGGGTCACTATCCCTGGAAGTATTTATAAGACCGTGTAGATGTGGCACCTGGGGACGTGGTTTAATGGTAGGCTTGGCAAAGCTGGGTTAACTGTTGGAATACATTATCTTACAGGTCTTTCCCATCCTTAATGAAGCCTTTTGTGATTCTATGAAATATAACCAGGCAGAGTAGGGGGAAAGACAGCTGTGAAGGGCCGCCTCAGCCCCACTGCCAGAACCCCCACTGGGGTTCATCCCCCTCTCATGAACAGTCCACGTGTTCTTTCTGGGTGTGCTCTGGCTAAATGGGCTTTCTGGGCAGTTTGACAACTTCTGGGCTTCACCTGACCCTTGAGTTAGAGTTTGAACTTGCTAGTTTTTACCCTTTGTTCAGTGTGATTTAAATAAGCCCAAATTACTTCAAGTAATTGAGGGTTTATTTTGTGAGCTTTACTGGTACACGTTTAAGTAAGGTCACTCCTCCTACACTGAGGAAAACTGTGGCAGTCCATACCTTGTTTTACTTGAAACTCCCCACCCTTAGCATCACTATTACTGCACTGTTCTGCAGCTCCAGGTTCTCTATAGTGTTCAGTGAGTGACTAATAGGACTTGATTAGCTGCGAAAAGGGAAGGGGGAACGACTAAGTGGAGTTTAGACTTCTCCATTCCATCTTGGAGTCAGCAGCCACTCTGTCCCAGAGCCAGCAGAGAATGGTTTAGTCAGCTGGTCCAGGCAGAACTCTTATTCAAAGAGTTAAAATCATCCCTCTTTCATCATAACACTTATCTTTAAGCCATTAATGTATGAATGAAGGTGCAAAAAACAGGAGGCAGAGGAGGTGGGACAGGCAAGGTTTAGGGGCTCTATGAAAAATTCACTTTTCTCTAGTTTCAGCTACATAATTTTTCACTCTTGCTTCTGCCAGGCACTAGAATAAGTCAACAAACAATTCTAAGTATGAAGCAAAGAAGATTAAGATTTAGGTATCATTGGCATATAATCAACAGAGTTCTTACCCTTCCTGGAAATGAATCATCCTTCTTTTCTTTTTAAAAAGGTAAAGAGAAGACTCTGCAGGATCTTTGGGGAAAAGTCAGTACTTATCCCACACAATCCACTGGGATCATCCTAAAAAGAAACGACCAGGGTAATCTCAAAGTGGCTTTTATTTATTTCCATAAAACTTTTGAATAGCATGATCATCATCTCCTGCCTCAGAACCAAAGTTGGGTGGAAGTTCCCCATTCCTCCCCGGAATGGTGTAACCACTTACCAGCAGGACTGTGCTTCCACATGCTGGGAAGCCAACTTGCCGTGAAAGATGATTAACTGATAATGCCCACAGGAGATGTAGTTGTAAATAATAATTGGAGAGACATAATTGTTTTCCCCTGACATTATTTCTTTTTGTTTGGTTGGTTTGTGTGATTTTTTGTTTGTTTGTTTGTTTGTTTAGTTGGATTTTTTTGTTTAAAAAATCTGCAGGAGATGAGCTGGTCTGTAGATCAGATATCTGTATCCTTATACAGATATCTGAAGAGTATCACAATTTTCTCTTTTAAAGAGAAGTCTTAGAAGTTGTTCTATAGCTCACACTTATCTGCTTTAAGCACCCTTTTGTTTCTTCTGGCGTCACAACTTTAGCCTGTTCCAAAAAAGTGAGAAATTATAAAATTTCCAGCTAAGGATCTTGATGAAAAGAAATGCAGGGTTGTCATGGGTTAAAGCCGTTTGGTTTTAGTTAGGACCTTTGAATTCCTTTAGAAAGGACAGATCTATCAGGAGCCAGTTCTCGGCTATTGGCATGTGGTTTGACCACTGAGAAAACAGAATGCGACTTTTGGTAATACCCATATAAAGCTGAGAATGTGTGGGAGCCTCCCTTTTTTCTCTGGGTGAGCCACCAGGTAACTTCGTGTGGCAGCCGGGGCAGGCCAGGCCCCACTGCCCCTGGGCGGCCGGGCCCGGCCGGGCCTCCGGGAGCCGCTGCCCCGTGGGGGAGCGGCCCAGCCGGCTGAGCCCCTTTTTCCTCGGCTGCCATCTGGGGATAGGGGAGGAAAAGCCTCGGCAGCTGCTCGCTCCCCGGACAGGGCCGGGAGAAGATGTTCCCTCCCCCCTTCCCGGGCCCCTGGGAGCACCCCCGAGCTAAGCCACCCCAGATGAGACCAAGGGTGGCAGGGGAAAGACATCCATCAGTCTGTGTAACTGCTGAGATCCTGGCTGCTGTTCCTGAGCCTTCCCCACCGGCATGGCTTTGGGATCTTTGCAGCTCCCACCGGCAGGGACCACATAACCACCCCAGGCCTGGGCAACTTTAACTCTTTCTTGCCAGCAGATGGAACTCCCAGAGCGCTGGCCCTTCCCGGAGTGAGGACAGACAAAGTGATTGAACCATAAAGAGACACAACATGAAACTGAAGTCAGTGAAGAGAGAGTGAAAAGACTGTTTGGGGCAAAGGAGGAGAGTGACCTAATTTGGCTGGACATCTCTAGTAAACTATGGAGAATGGACCATTTTTCCTGTAACATATGAATGCTGTTTGGGGGAGATGTAAGGTTCTAGTTAAAAGTGATATGAAGCTCTTTGCTCCTGAGGAAAAGGAGACCTTTAGTTTTTGAGATGAAGATGATTTTGGAAATAGAAGGAGAATCTTTGTGTTATACTAGAGAAGGCATCCTTAAAGAGTACCCCTAATAAGCAGATATAGCCCATGTGCAGTGTTGGAAAAGCTGCTAAAGGGTAAGATTTCACAATTTGCAGAAGTTCCTTTCAGGTCATTGCAGATGTGTAGCATAGGAGCCACCAGAGGATTGTTCCTCTTGTGGCGATGTCTCTATAAGACTCAGAGAGACTCCTTTCCTAAAAGAACTGATAAAAGATTATTTTTAAGTAGTAAAAGTTTTGTCTTTTTATGTTGTATGGAAAAGTGAACACTTGTGAGAGAAGGGAAGGATGTTTTGAAAGTTTCATATTTTTTTCCCTGTTTTTCTTATTTTCATTCTTTTAGTGTGAGTGAATAAACTATCTTTGTAATTTTAAGCTAAGCCTGTTTTGCTTTTTGTGTTCTCCTAGTCATATCTAAAAATAGTAAACACTGAAACCATCACATAATTGGTGCATTCACCGGGAAAGATAAAAATTAGCAAACGTGAAACCATTACAAGGGTGATGCCTTAAGTTTTAGCTTTCGTATTTTTTAGATTCTGTACTGCCTTGGTGTGTGACTCTGAACTTCATATAAAGTGTTAGCAAGTTCTCTCCACAGGGTAGTCGGACAAAACCATCCTTTTCCAGTCTGGGAACCAAGGATACTGTTGCAGCTTCAGGGCCCAAAAAGTGTAAACAACAGCAAATTGAGGAGAGCAATCTGAGAGGATGGGACTTCATAACCTGAAGCTGTAATTGGACAATTGACCCCAATATGTAAATAGACCAAAACCTATAAAAGTGTGAAACCTTGTGACCAGTCATCCATCTTGGGTCCATTTTGGGTCCATCTTGGGTAGAGCCACAGCCAGGCTCTTGTACTGCCCAAGGTGTACCCTTTGAAGGATTTTCAATAAACACCTGCTTTACTCCTTTAACTCTGTCTAGCCTCTGTTCCAGATCAGCCTCTCTAGGCATCAAGGGAAGATGGCAAAGTGGTGAGCTGTTTTGACAATTCTGCCTCTGCTCCAGGGTCCTGGCATGCATGCCATGGCCTGCTGTGGACAGAAGTGCTGCTGGGGGGGAGGTAGGGTGACAGCAGAGCAAGGCAGATGGCCTCCTGCTGGGGTCTTCTGAACTCCTTAATCCCAGCCACTAACCTCTTCACTGCCAGTTAGATCTTCTCTGTATAACTCCTCTCATTTTTAAAGTCCTAGGGTCAGAAACCTTTCAATGCCTGCCCCAGTCCCTCCCTGCAGCTGTCAGTTTGAGGGTGGCTGATCTCTTCGTAACCACCCAGGGACTTTTCTATGGAAGGAGAACATATCTTGGGACAGAAGCTATCCCAGTGCTCAGCACTTTATTGGGTTGGTTTCTGTAGGTCACAATGGAGGTCTCTACCAGTAATTTTTTTCAATATGTAACACAAATTTCTATTGTTGACAAGTAAAAGCAAAACACAAGTCTTATGCTGAATATTTAGTCTGCTGAGCAAAATATATGTACAAAAGCTACTTGAGTAGCATTGCATATATTTTCTCATCTCCCTTTCCCCCCTGTGATGGTTTCATCACGTTCTATATCTCATTTGACTGGAAGAATATAAAGCAAAACAGGCCCATCTTTAAATTACAAAGATAGTTTATTAATACACACAAAAACAACAAAAAAAAAGGGAAAAACAACAACAACAAATGAAACTTCTAAAACATCTTTCTTTCTCTTTCTAAGTTTTTTACCTTTCTTCACTCAACATAAAAAGACATGACCTGCAACTTCAGCCAGTTTTACCATTTTAAAAATAACCTTTTATCAGTTCTTTTAGGAAAGGAGTCTCTCTGAGTTCTATATAGACATCCCATGCTCTGCATCTGCGAGAATTTTAAAAGAACTCCTGCAAACTGCGAAATCCTACCCATTAGCAGCTCTCTCAACACTGCACATAGGCCATATTTGCTTATTGGGGTACTGTTTAAGGATGCCTCCTCTAGTATGACACAAAGATTCTCTTCTTCTATTTCTAAAATCATCTCAAGACCCAAAAACAAATCTCCTCTTTCTTTAGGAGCAAAAAGCTTCATATCACTTTTAACTAGAACCTTACATCCCCCCAAAAAAAGCATTTATATGTTACAGGAAAAACTAGTTCAGTCTCTATAGTTTACCAGAAATGTCCAGCCAAAATTAGGCCACTCCTTTGTCCTTTTGCCTTAAAGTCCTTTTCACTCTCCTTTCACCGACTGTAGCTTCATGCCGTGTCCTTCCATAGTTCATTCGCTATAACTGTTCTTCTTCCGGAGAAAGATGATGTTTAGGAAAGTCCATCTTCTAGCAACAAAGGGTTAAACTTTTCGGGCTGCCGGGCTGCCCACGTGGCTCTGCGGCGGGAAACTGAGTCGTCTAGAAGCCGTGCGCTGGTTTCTTCGGCTTGAAAAGAAGAGCAAGGGCGAAGGGGCACTCCGTCCGAGCTCTCTCTCCTCTCCATGCTGCCCGCCTCTCTGCGAGACAGCGGCTCCCAAAGCTCCGGCCCAGCCTGCCCCGGCTCCAGCAGCATCGGGGCCCGGCCCGGCCCGCCGCAGCTGCCCGGGGTGGGGGGGCACCGAGGCCGGCCGGCCCCGGCGGCTCCCTGTCCTTAGTCTGCCACCCTAAAGACAAAGAGACCGCTCCTCCCCCCACCCAGCCTTTTTAAGCATTCCGCCAAAAGTCGCAGTTTGTCTTCTACTGGATAAATTGCTTGTCAATCAAAAAAGCTGACCCCGATTGGAACAAAATCAGGCTTTTCCTAGCCTATGACACCCCCCTTCTTCTCCCTTGCAGGTCTTTTGAAGAGCATAAAACACACCATTTTCTGAGAGCTGTGTTCATACAGAGAGTTAACATTTCTGGATGCAGAGAGACAAGAGAACTTTGTTTCCTTGGCAACTGGAGCCACCAGAAAGTCTTTCCAGCATCTCCTACCTTTATGCAGGCTCACTATCATCATAGCCTTTGGTCAATCATGTAGTAAAAACAAATATTAGCTGAAAAAGCATCTTGATAGTGTGCTCCACTAAACTCATGTGGTCTCTTCTCCAGCCTCTAGAATAGAAGGTAATTTCTGGAAATGATCCCGTACCAAATTGTCCAGTGTTACGGTTCATGGCTGAACCTCAAGGTCTGTCCTATCCTGCACATTTGACTGAAACCCATAAAGTGTCATGGTTTTCTAGAAAACAATGTCAGGAACCAAACAGCTTTCACGCAAAGCTTGGATGTGCTGAGGTGATGGAGCTGGGTCTGTGCTGCAGCATGGTGAGCTGATGCCACAGTGCTGCACAGAGTCCTGCCAGTGATTCAAAGTGGTTCATTCTTACCCCTGAGTCAGGGCTGAATTAATGTCCCACCACATCTTTGAGATTTTAAAACACTGTGCTGGTGCGGGCAGCTCTTTAGCTTTCGGTAAGAAAAAAGACAGTGCTGAAGCCCTTACTATCTGCTATTGTTAAATATCACATATTTCCCTCTCCCCAGGTTTCTTATTCATTCAAAGAATTTCACTAGGATTGCAAAAGAAAACACTTTACAGATACAAAATTCCCAGTTTATGGTTGCCCTTCCACTTATATTTAGCAATATTGTGTAGCTGATTTTGTAGTTCCTAGGTATCAGGCAGCTGAACGTAATTTTTTTTCACTTTTGAGGGCTGAAATTTACAACTTAAACAATTTTCTATAATTATGGAACTTGATATATAGTTTTGTAGTCTTAATTTAAAAAGTCCAAGTAGTTTCTGTTGTGTTTCCCTAAGTCCAGTGAGGTGAACATTATCGGGTCTAAAGTATTACAGCAAAAAGTTGGAGGACATGCAAGCCACAGGTTTGTGAGAACATTCCTGGGGGTAAAATCACAGCTGAGTGGTGAGATGATGGGTTTTTTATGCCGTCTTTCTTCTGTAAATATTTCCTTGCTTTCCTTTGAAAGCAGGGCCTTCTGTCTGTGTAAGCCCTTAGAAGGATCAGGGGTTTCTGACATTGGTGTGTGGGCAGTCTGGGTTAGGTCACCTGTAAACCCTGCCTTTCTCTGTCTGCCCTTATGACTCCAGGAGACTCCTGCCCTTTTCCACAGGACTGTTGGGAAGGGCACAGAGGCACTGTGCAGTTAGGTGTTGAAGGAGAGGAAGATGGTGATGCACACTGGTTCTCCCTCTGCCTTTAGTTTTCCTTTCGATATCATGGCGCTTGTTTCTGGTACCTGCAGTGAGACCAGTTGCTGCTGATAATCCTGGTATTCAGGTTTTCATTAGCAAAGCCAACACAAGAAAGGAAAAGATTATTTTTTAACAGTGCATATGATCTTGATTTGACTTTCAGAAGACAACCCATTTCCCTTAACCAAGTACTTCTTTCTACTGTATCACAAAGTCCTACAGGAAGCAAGAGCCAAAGCGGGTCCTCCAACATGGAACACACATAAACCAAAAGCATCAGGCAACTTAAACATTGCCTCTGGCCCAATCTATAATTTGCAGTGTTGTGGTCAAACTCCACCTCATTCCAGTCCCATGTAGTTACAGTGCAAATTCCATGAAGGGCCAGTGACTACAACTGTGAGCACAACTTTTTTGTGCTAACTCTAAGATCCATGGAGAATTTCAGCACAGAATTTTGCTGGAGAATGAGCAGCTTACTGTCCAACCATTGATGCTTGAAAAAGCGAGTCTGCTATTTATCCTACTTTTTTGTATCATCTGTGCTGTAGATTTACCCAGAGAAATAATAGGTTTTCTTCCTCATACAGAAGTTTTGGATTCACCTGTAGCAATTGCAGTGACAAAATGATTGCTCATAAGAGCTAAATTATCAATGAGTGCTGAAACACTGCTATCTTAAATCTGTCCTGCCTATTTTAATTGCAGAATGTGGAAAATTCTGGGGAAGATGCTAATAAGAAGTTGAAAATCACCAGTAAAATTATTTATGAGAAAATACAGCAACACTAGTTCCCTTCAGTACATGGGCAGGAGACCACGGATTGCAGAGGATAAAAACAGAATTGGAGTATATTTTATGTTAGGATCTACTTAATCTTCAAAAAAATTATTACTTCTCAGGTTTGTGTCCCTGTCTCAAGGACATTTCTGTCACACATTTGTTGTTTTGCATTTTTATCCATCGTCATTAAATGTGAAACTTTTAGACAGGTCTATTCACATGAGCAGTTACTGAAGTTCTGGAGAAAACAGTGACCACAGTCAAAGTCACTATCAAATTCTAGCAAGCCTTTTCCTCCAAGAGAGGGATTTCTGTACCTTTTAAGCCTCCTACATGACGTCTCACTCAGAGCTGACATGATTTAGTCTCTTGATTATAGGTTTAGAAATATATTGGTTTAGAATAGAAAACTCAGTTGTATCACAGACACTCCACAAGAGGAGCATGAAGTAAAGTTTCAAGATTGGAAAAGCTTGAAGGAAACCCACAGCCTCTCTCTTTCTCCAGAGACTAGTTTTCCTGCTGCACACTTTGAGATGCAGCCAGTCTGGCTGTTCCCAGCCTCTTCTGAAGGAGTAGGAATAACTCAGGGTCTGACCTCTTCTCTCCCAGTTTGCCATTTAGAGAGAGTTCTGGTGGGGATTTCAAGGTCTGTGTGCAAGTTAAAGGATACTTGAGCACACATATTGGTGCCTTGCCAGCTCCTGCTTGAGGGAGTATATGAGTGATGCAATTTCTGTACACATCCCATTTCTGGCTGCAGCTGGGAGAATGGAGTGCTACAGGGAATTCTGAGCTTCTCACATGGTGTGGGACACCTTGAAATGTTAGAGTCCCCTTCTTTTCTTTAGTAGCCAGCTTATGACTTTGGAGTTGCAGGTGCAAAGGAACAGGGGCACAGCTACCCAGTGAGAAATGTTTTGGACACACAGTTGTGGCATTGAGGCATGCAAGAGCTGATGGACCAGGCAGGGCATCTAAACTTAAAATTCCACTTTTATTCCGTGTCTACCTCTCTGGAATCCTGTGGGATTCAATAAGGCAAAGAGGATTATTTATTGAGGCCTGGGAATGCAGGGGAATTGAGGAAAGACAGCTTGGAAAAGTGTATTAAAATAAGCATTCATTCATAACTTATTTCTTGCTTTTCTTTTTAATTTATCTGCATCTCAGTGTTTAGGAAGAAGTCATGTGAGCTTCTGAGCTGCGGGGACAGAGACAGTGGAGAACGTGTGCATCAGTGCAGAGTGCTGCTGGAGCCCCGGCAGAGCGAGAGGGAGGCAGAGGGAGCCTGAGAGAGAAAAGGCGAAGTGGTGGGAGCTGGAACAGCAGCAACTGCTGCTGCTGCACGGTGCAGCTCATGCCTGGGAACCGGCTGTGCTGCCAGCACGCCTCTCTGAGGGCGCAGCTGCCTCATATTCAAAAGTCCTAGTGGTCAGTGGCACTTCCAGGAGCCAAGCACAGCGGCTTTGTTCTTTTCTTTTCCTGCAAAGAGCACCTATTTGAGGACTTCGCTTCTTTTTCTGGACTGAAAGGTATTTTTTGTCATTAATGTGTCTTTTCTATGAAAGCAGGTATAGGATCAGGAAAAAATAACTTGGGGCAGGATGTTGAAGCAGGTGTGCAGAGAGGTGGTGGGTTTCTCCATGTCCTTCCCCTTTATAGCAGAGCTTAGGCAATGAGAAGCCCTTGCTAGGATAGAGTTTGACTTAAAATATGAAAGATGGGAAAGACAGGGTTAAAGTGTGGGGGTGGATCTGAGCTGTTCCCATCTGGCTTCCTTCACTGTGCAACCTTTGAAAGTGAAGGAAAACTTTCCTTGTGCACTTGGAGAAGCAGCATTACATAGCAAGATGTAAAACTTGCAATCATTCAATCTGAATGTGATTTGCTTAAGTCTCTGCTTGGCAAATTACAGTTCCCATCACAGCAGAGCTCCCCTTAACACATACAAGTTTCAGAGGTCTTAATGTTCCGTGGCTGTGAAAATACTTCTGTTTCTTTCTCTCTGTTCCCTCTTTCCAGCATACTTGCCTCCTGCTGTGTGCACTCTCCTCCTGGTCTCCCTCCTGCCTGTGGGGACTGTACCTCTATGGATGCCCCCATACAGATTTTCCGTGAGGAGCCAGACTCCACCTGCTCCCCGGGGCCCTGCCAGCCCCCCAGCACCAGCAGCAGCTGGCTCCCGGGCTGGGCAGACTATGACAGCAATGCCACCGGGGTCTTTGGGGACGGCCAGCACAACCACACCAGCATCTCCCCCGCCATTCCCATCATCATCACTGCTGTCTACTCGGTGGTCTTCGTTGTCGGCTTGGTGGGAAACTCCCTGGTCATGTTTGTCATTGTAAGGTAAGAGGTTTTGGGTACCAGTTGGAAGAGGTGTAGAAGACTGTTCTGAAGTTTGGCAGGGTGGGGGAGTGGGTGGATTATGGAAACTCTACCATGAGGAATCGGAAAAAAGCAACTGAAATGACCCAAACCTTGTCAGTCACAGTGGTTTGCCTGGGCTTGTGTTAGAGGCAGAAGGGACAAGCTGGTTAAATGTGATAAATCCTGCAGTCTGAGGGAGAGCACTTTGTGCCTGGAGCCGTGTTCATTGGCTGCCCTCTAGGGATGAGACGCTGCTGGCATCCGAGGGAAAAAGCTCGAGTGAAAGAAGGAAACTTTTACAAGGCAGCTTTTATTTCCACTGTGAGGAGACCCCGAGGGACAGCTTATGTGTCCAGTCATGTGGACATTGATACATCGCTGCCTTGGCACCTAATGATCTGTTTGACAAGGAGGGAAAGCCAGGAAATGATAATGATAGGAGGAATGGCTTAATGTAAAGCAGGGGATGTTTTTTTCTTTGTTTAGCTGTGTTTAACTCCAGTTGTTGGTGTTAGACTGAAGACATCAGAGAAGGTGCTGAAATACCTTTTCCATTGTTTTTCAGGAAAGAGGGAAAAGCTCTGTGTCAGTGTTAGAGAAGGTTTCAAACTAAACCACTTAGTGAAATGCACTGATACTTATGCTTGCACTTACACTTGTTTATTGGTGTATATTTTGGCTTGCACTGTGCTTGTTCTCTCTTTTTGTCCTTTTCATTTGTAATCTATAGGCATGATTGGACAGTGCTGTTCAGCAGGGTGATAATGAGCAATCCAGGGCAGTGAAATCATGCAACTTTTCAGACTCTTTCTCCACAGCCCGTTGGAATTCTGATAGTTTCTGGGGAAAAAAAGTCCCAGAACTGTGGAATATTCATTAAACCAGCTTGTACATGGAAAAAAATGAGGTATTGGAAGGGATTCTCTTTTGTAAACCATGCATGATAAGGGTCAAGCAATTGCAGAATGATGAAGTAGCTGTCACTTGATATAAGGGGAGGTTATGAGAACCACTGAAGTTGTTGATAAGGTATTTCAAAAAGATGAGTTATAATCAGGTGAATACTCTTGAATAATGAAAATAAAATTCCATTTATTAGTCAGTGCAATAAAGAAAGATGCCTGTGGTCAGTTTAGAAAATGTGGTTGTCCCCAGTTTTGTATGTTGTAATTTTTATACCCCTGCATGCCCTTTTGTCCTTCATTCAGGGTAGAGATTTAATTTCTTTTTGTATTTCCCCTTTAAGAAAAGAGACTCCATACTTGACAGTCACACACTTGCAAAAGCATAGATTTTCTAAGCCATCAGTCTGTAACAAAGATAGCTGATTACTGGCCTGGGCAGCTCAAATAAATCCAAACTTAGCCCTAGAAGTTAGCATATATTGGTTATACTGGTGCATATATATTTGCTTTTTTCTCTCCTTCTGCTACTCTCCTAAGACTATTTTTGTAAGGCTGTAGATAGCTATTGCTCACTTTCCTTCTAGTTACTACATTAGCCTTTCCATGAATTTTCTCTTGACCCATCTCTTGATTACGTGATAATAAATAAACAAATATGACAAAACTCCTGTTGATATTTTTTTTATCCTTATCTCCTGGGTTTTCTGTATGGCAAATGCTTTAAACACTGATAGAATCATTAGCTGAAGTGCAGGCTAAACAAGCCAACAGTTTTAAATGTTTCTTATGGTCCTGAAATATTTCAAATATTCGTGCAAGAGGTTTATTTTCTTCATTTTTGTCCAAACCTTTCATCTCCCTCCATTTTTTTCCTCACATATACTCTGCATGGTTGTGTCTCAGGATTTTAATGACCCATGAAGAATGTACCCTGCAGTGATGTCCTTTTGTGAGGAAAGACAAGGTCTATGGGGAGTTTGTGAGAGAAGATGGTAAGGGAGAGGCAGATCCTGTCCCCCAGCCATCCCACAAGGCCCTCCCTCCAGCTGCCACAACTCTAAAGTGGGATTGGAATATACTGTAGCTCTTTTTTACCTTCCAGCTGAGTACAGGTTTTGTCTGAAGCCCTTTGCTGCCATTTCTCAGCTCTGAATTCCAGATCTGCTCTCCTCCTCCTAACCCTCTCTGGACAGGCAGGCAAGGCAGGCACAACTCCTTCTCCCCTTGCTCATTTAAACATCTAATATTGTTAGAGTAGTTCAGTTTGAATTATTACAAGAATAATCTAACCCAACTGCCTGACACTCCAGGCCTGACTCTGGGTCACTTTTTGGGTGACAAAAAAAAACCCCAACAAAACCCAAAACTGTTGTGTTCTGAGACTTTCAGTCAAAGTGTTAAAGTGTCAATACTGGTAGACTCTAGAATCTTGAGATGCCTCAGAAACAGGCTCAAATTCAACCATAGCCTGTGGTGTAGGCAGGCCTTGGCCAATCCCTTGTTTTAATACCACTGCAGGACTGGTTTTGCTACTTCTGCATAAGGGCTGCTAAAGAAACTCATGGACACCAGTGAGTCAGCATCTCAGCAGCTTGTGCATAGAGTGTTGGGTGAATGAAATCTTACAGGTCTGGTGGGATCTTTTTCTGTTGAGAGGGAAAACTCAGAGTTTCCTCAGAAGAAAAAAAAGCCAGGAGAATGCCACTTCAATTACATGTACAGACTCCTGAAAAGTAGGTGAGTTTGATACAGCTCCTGTTAGGAGAGATTTGTGTTGAAGTCTGATTTGGAATGATCCTTTAGTACAGTGTCAACAGCATGGCCTCTTAAACCATTTATCAGGAGACCTGGATTCTTTTCCTGGTTTTACTATCAGGGTTCAATGCTTTTTCCTGTGCTGATGAGATACCTTCATGGTTTCCTCACATGTAAAATGGAGATGCTGGCATTTGCTGTCTTTAAACACACAGCAACAGTTAGATGTAAAAGCCAAAGTCTAACCACGAAAGCCCAAAACAGAGCAAGACCAGGTCTATTGTCAACACCCCTCAGACACACTTAGAGAGGTCATTTTTAATATGCAGAAAAAGCTCTGTGTCGAGTATACAGTGGACTGGCACTTTGTTCCTCCCCATGGCAGTTGGCTCTCCCAGTGTGGGTGGTTTGCAGGAGCTGTCCCTGTGTTTGTGCAGGATGTGCACCATCCCAAGGGGCTGGGTGGATGGACAGTCCATGCCGAGCCGTGGCACACGGGTGTAATCCTGTCCTGTGGCTGCTGCTTTTCCTGGGGAGAGAGTAAGACAAAAAGAGAGCATCACATTGCCTCTTGTACTGGTGGGAAGTACAGGTGCAGTGTGGGAAGCACAGTCCTCCCCTATGGAGGAGGAGGGGAAGCATGAAATGGGTTTGCAGATACCAGGTAAAGTTATCTGACCTCACCTGGGGTAAGTCCTACAGCTCTGTCGTTCTTGGCATTACCAGAATCTCCCTCAACCCCAAACCTTTTCTTTTGAGATCAGCTTTTCATCTGAAGTCTCAGAAGATATTCCTGGAGGTAAAATAGTTGGCTAAAGGGGATAAAAAACCTATTTGTTTTTGGAAGCAAAAAGGCTTTTTTCTCCATTCCTCTTCCCTCATGACTTTTTTCTTTAAAATTTAGTGCTGCCTGTAAGCAAAATGGTAGTTCCTTGTGACAGCTGCAGGGAAGAAAATCTCCTGACTAAAGTTACATGGATTTGCACTTATCAAAACCATAAAAATACTCTGATAAAATTCTGGGAGATGCTCCCTCTTACCCTCTGCAGATGGACTTTTTAAATCCTATGGATTTATCTTACTCTCATTGTTCCTGAAGTAACGTACTGAGACCAACAGATACCAATAGGATCCCGAAGAGCCAATCCTGTATTTCTTTTAAAATTACCTTTCAAACTTCCAGTTAACTGAATAATTTTCTACATTTAGGAATTTTTAAGAAGAGGTTGTGTTACAGATATGTAGATTGATTCCTAAGGGAAAAGAGAAAACTTATAATCCTCTGCTTAGTCTAATATTGAAGAAAATGTTTTACCACTTACACATTTTTGTTCATATATTCATTGAACTGAATGGCATCTTACATAACAGGAAGAGTGTATTAAGAAATGTCATATAAAATTGACTCCTTTCCAGATTGTTTTTAAAATTTCTTCATCATTCATTCCAAACAAGAATTAATTTTTTTTAAAGTACATAACAATTAAATTGATTCAATACATCAGTTTAAATTAATAATAGGTTTTGATATCATCAAAAGATCACTTGTTAAATTGCTTTAAATTATTGTCCTAATTTTATTAAAGTATATTTGGAAAGAATATTGTTCTGAACTGAAAATTTAAGCTCCAGAATAGTCGACCTAACTGAATTACCAGTTCCAGTTTGTATGATTTCATTATTTCATGAAATCAAGGATTTGGCTGCTAAAGGCAAAGGGTGAACTGTACTACAGTTTGTGAAGTTTAGGACTTTTAACCTTTCCTTTGCTAATCAAAAAATCTAACAGCTTACTACTACCAGCAGAGAGGCATCAAATGGATTGATAGCAATTCATCAAGGATTTCAAAGAGCATTTAGCTTTACCTCACTGAATGGAGGTAATTTTGATCAGTTCTGCAGCATTAGTTCAAACGTGACATAATTTCCATCACAACTTTGAAGACTGATCATTACCAAAAGCTTTTACAGATGGCACAAAGAACAAGGCAACAGGAAACATGAAAGAGGACAGGCTTATAAGAGTATTGATAGTTTGACAACACAGACCATTTAAACAAAATGTTACTATTTCTAATACTTCTAAAACCCAGCTAGACAGTGACTAAGTGAGACCTGGGATTTATAAGCTGACAAGAAACCCAACTCATGGTCATGCTGTGATAAGAAGAGCTGATACTGAAAATAGGCAGGGAGAGCAGAGGAAAGGCTTGAAAGGAATATTTACTACAGACAGTATTAAAGAGAGGCTATAGCTTATAGTGAGCAATGTGTTTGGCTTCTGAAAAGTAATTTGGTACCCATCCAGACATTTCCACTGGGCTAACAGCCAGGTAATCATTTAATTCAGAGAAAGGCATAACTGGAATCAGAGTCTGGAAGCAAGATGAATTACAGAGAACCTTTTTTGAACTGGAAGAAAGTGAAAACTTAGAAAAACTTTCCAGTTTGGCTGCTTGCAAGGCAGAAAGCTTGAGATAACTTTCCTGTTGTCAGATGGGAGTGTTGCAGGGAGCCCATGATCCTGGATGGAGCATAGGGAGGGCGCACAGTGAGGAGATGGTGTTGGGGAGGGCAGACTGGCTAAGCCCTTCTGGTGAAGAGGACAAAATGAGGGAAGAGTGGGGATATTTCATTTAGTTTTTTTCTGAGAGAGGATTTTGAATTTTCTGAAAGGATGTTGTAAAAGGAAATTCTTAACAGGGTGATTTGGATTCCTGAGACACATTAAGGACAAGGGAAGATAATCTTCCTGTCTTGCCCACTCTCACTGTCTAAACTGTGGTTAATTTGTCCCTTTAAGTTAAATTCTCTGAAACAGATGGGTTTCCAAGAAGAGTTGGAAAGAGTTTGATTCCAGTTATGCATTTCTTTCTGAAGAAAAAAGATAGACTTAGCTTCCAGGAAATATACTTCAGGTCTCATTTCTTCATTTTAGTCCTCCCATCTGTAAATATCAGATAATTCTCACAAAGTGAGGAATCTATGCTCTTCTCCTTAAGGAAGACTTTGTGCTTTTCTTATTGCTGTTGTCTTCTGTGAATTTAGAGAGATATGAGGAAAAGAAAGTAGGAATATCATTTTGTCTACAGACAGGCATGAGTGCACAAACGGGATAAGTTGTGGGGAAAGAGTGTGCACAGATGCAACAAGGATATTGGAAGAGAGATGTCTGACCATGTTGGCATTCCACAAAATGTAAAAAAGATATGAATAAAGAATATACAAAGGTGCACAGCACTTTAAAAAAAAGTACACAAAAATGAAATTGATTTAAGATATTGGTTGAAATTAATACTAGATTTTGATAACATAAAAATATCACTTGTTAATTTGCTTTAAATTGACATGGTTCTATTGGGAAGTTGTCATGCCAGGCTGTGAATTACCTTTGAAATATTTATTTCTCCCAAAGCCAGAGGATTCAGCTCTCATTAGATTCACCTTTTAATCCTCATGGAAGTTAAAATTAATTTGGGGCAGTTTGCTGTTTTCAGTTTTGAGACATTATTTTCAATGAAATCTCTGTGTTCTCTGCATGATTATGAGAAGACAAGTTTCTTCAGTGTTTGAATTTCTGCAAAGTCATGGTAAGAAAGTTAGCAGAACCTTCGTGTTTTCTCCATTTCTTATGTCAATCCACCTTTGTAACATGCAGCTGTTCATCTCTTCTCCAAAAGTCAGCAACACATTAAGAGTGAATGTCTAGAGTTCCCAAATTTAGCTGTCTGCATGTGGAACACAGAGGATTTTATACTTGCTAAATGCACTTCCCACTGCATTGTTGGTAGCCCAGCCACTGTGGCTATTGTTGGGCAACTGGCAAATGCCTCCTTGAGTAGTGACAGATGAGAGGCTGCATGGTAGGATTAGTTCAGACAATCCATTCAACATTCATTTAGAGCTCACACTCAGAAAAGTTTCGTCTTACCATGCTGCTAGATGATGGACTGCATCAGGACTTGCTGTTAGGTTCACCTTTCAGAATGTCTGGTTTGTTTAAGTGCACAGAAGAACATTTTCACCATGGAAGCCACAAGCTGTGCTCTTCTGTTGACTGTGACTTAAAGTTTTCTGCATTTCACTTGAATCATCTGCCTTTGGGAATGTGTTCAGCTGGTCTGTGCTGTGGGCTTCCCTGAGGCAGAGGAAAACAGATAAATGGGAGGAGTCCAGAGAAACCCTCCCATCTAACTCCTAAGAGGGACTGATGACCTCTTGTGGGAACTGACAGTGGTCAGAAAATAGATTTTTAGGCTTCAGGCAGTAGCTTGAGGCTATGTTCCACTCTGGCCTAGGAAATTATAAGGAGGAACCCAAACAATCCTTGTAGATATCCTTTTTCCTGACACCTGGTGTTTTTCCAGCTTGTTTACTGGCATGTTTACAAAGAGGTGTAGGCTCTAAATGACCAATCATATTCATTGTAATGAAATGCTGTGTAAAAGAGTCTGTATTTCAATAAACCTTTGCTATAATGCCCTCCAAAGAAACCAGAGTTTTCATGTGTTGTTACTACCGCCGTTCCAAATATAACAATAACCTCTCCCTGAGCTGGCTCACTACTGATAGGTGCATTTGCTGTCTTACCACATAATCCTATACCTGCTATAGAGCAAAGTCCCTTGTCTCCCATCAAACTTTATTACAGGAGTTTTGACCAGAGATTTAGGTCTCCACATTTCCAAGTGTGTGGCTGTCCTATAAAACTCTCCCAGCTGTGTCAGTGGCAAAACAGAGACAGGTGCATTGTTTTGGGAAGAAGAGACATACCCCATACCCCCATACCCCAAGACACCCAAGTGAGTGATTTCTGAGCTCTTTCCTTTTTTTCTGTCCTGCAGAAACCTCCAGGAGAAGCAAACATTCAATAACAGTTGTCTGCTTCCAACAAGGAAAGAAAGATCCTGAAAAATTCTTTCCTGGAGCTGTTATCCCTCTTTCCTTCAGCAATGAGATTTGTTCTCCTTGCCAGGCAATCTCTGTCCTACTCAATTCCATCTCCCATAAACCCATGGAAGCACTTTGCCAAGGGAGCTCATGTCCTTTATTAAAAAAAAATAAAAAATTCTTCCAAGAAAAAAAGAATAACAGGAAAGGTGGATGTTACCAGAGACAGAGGTTCAATATTCACTAGAGCAATGTACATGTGTCAAGTAAAAAGGATTAGGATGGTCTGTATAACACCCTGAGAACTCCCTATGGCATGACTGCTTACTGGGAAACATCTGCAGCAGCGTGATGTTTTTCAAGAGACAGAAAAAGTTGCTTGACAAGGTCAGTATTCATCTCTACTTACCAATAGAGAGCAAAAAATATCTGGTACATAGTCTAAGATAATTGTCCATGCCCTTTCATAATATTATTAGACATAATGGGTTTAGATAAAGTACCAATTTAGTGAAATTCTGCATTCTCACTGATTATTTTAAGCCACAGTGAATCACAGCTCCTTGACCTCTGACCTCTCCTATCAAAGTCATGGAAGCAAAAATTTCACAGTATTTTTCTACCATTTTATAGTTTCTTCAAAGAGAGGCTCTTGAGCTCACACAAAAATATTAAAAGCCTTTATCATAGAAGGAGAAGAACTAGTTCATTTTTGTTAAGTAGTGTGAAATTTCTTCCACATTGACCATGAAATATGTAGACTTAAACTAGTTCAGAACCTGGTTCTTCAGCTCAGGAAAAAAACCTTCCACATCCAATCTAAATCAAGATCTTTTTCAGGCTCAGTTTATGGCTGGTGCAGAGAAGAAACAGTAGTGAAAAATTGTAAGAATTTTAACTATACCTTTTGACATTCACATGGATTATGCTCTCGCAGGGAAGAATAAAAGACAAAATTATGTTTTTCTTTTTTGAGCTGCTTTAAAATTGGTATGTTTAGATGCTTATTAGTAAAGAGAATTCTACCTTACAATATAATTTTGTAGACAACAATTTTTTGTTGTGTCCTAAAAAAATTGATGATTAAATATGTGCAGTAATGTTTTCCTTTATTTAAAGTGTCATCTGAGGTCCTCTACTGCTAAACATGGCAATTTAAAATGTGATAATATCATATAACCCAATACAAACATTAAAACGACAGCATATTAATTTTTATATTCTTTAAATTATCTTAGACTTCATTTCATATTGGCATAAGATTTTATATTGGATTATGAATATCCAAGAGACGGCTGAGACATCCTTTTGACATGGTATAGAACGGTATAGAATGACATGGTATAGAATTTGGAATAGATCCTCCTGGACTGGTTTTGTTTGTTTGTTTGTTTGTTTGTTTGTTTGTTTGTTTGTTGGGGTTTTTTCTTCCTATTCTGACACAGTATTATAGTGAGTGTTTCGGAATATAGCCTTGAGATTTAGAGCTTTCCTGACTAAGCTTTTCAGCTGCTTGATCTCCATATACTTCATTCAGAGGAACCTAGTGGAACAGAGCCTGCATCCTGCTGATAGGTGTTTTTGCAATTTGCTTTAGATGTGCTTTAGCTTTCATGTTCATTCACTTACCCAGATATCTGTGAAAAATCTGTGTTTGCAATACCTCATTGTATTTTATGCTTTTGTACTTTCCCTCTGCAACTGGAGAATGTTTTAGTACATTTTTAGTTTTTCTCCCTTCCCCATCCCTCATTTCACACGGCAGGGAACATTCCATTACTTCATCCTATTACAGTTACATGAAAAAGTTTGACCAGGGCCTCTTTCTCACTTTTTATCAGCTTTTCTAATGTTACAGCCTTCTTTAGAATCACACTCCTCTCCTCTGTTTGAGATAATAACTTTAAAGGCCTCTACTATTAGATTTTTTTCTGAAAGCACACCAGATCCTTAGTAACATACTTCTCTCTTCTGTTACCACAATTTCATTGATAGCATAGACTGGAGGTGTGATTTCTTCTTATTTACTGTCTTAAAAGCTTGTCTTAAAAGCATGTTCTACTCCAGAGGGAAAAGAACAGTACAGTACTGATGAGTCAACTGAGAAAAGGGGGGCCAGTCATTTCTAGGGGTCAGTCTAAAGTCAGTCTCAAAGAACTTTCCATTTTTGGAAAGTGAATGATGCCTAATAGTTTTGAGAATTTTACTTTTGGCACGTAAGTAGACATAATTTAAAACTTGCTCCTTAAAAACTTTCATTATATACCCATCAAAAAAAAAAAAAAGGCGCATCTATATGAAGGTGTTGTGTTTCATCTTTATTTTTCTGCAATTTTTATATATCTTCCAGTTTTTAGTCTACAGAGGCTGGAGGCCTGCTTGTAGCTTTACAAGCAGTCTTGAGATCCACCAGCTTAAGTGATCAGAGTTTTTTCTGCCAGTAGAAATTAGATACTAACACCTGGTTTAAAAGAGGGACTTTCTATTCCTATGTAGTATTAGAAATGTTGCCATTCTCTTAAGAAGTCCCAGCACTTAACAAATCCTACTTTTTAGACGTGGGATTTCCCATGAGCAGTTTATACAGCCATGGTTTATAAAATTATAATGGTCTTTGAGACTTGTACCTCAGACATTAAGAAAATGTCAATAATTGCTACTGTGCCACCTATGCTGCAATTATGTCCAGATTTACCCTATCTGCCCTGCTAAACTAATTAAAGCAGTTAGAAATATTTTTAACTGAAATTAATTCAGATATTTGATCAAGAATATTAATTTTGCAAAGGAAGACAAGATTCCCTGACACAATGACTGTTTTGACCTTGCTCAAGTGAATGGAGTGTATGGTGAGAAAACCCCAGACCACAAAAAATATATCCTTCTATGTTTTGGTGCAATAGAATGAGTTGTAGGAAAACAGGCAAATCCCTCTTCTTGCTGACTTTATCAGAGTCTGCTTGAAAGGGTCTGACAACAGCAGCAGTCACTCCATTACTTTATCTGGACTTTTGATTAAACCTGCAAGCACATACCTCCAGAGGAATTTAATAATTTTTAGGTGTTTAATTAAAAACATTCAAAGGAGTTTGGATGATTGAGTCCAGATTCTCAAAGGCATTTATGAATTTTATAAACTTCTAAATGAATGTATGACTTTATCTATACTGCCTAATAACTTTAAAGGCCAATACCTCATTTATACACAGGCCAATGTTTCCAGGCAAAAGTAATCAAGCCCTTTACTCATCCTATTTTACAGCACTTCTTTGCTATTCTTCCAGTGGAAGGCTAGGGAGGAGAAAAAGAGAAAAGGGTGCTTGGAGGATATGGTATATAGAGTTACAATGGCACACACATAAAAGATTGAATTAAGGTTGCAAGGAATAGGAAATGTGAGATATAAAGACTTTCGGATATTTGCTTTTTTCAAGGCTAATAAAATAATCTTAGATACTTTCCCCCAGTTTTCTTAAAGGAAAAAAGGTCAAGATAATTCTTCTATACTTTGGAAGCAAACTTTCCTTATCCAAAGCCTTGGCAAAGTTTTTAAAGATCTACAGAAATAATGATTCAGGAGAATGATTACTTGTGTCACCTCTGCATATCAAAGGTCATTGCATTTCTTCTAAATGTTCCCGTGTTGAGTCTAATAACTTGTATTTGACTGAAGCAAAGCCTTTGTAAAGCAGCAGACCTTGATTTGCAGGCATCAGTGGATGAAAAAATTACCCCTTTCTCTTTCTCCATAATAATCACCTTAGCTGTTAGGAAACAGCTGTCGTTGTTTCTAAGCTGAATTTGTCTTTCTTAAGAGTTTTACGTATTTGTTCTTGTTATGCTTTTCTGTGTAGCCTGAAAGAACTCTTCAGTACCTGCTATTTTCTCCCTGTGAAGGTCTTCAGACACTGTAATCAAGTCACCTCTTGGTGCTCCTTTTGATAAACTAAAGGTGCTCAGCTCTTTAAGTTAGTCAAAAATTTTCTCCAGTCCCTTCACTTATTTTTAGTGCTTTTTATGCAACCATTTCAGCTTTCCACAGTCTTTTTTTTTGCAATATGAACAAGACAGCGATTCCAAATATCATCAGTGATGTCAATAGAAGCAACATTGTCCTTCTACTATTCTATTTAATTTAATGGAAATTAGTCCATTTTAGCAGAAAATTTTGAGTGTTTAGTGAACTTTTGTTTGGTCTTATAGCTGAGATACTCTTGAAGATAATATTTTCTTTTCTTTTTTTTTAACCAGGAGGGAAGGTTTTTGTCTGTTAACATGTCTTACAGCTGTAAGGACTCATACTTGTGTTTGAACAGTGCCTTGAGGGCTATAATGTAATCTATAGGACAGAATGCCTCCTCTCCCGGAGGGTCTGTTGAGGAGATTGATACCGTGGGAGGCAGAAGTCCTTCTCTGACTGATGGGTTGGTATGTGGGTGAGAAGGATGTATTCTCTTCCCTTGCAGTTTTTTTCCTTTTGCTTCAAACCACCACTTGGCTTTATTTCCTCGATAAGTCTTAATTAGAATGCTTTAGAAAAGCCAATGCTATTTTTAACATTTCATATTGGTCATAAAATGAAAGTCCTGCCCACATTTTATTTAATAGCTAATTTACATATTGGGCACAATTTGACAGCACTACTCAAATTCTTTTTTTTAATAATTTTTTATTCTACACGTCAAGGTTTTAAAGGCAAAGAGACACATTGTCCTATGTGTTCATTGACTAAAGTGGTTGAATCTTACAGAATGTGTGTTTCTATGTGTGTTATGTGTGCACATTCTTGTTTGGACAAACACTGAAAATATGGGACTGAAGCAGTTTTGAGAAAGAAAATCTCTTTAAATCCAGTGATAAATTAACAACAAGTATTGAGGAGAAGCACTTCAGAAGGAGTCATAGGTAAATTCCCATGTCAGCAGGCTCTCCATCCCCCTTTGTGTCCCTCAGAGAGAGGGAAGCATTTCTTCACAGACTGTCTCCCAAAACTGTCATTGGAGCCGAACAAAGCAGGATGTCATCTCAAAAAACAGATCCTATGTAGGCTAAAGTTCCTACCACCTGGACAAAACAAGGGCTTACTTCTGATGAAATTAAAGAATGCAGGAAAAAAAATACTACTATGAGAGTTTTCTCCCCACTGTGGTATCCTATTTGAACAATAGTGATCTTTTACATTACCAGTCATAAAAGAGAGGACTGGGAAAAGCTGATGATAAGAAAGAAGAAATAGGCAAGAAAGGAACAAGTAAGGTAAATGACTGAAATGTGTATCAGCTGGCAGGACAGTGAATTCAAGGAAGACAAACTATCATATAAGAAGCAATCTGGCCCAGCAGACATAGCAATTAACTTGTTTTCTTACTGAAAAATGGGATAACAGTTTCTTCACAAACCAAACCCAGAAATCTCACTATCACTGACAGCTAGCTGTAAGAAAAGGAAACAAAAAGCATTTTGATCACTTCCAAAATTAACAGTGATATTTTTCTTGTAGCAGGATTTGAGAAAATAAAATTGAAATTTGTCTAATTTAAATGTATACATATACCTGTTTTTTCATGGTAAATAGCTCTAGCTGCTAACATACGTGCTGAGAGATTGAGTAAAATGTGTTCCTTTTATTCCAAGGGTCTTGAATTTGTGTGCATTTCTGTCACAGATGAGAAAAGACATAAAAACCCCAGCTACGTCAAAGCCTGACTGGTAAACTGTTACATATCTCAATGGACATTATCATATCTTGTCATATCAAAAAAAATAAAAATCGTATCATATCAAAAAAAGTTTTACTTTTTTTGTTCTGCAGGTACACAAAGATGAAGACAGCCACCAACATCTACATCTTCAACCTGGCTATGGCAGATGCACTTGTCACCACGACCATGCCTTTCCAAAGCACCGAGTACCTGATGAACTCCTGGCCCTTTGGTGACGTGCTGTGTAAAATAGTGATTTCTATCGACTATTATAACATGTTTACCAGCATTTTCACCCTCACCATGATGAGTGTTGATCGATACATTGCTGTGTGTCACCCTGTGAAGGCTCTGGACTTTCGTACACCTCTCAAAGCAAAGATAATCAACATCTGTATCTGGCTGCTGTCCTCATCCGTTGGTATATCAGCAATAGTTCTTGGAGGCACCAAAGTCAGGGAAGGTGAGTGTGAGCATTCAAAATTCAGTCTTTTCATTTCTCAACTGGCAATAAATTGTAAGTTCAAATATTGATCAAACCTTATTCATTCCTTCTTCAAAAGTACATCTAAATTCCTGACATTTTGAAATATACAGTGGAACATCACAGTACAACATATAAATCATTTAAGCTCAGATGTCCATGCCAAAGAAAAGAACAAAATGCACTTTGGAGCACTGCCTGTACTAGAATGACACCATCAAAAAGTACAAGCAGACAGCAGGGGAAAATTATCAGGAGTTTAATCACAATGAGCAAATCTAGGATCAGTTTAGGTTGAAACTTGAAATGTGGGCTTAAGCTTCTTTTTGTAGATGGTGTGAGAGTAGTTCCAATGAAGTTCCAAGAGATGAAACTAGAATTCCTGGGAGTTTATTATCACCAGCCATTTCACAGAACATGAAGGCATAGTGAAGAAAGGAAAAGTCAGTAGCTGGAGAGAGAAAATGAAGATATATTATATATGACAATATCTCAAGATCGTATTTCAAAAAGGATGGGAATTTATATGGAAACCTGGAGAAGATGAGA
Source organism: Phylloscopus whistleri (assembly GCA_017589585.1). Lineage (NCBI taxonomy): Eukaryota > Metazoa > Chordata > Aves > Passeriformes > Phylloscopidae > Phylloscopus > Phylloscopus whistleri. The sequence goes on from JADMLD010000094.1 coordinate 3,483,596, forward strand.
ATAAGGATTGTCACAGGAAACGGAAATTAACGTTACGGCAGGGAAACAGCTACAACAGCTACAATGTCAGTGAAAACTGTATGCAGACCATGTGTAGGCTTTGCTTGAAATTTCTATTCCATGAAGGACTGTGGATTTAACCCCTATAGCTCCTGACTCATTACCCTGCTATGGGGTTAATCTGATTTTAAGATCTTCCTTGAGAAGGACAGCTGAGAAGCATTTTCACACACATGTGCTTCATACCCACAGGTGTGAGTGCAGTGCAGGGGCGTCTCAGTGTCTTCAAAAGCCTGGACACTTCTAATGGTGTCCTTGGGCTAGGGTCATCCCATTACTGGATAAAATACAAGGCATTCAGTTGGTAGGAATCTTGTTTGAGATGTAAACAACCTTTTGAAAAATTATTCATAATTTCCCGTACTATCAACCTTATCTATTTAGAATGGTTTCACTCCTCTCAAGACAAATGTTTACCTAAGGACACTTTCATCTGGCAGAGACAATAAATGCTGTTTGTTAAGCTGTTTGACATAGACCAGTGTGAAAAATCATTTCAGTAACAGTTGCTCAAGGGTTGACAGATTTGGCTGAAGATATATAGATTTTGTTCTTGCTGTTAGTCTTCTGTTATATATGTGGAAGAAAAGCCCTCTGGAAGCTCTTCAATGCTTTGGGGGATCATGTGTCCTGGTCTGCAGCGCTGTAACTCTTCTCCCCAGTAAAGTTTTGACAGGCTCTATAAAACAAGGTTTAGCTGGGTAAACACTAACCTCAGGTATAATTGGGAAGAATGTCTCGCTACATACGAGATCCCATCATACATGGGACATTGGCTCAGACAGGTGTTTTGTTGGAGCATGCTCAACTAACAGAATATTCCTGTCATTCAATGTCAGCAACATGTTTAGATCAAGGGGGTCCTCTGAGGCCAGTAATGATTAAATGCCTTTTCCACGCCACGTGGAAGGCAGCCCTTCTTTTTAACTTATGAAACAGAGGCTGGTAATACAGAACGCAGCTGGGCTAAATGAGGTTGAAAATATTGGCAACTGCTTGTCAGCTGCTACTGTTCCTCCCTGCTTGTCTGATCTAAGGTCTCTCTTGAGCATTTAGTGTCAATTACCTTGTCTGGTGTGCTCATGAATTGGGCTGATAAATGCTGAAGCGGAAAGGCGAGGACGCTGCCTTTGCCTGACAGCTGGAGCTCAGGCCTGAAACTTTATGTTATGTTGGTTAAAACAGTTGTTGTTTATGTGCTTCAGAGTCTCTGTTGGATTCAAATTTAAGCAACAACGGCACAGCAAATGGAAAGTGATTATACTTGAGGTTGGTTCCCTCACTGTCCTCAGTTAATCTACTTTGTTATCACAGCTCAGACTTGTTCCCAGGTGTGTCCTTTTAGGTACATTTTTCCTGCAGAATAGATTTTACATCTGTGTAAATTTCCCTGCTCTGGCCTTAATTGAACTTTTCTTGCTGAAGAATTGTTCAGATATCAAAAAAATAAAGGTATAAAATTAACTATTGATATTACCAATAAGGGTATGAAGGGCATGAAAGTGACACAATCAATATTATATATCTAATATGTTTGTTTCTTAGGTCAAGATTAAGATTAATCTTAAATGGTTGTTTATCAAGCACGTTATAAAATATATTTACACCAAATATCCTATAGAATTCAGTGTTTTTCCTTAAATACATCAATGTATTTGGAATATTTGTCTTTCAAAGTGGAAAATGTCAGTATGAAATCTGAAGTTTACGACACTACTCATAGTTCTGCAACTTTTCAGGCAATAAAAATAAAACATAAATTGGATTTTATTATGTTCCACTTCCAAAGTTCCAGAAAATTAATATGGCATTGTGCATTATGACCAGAATTTCTATTGACTGTATCCTACTTGTAAACTGGGAAAACGTAAATGGATTCCATAAAGTACTTTGCTATGGCATTACATATATCAAGTGCAATACATGAATAATAATGAATTTAGAATAAGATTTTCCATAGAAAGTAAACTACAATGAGATGCAAGATAATAATTAAGTTTGTATTTGATAATTTGGAATTCTAAATGAACATTGTCAACCACAAATTATAGCAAAATATAGTGAGGATGACTTAATAATTTTGATTAATATGTGAAATTATGTCAGTAGATCTGAAGAGGCCATTTCTTCTAGCTCTGAGTTTCAGTGAGTAGCTGGATGTGGTCTGGAGAAGCCACCCCTGATCAAACTTCATTTTCATCCCACACATCTGGAGGCAGCTTTACTAATTTAGATATACAGTTGCATCCTGATTTTGTGTCTGCTGCTAAGCCACAATATACTACATATAACAATAATAATTGACAAGAATACTTCTTTGAAGATGATTGTTGGCATTTCTAAAATGAAATTAAGTGGAAGCAACTCTGCTTATGAGAACCTACATCACAAAGGATTTAGATAAGTTCACTGATTGTCAAGTCATACTTGATTGTGAAGTCATCTGAGTATCCTGCATCACCCTTGAAAAATATACCTTTTCCATTTTCAGCTTGCAGAATCATACACATTATTTAAAATAAAACCTCAAAATATTTAGCTTTTTTAGCTGCAAATGTTTTCTATTAAAATGTTTCCATATTCAATATTGTCCAGTAACACCTTTCTGATATCTAACCATGGAAATGTGTGTATGGCACTGTAATGATAACCTCCTCCCCTAATTATTTTTCAAAACAAATTCTCTGCGATATCTTTTTGATTTGGGAAGCATTTTTATAGCAGGGAAATATGGCCTATTTTTTTTTTTCTGACATGTTCTGATGGACATATGAAAAAGTGTGTGCAGGAGTATACTGAATCATTCTACCCTTAGATCGGAATCAATGAAAAACAATACATAATAATTTGTAGAGGAATGACAAACACAGTAGGGAAAATGATAAAAAGTCCAAAAAACTTTACAGGATAAAATCTAAGCTACAATTCAGAGTGAAAAATCCCTGTGTTACCCTGACTTATCTTCAGTAGAGTTGAACTACTGACAGCAGTTGTGAATTTACGGCTTCTCTTGCCTTTTCATTTATCTTACTACTTCTTTTCCCATATGTTTTATAGGCTGGAAGACTCCGGTGAGGTCGGCAAGTAAAACCTGAAATATTTCGTTCCTTAGCTGCCTCCTGTCAGATGAAATATTTCTAATATGTTGAATGTTAAATACATTCAAGTGACAGCCTGTGGCTCTGAATCCTGGCATGGGCAATGGGAAAGGGAGCAGGCTGATCTCTGTGACCCAGATCCTGCAATCTGCACAGGCTGCATTTTCAATGGCATGATCTGCAAAAAGTGTAGCCTCCATTCGACCCCATGCACACATGTATTTTATTTGCTTCTTTTTAACAGAAAAGAAGATGTTTCCAGGAGTTTTTCTGAATTTAAGCATTTGTGTGTACTCTATTTGTGCTGTAAAAGCCACATGGGAAAAGATTATTACACAATTATCATATATTGGCAAAATTTTCTTACTATCAAAACATCCTTCAGCTTCTACCATTCATGTTATCAAAAATCTTTCTCCACCCACAAATACATATGCAGTTTGATAATAATGATGAGATTTCTACTTCACTGAACATGGTACTCAGTCTGGTTTTATATCTCAGTGAGATTCAAATAGAAACAACTTTACAGATTTTGTTTTTGTGCTCTGCTTTTTTAGATCCTCCCATGGGAAAGAAATTTCATACAATATTTTGCATTTAAAAAAGCTCAAAACTCAGTAATTTCTAGAGACAGCTGCATAAAACCAGTTTCAATGGTAACTGAAAGCTTCCTTGGAGTGATTTAATGATAACTCCGTTTATTAATATCTCAGTACATGCTAATCACTTTTCCTAGGTTATGCTATGATAATGACATTGTTTAGAGTATCTAATAACAGAGCATTTTTCTTCTTGCTTCCTTCATTTTTAGATACTGCAAGCACTGAATGCTCCTTGCAGTTTCCAGACAGAGACTATGTGTGGTGGGACATCTTCATGAAAATCTGTGTCTTTGTCTTTGCATTTGTAATTCCAGTTCTCATTATAATTGTTTGCTATACTCTGATGATCCTGCGCCTGAAAAGCGTACGGCTTCTCTCTGGGTCTCGAGAAAAAGATCGAAACCTGCGTCGCATCACCAGGTTGGTTCTTGTGGTTGTGGCAGTTTTCATTATCTGCTGGACTCCCATCCACATCTTCGTGCTGGTTGAGGCCTTAGGGGACGTGTCCCACAGTACTGCTGCCATATCCAGCTATTACTTCTGCATTGCTTTGGGTTACACCAACAGCAGCCTCAACCCAATCCTTTATGCGTTTTTGGATGAAAACTTTAAGAGATGCTTCAAGGACTTCTGCTTCCCCTTCAAGATGAGGATGGACAGGCAGACCACCAGCAGAGTCAGAAACACTGTGCAAGACCCAGCTTACATGAGGGAAGCAGGTGGGGCAAACAAACCTGTATGACTAGTCGTGGAAATGTCATCTTACTGTCCTCAGGAGAGAGAGGAGTCCAACGACCTAGGACTGACACAGATTACCACTGCAGTTTGAAATCGACTCACCCAGGAAGACATTTCTGGAATATTTCAGAAAACCCAGCTGTTTGAACTAAATCAAGTTTATTATTGATAAGCAAGAACCTCCTGAGAATAAGCTCAAATGAAAAGGACCTGGATGATGGTCAGGTTTTGGCACCATATCTGTGGTACTTGAGCCAGCACTAAAACACACTTTTGCAGAGTGAAGAGAGAGCGTTGCAACAGGTGATTCTGGATAAGAATATGTAACGTTGTCATAATAAGCAACATTTGGTCATAAAACTGAGCTATACCAGAAACTTCTGCCCCATGAGTGATTGCTTCTGAAGTATGGAGTTTGACAACTTGATCCTCTTTAACAGTGAAGAGTGTTAGGTTTCTGTGAACAATGCCAGAGCTATAATCAATATTGTCCTCAGTTAATATATCTGTAACCCTTGTTTGTGCTGTGAAAATCCAATTTAAGCATGATTTACCTACACATCAAAGTGATTTTATTGTGTCCGTGTATGGTAAAGCCTTTTGGCATTCAAAACATTGGAATTTAAGGATAATTGTTATCACATGTTTAATCACCTGTGTGTAATATTTTGTATATGTGATTTTCCAAGGTGGTTGTTTCTTTATTGAGTCTGAATAATATAATATGCATTTTCAGAGTGTGTATTGAACAAGAGGCTAGAAAACTTCAAATGCTTCACTTGTTACAAAATTGATGAAAAGCTGTGTTACATTCATTACATGGAGGAAACAGTGTCATGTGTAACTTATTTTTCTGGATAATATGTAAGCAGACTGAAATAAATATTTGACAAATTAGAAATAAGTGAAGGAGCACATGAACTAACTACATTGATACAAAGAAAATTAAATGTTACTGGATGTTTAATGGCATTTAATGGAAAAAGTTCCTGGTTTATTGATGCTGATGTATTTTCTTTGATACAGTCCTATGAATTCAGCAATTTTCCTGTGAAGATGGAGGTGTTCAAGGCACAGCTAAATAAGTTACTAGCTTGCTGAAGGTAAGTTTATGGTAAGACTGAGCCTAACTTCCAGTCTATGGACTTTTGTCTTCCTGATGTTATATATTACGACTCCCACTACTGCTGCTGCTGAAATTTGGAGGAATGCTCTCATTAGCTTCACCCTGAACAGATATGCCATATATCTTCTTGTCAATTTTGTTCTTTATACAAAAGAAAGAGTAAGGTGGGTGCCTTCATTTCATGGCAAGTTTTCCCAGAAAAACAATCTGATTTGGTTCTATCAGACCATAAAAATGCTTTATGCACAGCAGTATAAATACTGAGTTTTTTCTTGGACTAGCTGGCAGTCCAGTTCCTGTGGAAGTGCTGTAGAAATTCAGCCTTCTGTAGGACTTCCATATACTTTATTGTTAATACAATCATGGATGCCAAATATTTTTGATATCAGGTTGACAAATGCTGTTCTTGTTGAAATATTCAAGATAACTCTTTCTGGACTTGCTCTGGAAAGTCTGTCACTTTCTAATTGTTTCTACATGAAAAATGAATAGCTGACCTCGGGATGCTTGCTTTGCCTGGGGAAGTTAATGATCCTCATACAACAGCTGAGTGAGTCTCACTTCCTATTCTGCCATTCATTCATTTTTTAAACATGCATCCACCTTTCTAAATTAAGTCCTGATCTTTAAATGGCCACAAAAAGAGAATGTTTAAGGTAAAAGTTGAAAATCCAAGGTATTTATCAAGTTAGGAGCAAGTGAAATGGGAAAGAACTAGAATCTAATGAATTATTTTCATTCAAAATAACCTATGTTCTTGTTCATGACTTACCATTTGCATATGTATGTCTGTGCTTGAATAGAGCTTTTGTTCTACACATTATGTGCAATGCTCTGCATTGTAATGAAAAATCAATGTTCTTAATTTGCAAAAAGGTGGTTTCTAATAATATTTTTTGAGATTTATGTTTTTAAGGAGATCGTAATTTCTATCACAGTGGGAGGAAAGTATAACTTCCCAACAATTAAACTTGCAAAATGTTATCAGAACGTGTCCTAAAGGTTTATTTCTATCATGGAACATTAACAGCCAAATTAATCTGAATGCAGTAGAAAGGTGCCTCAGAAGTTTTCTTGTCAAATTGAACAGCTTACTGCACTTCAGTGAACAACAGCAGACAACTGGCCAAGATATCTTTAACACATGAGAAAGTACATTAAAAATGATACTGTGGTTTTTCTCACAGAATCTGCCTCTAGATGATTAAATTCCCATTGCAAGCACTTCACTTTGTTTTGTAACTGCAGGCCAATGACTCGCCTTCTGCTCCAAGAGGCAGCAGGAGGTGAAGGCAGGGTAGGAGCTGCCTGGCCCACGAGAAGGTCTGGGTGGGGAATGGGGCAGCAGGGACAGGCTGTGCTGTCCCATGGGCGCTGGAGGAAGCCAAGACAGGGCAGACACACACAGGCAGCCTGGGAATTAGTTGTACTTGCTGCAACCACTCTTACCTCCCTTTCTTTTTGGAGGTGCCAAAAGTTCAATACTGCAAAAGTATGGTCATGGACCTGCTTGTAGGGCTAAATTCCAATCAATCAACTCGCGTGGATAGTTAATATGACACTTGCTGTGTTTTCTGCTTCTCTTAACTGAGAGATCTCTTATTTGAAAAACATACTTGGTGTTCTGATTCAGGACAGACCAACAGATGGAAGAGAAATGATGCTCAAGTGCTGAGAAACCCCAAGTTTAGTTAATGAGAATATCTCAATGTGACAAGAAATTCAGAGGAAAACAGAAAATAAAATGTTTGTCCTGTGAAAGACAAAGGAAAAACACATCAATTTGAGCCAGAATTCCTCTTGGTTCTGGTAAATTAACGTAGTCTTTGCAAAGAAGACAGGGAGATTATGCTGGGATTTATTTTTTTCCTTTATTGCTCATCAATTCTTAATCAAACATAATCATTGTAAATATGGCTGTTTTCTGCCCATTGAAGTTTTTTCATCAGGAAAAAAAAAAGTGGATTCAGCAAAAATGACTGAGTTTATGATGACTTATGTAATCTGAAAAGCCAAATAAAAAAATTAATTGTGCCTGGATAATTTCCAACTGTATCTTACAGGTGTGCAATACAGTATAGTTGAGTACATCTATTCAATGCCAGAGTGATAGACTGAAAGATATTTCAACTAACTGAATCAAGTAATTTGGCTTGGGTTTTTCTTTTTGTTGGACTGCATGTGGCTTGGGAACTGTTGCTGTATAAAGCCCTGACATGCAAGCTGGAATGATCTCAGACTGCAGATTTTGATCACTTAGTTAAAAGTGTTTTGACATCCAACTGTGTGGCTAATGCAAGAGAGTGTGCAAGCACAGGGAGCTGCTTGCTGGAGAGAAGCAGCTGAGAGCAGGAGCTGCTTCTCCTGCTGTGTTGGGTAAAACCCAACACGCTGTGTCACACGCTGTGTGCAAGGACTGTTCAGCTTTAGGTTACACCACCGTGATTTAACCCCAGCTGGCAACAAAGAACAACAGAGTGTATCTTTCTCACTGCACATTCCTGCCCCTCCGAAAAACTTGTGGGTTGGGGTAAAAACAGTTTAATAATGGAAACAAAGTAAAGTATACTAATACTAATACTATTAGTAATAAAAAGGAGACAGAAAAATAAAACACAAGACAGACACCTGATGCCCAATACAATTGCTCACCACCCACTGGCCAATGCCCATCCCACAGTGCCTGGCTCCTCCTGGCCAACTCCTCCCAGTTTATACACTGAGAATGAAATACTGTGGAATGGAATATTTCCATCGGCAGGATTGGATCAGCTGTTGTCTGTGCTCTCTCCTGTCTTCTTGTGCACCTGACTGCTGGCAGAGCATGGGAAACATCCTTGACTCAGGGTAAGCCTTGCTTAGCAACAACTAAAACATCAGTGTGATATCAACATATTCTCTTACTAAATCCAAAACACAACACTGTACCTGCTGATGGGCAGAAAACTAACAAAAACACAGCTAAAATCAGGACAGCCATTTCTGGAAAACAGCCATGGAAGTTACCAGCCTGTTCAGTCTGCTTTGCGTCCAATGTTGACTTTTAGTTGGCAGCAAATAAAAGTTCTCTTAGTCAGTTTCCAATTCTGATAATACCAATGGCAACATATCAGATGGGCTTAGGGATCTACAGAAGGGAAATACCCACCTCAGGACTTAGGGATCCACAGAAGGGAAATACCCACCTCAGGACTTAGGGATCCACAGAAGGGAAATACCCATCTCCTTCATAAGTAAACAAGCCCTGGGGCAGAATGATGGCTGTAGGAATCTAAGTTGCTACTTTTGATATTCCTATTCTAAAAGGAATATCAAAAATACCTACCACTTTGTACTCCACTGCAAAGTTCAGCAAACCCTGTAGTAAACCTCCTGGAGGTGTTATTGTCTATTTGGGATTTAATGCTGTACAGACTTGATAGTAGGAACAGAGCATGAGAAAAATACATTGACAGTGACAGCAGTTGCTTACGAAAAGTGTATAGAAGCTAGGAGACACGAGAAATAGAAGTTGTGAGCACATGTGTACCTATGTGCGGGTGTACAAAATTTATTTTGCTTTTAATTTATAAATTCTGATTTTGTGTATTTATAATATATATAAAATAAAAAAACTCAAATCCTCTTCAAATTAGCTGAAACGTGTTCTAAAAGCTTTGAAAACATAATTTAGAGGGCCTCAATGTACAGAGATAAAGTAGACAACAAGGGTACTGAAATACAAAACATTTGGCAGAGTGGGAGAACACCGGTAGGTAAAAGGAGAGTTTGAAAACTACCATGAAAAACAGCAGACATTCTTGATAAAACAATAATAAAGAGGCTAATATCTGCAGTTTCCAAACATGCAGAAAATATGTGTTCATTCTGTCTCATTTCATCACAGTCCATTTTGTTGCTATTATAATCTCCAGATTACCTGATTTTGTTCAATTACATTTTCTAAGATAATTTTTCCTCTCCAGAGTATATGAGAGACTTAGTTCTCTGATTTCAAGATTTCACAATTGGACCATTGTGTCCCAATTATTCCTTGGAATGAAAAGAAATAAAAGGTAATTGAAAAAAAATCAGAAAAGTTGGACAAAAAGGATAGGCAGCAAAATGGACTGAGATGAAAGGAGGGGAAATGAAAACCAGGGAAGGTTGCCAAAATGATCCCAATTCAAATTCTAAAATCAGGGAAGAAAATTCAAGAAGTGTACTTCAGAAGTCTCCAACTTTCTTGATAGGGGCCATCATGTCATGGACGAAATGTAGTTATTATTACCGATGGATTTCCTCCCAAATGGTCTCTCATTCGAATAAATAATTAGCTGTCTGTCTCTATAACCACCACTGTAATTTTTAGAATACTTTCCTGTACAAGAGTCTTTTCAGAAAGTAGTCATGAAGGCAGTCTAATGATAGACCTGCAACTAAATCTTGCTCTTTAGTAAATGCTTAGTATAGGCAAAAATATCTGTTGACTATATTTATCTTCTATTTCCAGATATCTGAAATACAGCTTTCAAAGTCTTCATCTGTTGGACAAATATTTGATTGATCAGTTAAAATACCCTTGTACTGTGAAGTTGTAATGTTCTTGGAAAACTGAATGGCAGGATGCATTTTAGGGATATGTACCTCCTGTCTTCCCTGAAGAAGAATTTTTTACGGTCAAAATTGCCCTAATTGAAAAATGCCTTTATTCAGCTGAAAACTAGCATCAATATGCTGCCATTTGTAGCAGGTAACATGGTATTTTGTGCTCTTGGAGCACTTTTCTCCTCTGATATTTCTGATATTTCTTATCTGTTTTGTGTCATGGTGCAAGAAGTGTCTGGAGTGGACAGCTCCTGCATAGAAATTAGGCTTACCTAGTGTATCCTTCCCTCTCTTCTTTCAAATCCCACTTTAGTTCCAGTCTTCTTTTATGGTGGGGGAAAAAAAAAAAAAAAGAAAAAAAAAGAAACAAGATAGAAATCATGTAGGCATAAAACTGTTATTTTAAATCCATATTATTTTTTTTCTTCTTTTTATTTTCCTCCCATTTTATTGACTCCTATATGTGCCTAAAGCATAGAGATTACCTCCAGCTGTATGAATCACTTTAAAATATGGTTCTTTTGCCTTATAGGAGCTGTAAGGTATTACAATTCTTCCCCATATGTAAGTATGCACTTTTAGTGCTCCCTTGCATGGAGCTTCTTTTTTCTTTGTAGTTGGTTCTTAATTGTGTTTGTGCATTTTAAAAGTGCTTTGTTGCTGATAGTGCCATAGCCGATACGCACATACAAATTGATTCCACAGAGTGGCAGCCATAAAAGTGAGAAGAATAATAATAATAGTATCACATAGAATGTTATGAAAATAATATTTTTCTTCACAAAATAAGACTTTAGTGTCATTTCATTCACTTAATGAAAACAAAAGCATGTACTGCCTCTGGCATCAGGGGGAGAACAGAAGCCTTCTCATCCCAGAAGAACATTTCAGTTATGGCTTTTATGGGCTTTATTTGGTTTTATACAGTGAAGCTTTTCCATTTAAAAGGGCTATTTCCATATTCAACAAACCTTCTGCAAACAGAAGATTTTCCATGTGCATTTTCACAGTGCTTTCAGCTGAGCAATCAATACGAATTTGAACCTTATGCAATAGGATTCAGATCAGGATCTGAGCGTAGCGCATGTGCACTGTGTCCCCAAGTTAATGCTTTTACTACAATGTTATTTTTATCTGCTTGAAGACCAAATAGTAGGAGCTGAAACTGCACTTGATGTTGAAGCCCAGGAAGCTTGTGGGAGAGGCTTTCAGACCACAACTCTCAGGCGAAAGGATGAGCTAAGTAAGGAGTTGTTTGGGTTTGGCACCAGCTTGGCATTAAAAAAAGCAAAAATTTGGACATGTGTAGGCCTCTAGGTTTCTGTAGTACTAAATGGAAGCTGGGCAAAACACATAAAGTGTGCTACTGCTGTAAAAACTTCTATTAAATTCTACCTATTCTTTAAACAGCAGCAGACATTTTCACAGACTTTGTACTAAGAGTAATTGCTCTATGTGTGACAGAAACCACATTTCTGATTTCACTCTGCTAGATGAATTTTAAACAGACAATAAAATACAGTTGTCACACAGACCTAATGATAACCCCATGAAGATCACAGCTGCAACTCAAATCCCATTAGCATCAGCTAAGTAATACAGAGCTCTTTTTACGAACTCACCTGCTTAACTCTTCATACCAGTTCTGGAGAGAAGCAAAAAAATTTGGAATCCTACATATGATACATATATAATATACCAGAGTAGGTTCCCTCATACAACCACTGTACAACATGTATAACTTTTTTTGTTTCTTAGTTTGTATAGGAAAAGGTAGAAAGGTTTTTATAGAGTGATATTTCTCATTTATGTGGCTTAAAAAAATGGACAAGCATTATGTTGTCTGTAGCAAGTATTTATCATTATCTTACTCTGATTTGATTTGCAATATAAAGAACTCCCCCAAGTCAAGTCTGTTTTGTCCGTGCCAATAATTGCTGAGTGATCTCTCTCTGTCCCTATCTTGACCCACAAGCCTTTTGTAATATTTTACCTGCCCCATCCAGTAGAGGAGGAGAATGATAGAGCAGCTTTGGTGGGCACCTGGTGTCAACCCACCTCAGGAGACTTGGCTGCTCTTGTTTGGGAGCATATGCCATGCCAGAAGATGTTATAGGAAAGTTTTGAACAGGCCACAGACTTTGCATATCTCTTCTGTTGATGTATACCCACTACTTGTTAGACATTTTTTTAGATGAAAACACAAAATATGTTTTATTTTAGCTCTACCACCTACTTCTATTGCTGCTAAAGGCTTGGAAAAAACTCAGGCAGGGCAAAGAGAGTAATTTTTTTAAAGTGATTGTTTGGTGAAGGAGGTCTTCATGAGATGAGCATTGTGGAATTAATTGCCTCTCACCTACAAACAGAAATAGGGGTGAAAATCTGTCAGAGAAAAATATTTATGGATTATTATGATATTAGCAGCTTCTTATGAATTAGTGAGCTGTCTTGCATCTTGATTTGATATGAACATTTCACACATGCTGGGTGTTTCAGCCTTGCAAGAACCCTCTGAGTCATTGCTTTAACAAATGGAGGAAAGGAATGGAAATTTGATACTTAGCAGAGAAGGAGTAGGGAGCTGGGGAAATCTGCCTTGTTTATTAACAGAGCTGATCTGAATATGGATTTCCTTTCAGAAAAGCATTATGATGGATGGGGCAGAAAACAAGAGGACAGGAAAAGACAGTCTTTTTTTCTTATTTTTTTGAGGAAAATGACATCTTGCTGGTGGCCTAACATACTGGCACCCAGCCTCTGAGATGAGGAACCCATCCATGATGTGCCTTTGGAAACCTTAATATTATGTCTTTCTTAAAAGATATATCTGAAAACCATTCAATCTAGCCTCTGAGGAACCACAATATTATTTGCAAGGACAGAGAAGTGGTGTAGCTGATATGTGGTACTCAAGACAGACACTGCACTCAAAGTGCTTCATTAAAAGCGCCAGAAGGCTCCAAGCATCAGCACCTTGTTATTGAAAAGTTTTCCATACCTTTTCTCTGTAACTTCCCGAGGGCAACTCCATGCAGCTCCAGCTCTTTCTCTCTTTCTTCTCCAGTTCTGGCTCACTCCTTCTTTTCCCACATACAGCATCTTACCTTTTCTGTCCCTTGCACAACCTCCTGTCCCCAGCTCTTCACAGCACAGCCAACAGATTCCAACTGACTCCCTAGCAGCTAACTCACTCTTTATCACATCCATTGGCTGTGAGAGCAAGGCTGTTCCCACTCTTGGATAATTAACACAGCTGCAACATATCAAAGGCAAAACTGCCTTCAGCAGCATCTCTGTTTGTCTCCCCACAGAGAAGAAAGAGCACATATATTAGCAGGGTGAGATAACCAGTCTTTTCCCTGTTGGTGTTTTCCGCAAATAGCATCCAAACTGCAAACTGAATGCACTACTTAGGAAATTTCTGCTTTATGGTGTTAGTCTGGCATGAATTTGACAGATGGTTCCTTCCTTACCTTCTGGCTGTACTTGCAGTCCAGAAAGCCAACTGCATCCAGGGCTGCATCAGAAGGAGAGCGGTCAGCAGGTTGAGGGAGGTGATCCTCCCCCTCTGGAGAATGATTCTAACCCCTCTCCCCCACCTGGAGTACCACATCCCTCTCTAGGGTCCCCAACATGAGAAGGATGTGGACCTGTTAGAGTGACTCCAGAGGAAGGTCATGACTGTGATCAGGGGGCTGGAGCACCTCTCCTATGAGGACAGGCTGAGAGTTGGGGCTGTTTGGCCTGGGGAAAAGAGGACTCTGGGGCAGCCTTCCAGTACCTAAAGTGAGCCTGCTAGGGAGCTGAGGAGGGATGTTTTACAAGGACACAGGGAATGGCTACTGAAAGACAGTGGGTGTATATTAGGTATTGGAAAGAAGTTCTCTGTGGGGGAGGTGAGGCCTTGGAACATATTGTCCAGAGAAGCTGTGAGTGCCCCATCCCTGGGTGTGTTTAAGGCCAGTTTGGATGAGCAACCTGGTCTAGTGGAAGGTGTCTGTGCCCATGGCAGAAGGGTTGGACCTAGATAATCTTCCAACCCAAACCGTTTTAAGATTCTGTGTTCCTATGGCATTAAAGAAGGATTCATATGGGAATAAAGGTATTTTTCCTTAAGTGGTCTTAGTTTCCTTTAATCTGGACTGTCATTTGTAAACCTTGCATATATTCCTAGCATGTCCTCTGTGTGAAGGCTCTTTATATATGTTTTCTTCAGTATACTACCAGTTCTAGAAAACTATTATCTGATGTCATGCTTCAAAATGCACCTGGTATTGAAAGATAGTGAGAAATTAGGAGGTTAAATGTGCTGTTTGATATGTATGATGGATTCAGAAGTGTGCTGATTTTCCATCTGCAGAGTCACTGCCTCTGTGGTAGAAAGACATTGATTTTGCTATAATAACACTCCAGTTCAACATGGAGAATACTACAAACTTTTGTGGTTTTTGATGAAATCTTTTCCAGTTCAACATTCTTCATTGTCCTCAGTGGAGGCAAATGCACTTGTGTAGCAAGTATGAGGTGAATTTCCTTGTAGGTATGCAAAAAAAGGCAGATAAAAATGGCTTTGACTGAGAGCTATATCCAGAATTTCCCAACTTAATAAACAAGTTAAACTGGATGCATTAGACCTTCCTGTAAATTCTCTCAGCACTTTCCTCCTTGCCAGTTAATCTCTTCCCCTCTTTCTCTCCCAAGCAGATACATGTTTCTGTTTTCTTCCACTCTACACAGACAAGCTGTGTGCAGTGAAACCAAGCCTTCCATTAAGCATGCACCTAAATGCTACACCTGTTTTTCATGTCTGATAAATGTTCTCTTTCTGATTTTCAATTTTCTGGTTGACAGCTTGCCAGAAACTTTCTTCACCGAAAACTAGCTTATTGCTAATTTTGACAGTTGAGAGAAGAAGTTCCTGCCTATGCTTTTATTTTTGTAAACAGCAAACAGAGCTCACCACATCCCAGTAATTAGCATACAGTGATGCCCTAGGATGAAGCCATGAGAATTGTACTTGTGACTGGGAAGTAGTTTTGTCAAAACTGAAATTCTTTTTCAATGACTTTTCTCTAATAAAACTTATCCAGGGGAGGTTTCTTAGGGTGAAATTTTTAGTGAAAACAAACACAGCAAGTTCCAGAAGGGCTGCAGTTTATGTGCTTACCAGGGACCAGTAAGAGGAGGAGTAGGGAGAGTTTAGTATGGCTGAAAAGGGGTGTTCACACCTAATGTGGATCTCCCATGTCTCAGATAGTGGCTTCATCTCTGGTTGAAACAAAACATTTTGCAACTCACTTTTGAGTTGTACAGACCACTTCTGGATAGATGTGAGACCTAGGAATGGCTCGTGCCATGGTAGAGATGACCTGCATGGAGGGCTTGAGGCAAGATATGTTATTGCAAGAGGCTGTGAAGGCAGGACTGTAGTAATGCACCCCCCACTCCTGAGGGGGTAGTTCTGTATAAGGAAAGGGTTTCAGTTTACCTTTGGACATTTTAGGAAGTTTAGCCAGAAAGTTCTGTGTTTTTCTCTCTGTAATTGGCTCAGTGCCAGGAGAGGAGCACCTGTTGGCCTTTGTCACTGTTCATCAAAATCTGTACCCCTTCCTATTAGCAGTTTGCCAATAGATTCATCCTCAACCATTAGGTAGAAAAGGTGACAGAACAAAGGGTCTTGTGGCATTTTCGGGGTGTTGTAGCAGGTGTAGGATCTGTCCTTACACTGTGCACGGCTTTGATCTTTGTTTGTGTTTTTGTATTATTTTGCATTATTTTATTAAACCTTTTTGAGTTACAAGGCACACCGATCATACGGTCACGCTAATTATTTTTATGCCAGCACTCTGAACAGGGCTGGACCCTCGGAGATCATGACCTGTCAACACAGGACAGCCTCTTAGCTGGGTTCCTCAGAAGGTGGGCCCTGCCCAGGCAGTATCAGACATGTGTTAGACCCAATACTAAGGCCATGAATGGTATGAAGCAGGAGAGAGGCCATGACAGCACTGCAAAAAAGTGGGCTACAGCTCTGCTGGAGAAGGAACTCAAGTAGGGAACCAGCTGGGTGAGTGTCTCTCCAAGCATGGGAGGCTTTTCAGGTTTGTGTTTGAAGATTGCTCTGTACCTCCCTGAACATTTTCAAGTGGTCTCGGTTTTGTTGCTACAAATTGAATTATTGTGTTTCAGGCAGCCTGAGCAGCTGCTTTCAGCTGAAAAGAGTTATCCTCTTTTTTTACAGCTCTTCATTTCCTTACCCTCTGCTTTGTTAATAAGAGTTCATGTAGGCAATATTTTGATTGATCTGAGGCTTGGTGTAAGAACTCATCTTTCAATGTGTCATATACCAAAGTTCAGGGTGTTTGGCTTAAGTGAATGTGCAGATGCTAGCTGTGTTCCACACCATATTGTTAATTTGCTTTGAACAAGTGAAGATAAATAGTATCCATGGGAAACTTGCATTGGTGGAAACTGGCTGTGAATTCCAAATTACTTTTAGCAGAAGCTATTAATACGCTTGTAGCACTTACAAGGAAAAAAAATAATAGAAAGCTGGTAATGCTTTTTCCCTTACAAAGTTTGCAGTATAACTCTTCAATTAACAGCTCCAAGAGCGAAAGATGGTCCTGCAGATACCCTGAACCAACATTTGGAAAACTGTAGCTTTCTCCCAGAAACTGTCCCAGGTATTTTTTGTGAGATCAAAGAGATCAGGTGGGCAAAATTTGCAAGGTAGTTTCAAGCAAGATTAACTTGGAAATGCTAAGGCAGCTGATTCTCTGAAGGAGTTGGGTGCCAGTGTATTTTAAAAGCAGCACTGGAGGCGTCATCTGCTTTTTCAGATGCCTTTACAAAGATGGTCTATTGGACTTAAGTAATTTCACAGCTGTAATTGTGGGTGAAGAAAATGCCTTAGTATAGGTCTGAGCAGGCTGGAGCAGGTTAGAGCAGGAACTCTCTGCCTGGGGTATATGGTTACTGGTCAGAAGAGTGAACCAGGACCTAATATGAGAGACATGTAGAGAAAAGGGGTGTTAAAGCCCCTTTCTACACATGAAAATTGTTTGTGACTTAGGTACTGCAGTGAGGGGGTGCAGGTATCTGGGTTCCTAGAACACAGATCTGGTGATATAAAATCTGATGGGTTTTTTTGTTAGCAATCCAAGGAAGTACTTTTGTTAGTACTAGAAGAGTAAGGATATATCTATAATATAATGGGAGAAAATACGGTGAATGATGTGTTTTCAGAACTTTAATTCTGCTCAGAAAACTTATGGAGCATATATTGTGTGTGCTGGACTGTGGTACAAAAACATTTGAAAAACAAGCGAAATTCACCTCTGTAATTCATGTTTGAAATGGTGCTAGAAAATAACATGGCAACTTGTGCAATTTTGGTAATTGAGATAAACAAATATGGTTTTGTTAATTTAATAAATTACTGAAATCAAATTGCAGTGTGTTTATCATGCAAGCTACCTACCTAGGTATTTGTTTAAAATGCAATGAGACACATCTCCTTCAGGGCTCCTTCTGGTGTTTATGCTTCCAAATGCTGATGAGTTATTTACTTTGCCATACTCCTTTTTTTTTTTAAAAAAAAAGAGCTTTAAAACTGCATAAATTTTTGAAATTTTTGGCTCCTCTGCAGGCATTTCTGCCATATGTTGTAGGTGCTTGCAACAGTTCAGAAGGGCCATATGTGTGAACATTGACCTTTCTGAGCATTGAAGTGGCTGGAGAAATACGTTGGGTAACCCTGAAGTCTTCTGTTGGCATGCTGTGGACCTTCATTGTTTAGTTTGATATCATATCTCACACGTGGCTTACCCTTCATCCAGTATACAAGAATTCTGAGGTAAGGATTAGAAATGAGACCATTAGAAATTGGTCAGTTTTTTGAGAAAACTTCCGTAGGAGTGCAGGATTTAAAACATATCTTGTACTCCTTACCTCACTGTCAGATGGGCAGATAGAAATGTGGAGACAAGGATATAGGTAAGCTGATCGAAATCATGGTTTTGATGTATTGTAGATAATTGAAAATCACAGAAACATATTTGCAGTTGAATGTCTTATTTTTCTTTAGAAGAATATTCCTTGTAGGCTCTGTAGACTCTAATGAACTTTCACTAAGAAGATATAGATGAATGCTTTTTAAAAATGGGAAATGCTTTTGAACCAGCATGTTGAGACTATATTGAAAATCCTGAGGTTTATAATGAGCAGTTCCAAGTACCTCATACAGAAGCTACTCTGCCATCTTTTATGTTGATCTCTTTGCTCTTGTGACCAGTGATAGGACTCAGGGAAATGGCATGAAGCTGAGTCAGGGGAGGTTTAGGCTGGATATCATGGAAAGGCTTTTCACCCTGAGGGTGGCAGGGCACTGGAACAGGCTCCCCAGGGAAGTTGTTAGAGAATCAAACTGAACAGAGTTCAAGAAGAGTTTGGACAATGCTCTCAGACACATGGTGTGACTCTTGGGGATGTCCTGGGCAGGGCGGGGAGTTGGACTCAATGATCCTCTTGGGCACTGTGTTGGTTTAGGATAAATTAAGGGGAGAATCTCTAAAAGGGAGTCCCCTCAAACAAACCTCCACCACCCCTCCCCCCCAGCCCGGGGTTGGGAAGGAAATTCTTTGGAGGAGGAAAAAGTGGAAAAAACTGGTTTTATTGACAAATGAACAAAATTCTCCCCACCCCGAGTGGAATGAAAGGCGCAGGTTTACTCAGGGGGAGGGCTCCAAGCTTCTTTGGTGGGCTCCGGGTCTTCTCAGACGTCTCGGGTCAGATCAGTTCCAGAGCCGGTCCGGTCTTGGGGCGGGGGGGGGGGGGGGGGGGAAGGGAAAAAGAGGGGGAAAGAAAGAAAACGGAGAGCAGGCAGCAGGAGCGGCAGCAGCCAAAGCAGCAGCAGCAGCAGCAGCAGCAGCAGGAGCGGCCGAGGCAGCAGAAGCCAAGCAGCAGAAGAAGCTGAAGCAGCTAAAGCTAAGCAGCAGCAGCAGCTGAAGCAGCGGCAGCCAGAAGCAGCTCTGCTCGGGCAGCAAAAGCCCCGCGAGCAAAACAGCGCTGCTAGACATAACAAAAACAGTCCACTGATATGGGATAGAGGCACTGTCAACCCAGAACAGGCACCTTCCAACTCACCATATTCTATGATTCCATGATTATTTGCTCTTAAAAAATTTACCTGATTGGGGAACCAGAAGACTATCAAACAATGATTGGTAAATTCTCCAGAGCTAAGCATAGCAAAGACAAGAGCTAGTAAGAAGCAGCTGCTAAGAAACACCTTAAACACAAACCTGTAGTTCAATACCAAAACAGAAATATTGAGACTGAGGATCTTCATTTTTTTTGTACCCACCTAAACCATCATGAATCTCCAGTCATGAAACTATGTTAAAAGTAGTATATATGACATGTTAATAAACCAATTCAAACCCACTTTTAACCTGCTTGACCTTTTTTGTGCTGGTTTTTGTGGATTTCTGAGATGTACCAAAGTTAGAGGCACATCAAAAGTGACCTCCAGAAGCTGATATTTAGTGATAAAAATTACTGTTTATTGTTTTAGTTTTGCCACTCAGATTTTACATTTACCAATTACTTATCCAGAACACTAGAAAAAAATTTATCCTGGTAATTTTTCTGCAGGCTTATGTCTTTCAAACAGTATTTCATGCTGAATTATGGGTATTATAACTGTAATGACATTGACTCATTTCTTTATTCAGCTTCTATGCCAGAAAGTTGTTGTGGTTTTTTTTTTTTCATTTTTACTTATTATGATAATTTATATCTTTTGACAAGTATTTCTTGCTCAAACATTTATTTATACTTTGATGTACGAATTTTTTTCTGCTGAGGCTTGGCACTGCTGGCTACAACCTTTTCTGCCTGTTCCTTGTTCCTTGGGCACTTTCATCCATGATTACATCACCAATGTTCTTGGGATACTGGTTTGATGGATGCAATAGTTAAGTTTCTCTTAACTCTTTCATGCTTTTTAATTATAAAATTCCTACTCTACCCAAGGACAAATGTAAAACCTCCCCAAAACCAAAGTGAAGCCTCCAAATAGGCAAAGGGAGTGGAATATGAGAGAGAATTGATTAACATATTTTGAAGTCTTGGGCTGAAAAGAAAACCAGTTCACAGACTTGTCAGAACATTTCCAATATAATTCAACTGCTAAAATTTTTCTCCAAGATTTGAAAACTCTGCTGACTTTTTTTTTCTCAATAAAATATGGAATCTAGATGAATTTATGATTTCTCAATTATAGTTGAATTGAATCTCTGTTCTACTGGGTAGTTAATCTTAACTTGCTGTAATTCTGTACTGTAAGTCACTGACTTTGATTTATGTTGAATTTATCTTGACTGGGGCAATGAATGCTAAAGGCAAATATAACTACTTATACTGGAGTTTGTTTTCCTTACTTATCTCTTTCTTTTTAAATATAACACTGAAAATATTGGGATTCTACTTTTTCTTCTGGAAAAATTCTAAATACATAAATGTGCTACATTACTGCTGAAAAAATGGTTGTAACTGTACAACTAAAAAGGTAAGAGGCTTTGTAAATCAATTCCACACTGAAGACCAAGATGTTTTGTAGTTAAAATTGGTACCAGGGTGTGGTAAATCAGCCACTGCTCAAATCTGCCCCCACTGACCACATGTGGGGTCTTTAATTCAACTTGATTCCACTTGCTTGGGTGACTATTTGTTTTTATCAGCTTCATGATTATTGGGTGGACTTACTTTTGGACTAGAATTTAAAGTTTTGTTAAAAATGAGATGAAAACAAATCAAGTTGACTTGCTGATGCTAACACATAGGGCTAAAAATCCGAGGAAGATTACCTGTCAACTAATCTCATCAATATGAAAAATATTGCATCACGGTACTGTCAGTTTTCAGAAAGAAACACGCAATTTAAGGTTATACAAACAAACTTGTCAGTTGGTTTTCTTAGCAGCAGTTTCCCCCAGAATGGACCTGGGGAAGAGCTTCATCTGGAAAGCCCTTTTGAAATAATTTCCCCATACTGAACAAGCCATTGAAGTAAGAGACATGTATGATGGGCTGATTGTAACTTGTTTGAGTGGAAGCTGGGACAGATTCAGTCTGTTTGGGATCACAGGCTCAGGTTTCCTCGGGGAACAACAGAGGCAGAGCCACCCTCACCTATCCATGGGAGCCATGCATATCCCCCCTTTGGCTGCAAGAGCAATCTATAGAGGCACAGCTCCTAAGGCCAGCATCAGCCTTGTGTACCCAAGATGAAGTGAGGGCAGGGTACCACACAGATGCAGGGATGCTCATGCCTAAAAAAGAAAGTGATTATGTGCAAGCTGTCAGAGCCAGAGGCCTTCTCATATCTGTAGATATGCAGGTTGCCTAGGCAATTTGCAATTATTATATATGTAAGAACAGCTGGCACTTCAACAAAATAAAATGTTTCAGTTCAAATTATGTGGTTCCTTTTATTAAGACCATGAAATCATGGATGAGAAAACATGCATTTATGAAGATCTAACTAAAAAGAAGACGTTATGAAAAAAAATACACATGAGAGAGAAAAATCTGAGCGTACCTTTCTCAGCCAAATGATTTAGCAATATGTTTTTGTGGGTTTGGCAATGAAGAACTTGCAAGAGGAGAGTGTAACAAGGCAAAAAAATCTTTCTTCTCTTAAGATAAGACAGACCTGAGTAGCAGATAATTCTGAAAACTTTCAGCTTCCAGGTTGCTAAAATACCATGGCTTAACTTCTATGGCTGACACATGCTATTGCAGGTATGTGAAGAGAGGGATATGATTAAAAGGTCTGTAATAGAAGTGCTAATGATTTATTGATCCCTCTCATACCAGCAGTGATGATATCAATGTTACTGTGACTGAATTGCTGAAGTACTGCTTCACTCCTCATGATCAAGTGAAACCTGGAAAATTTGACTTTCACATTAGAAATTTATTTACTGAATTCCAATAGACATGAATGCAGAGAATTTTGCTGGGAGGGAATATTAGGTTTCTCAATTTTATAATTTTCTCTTATGAAGACAGACTGAGAGATTTGGGGTTGTTCAGCTTGGAGAAGAGAAGGCTTCTGGGAGAACTTAGGGCTTGCAGGAGAGCTGGGAAGTGCATGCAGCATTATAGTGCATAACAGGAAGGAATGGTTATAAATTCAAAGTAGGTTCAGGTTAGGTATTAGGAAGAAATTCTGTACTGTGGGGGTGATGAGGCACTGGAACAGCTTGCCCAGAGAAGCTGTGGATGTCTCATCCCTGAAAGTGCTCAAGACCAGACTGGATGGGGCTCTGAGAACCTGTAGTTGAAGTCACCTGCCTGTGATGGGGAGGTTGGAACTAGATGGTCTTGAAGATCCTTTTCAACCCAAACTATTCAATGATTCTATAATTATATGATCCTGTGATCCTATGATTGACTCTATGACTCTATATCTATCTTTTAGAATAGTATTAGAAATTAGAAAAAAATAGAAATTAGAAAAAAAAAATCCTGTGACACTGAGGAAATTAAGTATTAAAATATGAAGAGACTTTAACAAGAAAAAAATTACATACTTTAAATAGAATTTTTTTTGAGCTTGTGTACCAAAATGAAACACTTACATGCAGACGTATTTTCTATTTACAAGAACACATGATTAATGATATGTAGACTGGAAAAAACCACCCTAAGAAATTTCTCTGAAGAAAGTTCTAGAGTTACAAAAAGCACTCACTGCATTTCACTGAGTGATGTTAGAAAACTCAGGGAATATTTATAAGCAGAAGTTCTGCAAAATGAATTTATTGAATTAATTTGGTTTCCCCACATTGGAGAAGAAACATTGAGAAATTTAGAAGTCATTACTTGTGTGAGTGCACTTCAAAGAGAAAATGAAAAATTGTATGTGAATTTTATAACTGTACTGGGAGTTTAGAAGCTGCTGTGGGATGCCTGAGGGGGACATGGTAGAGTTTTTAAACTATCTGTCTGAATTTACTGAAAGACTGCAAGTATCCGTAGCTTTTAAAAATGGATGTACATTAGAGTTGTGAAGAATTCCATGAGGACATTACCTAAGGAATTTTGCTTTAAAATATGAATTGCTATTAAATGCAACTATTTTTGATAGGAAGTTGATTAAACAGGGCAAGACTAGACTAGATAATGAATTCTCAATGTTTGGCAGTGATGCTCTGAGCTCTGTTCATTACTTATTCATGACACACAAAGGAAGTGTTAAATTTATTTACAAGTCAAGTTTGAAAGCTTTCTCTCAAGTCCCATTTGAGGGACACATTTGTGAGTATGTTTGCTGTTCATTCAAACCTTTTGACTTGCAACAGCACTGCTTCCTTACAAGTCATTCTGATCTCACATAAAGTGCTGTAAACAGGCATTTTAGTTCTGCAGTAAGAGGTCAGTTGGATAGTTTTGTGTATTAGATGAGACTATTAAAGTGCTCTAATCGAAAAAAAAAAGCAGTAAATAAAAGGAATGTAAAGTTTTCTAGGGAAAGAAGTTAATCTCTTTTTTTACAAGGAATAGCAACAAAGAAAATGTGTAGCTGATATTGAAGTAAAAGATACATAAATATCCAAGCATAATACCATAGAGCAAGTTCATATAAAGAATCAGTGTAGAACATCTCATAACAGAAAAAATGGGTGCATCCCACCCGATTTTAACTGATAATATATAAACAAATATTTGCCAGAACTGCTGCATAAACTTAAAAATTCTGGTTTTAACTCAGTATATTTCCTTGTTAATAACCTTTCTTTTATTTGTTAATAAAGGCGTAGTTGTAGCTAATTTGTTATCCTCTGGAAAACAAATACCATAAATTAAATATTCCTTGTGATTTATTAAGTTTCTGGGAGTTTGCCCTGTACAAAGAATGTTGGATTTGACTTGAGATTTTTCATACATAATTAAAATTCTTTCTGGGTTAATTCAAAGGAGCCCAGAGAATAAACCACATAACATTAAGAAAAGGACTTGTGAAAATGACTGTTTAGATTAAAGCGAACACCTACAGGGATTTCTTTTTCTTAGTACTAAGACAGCCTTATTTTTGATTTGCTTAATTCACTTTGAAGATTATGTCATACCATATTGATGTCACTTTAATTTTGAATGAAACTGATCACTTAGAGACTTAATTCTGTTTAATAAATGTATTTAAATTTGTAATTTTGTAATTTATCTGTTTCAAACTAAATTTCCTTACTAGTAATATGTAGCCCAGTTCTTTTTTATAGATGATTGTGGAAAGTAAGCAGTAGTTTCTACCTAAATTACTATGTAAAATGCATATTCATATAAGTTCTTAGATGACTTTGGAAATGCTTTTTAATCTCTGATACATACTGTGATATTTGCAAACTGCAGTTTGTCAGCTTTGTTCCTTTTTCCTACTATGAATATAATTAGTGTGAATTAGTGTGAATTATAATGAGTGTGAATTATGAAGTTTATTGCCAATGTATTGCATTATTATAAACCATAACAAAGCACTTTCCACAGTCTTTAACCTCCTCTGTAGAGGCAATGACTTGTAGCAAAATCAACATGCATCTAATTCCAGAGCCTGTTGGTCTTCTTTACACTTATTTCAGTTACCTTCATTGCTAATTCCTGCAGACACCTTTTTTCCTGATGCTTATAGTTTTATCTTGAACTAAGCAGAATATCATACACTCAGATCTCCACCTTTATTTTGTGCTCTATACTGTGCCAACTCCAGATCTGTCTATAGGCTTCATAACTCCAAAATGCCCTCTGCATAATCTGATTAAGATCAGAGTGGTGCCTGTAACGTCCAGACTAAGTAATTCATATTTACATTGGTATGCATGTAAAGAGAGCAGGTTCTCACTGGAACAGCTCTGTCAGAATTGTTATTTGTTCACAAGCTCACCTTCGTTTATATTTTCAAATTACAGATTCCCAGAAGTCTTCAGAATTTTCAGATTGTTTTGGCATCTCTAAAACTTGGCATTCAGGTCTCCCTGCCTGCCCTGGGCAGAAAAGTTTTCTTTGGGCTTGCAGTCACCACTTCAAGGTGAAGGAAGGGGCTAGAGAAAACAGAAGTTAAGCTCTCACCTCTATCACATTTCCCATCAAGTAGAGCAGAACAGAGAGGCTCAGTGATACTCCCTCAGCACTCCATAGTGAGCTGAAAAGGTGTTACACTATTTGTGACTTTCACACATAAGCTTATCTAGTACAGACAATTTAAAAAAAAAATTAACTCAGAAAATAGTATTTTTCAGTGTAGAAAAAATTATTTGTTTTACTCTTGTATACAAAAAGATTATAATGCTAAGCAGGAGTCTAGAAGGGTTAAAAGTTTTCTTCTGTAACAGAGCTATTAATTTTTCATGTAAGTTACATTTTAATGTAACTTAAAATGTTAATGCTAGATCTGGCATGACTAAAATTTGCTTGATTAAGTTAGAATGAAGTCAAAGATATGTACATACTAAACCATGAATATTTAGTTCCAAAATACCTGTTAGTTTAGTTCAAAACTGTTTATGGAAAAGGATTTTTCTTATTGAAAAATTGACACTTCTTTCTTTTTGAGTTATGAAATTATTGCCATATTTGATTTCAATGAAATAAATTTGGGAATAAAATGGCTTTTTATTATAAAATATGCACCTTGGTTCACCTTTCCTGGTTGTATTCAAATGGTACTTCTAAGATTCTTCAGTAAACAGTGGAGTAGACCTTCAGGGAGGTATTTATTCTAGCTTGCAACCAGTGTCTGAGAACTATGGGATAAATCACTTTCTCAAGATGAGTTTCTGAAAACAATCTATCTTTTATATGTTTAAAAATAAATTATCTAAGACTTAGTTTCTCTTTCTAACATATAGGAAAAAACCCCAAAGCCTCCTACAGAAAAATCCTTAACCAAACCCAACACGAAACACTTCATTTAGATAATTTCAAATGTAAATAGAAATTGAGTCGATATATTTTAAAGTAGTTAGTTAGCATAGTTGATTCATGTGTTTGACATCCCACAGTGTTGGCTGCACGGGGAGCTTAAGACACTGTGGTTATGGTTCCAGGTATATAGATTTCTTTATTCTTGACACCATTGGTGAAAGGAACAAAATCACAGGAAATGGGAAAAATCTGAGCAGCTGAGAAGGGATGTGCCAGGTCTGTGAAAGTCCCTCCAAAGATGCCAGCAACCACCAGGTGTCCTCCAATAAACCACATCTTATTGCATATAAATCTCCGTAAAGTGCAATTCATTAGCCTTCCCTTTCAAAACTGGGTCCACCTCATGTTTCTAGGGCAAAGATAAGTGATGAAATCCTTAGTTTTAAGAAACAGATTGGTGTGTGTTCAGCTGGGATGTAAAACTTCATGCAATGATTAACAGAATGGACTCTGAAAAGATATCAGATTCTCATTTTGAGGAAAGAGATTTGGTTTTACCTGGACTGTGAAGCATGAGAGTGAGGGAACTGTTTCTAGTTCCAGTATTCAGCTTTACCGTGAAATCTTGTTTTCACCACCTCTGTGTTCACCACTGACTGACTTCAAGGGGAGTTTCTCAGTGCACAAGAAGCTCTCTCAATCCATCTGTTCCTCAGCTTCTCCATTTGCAGAGTTGGAATAAAATTTGAGATTCTGGCTCTTGTTTTAAAATATCTGAATGCTCTGAAATTGGCAAACTTTCCTTTCTTCTTTGCTATGAATGTTCCAAATGTAGGAGGTAAACTAATTCAGCAAATTAAACCACTATACTTTGAAAAATTCTGGAAAAAACTTTGCTTCACAAAAGAGGAAAGATGCCTCTGTGTTTGCTGTTCAGCCATCTGTCATGTCTCTTGGCTATCAAGTTCTCAAAGATCTGGATGATGTTCAGTTGATTTGTTGATTTGTCATGCTGTGTTATGACTATAGTTTGGGACTGTGGGTTTCTTCTTGTAAAAATTTACTTTTAGTGATTTTTAGTATCATCCTTGCATTAATTCAATTTAATTCAATTTCATTCAATTTAATTCAAATTAATTCATTTTCTACCTTCCTTTAATACAAGTTGCTTGATTTGTTTTAATTTTTATCATCAGCCTTCAAAGAAGCATGAATTTGCAAGCACGGATTTGTTATTTTTCATTTTTCCTAGCCTTTCTCCTGCTGAATAAGTTTCTGAAGTTTTAAAAATGATTTATGAATCGTAGCTTACTTTATGTGGAGATATTTTAGGTTTCTGTACTTGTAAAATGGCAATTTCCTCAGAATATGCTTTAAAAACTGACTGAACAACATAGCGAAGGAGTATATATCAAAACTTTTAAAATCAATAGGAGTCTTCCCGTTGGTTTAGTGGGTTTCAGATCAGTCTCCTTGTTGATCCCTTATTCAAGTACATACCAATTTTCCAAGTGCATCTCTGGAACAAAAATCTAAGTATAGCAGCTGGTTGGTCAGTCCTGACTATCTGCATTTACAGACATATATGCAGTTTTTCAGTACAATCTAAAATGCTCTGTTATCATATACAAAATTAGGCTTGATCATTCCCGCAATTAAAAATAACTGTAGGACAAAAGTACAATGGTGAGGTGGAGCAAGGAGGGGAACAAGATGGTGAAACAAGAAATTTTCTAGTGACTTTTGCAGATCAACTTTCAGCAGTGGAGAGAGTGCAGGGCTTGTGGAAGGGCTTGTGGATGAAAGTAAACATGCAAAATGGAGCAGAGTTATAATAGAGTAATGCATGAAAATTATCAAAAGGCTTGCCAAAGACAGGAGTGAAGTAAATATGCAGTAACATGTCAAAAATTTGATATGGGAAATTGGACACTATTGTGACTCAGTATACAGACTTATGTCTTCTTATTTTCTTCTTTTTTTTATTTATTCTCCTAAGATTGTAACATTTCATTAGAGACCTGCAGCTACTCCGTGTATGCATTGATGTTTGCTGTATGGTGTGATTTCTTCTTAGTTATTAAAGCTGTCAGAAGGTTGTAAATTTTATGGGATTTGTTGAACACTGGATCTGTGATAAGAAACAATAATTTCTTCACTGCTTTCTTTCTAAGGGAAACATATCTTGAAAGTCCAGGTAAAAAAACATTTTGTATTTCCCTCCTGGAAGATCTTTTGGAAAAGCAAAGTGTATTTTTTGCTTTAAGCTCTGCAAGCATCATTACCAGTTTTTGTGGGCTTTGAACAGGGCAGCTCAGGCTTAGGGACTTTTGGGAGTTCCTTTTGGTTGTGAAAACCCAGCACTGGCCCTGCAGCACTGGTTCTGAGGCAGACAGGGTGCCGAGCTGGAGAGGCTGCTGAGTGTCTGTCAGCTGGGGGCATCCAGATTTCACCCACATTGCCTGAAGACCTGTAAGTGCATTAGAGCTATAAAAACCCATTATGAACATGGTTTAAAATTATTTAAAAAAACCACAAAACCGCCTTCTTTACATCTAGTGTTTAGTACACTGTGTTCTCAGCAGTGTTAAAAGCTTGCTGTCATTCACAAATGGTGTTCTTTCTTTAATACTGAAACAGAAGCTGAGATCTTAAACAAATGACCATGATTTCTTTTTTCTCAGATGATACATAGCCAGGCTTAATTGTGATGTGTTGAAAAAAAAAGAATTAAAAACCTGTGAGGGCTGCTATGAGCAGATTTAAGACAATGGTCTCAAAGAAGAATATATTTCTATTTCTGTGTGCATTTACATCTATTTTCTGCTCTCTGTGATATCTAATGTCACATGATTGGATATAATAAGTTAAAACACCATCTGATCAGTGCTCATTATGACTCTTCATTAGGCTATATTCTGGATTGAAGTCATTCAGCACCTTTGCAATAGCATGAAAGTCCATCTCAGCAAGCCTAAATTATGGTGTCACCTGTAAAACTGATATTGGGAAAGGTTTAGAACATACTACCTAGGTCTTCCTAGGAAGAAGGTCCTTTAGTCACAGTTACTGCATGAGACCTTTGTTCATTATTAGGAAAAGGCAGCACAGACCTTTCACAAAATCTAAATCCTATAGTGAGTGCTTACACATTATATTGGATGTGGAAAGCAGAGTAGGGAAAACCAGCCATGAGAAAGACCTTTGATGTTTGGAATAAGTGAACCTTGGCACCATGGAGTCGTATCCTCCCCTCAGTAAACCTTTGGTGAAAGTCCACATCAATTCATTTTAAGGAAAGACTTCAAATATTTTTATCCCTCTTCTACATATAATGTAGAATATACCATTTTTTGTTTTGTAATTGCCTGAGAGGTCTGAAACTCTCAAGCTCAAGGCGAGAAGCAGTAAACTGGAAATGTTTTAGGTGTGTTGTTCCCCCAAGGTCTGCATGTTAGCTAATGACTGAGTGACACAAGGCCAGAAACAGACTTTGAAAGGATAGAAAATGGGGCTTGCCTTTTCCCACCAAAGCTGCCTAATCAACTGATAATAGTCATGCTGCTATTCTTTTATTCTTACTGGCCCTTCCTGACTGAACATTTAAAAGATCTTACTTCTTTTAGGGTGAAAAGAAGTCCAAGTGCATCTTTGAGGTCTCGGATCAGAAAGTGTTGAAGAAAAAACTGTGGAATGGAGTGCTATTTTGTGTGAAAACAAGTATTTCTACTCTCTTTGTCTCTTTGAAGACAACTGTCATAATCTGGTTTTTAGACATTTGACCACCAGGTTTAAGAGCCACTATGAAGAAATGACATTCAGAGGCATATGTTCATGCACAATAATTTCACCCCTTTACCTGAGACATATTGGCCCCTCTTGTAACAAATGAATCATGGCATGCCATGGAGTTGTGCAAAGTTACCAAAAGTCTTTCAACAGAAGGTGCAAATCTGAGCATCTGAGCCTAGCCTTTGTAAGTATGGGAGGTGCTTTGCAAAGACATCCATGACCATTGAATGCAGCTTTCTTCAGATTCAGTGTTTTTGTTACCAAAAAAAAAAAAAAAAAGGCAAATTAAGATATTTCAGCTAAATGCACTTGAATCTTTCAGTGACTAGTTGTACTAATTATGGCATTTAAGACCATCTAGGCTCCATGTAAAATAGGATGATTGGCAGCTATTGAAGGGGAGAAGGCAGTAAGATAAGAGTCTGTAGACGAAGGATAATGGAGGATTGAAATGAGCAATGCGTGACAGTAATGAAAAAGTAATGTTCCTTTCCTAATACAAGCACAAAAGAGTGACTTCAGATCTGGGAGAAATTATTTCAGCTGCATTCTGAACTTGCCCTCATATCTTTTGTTTGGAAAATGTCTTCATGTAAGAATGGATTTGATAGCTATGAAAAAGGCTCCAGGCAGGGAGAAAATAGTTGCTTCTATGTTAATGAATAGACAAAATTACAGTTAATAACTAAAAACATGGACCTCTTAAATTTAATAAAAAATCATCACCTTGTGAGTTTCCAAGATCTGGTCTACTCAAAAAAAAGTTGAATTTCTGCTGTGATTTTTTAAAAATTATAATTTTATATAGATGACTCCTGTTGAAAATGGGTTATTTGTCTGTAACTACCTAACAGTTTACATAATGAAAAGACAAAACGTGATTATCAAGAACTTTTTCAAAGCTGTTAACAAATTATGCTGCCATTTAGAGAAGTGCACACAAAAGAGAAATTTTAAAAAAATATTTTTGATGATTTTATGTTGAAGGATATTATTATTCTGTTGCACAAAACTTAATTAAAATCATCTTAATGGTTGTTTCAGCTGTTATTTACTGTTGTGTTTCTGTAAGACTGTGACTGGTACATAACTTCCTCTAAAGATTGCACTATCCCAATCAGAAGCTGATTAATAGTCTAAGCAACACACTAGAGAACAATACCCTTTCCAGCTTACCACAATTTTGCATATACCTTTACATTACATGCTTTCTATTATGTAATCTAGTTGGCTTCAAGATCCTCTTCTTCCTCAAAACAAGTTGATGGGAGAGTAGCTGAGGCAGGAGCTGATCCAGGAGCATAGGGCTGTGTGGACACCAACATGCGCGTGTGCTACATGTGGTGGTGGGAATAAACGTGGCAGGTCCCTGGAAGCATGTCCCAGATCTTTTGGGCTTTAAAGGCATCAATATATTTGCTAAAGCTCTATCTGTTAAAGCATGCTTATTAAAATTTCACAAAGAAACAAATCTTGCTTAATGGCCACATTTTGATTTTTGATTGCTTCACAGTTTAATGCCATCATGAACAAAACACAGTGTTCATGTCAGGATACACTTGATCGGCTGAGAGCAGCTACAGCTGGCTCTTCATCTCTCTTGGGACTGGAGTGAGGAACTGTCTTGGGTTATGGAACCAAAAATGTGTATTCTATTTCATCTGTTAAAAGCAGTTGGGGAGATGTTTTTCTTTATCTCTTGTAACTCTGGAAGGAGGGGAGCGGGTGCATTGTGATAATGGGCCAACTGTTAAAACCAGGTAGGGCAGTGTTTCTTATCTCTTTCACCACCTGTCCTCCCTCCAGGGGGATATTTTCTTCTGATGGGCCATTAAGGCTCCCCAAGCAATTTTCCACAAGCAAATTGTCCACAAGCAGTTGTCCACAAGCAATCGTCCCATTGTGAGATGCTCCACCCAGTCGGGGGAGCCAATCATTGCTACCTAAATAAAAACTGAGAAGCAGGAACACAAGATATCTGGCTCCACCGAATTCCTGGAGGAAGACTGGACCCTTCTCACCATCACTGGGCCCTTTTCTACAGGGTCATCTCTACTTCAACAGAACCACATCTGCCACTCCAGGAGGACTTACTTTTGGATTGCTTCCAACACCTTGACCAACAAGGTGTCAGGTTGTAGCTCTGACTCTGTCAGGGTTTTCCAGGATTGTTGTTTGTTTGTTTGCTTGCTTGTTTGGTTAGTTTTGTTTTCTACTACATTTGTATTGTTAATATTTTTAGTAAAGAACTGTTATTCCTATTCCCAAATCTTTGCCTGAAAGCCCTTAATTGCAAAATTATAATTTGGAGTGGGGGAGGGGTTTACATTCTCGGTTCCAAGGGAAACTCCAACTTTCTCTGGCAGATACCTGTCTTTCCAAACCAAGACAGGAACAGATGACCAGGGCCACACCAGCTCCAGGAGATAGCTGTAAAGAGGGCAAGGAAGCCCAGAGGCAACTTTGTGGCTCAGCATTAATCCCACAGGCTTTGTCACTGCCATTTCTGCCTTCCTACTCGGAGCTGTTCGGGCCTACCCACACGCTGTCGGCTACAATTAAATATAGACACCAGGCATGACAAACAGACAGGGTTTGTCACACAGGGCGAGAAACAGATTTTGTGTACTCTCTCCAAGTGACTGAATTACTGGAGGCACAATAAGATGTGTAATACTGTAGTCTGATGTAAATAAATAAAAAGTCTCCCGCAAAGCAACAAAGATGGGGGCAAATTTTATATCCATGAATCTCAGAACTTCTAATAAATGGAGTCCTGACATACAAGGTGTCATGGATCGGGAATAAAAATTTCTGAATTTCTGATGTGTTTCATAAAAAATTGTATTTTCTGACTTTTCAGGCTTAGACCAGCCTCAAAATGCAGTTGAGTATCAGCTGAGCAGCTGAGGAAGTTGGAAATTGCAGGATTTTATCACTTGGATGAAACAGGCTGTTAAGAAAAATCAGTGACATCCTTTTCATTTAATGCCAGCTTGTTCCTTCATGTTAAGAAATCAAATTTAGACTACATCCTTTCATAAGCCATGTTGAATACAAGAAAAAAAACAAAAACCACCAAACCAAAACAAAAAACCCCCAAACAAGTCCAGACAGAATTTATTTCTATAACCTCTCTGCTTTTGGAGTGAGATATTTCTTTGATTTCCAAAGAAACCAAACAGTTAACTATTGCTCTGAGACAAATGAATAATTTAGTCTCAAGCCCCTAAGCTGCTGTGTTTTGTTGTCTGAAGCAAACTCAAAAGTGATGCAGAAGCAGAGACAAGTGTTTTTCAAAAACTTCAAAGGTGTCAAACTCTTGTTTTTGGAATGAGACTGAAAGTGTCTTGGCATGTAGCAGAAAATATGGCCAAGAAAAGTGTTCTGCCTGCTGAAAAATGATCAGCATCAAGAGGATATGAAGGATTAGAAGCTACTTCCTTTCATTTATTATTTATTCAGTAACATTAAAAAACTAATTGAAACTATCCAGAGTTAAACATGAACTGAGTGAGTTTTACAAAGGGCATTTAATAAAAATGGTTGCCTGTGTTCATTTTTTGTAAGGGAAAATGATATAGACTTCACTTGGAAGGACAAAGTTTGCACAGCAAGTTGTCCTAGCAATCTGAAGAGGTGTAGTGGATTTGACATTCTACCAATGCTTCACTTGAAAAAAAATCTTTCTCACAGATGTATCTTCTTTTGGCAAATAAACTCTGCCATGAGAGATCCTACCTTTGCATACCTTCTGTTTCCAATGATTTAAAGAGGCTCTCAGTAACACATATTTTTCTGTGAACTGTATTGTCCTGCAGTTTATGTAATCCAACAATTAACAGATCTCAACTTGAAGATTAAAGCCAATTTCCAAGTTAAAGCTATGGCAATGCAAAATGGGAACAGGAAGCACAATCTTGCAAAAGCCAGGTGGTGTGTACCCAGGACAGGTCTTCTCTTCTCTTTGAGGACAAACATTGTGTTAGCTTTAGGGTTTGGTTTTTTGATTTTTTTTCTTTTTAATTTTTCTGTGATGACCACAGTACTATTTATATGAGTCTGACTGAAAGGTGACTAAACCAGAAGAAAATCTCTGAGTAATCCTGGACTTAACAGGAACAAATAAACTGCTTACCTGTAATGGAGAAAATTATACCCATTGATATGGTCTGTCTTGTAAGTTTTCTTGCTGTTCTTTAAGTTGCTGATATTAGTAGAGTGTTACTGTTTTCTATACTGGTAACATGATTTTGTTTTCTCTATTTAGATCTCCATTCACAAACTCATCTCACCCTCAAAATAGGAAGAACATCCTGTTTCTAGACTCTTAGGCAGAGTGAAATATTTTGATTTCTCCCTTGTTATTTATCTGCTGTTCAAAAGAGAGTGGGAGTTTATCAGGAGAGATGACTTAATCTTTGCCGTGAAAGCTGTGGGGGAAAAAACCCTCAAAAACAAACAAATTCAAACTAAAGTTTTAAAATAGCATTGCCAGGAAAAAAAACCCCAAAAACAGTTGATGAGCAGAAGAGGAATGTCTTGGTATGTAATATAAATGCAAGTTAAATGCTTCTAAAATGAAAAACAGCCAAACAAATGTGACACCATTACATGACATTGAGATAACTTTTTACTGAAATATGAAAATATATGAAATATTGCAAGAATCATGCAAAGAAAATACTTAGAAGAGAATCCTTTATTCTCTTTATGAGAAATTATTAAAGGAATTTTACTGACAGTGAAGGGGTACCCAATGGGCCATGAAATTATTAGTGAATTTATTAATTCACAAATAATATCAATAAATCTAATATAAAGAATATTAAATTTATTAATTTGTGCTTAATTATTAATTATTATTTAATTTATTAATAAATGGAATATTTATGTTTCATATCAGTTGAATTCTTCTGTGTTTCTTCCTTCTTTGTATTCTGTTATTAAGTAGAATTTCTTCATTTTCTTCCATTCCATTGTAAAGAGTGTTGTAAAGAGTGTGTGTGTAAAGAGTATGCAGCTTATCAACTTTGAATCAAAAATACTCATCTGTACAAACATCCTTAATATATAGTAATTTGTGAACAGATCTTTTGATCTTCCATCTCAAAATCCAGCAGTTTTTTGTGCCTGGAAGCAGTCAGCAAGTTCTGTCAATAATGTGCTGAAGTTCCTGAAAGCTTTTTAGGATAAAAAATTATATCATGCAAGAGACAGAGGAACCATATGCCTCAGATCCAGCTCCATTAATTCTTATTCTGTCCTACTTCTCACTTACATTAGAAAAACATTCAACTCCTACTGTGTTTTAAACTTGGCTACCTTTTGTCCCTTTTAGAAGTTCCTCTTCCTTGCTCTCTCTTATATTTTTCTCAAACCATTTTGACTTCCACTGAACTCTTATCAGGTTCAGTTGACATTAATAACAAGTTTTACTCTCCCAAAAGGAACAAAACATCTCCTGAGCATAATCAGTCTCTCTTCCCTTCAGGACCCCTATGCCCTGTGGGTGTTTGAGTATTCTTTCTCTTCTAACTATTGCTCTCCATATCTCAGGTAAGGAAGAAGAGTTGCTACTCTTTTGGATAATTAAAACTTGTCGTTATCTAACCCCCTTCATGTTGTAATCCCAGATTCTCACACAGAAAGACATTTACTGAAATGAAAACTTTCCATGACTGACTAAGAAATGCTGAGTAGAGAGTAGAAGAATATAAGTGTACTGCAGATCTCTTCAAAAAGCAAAACAAAATTTTGTTCAAATGCAGAGAGAATGTCCATGCCCATTCTTAACAAACAGGTGTTTAAAACCCTGTGTTCCTCTGATTTGGAATAGTACTTCAATTTTTTTAAAACCTTAGTCTGTTCTCTGCTACATTTTTATTGCAAGGGCAGCTGAGATAAACTGAAGGTAGTACAGATGATATAGGAGATAGATTTACCTAGTATTGCTGGTATTAAAATCCATTCAGAAATTTCAGGGTCACAGTTTATAAACCTTGCTTTTGGCATGCTGAGGTGACACGCTGTGATATGCCATTCATTTCAAAGAATCAAGTTGAATACATCATTTTTTGAAGTCTGGAACATCATTGCTTATCAGAGAGAAGATTATTTTTTTGATGAGGATGTATTTATGATATATCACTTACCAGGAGTTGAGAAATAATTATTTAAAATGACATTATTAGGCCATATATATCTTTAGTATAATTTTGCAACACCAGTGGAAGAATATCTGAAACACACTTGGCTGTAATGTTCCATATTTCAATATATTTGCAGAAAAAGTTTAGTTGTACACATTTTTAAAGTAAATATTTTAAAATAAATATTTTGCTTTGTTTCTATGCAGTCTTCCAAATCAGATGGAGTCTAGAGGGTTTATTTATGAAGAGGTAAATTTGAACTCTGTGTTGAGACACCCTGAATCAACTGTGGAGCCTTATTGACCATATTAGTTCAACTACTGAAATTAGCTTGCCTGACAGTCTCCTCCCTCCTTCTTATTCTTTTTTTTCCTGCTGTTGTATGATGCCTTTATCTTCCTTTAAGCTATTGCTCTTACTCCTTACCCTTAAAATAAAAAATACACTTGTTCTACCAAAGCTCCTTTCTTTATAACCATTTAAAATAAAGGCAGGTAAAGAGTTAAGAGACTAAACCTTTTTAATGCACATCTTTTGATATTCATTCAGCTCCCAGAAGGGAAAGCTGTTCTGGCTGCTTTGGTTAATATTGCAGTTACACCTTTTTGGGCAGGAAGAAGAATAAAAGAACACAATGTTTAAAAGCAGTTAGTGAATAACTAATTTCAAATTTCTATCAGCATCTGTCAAACAGTTATTCATTTCTTGACACTTTTGGAGGTCATAGTTGTTTTCAGACAAGGTGGTGACTGTTTGACATGATGTGTGTTGATATCTTCTAGGAGGGTTGATATCCATCCAATTTCAACTGTCTGTAACAAGGTCTTCCTCACTAGCTAAAAACAGAGAAGACAAATAAGATTTTCTGCTCAGGATACTTATTTTAAGAAAAAAGAAAGACCAGTGCACAATAGTGTAAAAATAATCTTTTTCTATTTGTGTAAAAAAAGACACAGTGTTAAAAAGATAAAGGCAAAATACAGACCTTATGTAGCAAATACAAAAGTATTATGGCTTTTTATTGTTGTTCTTGAGAAGATGAATGAAAAATAAAAAAATACAGTGAATAGAAAGTGACAATGAATACTGAAGATTGAAAATGTCATAGAAGAGCAGCTGCAGTTTGTTGGAAGTTCGTATAGGTGATACTGGTTAGGATCAGTAATACAGTAACTTACATCTGGACCTGCGGGTGGTGTTATGAATCTAATTCTCATTTAAATTCACTTGGAAAGGGATGTGTAACATTTCTGTTCCCTTTTTTAAACATAGATCCTTTTAATCTCTGTAGCAAAGTCATGGAATTTATTTTCATTTTGTGAAAACAACCCGGTGCTCAGGAAAAGACTCGGCGATTATTACAATAATCAATTACAATTTAGAAAGCAATTGTAAATAAGGACTTCTAGGAGCTATGTCAAATTATCCCAGCTGTGGAAATATTGCTTCTATTAACTTCAAGCGATTATTTTCACTGTGCAAAACACAGTAATCCTGAATGACTGGGGTTTCTAAAGATTTTGTTCTCTTTTCCTGTGTTACCTCTGCATTTTAAAAATGAGGAGATATGTGGCTTACAGAAAGGTTAGAACATGAAATTGAATCATGTCAAGTAGGCATTAAGAGAAACTGTATGTTCTAAATGAGAATAACTTTGTTATTATTAATATTAGGTTGAGCAAATTCAACAGTTTGTGTGAAATAGTATTGTCTGAGAGCAAAAAAAAAAAGAATACTGACACAGGGAAATGTCCAGTCTCTGAGATTTAAAATCACATGTGGGAGAGCCAATTTCAAAATAGTACCCCCAAAATAAAAAGCTAAAATGATACAAGCAGTCTGTATGTATTAGTGGGTTGGAGCATCTGGCTGATGCAGTCAGTGAGCTGAAGTCTATTACCAGGCACCTGTCCTGAGTTCCTGTGCTTGTGGAAGGTCTCCACTCCCTGTAGTGACTGTGCTGCAGGATGAGGCTCAGGAGCTGCATCATCCCTCCTGCCAGCAAGGTACCTCGTGCTGGTCTTGCTTTCCCCCCTGGCAACATCACCCAGGTAACAGAACTGAGCTGTAAGGGATACTTGCAGCTTCTGCTGCCAAGGTGGAAGAAGTAAGGAATTTTAATGCGCTTTAGATTACTGTTATATGCATATATTTATGATGAGGGATTTTGAAACATTAGCAGGGGTGGCTGAGTCAGTGGCTTCCAATTAGAAACTGTTATTCACTGAATGAATAAACCTTTCCAAAAGGTTTCAAAGACCTTGAAACCCTTCCAAGACCAAAGCCCTTGCCTTGGTTCTCCCTAACTCTCTGTGAACAAGCAACAAATATGAGAAGGCAGGGCAGCAACACGCTCAGGCTGTATTTATGCAGGGCAATAATAATGATGGCAGAGGTCAGAGAACAGAAAGTCCCAAGCCACAGCCCGTCTGCTTGTTTCTGTTGTGCCATTTAAAACAGAAAAAAAAAATTACCCAAGGGCTCAGTCTTGCAGTGGTTCCTGATTCAATAATAAGAAGAGATGATTCCAGCAGTTTTGCTAATAGACTTCAGCAGTCTCTGTTCTCAAAAGACAAATAGAAGGAATGGGTGGATTTACCTGGGGAGAAGTTAAATTAGGGCCTTTAGGCTCCTCTGCCAGTTAACAGGAGTAGCCCCAAAAACCATTTTTCTTGCAGTCAGGTAAAAACAGCATCTTCCTCTGAGAAGGAAGATGGGGTTTTGTTAAAGAAGAGACCTTCTCTCAGCTAAATAAGTTAAAATAATTGTTTAATTTTTGTCTTCTAAACCCATCAGTTTGAGATAATGAATCAGCTACAAAGTAAAAAACTAATGGAAAGGAAGCATCACAAAGGATTATTTCCTTAAAGCAGGAAAAAGCCAACAGTGTTATTCAAGATTCATATTGTCAAAACCTGAATTCATTCTGCAATGAACTGTGAATTATAAATGTAATAATTTCAGATGAGTTATAGTTTATAATCACTCCTAACTATGACTTTTCTTAGAAAAATTACAGAAAAGGGGGAATATAGTTTAGTTGTGAACAAGCTGATTTATCTGATGATTCCAATGATTTTTTCTTTTTGTATTTCTCTTATCAAATATATTCTGATTGGAATTATACAAAAATGTCATATTTTCTGCTGTTTCATAGCTGAAGAGGAGAAAAATATATGAGCTAAATGTACTGCCCTCAGAGGGGACCTTATTACTCTCTACAACTCCCTGAGGGTATAGGCAGGTGGTAGTTGGCCTCTTCTCGGTAACAAATGACAAGAGGAAACAACCTCAACATGCACCAGGGTAGGTTTAGATAAGTTATTAGAGAAAATTTCTTCATGAAAAGGTTGTTGAGCATTGGAATGGGCTGCCCAGAGAAGAGGTGGAGCCACCATCCCTGGAAATGTTCAAATAATATGTGGATACGGCACCTGAGGACAGGGTTTAGTGGTGAGCATGGTGGTGATGTTGGTTTAAGGATTGGACTTGGTGATCTTAGAAGTCTTTTCCATCATTAAAGATTCTATGAATTTGTTTGATTGGGGCAGTGTGAATTTTTTATAATTTCTAGTCATTAGAATAAACGATATTGGTGATTGTTTTTTCTTAGCAATACTTTTATACCGGTAAAAGACCCAATATATAAAATGGTAAGGGAGAATTGAAACTGTTACCAAAAGAGTTGAATATCCTCAAAATCCCTGCAAAAGTAATTTGACAGAGATCCTTTCAGCTGGAGAAGGAGCACGGAAAAGCCTAAACAACTCTGAGTGTATATTCCTGATAGAGTCAAACAAAAAAAAATCAATGGAGAAAACCTGAGATGTGACTTAACCTCACTGTACTCTGGATTCTCAACATAGATACAGAGGCGTGTGGCATATCCTGGCCTAGAAGTACCAGCTATGCCCCCACAGCGTGGAAAAGACGAGGAGCACATTGAAAAACTCAGTAGGAAAGTGTGTGAGTGCTGAGAAAGTTGGAGAGAAAAAACGTGCAGCAGAGGGAAGAGAGCACAGAAGGATAAAATTGTCATTACACCTTCCCTCAGTCACCAGTGATGCTTCTCTGAGTCCCTGCTGTTGCATGACATAGCCAGCTACTGCTTCAAAGCAGGGATTTCACAGGTAGCAGGAGTTCCTAGGCATGAGGAATGAAGAGATGCTCTTGCCCAAGAAAAGGGAATAATGTTTTTCTGCCAAAAACCAGTCAGTTTTGGAACAAAGCTATGGCAGAGATGAAAGAAGAATGTGTGTTTTACCATTGGCTAACACTTTCAACAGATGCTTTAGCAATAGGCCAGAATATGTGAAGGATTATAGAGAGAGACAAGTTTCTAAAACTCTTTTTTTCTCTAAAGTGGCATTCAAAAAGTTGAGTGAAAAAACATAGACTTATAGAAGCACTGATGGGCTTTCATATAGATAAGAACCTAGCAAACCTAGCAAACCCAGCATTTCTCGGGTTTGGCTGGTTTCCTGAGATTT
Organism: Phylloscopus whistleri; assembly: GCA_017589585.1. Classification (NCBI taxonomy): domain Eukaryota; kingdom Metazoa; phylum Chordata; class Aves; order Passeriformes; family Phylloscopidae; genus Phylloscopus; species Phylloscopus whistleri. The sequence continues at coordinate 3,524,177 of JADMLD010000094.1, forward strand.
GGGTGGTTTAGAGTCCTTTGCTCTCTGAAAAGCTCCAAGCCAGATGCAGAAACAACACAGAGTCTTTAGATATTCAGTTTTCAAGGTTTTTTCTTATTATTTCTTTCTTAATTTTCTTATTATTTCTTTCTGCTCTGAGCCTGGCTAAGGTCTTCACAGCACGGGCATCAGGCAAAGACTCCTCCTCTGATGGAGGCTTGTCATCTTTTATACAGATTATTACCTACCTATTATTTGCAATTACAGACTAATATCTACATTCTGTACTAAACAGGTCATTTCTACACTGACCCAATCTCCTAAAAGCTGCTTTGTGCCACCATCACAGCAGAAGATGGAGACGAAGAAGAAGAAGAAGACCCCAGGGCACCGCCCAGAATCCTCCACCTTGTCCCCATTCACCCCTATTCTAAAAACCCAAATGTGAAAAACTACACTATTCTTTATTACACTTTGTGGCTTGTAATTCCTCTTTCAGTGTTGGAAGCTTTTCCCACGGACTAAAGTCAAAGCCAGTGCCTTCCTGGGCTCTGTGCCAGGGTCTGTAACCCCCCTGTAGAGATCCCAGACCCCCCTGAACAGGTCTCAGACTCCCCGTACGGGTTTCAAACCCCCCTGTACAGGTTGCAAACCTTGTTGTTCAGGTTTCTGTCTGTCCAGGGTATTCAAAGGACTGCCCTGGACTCCCACAGGCATTGACTCAGGAAGTACAGTCTGTTCAGAACCGCTCATTATAAACTCCGAGTGCTAACTTTAACGACTGACAAATACCTGTCTAGGAGATAAAGTATAGCTGAATTTTGAATGGAGACATTATGGTATCCTCGTGTAGATTATTGGGAATTTCATCCTGAAAGGGTTTAGACTGATTTTAATATTTGTTCTCCAGAGCAGATGAAAGCCGTGTTTTCATCTACATTAATAGAGTTACTTTTTACTATGACGCTGTAAAGAAATAATATAATTGAAATATGGGTAAAATGCAGTCAACTTCAATTTAAATCAAATCAATATTTATTGAAATTAAATTAATCTGAATATTAACTTTCTTAATAGGAAGCAAGCAATAAAGCTAGTGTTTTGTGGAGGTAACTATACTGTTTCCAAATCAAAAATTAGAATACATTAGATTATAACTTTCAAGAGTCAGCCTTAAATTAGGAGACAGTAAATGGGAGAAAACACTTTTGCTCTTGGTCGTATGCCTAATCTTGGAAATCGTTAATGATTTGGGGGGTTTTATTAAGCTTTACTTAAAAAATTATCAGATATCTTTCTAGTATGATGGAAGGCATAGCTATTTCTTTTTGGTCTAGGTTCAGTTGCTTGATCAGGGTCATAGGGACTAACCAGGTAGAAATACTCACATGGTGGAGAAATAAACTTTGTTCCTTTTTCCTTTTCCATCTTCCTCTCCCGTACCACAACCTTAAAAAGTCAGTTTTCTTAGTAAATTTTGTTTTACTCCTGCCTATAGCTATTCATTGCATTAAGTTTTTTATTGGCCAAATGAGGAATGCTTCACCCTGAGATATTTTCCACTGTGCTTTGAGGATTAGATGTAAATTGATGAAATCTCTTTTAGACTGCACCAGCTGGTAAATGTTGGTTTCACTACCAAACAACTCTCTTCCCAGTCACTCATGAGGGAATAGACTTTTGCATGGCATCTGCTTTATTTGGGATCCACTTTCCTTTCACTACTGTACAAAGAAGAAACATATGTGTAAAAATAACATGAGAGAAGATCATACTTGTACTTTCTTAACATGTTCATTCTTTGTGGGAAGGGAACAATTATTCCTTTTCTTGTGAGGAGCTGACAGACAAATGTTGTCCTGGTTAAGAAAAAATTAACTACAAGAACTTGAAGTAATTTGGATTAAATTTTTAACTATTTTGGGGCATTCCTGAAGTGTATGGTTAATTGCCGTTACTTTAAATTGAAATAAAACCAAAAGCTTTGTCGAGCAACTTCCAATCCCCAGACTGGAAAGTTTGGTCCAGCTGGTCACTGTTTCAGGTGCAAAATTCTCATGTCACCCACATGAAAGCAGGTGTGTAAAGGTAGTTCACCCCATGGCATGAAAAAAATATCTCAAAGGCACTGAGGTTTTGAAATGTTTGGCCATTAATTAAGCAGAGAAAAGATCTTTTTTCAGAGAGGAATGCTTGTAAATACATGGTCTCACTGTATTTTAAATATACTGAGGTAAAATTAAATTTTGAGGACCCAACTTGTTATTGCTCTCTTTAAGAAGCTAGAAATGTTACATAGTTTTGGAACAAAAATAAGAGCGAAAACAAAAATTATCCATTAATGATTTATTAAACTTATGGGCAGGGACAGAATCCTTCATATGGCAAATGTTTCTTCATAGGTCAAATTCTTGACAGTTCTTTGGACAAGCCCCCAGGTGAAACTGAAGATCTCATGGAAGGATGGTTAGGATTTGCAGGCAAAAGACTCACTTGTTGAGTACTGTAGGCACTGTTGAAACCTGTCAAATTTTTTATGACATGCCATAAACTGAATATACAGTAGTGGATAGCTTTGCTATTTTAGTCACAGAAAATCTGTTGTTCATTGCCATAAACTTGCAAAAAATGCTGAAGCATTTTTAGAAATTTCTTTAAAGCTCAGTGAAACTTGTAAGTCATAGGTGAGAGTTCTGAGCCTGAATTTTCCATATGAGTGACCAATAGAAGCACATAATTATATTTATTGTGACATTTCAGCATGCAAAATTGTCAGGGTTTTGTGGTTTTTTTGTTTGTTTGTTTGGGTTTTGTGTTTTTTGTTTGTTTGTTTGTTTGTTTCTTGATAATGTCAGGGATACATGTCAGAGATCTTTTTTTCCAAAAGACTGTAGCAGCTCACCATATGATAATCTATCACTTCTGCTGTCTCATGTTACTGACAATTTTTTTTTTTTCTGTGTGAAAAAGGCCTTATAGTTACATATTTTTCTCTGTTAAAATTAATTTTTTTCTTTACCAATGCCTACTGGTAGTTCATACTTGAAAACAGATCAGTGAGTAGAAATGCCAGCTTCAGTTACATGAAGTCTGTAACTCTCATGTTGTTTGTCTCATAATACTTAGTTGTATCAACACAGTAAATGAGATTTTATTTGGGGTTAAAGCAGAGGTAACTTTGAGGTGCTTGCAGAGAAAGATTTAAAATGTGAAGCTTTAAAATATTAAATGTTTCCAACGCTTCACTTTGTGATTCTTGGTAGTCTATGAGGAACTCCTGTGAAGGCAGAAGAACAAATTGCTATCGTATCAGGTTCACAGTTCTTGCATTACACATTGTGACAGACATCCTTGCTGCTTGCCACAGAAGGCAGTTGAGGCCAGCCTCATGGATTTCCTTGGTGATGAGCAGGTGTGGAATCAAGCTGCCAGGACATACACTCTGAAGTCGTGGCACTGCCATTCTTAGACTTTCAGAAAGGGATAAATCTAACATACAGCTGAACTGTGCATCATGTTGTGCATCCCACTAATGCACATGAAGCTCAGGAGTGGCCATCTACACTGTTTCCTTTCCAGCTGAACAGCTTGGTCATCAATAATCACTGTAAAAGTTTTCACCTTTCCTCACTTTTCTCACAGATGGAGAACTCAGAGCTTGTATGAGCTGGGATGAAAGATGCCAGCATATATGGAGCACATCCGGGGTGTAAGGGAACTCAGTGTGGGACACAGGTAGTCTAAAGAATGGCCTAAAGGTTCACATGGGTACTTGTGCAGAACAATAACTTAAGCTGAGCAAATTCTAGGGTGTTTTTTTTGTTTTTTTTTTTTTTTGGACATAACATGATGCTATCTACCTCCACAGCAGAACAGTTTCAATGTGTGTGGTGTTCCTAGGAGAAAATGTGGAGTTCCTGGGGCTGGAGGGCTTCTTGTTTTGGAAATGTGTGAAAAACTGTAGGGAGAAGCATTTTCCTAGAACCTATTTCAATCTGAAAATATTTGTCTCATTTCTTTGCTCCTTCAGAAAAGAGTTGTGCAAATGGGTGTTAGAGGAGAAACTTGTCTTTGAATGACACATGTTCATGTATAACCATGAATTCACATGTATCTGTCATACAAAGGGGTTGCATTGGCAATATCCAGCAATTCTAAAACCATCTTTCATTAAATGGAGACTTGAAAACAAGCAATCAAAAATTCTCCAACCTCCTGTCTCTGACAAGTGTCTATCCTTTTTCTACTGTGAGGGTTTGGGCTTTGTAGTGATTTTCTGGGGGTTTTGTTTCCCCTGTGGGGAGGAGAGGTTTGCTCTTACCCTAGAACAAAGAGGTCAGGATGTGGAGGACAATCACAAGGAGCGGATCCTTTCGGAATGACTTTGTATGTGATTGGTGAGATGTGGTATTGGGTGAGATGTGAGATGTGGTATTGGGATCTCTCTCTTAGAGGTAGGTACCTCTCTGATCTTCCCTGGCAATTCATGCAGCAAGTATCAGTAGCATGAAGTCCAGATTCTGAAGTGCATCAAGCCTGGGGTGCCTTTGTCCAGCTCTGTGTCCATGTTTGTTGGGATACGTGTCTATGAACCATGACATGCATCCAATGCCTGGAAGAAAAACAGAACTGCCACGAAAAGTATCACCTGTGTCCAGGAAAAGACAGCAATACTTCCAGAGATCTGGAGGTTATGTGAACCACATATTTTCATATTACATCAATCATAGTCCTTGGTAGGTCAAATGGCATAGGTTTAAAATGGTCAGTGTGAAGAACGGAACTCCTTTTTTTTTGAAGCTAATTGCCAAATACCTAATAAAAAGCCCTAGAGTATTGGCAAGCTGATTATGCAATTTCACTGTGAATTCTGAGATGTGTGGGCCCCGGACTCTGCTGCTGTTTGAATTAGTTCTCCCACGCTTATGCAGGAAGGCATTCTTTCATTAAAGGAGAGAAATTTTCCCAAATGGATGAATTGGCACTCAGTATCGATCCTCAGAGGAAATTATGATATATCTGGAAAAGGCATACTGCTGAAGAATGTGCATGTGCTGGGAACATAATTCTCTCAGATCAGATGTAGGGATTTCTGGGCTGGAGTATCTGTAACAACATTTTTCCTGATTCGTGGCTTTTTCCACCTGACATATAGGAGCTGTCTGCTACTTGTCTTCTTGTGCCTTGATCAGGGGAGAAATATGACAAGATGGATCATAGGTATTTCACGGATACTGTGAAGTTGCTTGGTTTGGATCTTGACTTACCTTGATCTTCCATGCCCTCTGTGCTGCTGCAAGAATAATTTGTGAAGCTGGGACCTGTGCAGGCCTTTGATAAATCACATACAGGTTTGTCCTTTGCCCAACCTGCCATATTTTGATACACAAGCAAGTCCTGCCCTTGTTGGGAGCTGAGGTGGTTACTACTCACTGAGCTGAACTACCAGGTTGTTCCTTTGGCTAGGGCTAGAAGTCTCACATGGAACATCCTGGAAAGCACCATCTTTTGCCATTCCTTGGAGAAGTGAGGTGACTGACATATCTTTTGATTTGAGAGTTTTCCCAGAGGTATCTCTTAGATTCCAGTCTTTTGCCAGACTTTAGCATTTTTGGGAGAAACTGTGACTCTTGGTTCCAAACTGAGAGGACATGTTAGCAGACACCGTGCTGCACAACTTCCTTACCACTGGTAAAGTGGATCTCTGCCTATCTTGGGCTCTGCTAAAATTGCAGACCCCTACAACTCATAGGCCAAGCTGATCCCGTATCACTTGTGCAGTGCATGACACGACCCAGTCTTGTTCCATTTTGCTCCGCAAGTGAAGTATTCTTTGAATCCTCACAATACTTCCCACCCACAAGGATTAACCCCCACCCAACCAACATGAAGACATGGGAGACCTTCTGCCTGAGCCTGTGATCTGTCATCCTCTCTGTCCTCAGCTCCATGCTGCACACCATTTTTGTAGGCTGTGTGTGTGGGGCAGTCTTTTGGACAACACCCAAGTAGCATTTGCAGCACATATTTTTACTCGGTTTGCTCCATTATCTTTTTTTTTGGTCTCATCAGGGTATCTTAATGCCACATAAGGATGAAGACATATGGTGTCCCAGCTTGCACCTTGAGCTAATCCCACTGCACGCTGGGAACATAAACTGGAAAATCCTGCAAGTAACATTTAGCACCTATGCTTTGGTGGTGTGTTTCATGAAGTCCTCAGACTTGCAATACTTTTGTGATGACAATAGGATCCTGGAGCATGCGGTCGTTGAACTTGACTGGTTGCACTTAATCTACTTCCTCATTAAACTCTTTCCCCTAGGCTGCTGGACTGGGAAAAATTGGTGCAACACTCATCTTTGGAAGAAAGCTGATTTTGAAAAAGCTGATTCCATGCTGATTTTGAAAAATATTAATCACGTAGATAGCATTAGCAGAGATTGCTGATTTGTGTGTTGTAAAGTGTGGCAGCTCCCTACCAGTGGGCCAGATTAAGCATTCTCTTCTTCTCAAAGACTTATGCAAATGTTCCCATTCCATCTCCTCTGTATTGCCTGATCTGATGGTGAATGTGTCAGCAGATTTCCTGTAGGATGAGATATGTACAGACCAACAGCAGCAATAATGGACATAAAGTCCCTTAAAGACCCTTGAGTTTAGGGGCTGCTCAAGTTCTCTGCAAAGACATCAATAAGATTTGCTAAAAAGCTATTGAGGAGCCCCTTCAAATTTATGAGTGTGGTGGAAAAACTCAATCCCACTGAGACAAATTTATCACAGGATCAGGTTATTGATATATGCAAAATATGCAGGGTTAGTTCCTTCTCTTTTAATGTTATGGTAACACTGAAGCATCTCTGTTTATTAATCTCTATCTTTGCTTGGATTCCAGAAAATGTACTTATGAAAATATGACTATGTTATCTAAGCCACAAAAAGCTGAAATTTATTTTTTATCTGACAGTTAAGCCTGCAAAAACTTTGAGTCTGAAAACATTAAATTCACTCATCTTCAATGTAGTTAGTTCAATTTGCCTGTCAAACTGGAACAATTATTATCCTTGTAGAGTAAAACATCCTCTTTTATCCCTACCTTGAATTTCAGTTAAAAAAAAAAAAAAAGATAAGATGCTCTCCTTTTTCTGTGATTTTTGTGCAAATGCATTAATGCAAATTAAACTGTAATTTTTAACTCACAGCTGTCTTTCAGTGCCACTGAAATAGGTAACACTTGACAACACCCCATGGATTTTAGATGTTTTGAATTTTTTTGTTGTGCATAAAATCTGTTTGTTTTACTCTTCATAGCTTGTCTACATGTCATATTTAGTGGAAAGTGGACTAAATCTAAATTGCATTAATATTTGTTTTTTCCAAGCTTTTCTAAACAAAATTATACAATGCTTCACGATATCACTAGAGAGGCTTTCAGGACAATTTTAATCATGATTTTAGCCTTATGTTCTGGTTTATAAACAGCTTTTCTAATCTCCTCAACTGCAAAAGATATATATATGTAAATGTCACATTTAAAACCAGATTGTGTGCATTGGGTGGAACAAGCACATATTTAACATTTATCTATTGGCTTGAATCCAAGAGCTCACTTAAATTACTCATGTGCTTATGAGTAGATCAGTGTTTAGTGGTTTGGGGCCTAAGAAGACAAGGCTTGCTTTTTCCAGTCCTAAACTTACAATGCTTCTCTATTTTTTATAGCTCTGAAAGTTTTTCATGAAATGTAATTTACCTTGTAATTCATTCTTTCTTCTTTT